>OZ035880.1:77007146-78207146 GCA_964034835.1 Muscina levida
ATTCAAAATTTTCACATATTCATATTTTCAGTTTCAAATTTTTACATACTCGTATTTTTAAAATTTAAAATTTCCGCATATTAATATTTTTAAAATTTCAAATTTTCACATATTCATATTTTCAAAATTTCAAATTTTCACATACTCATATTTTCAAAATTTCAAATTTTCACATACTCGTATTTTCAAAATTTCAAATTTTCACATACTGATATATTCAAAAATTCGAAATTTCAAATTTTCACATATTCAAAAAAAATTCAAAATTTAAAATTTTCACATACTCGTATTTTCAAAATTTCAAATTTTCACATACTCATATTTTCAAAAATTCTAAATTTAAAATTTTCACATACTCATATTTTCAAAAATTTTAAATTTTCACATACTCATATTTTCAAAATTTCAAATTTTCACATACTCGTATTTTCAAAATTTCAAATTTTCACATACTGATATTTTCAAAAATTCTAAATTTAAAATTTTCACATACTCATATTTTCAAAAATTCAAAATTTTAAATTTTTACATATTCATATTTTCAAATTTTTACATACTCGTATTTTCAAAACTTCAAATTTCCACATATTCATATTTTCAAAATTTCAAATTTTCACATATTCATATTCACATACTCATATTTTCAAAAATAAATTTTCACATATCCATATTTACAAAATTTTTAAATTTTCACATATTCGTACTTTCAAAATTTCAAATTTTTACATACTCATATTTTTAAAATATCAAAATTTTCACATATTCATATGTTCAAAATTTCAAATTTTCACATACTCGTACTTTCAAAATACCAAATTTTCACATACTCATATTTTTAAAATTTCAAATTTTCACATACTCATATTTTCAAAATTTCAAATTTACACATACTCATATTTTCAAAAATTCAATATTTCAAATTTTTACATACTCATATTTTCAAAAACTCAAAATTACAAATAATCACATATTCATATATTCAAAATATCAAATTTTCACATACTGATATTTTCAAAAATTCAAAATTTCAAATTTTCACATACTCATATTTTCAAAATTTCAAATTTTCACATACTCATATTTTCAAAAATTCAAATTTTCACATACTCATATTTTCAAAAATTCAAAATTTTAAATTTTCAAATATTCATATTTTCAAATTTTTACACACTCGTATTTTCAAAATTTCAAATTTCCACATATTCATACTTTCAAATTTTCACATATTCATATTCACATACTCATATTTTCAAAAATAAATTTTCACATATCCATATTTACAAAATTTTTAAATTTTCACATACTCGTACTTTCAAAATTTAAAATTTTCACATACTCATATTTTCAAAAATTCAAAATTGAAAATTTTCACATACTCATATTTTCAAAAATTCAAAATTTTCACATATTCATATTTTCAGTTTCAAATTTTTACATACTCGTATTTTTAAAATTTAAAATTTCCGCATATTAATATTTTTAAAATTTCAAATTTTCACATATTCATATTTTGAAAAATTCAAAATTTTCACATATTCATATTTTCAAAAATTTCAAATTTTCACATACTCATATTTTCAAAATTTCAAATTTTCACATACTCATATTTTCAAAATTTCAAATTTTCACATACTCGTATTTTCAAAATTTCAAATTTTCACATACTGATATATTCAAAAATTCGAAATTTCAAATTTTCACATATTCAAAAAAAATTCAAAATTTAAAATTTTCACATACTCGTATTTTCAAAATTTCAAATTTTCACATACTCATATTTTCAAAAATTCTAAATTTAAAATTTTCACATACTCATATTTTCAAAAATTTTAAATTTTCACATACTCATATTTTCAAAATTTCAAATTTTCACATACTCGTATTTTCAAAATTTCAAATTTTCACATACTGATATTTTCAAAAATTCTAAATTTAAAATTTTCACATACTCATATTTTCAAAAATTCAAAATTTTAAATTTTTACATATTCATATTTTCAAATTTTTACATACTCGTATTTTCAAAACTTCAAATTTCCACATATTCATATTTTCAAAATTTCAAATTTTCACATATTCATATTCACATACTCATATTTTCAAAAATAAATTTTCACATATCCATATTTACAAAATTTTTAAATTTTCACATACTCGTACTTTCAAAATTTCAAATTTTTACATACTCATATTTTTAAAATTTCAAAATTTTCACATATTCATATGTTCAAAATTTCAAATTTTCACATACTCGTACTTTCAAAATACCATATTTTCACATACTCATATTTTTAAAATTTCAAATTTTCACATACTCATATTTTCAAAATTTCAAATTTACACATACTCATATTTTCAAAAATTCAATATTTCAAATTTTTACATACTCATATTTTCAAAAACTCAAAATTACAAATAATCACATATTCATATATTCAAAATATCAAATTTTCACATACTGATATTTTCAAAAATTCAAAATTTCAAATTTTCACATACTCATATTTTCAAAATTTAAAATTTTCACATACTCATATTTTCAAAAATTCAAATTTTCACATACTCATATTTTCAAAAATTCAAAATTTTAAATTTTCACATATTCATATTTTCAAATTTTTACATACTCGTATTTTCAAAATTTCAAATTTCCACATATTCATATTTTCAAAATTTCAAATTTTCACATATTCATATTCACATACTCATATTTTCAAAAATAAATTTTCACATATCCATATTTACAAAATTTTTAAATTTTCACATACTCGTACTTTCAAAATTTAAAATTTTCACATACTCATATTTTCAAAAATTCAAAATTGAAAATTTTCACATACTCATATTTTCAAAAATTCAAAATTTTAAATTTTCACATATTCATATTTTCAAAGTTTCAAATTTTAACATACTCGTATTTTTAAAATTTAAAATTTCCGCATATTCATATTTTCAAAATTTCAAATTTTCACATATTCATATTTTGAAAAATTCAAAATTTTCACATATTCATATTTTCAAAAATTTCAAATTTTCACATACTCATATTTTCAAAATTTCAAATTTTCACATACTCATATTTTCAAAATTTCAAATTTTCACATACTCGTATTTTCAAATTTTCACATACTGATATATTCAAAAATTCGAAATTTCAAATTTTCACATATTCAAAAAAAATTCAAAATTTAAAATTTTCACATACTCGTATTTTCAAAATTTGAAATTTGCACATACTGATATTTTCAAAAATTTTAAATTTCCAATTTTCACATATTCATATATTCAAAAATTCAAATTTTCACATACTCGTATTTTGAAAATTTCATATTTTCACATACTAATATTTTCAAAGTTTCAAATCATTACATACTCATATTTTCAAAATTTCAAATTTTCACATACTCGTATTTTCAAGTTTTCACATACTGATATTTTCAAAAATTCAAAATTTTAAATTTTCATATATTCATATTTACAAAATTTTTAAATTTTCACATACTCGCATTTTCAAAATTTCAAATTTGCACATACTCATATTTTCAAAATTTAAAATTTTCACATAGTCATATTTTCAAAAATTTTAAATTTTCACATGTTCATATTTTCAGTTTCACATTTTTACATACTCGTATTTTCAAAATTTCAAATTTTCACATACTCGTACTTTCAAAGTTTCAAATTTTCAAATACTGATATTTTCAAAAATTCAAAATTGAAAATTTTTGACATATTCATATATTCCAAAATTCAAAATTTCAAATTTTCACATACTCGTATTTTCAAAATTTTAAATTTTCACATACTCATACTTTAAAAAATTCAAAATTTTCACATATTTATATGTTCAAAATTTCATATACTCATATTTTCAAAAATTTTAAATTTTCACATATTCATATTTACAAAATTCAAAATTTCAAATTTTCACATACTCGTATTTTCAAAATTTCAAATTTTCACATACTCATATTTTCAAAAATTCAAAATTTTAAATTTTCACATATTCATATTTACAAAATTTTTACATTTTCACATACTCGTATTTTCAAAAATTTCAAATTTTCACATACTCATATTTTCAAAAATTTCAAATTTTCACATACTCATATTTTCAAAATTTCAAATTTTCACATACTCGTATTTTCAAAATTTCAAATTTTCACATACTGATATTTTCAAAAATTCTAAATTTTCACATACTCATATTTTAAAAAATTCTAAATTTAAAATTTTCACATACTCATATTTTCAAAAATTCAAAATTTTAAATTTTCACATATTCATATTTTCAAATTTTTACATACTCGTATTTTCAAAATTTCAAATTTTCACATATTCATATTCACATACTCATATTTTCAAAAATAAATTTTCACATATCCATATTTACAAAATTTTTAAATTTTCACATACTCGTATTTTCAAAATTTAAAATTTACACATACTGATATTTTCAAAAATTTAAAATTTCAAATTTTCACATATTCATATATTCAAAAATTCAAATTTTCACATACTCGTATTTTGAAAATTTCATATTTTCACATACTCATATTTTCAAAATTTCAAATCATCACATACTCATATTTTCAAAATTTCAAATTTTTACATACTCGTATTTTCAAGTTTTCACATACTGATATTTTCAAAAATTCAAAATTTTAAATTTTCACATATTCATATTTACAAAATTTTTAAATTTTCACATACTTGTATTTTCAAAATTTCAAATTTTCACATACTCATATTTTCAAAATTTCAAATTTTCACATACTCATATTTTCAAAAATTTTAAATTTTCACATATTCATATTTTCAGTTTCAAATTTTTACATACTCGTATTTTCAAAATTTCAAATTTTCACATACTCGTACTTTCAAAGTTTCAAATTTTCAATTAACTGATATTTTCAAAATTTCAAATTTTCACATACTGATATTTTCAAAAATTCAAAATTGAAAATTTTCACATATTCATATATTCCAAAATTCAAAATTTCAAATTTTCACATACTCGTATTTTCAAAATTTTAAATTTTCACATACTCATATTTTCAAAAATTCAAAATTTTCACATATTTCATATGTTCAAAATTTCATATACTCAAATTTTCAAAAATTCAAAATTTTAATTTTTCACATAATCATATTTACAAAATTCAAAATTTCAAATTATCACATACTCGTGTTTTCAAAATTTCAAATTTTCACATACTCATATTTTCAAAAATTCAAAATTTTAAATTTTCACATATTCATATTTACAAAATTTTTAAATTTTCACATACTCGTATTTTCAAATTTTCACATACTCATATTTTCAAAAATTCTAAATTTAAAATTTTCACATACTCATATTTTCAAAAATTTCAAATTTTCACATACTCATATTTTCAAAATTTCAAATTTTCACATACTCGTATTTTCAAAATTTCAAATTTTCACATACTCATATTTTCAAAAATTCTAAATTTAAAATTTTCACATACTCATATTTTCAAAAATTCAAAATTTTAAATTTTCACATATTCATATTTTCAAATTTTTACATACTCGTATTTTCAAAATTTCAAATTTCCACATATTCATATTTTCAAAATTTCAAATTTTCACATATTCATATTCACATACTCATATTTTCAAAAATAAATTTTCACATATCCATATTTACAAAATTTTTAAATTTTCACATACTCGTACTTTCAAAATTTCAAATTTTCACATACTCATATTTTCAAAAATTCAAAATTGAAAATTTTCACATACTCATATTTTCAAAAATTCAAAATTTTAAATTTTCACATATTCATATTTTCAAAGTTTCAAATTTTTACATACTCGTATTTTAAAATTTAAAATTTCCGCATATTCATATTTTCAAAATTTCAAATTTTCACATATTCATATTTTGAAAAATTCAAAATTTTCACATATTCATATTTTCAAAAATTTCAAATTTTCACATACTCATATTTTCAAATTTTCACATATTCAAAAAAAATTCTAAATTTAAAATTTTCACATACTCTTATTTTCAAAATTTCAAATTTGCACATACTGATATTTTCAAAAATTTCAAATTTTCACATATTCATATTTTCAGTTTCAAATTTTTACATAATCGTATTTTCAAAATTTCAATTTTCACATACTCATATTTTCAAAATTTAAAATTTTCACATACTCATATTTTCAAAAATTTTAAATTTTCACATATTCATATTTTCAGTTTCAAATTTTTACATATTCGTATTTTCAAAATTTCAAATTTTCACATACTCGTACTTTCAAAGTTTCAAATTTTCAATTAACTGATATTTCCAAAATTTCAAATTTTCACATACTGATATTTTCAAAAATTCAAAATTGAAAATTTTCACATATTCATATATTCCAAAATTCAAAATTTCAAATTTTCACATACTCGTATTTTAAAAATTTTAAATTTTCACATACTCATATTTTCAAAAATTCAAAATTTTCACATATTCACATGTTCAAAATTTCATATACTCATATTTTCAAAAATTCAAAATTTTAAATTTTCACATATTCATATTTTCAAAAATTCTAAATTTCAAATTTTCACATACTCGTATTTTCAAAATTTCAAAATTTAAAACTTTCACATACTCATATTTTCAAAATTTCTAATTTTTACACTCATATTTTCAAAAATTCAAAATTACAAATTATCACATATTCTTCATATATTCAAAAATTCAAATTTTCACATACTCGTATTTTCAAAATTTCAAATTTTCACATACTGATATTTTCAAAAATTCAAAATTACAAATTATCACTTATTCATATATTCAAAAATTCAAATTTTCACATACTCGTATTTTCAAAATTTCAAATTTTCACATACTCATATTTTCAAAAATTCAAAATTTCAAATTTTCACATACTCGTATTTTCAAAATTTCAAATTTTCACATACTGATATTTTCAAAAATTCAAAATTACAAATTATCACTTATTCATATATTCAAAAATTCAAATTTTCACATACTCGTATTTTCAAAATTTCAAATTTTCACATAATGATATTTTCAAAAATTCAAAATTTCAAATTTTCACATACTTATATTTCGAAAAATGCAAAATTTCAAATTTTCACATACTCGTATTTTCAGTTTCAAATTTTTACATACTCGTATTTTCAAAATTTCTAATTTTTACACTCATATTTTCAAAAATTCAAAATTACAAATTATCACATATTCTTCATATATTCAAAAATTCAAATTTTCACATACTCATATTTTCAAAAATTCAAAATTACAAATTATCACTTATTCATATATTCAAAATTTCAAATTTACACATACTCATATTTTCAAAAATTCAAAATTTCAAATTTTCACATACTCGTATTTTCAAAATTTTAAATTTTCACATACTCATATTTTCAAAAATTCAAAATTTTCACATATTCATATTTTCAAAATTTAAAATTTTCACATACTCATATTTTCAAAATTTAAAATTTTCACATACTCGTATTTTCAAAATTTCAAATTTTCACATACTGATATATTCGAAAATTCGAAATTTCAAATTTTCACATATTCAAAAAAAATTCAAAATTTAAAATTTTCACATACTCGTATTTTCAAAATTTCAAATTTGCACATACTGATATTTTCAAAAATTTAAAATTTAAAATTTTCACATATTCATATATTCAAAAATTCAAATTTTCACATACTCGTATTTTGAAAATTTCATATTTTCACATACTCATATTTTCAAAATTTCAAATCATCACATACTCATATTTTCAAAATTTCAAATTTTCACATACTCGTATTTTCAAATTTTCACATACTGATATATTCAAAAATTCGAAATTTCAAATTTTCACATATTCAAAAAAAATTCAAAATTTAAAATTTTCACATACTCGTATTTTCAAAATTTCAAATTTGCACATACTGATATTTTCAAAAATTTAAAATTTCAAATTTTCACATATTCATATATTCAAAAATTCAAATTTTCACATACTCGTATTTTGAAAATTTCATATTTTCACATACTCATATTTTCAAAATTTCAAATCATCACATACTCTAATTTTTAAAATTTAAAATTTTCACATACTCGTATTTTCAAAATTTCAAATTTTCACATACTGATATATTCAAAAATTCGAAATTTCAAATATTTACATATTCAAAAAAAATTCAAAATTTAAAATTTTCACATACTCGTATTTTCAAAATTTCAAATTTGCACATACTGATATTTTCAAAAATTTTAAATTTCAAATTTTCACATATTCATATATTCAAAAATTCAAATTTTCACATACTCGTATTTTGAAAATTTCATATTTTCACATACTCATATTTTCAAAATTTCAAATCATCACATACTCATATTTTAAAAATTTCATATTTTCACATACTCATATTTTCAAAAATTCAAAATTTTAAATTTTCACATATTCATATTTTCAAAGTTTAAAATTTTTACATACTCGTATTTTCAAAATTTGAAATTTCCACATATTCATATTTTCAAAATTTCAAATTTTCACATATTCATATTCACATACTCATATTTTCAAAAATTCAAAATTTTAAATTATCACATATCCATATTTACAAAATTTTTAAATTTTCACATACTCGTACTTTCAAAATTTTAAATTTTCACATACTCATATTTTCAAAAATTTAAAATTGAAAATTTTCACATACTCATATTTTCAAAAATTCAAAATTTTAAATTTTCAGATATTCATATTTTCAAAGTTTCAAATTTTTACATACTCGTATTTTAAAAATTTAAAATTTCCACATATTCATATTTTCAAAATTTCAAATTTTCACATATTCATATTTTGAAAAATGCAAAATTTAAAATTTTCACATACTCCTATTTTCAAAGTTTCAAATTTTTACATACTCATATTTTCAAAATTTAAAATTTTTACATACTCATATTTTCAAAAATTCAAAATTACAAATTATTACATATTCATATATTCAAAAATTCAAATTTTCACATACTCGTATTTTCAAAATTTCAAAATTTCACACACTGATATTTTCAAAAATTTACATACTCATATTTTCAAAAATTCTAAATTTAAAATTTTCACATACTCATATTTTCAAAAATTTCAAAAATTCTAAATGTAAAATTTTCACATACTCATATTTTCAAAAATTCAAAATTTTAAATTTTCACATATTCATATTTTCAAAGTTTAAAATTTTTACATACTCGTATTTTCAAAATTTGAAATTTCCACATATTCATATTTTCAAAATTTCAAATTTTCACATATTCATATTCACATACTCATATTTTCAAAAATTCAAAATTTTAAATTATCACATATCCATATTTACAAAATTTTTAAATTTTCACATACTCGTACTTTCAAAATTTTAAATTTTCACATACTCATATTTTCAAAAATTTAAAATTGAAAATTTTCACATACTCATATTTTCAAAATTCAAAATTTTAAATTTTCAGATATTCATATTTTCAAAGTTTCAAATTTTTACATACTCGTATTTTAAAAATTTAAAATTTCCACATATTCATATTTTCAAAATTTCAAATTTTCACATATTCATATTTTGAAAAATGCAAAATTTAAAATTTTCACATACTCCTATTTTCAAAGTTTCAAATTTTTACATACTCATATTTTCAAAATTTAAAATTTTTACATACTCATATTTTCAAAAATTCAAAATTACAAATTATCACATATTCATATATTCAAAAATTCAAATTTTCACATACTCGTATTTTCAAATTTCAAAATTTCACACACTGATATTTTCAAAAATTCAAAATTACAAATTATCACTTATTCATATATTCAAAAATTCAAATTTTCTCACATACTCCTATTTTCAAAGTTTCAAATTTTTACATACTCATATTTTCAAAATTTCTAATTTACACACTCATATTTTCATAAATTCAAAATTACAAATTATAACATATTCTTCATATATTCAAAAATTCAAATTTTCACATACTCGTATTTTCAAAATTTCAAATTTTCACATACTGATATTTTCAAAAATTCAAAATTACAAATTATCCCTTATTCATATATACAAATATTCAAATTTTCACATACTCGTATTTTCAAAATTTCAAATTTTCACATACTCATATTTTCAAAATTTCAAATTTTCACATACTCGTATTTTCAAAATTTCAAATTTTCACATACTGATATTTTTAAAAATTCAAAATTACAAATTATCACTTATTCATATATTCAAAAATTCAAATTTTCACATACTCGTATTTTCCAAATTTCAAATTTTCACATAATGATATTTTCAAAAATTCAAAATTTCAAATTTTCACATACTTATATTTTGAAAAATGCAAAATTTCAAATTTTCACATACTCGTATTTTCAGTTTCAAATTTTTACATACTCGTATTTTCAAAATTTCTAATTTTTACACTCATATTTTCAAAAATTCAAAATTACAAATTATCACATATTCTTCATATATTCAAAAATTCAAATTTTCACATACTGATATTTTCAAAATTTCAAATTTTCACATACTCATATTTTCAAAAATTCAAAATTACAAATTATCACTTATTCATATATTCAAAATTTCAAATTTACACATACTCATATTTTCAAAAATTCAAAATTTCAAATTTTCACATACTCGTATTTTCAAAATTTTAAATTTTCACATACTCATATTTTCAAAAATTCAAAATTTTCACATATTCATATGTTCAAAATTTCAAATTTTCACATATTCGTACTTTCAAAATATCAAATTTTCACATACTCATATTTTTAAAATTTCAAATTTTCACATACACATATTTTCAAAATTTCAAATTTACACATACTCATATTTTCAAAAATTCAAAATTTCAAATTTTCACATATTCATATTTTCAAAATTTCAAATTTTTACATACTCATATTTTCAAAAACTTCAAATTACAAATAATCACATATTCATATATTCAAAATATCAAATTTTCACATACTGATATTTTCAAAAATTCAAAATTTCAAATTTTCACATACTCATATTTTCAAAAATTCAAATTTTCACATACTCATATTTTCAAAAATTCAAAATTTTAAATTTTCACATATTCATATTTTCAAATTTTTACATACTCGTATTTTCAAAATTTCAAATTTCCACATATTCATATTTTCAAAAATTCAAATTTTCACATATTCATATTCACATACTCATATTTTCAAAAATAAATTTTCACATATCCATATTTACAAAATTTTTAAATTTTCACATACTCGTACTTTCAAAATTTAAAATTTTCACATACTCATATTTTCAAAAATTCAAAATTAAAAATTTTCACATACTCATATTTTCAAAAATTCAAAATTTTCACATATTCATATTTTCAGTTTCAAATTTTTACATACTCGTATTTTTAAAATTTAAAATTTCCGCATATTCATATTTTCAAAATTTCAAATTTTCACATATTCATATTTTGAAAAATTCAAAATTTTCACATATTCATATTTTCAAAAATTTCAAATTTTCACATACTCATATTTTCAAAATTTAAAATTTTCACATACTCATATTTTCAAAATTTCAAATTTTCACATACTCGTATTTTCAAAATTTCAAATTTTCACATACTGATATATTCAAATATTCGAAATTTTCACATATTCAAATAAAATTCAAAATTTAAAATTTTCACATACTCGTATTTTCAAAATTTCAAATTTGCACATACTGATATTTTCAAAAATTTCAAATTTCAAATTTTCACATATTCATATATTCAAAAATTGAAATTATCACATACTCGTATTTTGAAAATTTTATATTTTCACATACTCATATTTTCAAAATTTCAAATCATCACATACTCATATTTTCAAAATTTCAAATTTCACATACTCGTATTTTCAAGTTTTCACATACTGATATTTTCAAAAATTCAAATTTTTAAATTTACACATATTCATATTTACAAAATTTTTAAATTTTCACATACTCGTATTTTCAAAATTTCAAATTTGCACATACTCATATTTTCAAAATTTAAAATTTTCACATACTCATATTTTCAAAAATTTTAAATTTTCACATGTTCATATTTTCAGTTTCAAATTTTTACATACTCGTATTTTCAAAATTTCAAATTTTCACATACTCGTACTTTCAAAGTTTCAAATTTTCACATACTGATATTTTCAAAAATTCAAAATTGAAAATTTTGACATATTCATATATTCCAAAATTCAAAATATCAAATTTTCACATACTCGTATTTTCAAAATTTCAAATTTTCACATACTCATATTTTCAAAAATTCAATTTTTCACATATTCATATTTTGAAAAATGCAAAATTTAAAATTTTCACATACTCCTATTTTCAAAGTTTCAAATTTTTACATACTCATATTTTCAAAATTTAAAATTTTTACATACTCATATTTTCAAAAATTCAAAATTACAAATTATCACATATTCATATATTCAAAAATTCAAATTTTCACATACTCGTATTTTCAAAATTTCAAAATTTCACACACTGATATTTTCAAAAATTCAAAATTACAAATTATCACTTATTCATATATTCAAAAATTCAAATTTTCACATACTCCTATTTTCAAAGTTTCAAATTTTTACATACTCATATTTTCAAAATTTCTAATTTACACACTCATATTTTCATAAATTCAAAATTACAAATTATAACATATTCTTCATATATTCAAAAATTCAAATTTTCACATACTCGTATTTACTCATATTTTCAAAAATTCAAATTTTCACATACTCATATTTTCAAAAATTCAAAATTTTAAATTTTCACATATTCATATTTTCAAATTTTTACATACTCGTATTTTCAAAATTTCAAATTTCCACATATTCATATTTTCAAAAATTCAAATTTTCACATATTCATATACTCATATTTTCAAAAATAAATTTTCACATATCCATATTTACAAAATTTTTAAATTTTCACATACTCGTACTTTCAAAATTTAAAATTTTCACATACTCATATTTTCAAAAGTTCAAAATTTTCACATATTCATATTTTCAGTTTCAAATTTTTACATACTCGTATTTTTAAAATTTAAAATTTCCGCATATTCATATTTTCAAAATTTCAAATTTTCACATATTCATATTTTGAAAAATTCAAAATTTTCACATATTCATATTTTCAAAAATTTCAAATTTTCACATACTCATATTTTCAAAATTTAAAATTTTCACATACTCATATTTTCAAAATTTCAAATTTTCACATACTCGTATTTTCAAAATTTCAAATTTTCACATACTGATATATTCAAATATTCGAAATTTTCACATATTCAAATAAAATTCAAAATTTAAAATTTTCACATACTCGTATTTTCAAAATTTCAAATTTGCACATACTGATATTTTCAAAAATTTAAAATTTCAAATTTTCACATATTCATATATTCAAAAATTGAAATTATCACATACTCGTATTTTGAAAATTTCATATTTTCACATACTCATATTTTCAAAATTTCAAATCATCACATACTCATATTTTCAAAATTTCAAATTTCACATACTCGTATTTTCAAGTTTTCACATACTGATATTTTCAAAAATTCAAATTTTTAAATTTTCACATATTCATATTTACAAAATTTTTAAATTTTCACATACTCGTATTTTCAAAATTTCAAATTTGCACATACTCATATTTTCAAAATTTAAAATTTTCACATACTCATATTTTCAAAAATTTTAAATTTTCACATGTTCATATTTTCAGTTTCAAATTTTTACATACTCGTATTTTCAAAATTTCAAATTTTCACATACTCGTACTTTCAAAGTTTCAAATTTTCACATACTGATATTTTCAAAAATTCAAAATTGAAAATTTTGACATATTCATATATTCCAAAATTCAAAATATCAAATTTTCACATACTCGTATTTTCAAAATTTCAAATTTTCACATACTCATATTTTCAAAAATTCAAAATTTTCACATATTTATATGTTCAAAATTTCATATACTCATATTTTCAAAAATTCAAAATTTTAAATTTTCACATATTCATATTTACAAAATTCAAAATTTCAAATTTTCACATACTCGTATTTTCAAAATTTCAAATTTTCACATACTCATATTTTCAAAAATTCAAAATTACAAATTATCACTTATTCATATATTCAAAATTTCAAATTTACACATACTCATATTTTCAAAAATTCAAAATTTCAAATTTTCACATACTCGTATTTTCAAAATTTTAAATTTTCACATACTCATATTTTCAAAAATTCAAAATTTTCACATATTCATATGTTCAAAATTTCAAATTTTCACATACTCGTACTTTCAAAATATCAAATTTTCACATACTCATATTATTAAAATTTCAAATTTTCACATACTCATATTTTCAAAATTTCAAATTTACACATACTCATATTTTCAAAAATTCAAAATTTCAAATTTTCACATATTCATATTTTCAAAATTTCAAATTTTTACATACTCATATTTTCAAAAACTCAAAATTACAAATAATCACATATTCATATATTCAAAATATCAAATTTTCACATACTGATATTTTCAAAAATTCAAAATTTCAAATTTTCACATACTCATATTTTCAAAAATTCAAATTTTCACATACTCATATTTTCAAAAATTCCAAATTTTAAATTTTCACATATTCATATTTTCAAATTTTTACATACTCGTATTTTCAAAATTTCAAATTTCCACATATTCATATTTTCAAAATTTCAAATTTTCACATATTCATATTCACATACTCATATTTTCAAAAATAAATTTTCACATATCCATATTTACAAAATTTTTAAATTTTCACATACTCGTACTTTCAAAATTTAAAATTTTCACATACTCATATTTTCAAAAATTCAAAATTGAAAATTTTCACATACTCATATTTTCAAAAATTCAAATTTTTCACATATTCATATTTTCAGTTTCAAATTTTTACATACTCGTATTTTTAAAATTTAAAATTTCCGAATATTCATATTTTCAAAATTTCAAATTTTCACATATTCATATTTTGAAAAATTCAAAATTTTCACATATTCATATTTTCAAAAATTTCAAATTTTCACATACTCATATTTTCAAAATTTCAAATTTTCACATACTCATATTTTCAAAATTTCAAATTTTCACATACTCGTATTTTCAAAATTTCAAATTTTCACATACTGATATATTCAAAAATTCGAAATTTCAAATTTTCACATATTCAAAAAAAATTCAAAATTTAAAATTTTCACATACTCGTATTTTCAAAATTTCAAATTTGCACATACTGATATTTTCAAAAATTTAAAATTTCAAATTTTTACATATTCATATATTCAAAAATTCAAATTTTCACATACTCGTATTTTGAAAATTTCAAATTTTCACATACTCATATTTTCAAAATTTAAAATTTTCACATACTCATATTTTCAAAATTTAAAATTTTCACATACTCGTATTTTCAAAATTTCAAATTGCAAATACTGATATTTTCAAAAATTTTAAATTTCAAATTTTCACATATTCATATATTCAAAAATTCAAATTTTCACATAGTCGTATTTTGAAAATTTCATATTTTCACATACTCATATTTTCAAAATTTCAAATTTGCACATACTGATATTTTCAAAAATTTAAAATTTCAAATTTTCACATATTCATATATTCAAAAATTCAAATTTTCACATAGTCGTATTTTGAAAATTTCATATTTTCACATACTCATATTTTCAAAATTTCAAATCATCACATACTCATATTTTCAAAATTTCAAATTTTCACATACTCGTATTTTCAAGTTTTCACATACTGATATTTTCAAAAATTCAAAATTTTAAATTTTCACATATTCATATTTACAAAATTTTTAAATTTTCACATACTCGTATTTTCAAAATTACAAATTTGCACATACTCATATTTTCAAAATTTAAAATTTTCACATACTCATATTTTCAAAAATTTTAAATTTTCACATGTTCATATTTTCAGTTTCAAATTTTTACATACTCGTATTTTCAAAATTTCAAATTTTCACATACTCGTACTTTCAAATTTTCACATACTGATATTTTCAAAAATTCAAAATTGAAAATTTTCACATATTCATATATTCCAAAATTCAAAATTTCAAATTTTCACATACTCGTATTTTCAAAATTTTAACTTTTCACATACTCATATTTTCAAAATTTAAAATTTTCACATACTCATATTTTCAAAAATTTTAAATTTTCACATGTTCATATTTTCAGTTTCAAATTTTTACATACTCGTATTTTCAAAATTTCAAATTTTCACATACTCGTACTTTCAAATTTTCACATACTGATATTTTCAAAAATTCAAAATTGAAAATTTTCACATATTCATATTTACAAAATTTTTAAATTTTCACATACTCGTATTTTCAAAATTTCAAATTTGCACATACTCATATTTTCAAAATTTAAAATTTTCACATACTCATATTTTCAAAAATTTTAAATTTTCACATGTTCATATTTTCAGTTTCAAATTTTTACATACTCGTATTTTCAAAATTTCAAATTTTCACATACTCGTACTTTCAAATTTTCACATACTGATATTTTCAAAAATTCAAAATTGAAAATTTTCACATTTTCATATATTCCAAAATTCAAAATTTTAAATTTTCACATACTCGTATTTTCAAAATTTTAACTTTTCACATACTCATATTTTCAAAAATTCAAAATTTTCACATATTTATATGTTCAAAATTTCATATACTCATATTTTCAAAAATTCAAAATTTTAAATTTTCACATATTCATATTTACAAAATTCAAAATTTCAAATTTTCACATACTCGTATTTTCAAAATTTCAAATTTTCACATACTCATATTTTCAAAAATTCAAAATTTTAAATTTTCACATATTCATATTTACAAAATTTTTAAATTTTCACATACTCGTATTTTCAAAAATTCAAAATTTCACATACTCATATTTTCAAAAATTCAAAATTTTGACATATTCATATGTTCAAAATTTCAAATTTTCACATACTCGTACTTTCAAAATATCAAATTTTCACATACTCATATTTTTAAAATTTCAAATTTTCACATACTCATATTTTCAAAATTTCATATACTCATATTTTCAAAAATTCAAAATTTTAAATTTTCACATATTCATATTTACAAAATTCAAAATTTCAAATTTTCACATACTCGTATTTTCAAAATTTCAAATTTTCACATACTCATATTTTCAAAAATTCAAAATTTTAAATTTTCACATATTCATATTTACAAAATTTTTAAATTTTCACATACTCGTATTTTCAAAAATTCAAATTTCACATACTCATATTTTCAAAAATTCAAAATTTTCACATATTGATATGTTCAAAATTTCAAATTTTCACATACTCGTACTTTCAAAATATCAAATTTTCACATACTCATATTTTTAAAATTTCAAATTTTCACATACTCATATTTTCAAAATTTCAAATTTACACATACTCATATTTTCAAAAATTCAAAATTTCAAATTTTCACATATTCATATTTTCAAAATTTCAAATTTTTACATACTCAAATTTTCAAAAACTCAAAATTACAAATAATCACATATTCATATATTCAAAATATCAAATTTTCACATACTGATATTTTCA
Organism: Muscina levida; assembly: GCA_964034835.1. NCBI lineage: Eukaryota > Metazoa > Arthropoda > Insecta > Diptera > Muscidae > Muscina > Muscina levida. Next base: position 77,024,885 of record OZ035880.1, read on the forward strand.
AAAATTCAAAATTTCAAATTTTCACATACTCATATTTTCAAAAATTCAAAATTTTAAATTTTCACATATTCATATTTTTTAAATTTTTACATACTCGTATTTTCAAAATTTCAAATTTCCACATATTCATATTTTCAAAATTTCAAATTTTCACATATTCATATTCACATACTCATATTTTCAAAAATAAATTTTCACATATCCATATTTACAAAATTTTTAAATTTTCACATACTCGTACTTTCAAAATTTAAAATTTTCACATACTCATATTTTCAAAAATTCAAAATTGAAAATTTTCACATACTCATATTTTCAAAAATTCAAAATTTTCACATATTCATATTTTCAGTTTAAAATTTTTACATACTCGTATTTTTAAATTTAAAATTTCCGCATATTCATATTTTCAAAATTTAAAATTTTCACATATTCATATTTTGAAAAATTCAAAATTTTCACATATTCATATTTTCAAAAATTTCAAATTTTCAAATACTCATATTTTCAAAATTTCAAATTTTCACATACTCATATTTTCAAAATTTCAAATTTTCACATACTCGTATTTTCAAAATTTCAAATTTTCACATACTGATATATTCAAAAATTCGAAATTTCAAATTTTCACATATTCAAAAAAAATTCAAAATTTAAAATTTTCACATACTCGTATTTTCAAAATTTCAAATTTGCACATACTGATATTTTCAAAAATTTAAAATTTCAAATTTTCACATACTCATATATTCAAAAATTCAAATTTTCACATACTCGTATTTTGAAAATTTCATATTTTCACATACTCATATTTTCAAAATTTCAAATCATCACATACTCATATTTTCAAAATTTCAAATTTTCACATACTCGTATTTTCAAGTTTTCACATACTGATATATTCAAAAATTCGAAATTTCAAATTTTCACATATTCATATTTACAAAATTTTTAAATTTTCACATACTCGTATTTTCAAAATTTCAAATTTGCACATACTCATATTTTCAAAATTTAAAATTTTCACATACTCATATTTTCAAAAATTTTAAATTTTGACATGTTCATATTTTCAGTTTCAAATTTTTACATACTCGTATTTTCAAAATTTCAAATTATCACATACTCGTACCTTCAAAGTTTCAAATTTTCACATACTGATATTTTCAAAAATTCAAAATTGAAAATTTTCACATATTCAAATATTCCAAAATTTCAAATTTTCACATACTCGTATTTTCAAAATTTTAAATTTTCACATACTCATATTTTCAAAAATTCAAAATTTTCACATATTTATATGTTCAAAATTTCATGTACTCATATTTTCAAAAATTCAAAATTTTAAATTTTCACATATTCATATTTACAAAATTAAAAATTTCAAATTTTCACATACTCGTATTTTCAAAATTTCAAATTTTCACATACTCATATTTTCAAAAATTCAAAATTTTAAATTTTCACATATTCATATTTACAAAATTTTTAAATTTTCACATACTCGTATTTTCAAAATTTCAAATTTTCACATACTCATATTTTCAAAAATTCTAAATTTAAAATTTTCACATACTCATATTTTCAAAAATTTTAAATTTTCACATACTCATATTTTCAAAATTTCAAATTTTCACATACTCGTATTTTCAAAATTTCAAATTTTCACATACTGATATTTTCAAAAATTCTAAATTTAAAATTTTCACATACTCATATTTTCAAAAATTTCAAATTTTCACATACTCATATTTTCAAAAGTTCTAAATTTAAAATTTTCACATACTCATATTTTCAAAAATTCAAAATTTTAAATTTTCACATATTCATATTTTCAAATTTTTACATACTCGTATTTTCAAAACTTCAAATTTCCACATATTCATATTTTCAAAATTTCAAATTTTCACATATTCATATTCACATACTCATATTTTCAAAAATAAATTTTCACATATCCATATTTACAAAATTTTTAAATCTTCACATACTCGTACTTTCAAAATTTCAAATTTTTACATACTCATATTTTCAAAAATTCAAAATTGAAAATTTTCACATACTCATATTTTCAAATTTCAAAATTTTAAATTTTCACATATTCATATTTTCAAAGTTTCAAATTTTTACAAACTCGTATTTTTAAAATTTAAAATTTCCGCATATTCATATTTTCAAAATTTCAAATTTTCACATATTCATATTTTGAAAAATTCAAAATTTTCACATATTCATATTTTCAAAAATTTCAAATTTTCACATACTCATATTTTCAAAATTTCAAATTTTCACATACTCATATTTTCAAAATTTCAAATTTTCACACACTCGTATTTTCAAATTTTCACATACTGATATATTCAAAAATTCGAAATTTCAAATTATCACATATTCAAAAAAAATTCAAAATTTAAAATTTTCACATACTCGTATTTTCAAAATTTCAAATTTGCACATACTGATATTTTCAAAAATTTAAAATTTCCAATTTTCACATATTCATATATTCAAAAATTCAAATTTTCACATACTCGTATTTTGAAAATTTCATATTTTCACATACTAATATTTTCAAAATTTAAAATCATCACATACTCATATTTTCAAAATTTCAAATTTTCACATACTCGTATTTTCAAGTTTTCACATACTGATATTTTCAAAAATTCAAAATTTTAAATTTTCACATATTCATATTTACAAAATTTTTAAATTTTCACATACTCGTATTTTCAAAATTTCAAATTTGCACATACTCATATTTTCAAAATTTAAAATTTTCACACACAAAAATTTTAATTTTTCACATGTTCATATTTTCAGTTTCAAATTTTTACATACTCGTATTTTCAAAACTTCAAATTTTCACATACTCGTACTTTCAGTTTCAAATTTTCACATACTGATATTTTCAAAAATTCAAAATTGAAAATTTTCACATATTCATATATTCCAAAATTCAAAATTTCAAATTTTCACATACTCGTATTTTCAAAATTTTAAATTTTTACATACTCATACTTTCAAAAATTCAAAATTTTCACATATTTATATGTTCAAAATTTCATATACTCATATTTTCAAAAATTCAAAATTTTCACATATTCATATTTACAAAATTCAAAATTTCAAATTTTCACATACTCGTATTTTCAAAATTTCAAATTTTCACATACTCATATTTTCAAAAATTCAAAATTTTAAATTTTTACATATTCATATTTACAAAATTTTTAAATTTTCACATACTCGTATTTTCAAAATTTCAAATTTTCACATACTCATATTTTCATAAATTCTAAATTTAAAAGTTTCACATACTCATATTTTCAAAAATTCTAAATTTAAAATTTTCACATACTCATATTTTCAAAAATTCAAAATTTTAAATTTTCACATATTCATATTTTCAAATTTTTACATACTCGTATTTTCAAAACTTCAAATTTCCACATATTCATATTTTCAAAATTTCAAATTTTCACATATTCATATTCACATACTCATATTTTCAAAAATAAATTTTCACATATCCATATTTACAAAATTTTTAAATTTTCACATACTCGTATTTTCAAAATTTCAAATTTGCACATACTGATATTATCAAAAATTTTAAATTTCAAATTTTCACATATTAATATATTCAAAAATTCAAATTTTCACATACTCGTATTTTGAAAATTTCATATTTTCACATACTCATATTTTCAAAATTTCAAATCATCACATACTCATATTTTCAAAATTTCAAATTTTCACATACTCGTATTTTCAAGTTTTCACATACTGATATTTTCAAAAATTCAAAATTTTAAATTTTCACATATTCATATTTTCAGTTTCAAATTTTTACATACTCGTATTTTCAAAATTTCAAATTTTCACGTACTCGTACTTTCAAAGTTTCAAATTTTCAATTAACTGATATTTTCAAAATTTCAAATTTTCACATACTTTTTTAAATTTTCACATATTCATATATTCCAAAATTCAAAATTCAAAATTTCAAATTTTCACATACTCATATTTTCAAAAATTCTAAATTTAAAATTTTCACATACTCATATTTTCAAAAATTCAAAATTTTAAATTTTCACATATTCATATTTTTAAATTTTTACATACTCGTATTTTCAAAATTTCAAATTTCCACATGTTCATATTTTCAAAATTTCAAATTTTCACATATTCATATTCACATACTCATATTTTCAAAACTAAATTTTCACATATCCATATTTACAAAATTTTAAAATTTTCACATACTCGTACTTTCAAAATTTCAAATTTTCACATACTCATATTTTCAAAAATTCAAAATTGAAAATTTTCACATACTCATATTTTCAAAAATTAAAAATTTTAAATTTTCACATATTCATATTTTCAAAGTTTCAAATTTTTACATACTCGTATTTTAAAATTTAAAATTTCCGCATTTTCATATTTTCAAAATTTCAAATTTTCACATATTCATATTTTGAAAAATTCAAAATTTTCACATATTCATATTTTCAAAAATTTCAAATTTTCACATACTCATATTTTAAAATTTTCACATACTCATATTTTCAAAATTTCAAATTTTCACATACTCGTATTTTCAAAATTTCAAATTTTCACATACTGATATATTAAAAAATTCGAAATTTCAAATTTTCACATATTCAAAAAAATTCAAAATTTAAAATTTTCACATACTCGTATTTTCAAAATTTCAAATTTGCACATACTGATATTTTCAAAAATTTCAAATTTCAAATTTTCACATATTCATATATTCAAAAATTCAAATTTTCACATACTCGTATTTTGAAAATTTCATATTTTCACATACTCATATTTTCAAAATTTCAAATCATCACATACTCATATTTTCAAAATTTCAAATTTTCACATACTCGTATTTTCAAGTTTTCACATACTGATATTTTCAAAAATTCAAAATTTCAAATTTTCACATACTCATATTTTCAAAATTTCAATTTTTCACATACTCGTATTTTCAAAATTTCAAATTTTCACATACTGATATTTTCAAAAATTCAAATTTTCATATATAAAAATTTAAAATTTCAAATTTTCACATACTCGTATTTTCAAAATTTCAAATTTTCACATACTCATATTTTCAAAATTTAAAATTTTCACATACTCGTATTTTCAAAATTTCAAATTTTCACATACTGATATTTTCAAAAATTCAAATTTTCACATATTCAAAAATTCAAAATTTCAAATTTTCACATACTCATATTTTCAAAAATTCAAAATTTTAAATTTTCGCATATTCATATTTACAAAATTTTTAAATTTTCACATACTCGTATTTTCAAAATTTCAAATTTTCACATACTCATATTTTCAAAAATTCTAAATTTAAAATTTTCACATACTCATATTTTCAAAAATTTCAAATTATCACATACACATATTTTCAAAATTTCAAATTTTCACATACATATTTTCAAAATTTTTAAATTTTCACATACCCGTATTTTCAAAATTTCAAATTTTCACATACTCATATTTTCAAAAATTCTAAATGTAAAATTTTCACATACTCATATTTTCAAAAATTCAAAATTTTAAATTTTCACATATTCATATTTTCAAAGTTTCAAATTTTTATATACTCGTATTTTCAAAATTTGAAATTTCCACATATTCATATTTTCAAAATTTGAAATTTCCACATATTCATATTTTCAAAATTTCAAATTTTCACATATTCATATTCACATACTCATATTTTCAAAAATTCAAAATTTTAAATTATCACATATCCATATTTACAAAATTTTTAAATTTTTACATACTCGTACTTTCAAAATTTCAAATTTTCACATACTCATATTTTCAAAAATTCAAAAGTGAAAATTTTCACATACTCATATTTTCAAAAATTCAAAATTTTAAATTTTCAGATATTCATATTTTCAAAGTTTCAAATTTTTACATACTCGTATTTTAAAAATTTCAAATTTCCACATATTCATATTTTCAAAATTTCAAATTTTCACATATTCATATTTTGAAAAATGCAAAATTTCAAATTTTCACATACTCCTATTTTCAAAGTTTCAAATTTTTACATACTCATATTTTCAAAATTTAAAATTTTTACATACTCATATTTTCAAAAATTCAAAATTACAAATTATCACATATTCATATATTCAAAAATTCAAATTTTCACATACTCGTATTTTCAAAATTTCAAATTTTCACATACTGATATTTTCAAAAATTCAAAATTACAAATTATCACTTATTCATATATTCAAAAAAAGAGGGACCGGCCGTGGCATAGTGGTTAGAACACGCGACTACCATGCGGGAGATCGCAGGTTCAAACCTGGCTCCAGTCATCTTAAAAGAAAAAAATAAATAAAATTTTCTTTCATTGTCGGCTCCCCTCGAATGTTGTTTGACAGCAACTTCGCAGTATTAAGCGTCGATTCAATCGTCGTGTCTAGTAAGAGCTTCTCAAAACAGTGACGTTCGCATTCGTCGATAAATAAGTTGGTGCCGTTAGTTGTGTTAATTCACAACAACGCGAGAAGCTATCCCATACCTCATTCATGGGGTGCAAAGGGAAATTAAGTTAAGTTTTACATATTCAAAAATTCAAAATTTCAAATTTTCACATACTCGTATTTTCAAAATTTCACACACTGATATTTTCGAAAATTTAAAATTTTCACATACTCATTGTCTAAACTTCGTTTTTCCATATTTTTATGATAAAAAATAATTAAATTAAATGTTTTTTATTATATTTACCATGTACTAAATAGTGTACATAAATCACTATTGTGAATGAATTGTTATTTATGGTTACTTCACTCAATTTAAACCATTGTACTAAAACCGTAAAAAACGGATAAAAAAGAATTGTTTTTGTAAAATGAATTATGGACGGAAGTCCGACACCAAAAATGAGGTCACTTATCGGACGTATCTCAACTGGTGAGCATCTCATTACTCCAAATAAACCCACTGAATTCTAAACCAAACCTTATCAATTTTCTTTATTTCATCCCGCCCAATTGAATTGCATATAATTTCTCACACACTGAGAAATTATATCGATTTAAGTTCTAACTTGACTCTAATTTGCAAATAGAATCCAAGTCGGAACAATTGCACGCAACGCATTCCATACAGTCCACAACTTCCTTTAATAACAACAACGAGAGAGGTAATAGAGCGATCAGAGGATTCCCCGCTACTCCCCCCGCTTCTACAACATAATCATCTCTGTCTACTCTACCACACCTCTATACATGGTCCTTCGAAGAGAGAAGAAGCAGCAAGTGTAAAGATCAACGAAAAGGAGAAAATGAGGTAACGCATAACACACAACAAAAGAAGTTAACCAGTCTGAATACGGTACGGTAAGCGAAAGCACATAGCTTAAGCGGTGAAAATAATTGAACTAATTAGAAGAAGCAAAAACAAAGTAAAGACAAAAAGAACAGTAAAAATTGAAAGTCAGCTAAGTTTTTAAGAACATCTACTTAAAAAGTGGTAAAATTTAAGATAATTAACTTTTTGGTCTGTCCGTCCGCTTTCCATGGAGAAAATCAAACTAAAAATAGTGAAGAACATAAAAAAATTTAAATTTCGGCCCGTTAGTGTGCTTTGCATCGTAAAAATTTAAAAAATTCCACAGAAAATAGTGTTAGTCTGAAAAAATTTGTTAAAAATCCGTCCGTCCGTGAAAATAAAAAGTAAAAATTTATTCAATTCAAGAAATTGATTTAAGAAAATTCTTCGGTAGAATTTTTACCATCCCACCAAATTTTTCGGCAGCACATAAAATACAAAAAGGTATGTTCAGTGTAAAAACATAAAAGAAATCAAAAAATATTAATAGAAAGGGCTTAGGAGTTTTTTTTCGGAAAAAAAATCACGGAAAGCAGATTCAAAAAAAAAAGTGTTTTTTATTCTTAAAAGTGAAAAAAACCTTTTTATTAGCGATTTCTCACAGAGAACAAAATTTTGTGAAAAGTACCACTAAGTACAGAACGGTAAATAAAGAGTTTCTTATGCAACATATTTCAAAAGGTTCGCTGTGCGAAAACAAAGTTGGTATAAAAATACCGCTAGTCGCAAGGGCAACATTTGCATTATCGTGTGAAATTTATATTCATTTGCGAAAAACAAGCCCTTCACTTGCAAAAATAACAATTCTTTGCTAAACCCGCTATCATTTAAAATTTTTTTTGTTTTACATATAACGGTAAAAAGCATATGCACTTACATATGTACTCATATATATACAAATAAATCCAGAAGTGGTGCAGGTGCAGATTTGCCAAATTTACATACATATACATAGTCAAAGCGAAGTGAAAAATAAGAAGCAAAGAAAGAGAGTTACTTTGTTATTTTTGTCTCCATATTGTCGTGGTCTCTTCGCTCAGTCTTGTGACAAGCGCAAAATAAGAAAAACGAAGAATAAGGCAATGAATACTAAAGAACACCAGAAACTTTTACAGTGGATGTCATAAGAAAGTAACCAAAGTGAGCATAATTATTTTTCATTTTGTTAAATTTTGAGCAACACCAAATTGAATGTGATTGTGATTAAACGCAAATTATCAATTGCAAAGCGTCAACTTTGCAAAGCATCAATTTTTTGTAATTTCATCGAAAATTTAAATTAATTAATTTGGCGTCAACTATTTGATAAAATAAATTTACAATTTTTTAATATTAAATTAAATTTTAATTTTGCAAAAATTAAAAAAAAAAGTTAATTTGACAAAACTTGATAAACAAAAAAAAAAAAAAAAAAAAGTTTTTTTCGTTTTTCTTAATTCCAACAAAAAATTTTGTTTTGGAAGAATATAGTGCATTCAATAAGATTGCATTGGCACAACACTAAATAATTTTTTCAAATTTTTTAAATTCGAAATAAAATTTTTTATATAAAATCTTTCATTTACAATTCAATTGCAATCACACAAATAAATTATTTTCTCGCTGGAAACTACAGTGCATGCTGAAAAGTTGCGCCACGAAAATTTGCATACACTTTTATACACAATCATTGAAAATTTTAAATTTATTTTCAACTATAATTGGATGATCGCATACAATCAATAACTTTGAAGAAATTTAACTTCATTTATACAAGATTTTACAAATACATCGTATACTGCCTTGCCAACAAATTTTCCTCAGGGGATTTTACAAAAATACAGTGACGTACACAAGATCGTAACGTTACACAGATTAAAAAAAAAAAAAAAACAAATTTATGAAAATATTTGGAAAATATTATAACTTTTACACAACTTTATCGAACATTTTACAAAATACAGTGCCTTCTAAGCTATAGTGCGTAGCCACTACAAATCTTTAAGAAAATTTTATTTTAAATTTCATATCTAAAAAAAAAATTTTTTGCATCAAACAGTTTTTACGCTTTAAAATTGGAATTACAACTATATACTAATTGGTTTTACATCAAATTTAAACTAATTTATCACATCTGATTTTGACCTGTTTTCAAAATCAAATCAAATTGCTGCAAAGCTAAATTCACTTTTATTTAGCTATCTATAATATCGCCACACACAAGTAAATTTAAGTGCTTGTGTGAAACATTGTTTTAATATTTTTTTTCTCGATTTCTCTTCAATTGATGAATCGCATTCATCAATAGTATCTTTCTTCAACTGGAAAGTTACATTCAAAGGTTCTCAGTTACCCTATAAAACTCGTCACATTACAAATTTTCGTATTCAAGAAATTTCGCTAATCACTGTTACTAATTACAGTTTAGTGACACAAAGTCTTACTTTTTAACATCAACATTTATAACTATTCCGCCACATTAGCAAGTCTACTTTCGACAATTTCGTCATAACAAAAATAATTGAAAATTTAAAGTTTTAACCAAACTTAATATCTGGCGTAAATTAAAATTTACGAAGTTCTTTTTAAAATCTTAACCAAATATTGAAAATGAGTACAGAAGGTACTACCGCGCAATCCACTGCATCAGACAGTGCGAGAATGACCGTAAAAGCGCAGGAAAAGTTTCTTTTTGACTGCGATCACCTTGTCATGTTTTGTACCAATCTGGAAAAATCTGATCTAGCTGATCAAACAGACTCCATATTGGAAACAAAAATTGAAGATTTGGAGAGTAGATGGCGAAGTTTGCAAGCTTCATACGAATGTATGATGCTTTCTCCTGATGCGGCAAACATTCGTGATTTTAAAGAAAATGCTCGGCTTAATTTTAACGTCTGCTCTGAAGCATATTACTCAGCCAGAGCCAATATTCTTGACATGGTCAGATTGCTTCGTGGTGTTACGTATCATGCTAACACCACTAGACAAAGTCTCCCACCAGTTTCTACCATTGCTACTCAATCCGTCCCAATTGACAATTCAAGTATCTGTATTAAAGTCCCGCCGTGCGACACAGATATTTTCCGTGGAGGATACGAAGAATGGCCGTCTTTTCGTGACATGTTCACAGCGGTCTACGTAAACCACCCAAAACTCTCCCCAGCACAAAAATTATACCATCTTCGTAACAAAACGAAAGATAGTGCAGGCGCCATTGTAAAACGATACACATTATGCGATGAAAACTTTGAGCTAGCTTGGAAAGCTCTCAAAGCGCGCTATGAAAATAAACGCGTTCTTGTTGATAACCACATCAAAATTCTGTTTAATATACCCGTCGCGACAGTAGAAAGCTCAGAATCAATACAACAGATTCAATCTACTGTAAATGACTGTTTATCAACACTTAAGACACTAAATGTTAAGGTCGAAGGTTGGGACCCAATCTTAATCTATCTCATTTCCACAAAGTTACCCGATGAGACTCTTTCTCTGTGGGAACAATCTCTGAACTCTCATCGAGAGCTACCAAAGTGGTCGGAAATGGATGATTTCTTAGTCAATAGATTCGAAGTAGTTGAACGGTTAGCCAGCATAAGGTCCACAAAGCAAAGGTACTCTTTACCTAACTCTATTCAGAAGACAGTACAATCTTATGCTTCTCAAGAAAATCTAAACTCACAATGCGTGCTCTGTCAAGGTGACCATAACCTTCGAGTGTGCCCAGAGTTTAAAAGCTTTAAAACACAAGAAAAAATAGATTTCGTTTATAAAAATAAAGTGTGCAATAACTGCCTTTCTCCAAATCACCTCAAAGCGGCTTGTAAAAGCAAAAACACATGCTTGACGTGTAAAAAACCTCATCACACTTTATTACACATAAAGTCAAACTTCGAACCCAAACCTAGTACCAACCAAAATGATCATTCATTGGACGCAAGAGCCAACGAGTTTAACCCAAAAGGGCAAGGAAAGCCTACTTCTGCTTTGTACTGCTTTGGTCCAAATACAACATAAGGGTCAACAATATTCGGTTCGAGCACTAATCGATCCGGGATCCCAAAGGACTTTTCTATCGGAAAATGTAAGGAAGCGCCTGCAACTTCCCTTTCAAAAATCTTACTTTGAGATAACTGGAATTGGTGGCCAAAGACAGGTATCCGAAAAAGAATGTGAACTCTCGATATTCGCTCCAAAATACAACTTTACGTTCACTATAAATGCCATAATCTTGCCGATGGTAACAAAGCGTTTACCAGCTACTTCATTCGAGATACTTGATCCTTCACAACTACAGGGCATAGATCTAGCAGATCCGGGATTTAACAAATCCTCACAAATTGATTTAATTCTCGGCAATGACTCAGAGCGATTTCTTAATCTAGAAGGCATTAAGAAAAACATTTGTGGCGATACTTCCGCATACAACACAGTATTTGGGTGGGTACTTAGTGGTCCAATGAAAACCCAACCGGTACACTCTTTTACAACAAATGTTATTACGTCAGAAAATTTAGCACTTCATAACATTTTACGAAAGTTTTGGGAACAAGAGGAAATGCCAGTCCCAATCCCAACTTCGCCAGAAGACAAATTCTGCGAAGAATTCTATCAAAAAACGACCACACGTCAAGCCGATGGCAGGTACGTTGTACGACTGCCATTTAAACAAGAATTTCCGAAGTCAGTTTTTCTCGGTTCGTCTCGTTTCACAGCACTGGGTCAATACGCCAGAATGGAACAAAATTTGTCCAAAAATGAAGAACTGCAGAGAGAATACAAGGCGGTTCTAGATGAATACATTTCTCTAGATCATATGGAAGAATCCTCATCTCGGGAAATTGTATCGGATGGCAGTTTCAAATCATTCTACCTTCCACATCACGCAGTCGTGCGACCAGAACACAAGAGTACCAAAGTTAGAGTAGTATTTAACGCTTCACGCAAATCTAAGTCAGGATTCTCTCTCAACGATGTACTCTATACGGGACCAACACTGCAAACTGAACTGATTTCTATAATACTTAACTGGAGAAAGTACAAGTATGTATTCTGTGGAGACATACAGAAGATGTATCGTCAAATCATGGTACACCCAGCAGACAGAGCATATCAGAAGATTTTGTTTCAGAGCGAACCAAATTCGCCTGTAAAGGACTACGAACTGAAAACGGTTACATTCGGTGTAGCCTGCGCGCCTTTTCTCGCGATTCGTACGCTATTGCAATTAGCGTCAGATTCAGAATCCGAATTCCCACAAGTCGCAAATGTTTTAAGAAGAGAAACTTATGTCGATGACATACTTTCTGGGGGTTTCACCATAAATGAAACTATCAAATTACAAAAAGAGGTAATACAAACACTTCAATCAGCGGGCCTTCCCTTAAAAAAGATAACTGCAAACGACCCTCAATTGCTATCTCATTTGAAGCCAGAAGATTTGTATGATCTGAATTTCCTACGCTTTCATGAAACAAGTTCCACGAAAACGCTCGGAATAAAATGGAATGCACTCACTGACAATTTCAGTTACACATTTGGTCCCATACAAATCGATTCAATGGTAACAAAACGCAAAGTACTTTCAATTGTAGCCCAATTATTTGATCCAGCTGGTTGGATTACTCCAGTAATAATAAAAGCCAAACTGCTTATGCAACGTTTATGGCTCGAGGGCCTCGACTGGGATGATGAAATCATTTCAGATACACTCCAAGAATGGAAACGGCTTATTGCTGACTTAGCTCAATTGGAAAGCGTGTCTATTCCGCGCTGGCTTCAATATACCCCTACCGATCACGTACAACTTCATGGTTTTTCAGATTCATCAAAATCAGCCTTTTGCGCGTGCGCATACATAAGAGTTCAGAACTCGAATTACGTAGTGTTCTCTAATTTATTAGTAGCAAAAAGCAAAATTGCACCCATTCAGCCAGTTCCCTTGCCAAGACTAGAACTTAATGGAGCGGTCTTGCTAGCGAAATTAATATGTTACATTAAGTCAACTCTAACCTTAAATATAACCGAAACATTCCTGTGGACCGATTCGTCTATTGTTCTTGGCTGGTTATCCAAGCCGCCACAGTCCTGGGAAACTTATGTGGCCAACCGCTCAGCTAAAATTCACGAGATGGTGCCAGAAGCAATCTGGAGACATGTACCAACACACGATAACCCAGCTGATCTGGGAACTCGAGGTTGTAAACCTGTAGATCTTAACAATAATTCGCTATGGTGGAATGGTCCGCCATGGCTAACAAATCAGCCCTCAACATGGCCAAAAATGATTTCAATACAATGTCAAGAACCAATAAAACCTATTCAATCGCTCGCTATTAGTACAGAACAAGTAGATGTTTTATCACGTTTCTCATCATATACCAAAGCTTTAAGAGTAATATCTTATATATTTAGGTTTTTTCACAATACTCACGCATCCCACAGAAACAATTTTTATTACGATTCATTAGATCTCACCTACAATGAAATTCAATTCACAAAAAATCGATTAATAATATTGGCTCAGGTCCGGTATTTCGAAACAGACTATAATGCGCTTATCGATTCAAAACCTGTTTTAGAAAAAAGCGAATTAAAAACGTTGAATCCATTTCTAGATACTGAAAAAGTATTACGCGTCAACGGGCGCCTGTCGGAGTCGTCTCTTCCGTACAATGAACGCCACCCTATTATAATGCCTGGAAACTCAAGACTCTGTTATTTGTATCTCTCCCATTTACACAATTTTCTCGCACATGCTGATTGCAATCACATGTGTAGGATGGTACAGACAGAATTTTACATATCACGCCTAAAACGAAGAGTAAAAAGCATTATACACAAGTGCAAAGTATGCCTAATTTTTAAACACAAACCGTGCTCTCAAATAATGGGACCCTTACCACCAGAAAGGTGCACATTTACGCCACCATTCCATACAACAGGAATCGATTTTGCCGGTCCATTTGAGCTGAAAAGTTCATCCCTGCGTAAATCCCCATTAACGAAAGGCTACGTTTGTGTGTTCATATGCTTCTCTACCAAAGCCATTCATTTGGAGTTGTGCTCAGATTTGTCTTCATCTTGTTTTCAAGCCTCGTTTGCTCGCTTTGTCGGGAGGCGGGGGCTCCCCCATTGTGTCGTTTCAGACAATGGTCGAAATTTCGTCGGAGCTAGCAGGTCTTTATTTAAAGAATTCAACAACTTCCTCAAAACCACTGCTTCTGATATAACGCAGAAGTATATCATGCATCGAATCGAGTGGAAATTTATACCACCCCATGCTCCTCACATGGGCGGCCTTTGGGAGGCCGCGGTTAAAAGCTTTAAATACCATTTCAAGAGAATTGCAGGTTCTCATAAATTCGATTTTGAACAATTTGCCACAGTTCTAGCTCGAATAGAAGGTGTCTTAAATTCACGCCCAATCTCCGCAATGTCGGAAGATCCCGAAGATTTAACAGCACTAACTCCAGGCCACTTTTTAAAAGGGGCTCCCATGATGGCCTTACCCGAACCTTCTTCAGACAACATATCGCTCATTAATCGATGGTTGAAATTGAAAGCCATTCACCATCAATTTGCCATCCGATGGAGGGAAGACTACCTAAAGTCTCTTCACAAGCGATATAAGTGGAAAAATTCCACTCCCAACCTTAATATTGGCGATTTAGTGGTAGTAATGGATGATTTACTACCCCCCAACGAGTGGCGTCTCGGGCGAATCGAGAAGACTTACTATGGTCCTGACCATAATGTTCGTGTAGCTGATGTGCGAATAGCAACCGGGACAATTACGCGCCCAATTGCCAAATTATGTTATCTTCCTTACCAAGATAGTGAAGAAACCACTTAAAACTTATGTATATTCACTCTTTCAACACATCTTTATATTCCCCTTTTTTTCTAGCCATCTAGCCAAGATATCAATCAAGAACAATGCACCTACTAATCTTTAAATTTCTCACTAAAACTTTCAGAGCAACTCGTGACAATCGTTCTAGGGATTCGGATGTATATCGGTGTCTCGTGTGTAAGCAGTTTCATTCCCTACGAGTTTGCAAGAGATTTCTGAGGATGGAGGCGATAGAGCGAAATGACATTGTGCGAAAACATCACTACTGCATCAACTGCCTGGCCAAGAGTCACACATTTCGTGATTGCACATCAAAAAACACATGCAGAAGATGTCGCCACTACCACCACACGCTACTGCATCAGCCGCATCCCCGAGTGAAGGCACCTGCACGGTCGAGGTTGAATATCTTACCACAACGTCATCATAAAGGGAAACCTCAAAAACAAAGTAAGCTGGGTCAGCAACATCAGGCAAAACAACCGGAAACAACATCACAAACAACGGTACCAGACCAGCACCTTCTTTCGGAGGCCATAAAATCATTAGCGTCAGTGCTCTGTGCCACTCACACTGCCACCACTCCGGCCCGCCGGCATGTCTAAACTTCGTTTTTCCATATTTTTATGATAAAAAATAATTAAATTAAATGTTTTTTATTATATTTACCATGTACTAAATAGTGTACATAAATCACTATTGTGAATGAATTGTTATTTATGGTTACTTCACTCAATTTAAACCATTGTACTAAAACCGTAAAAAACGGATAAAAAAGAATTGTTTTTGTAAAATGAATTATGGACGGAAGTCCGACACCAAAAATGAGGTCACTTATCGGACGTATCTCAACTGGTGAGCATCTCATTACTCCAAATAAACCCACTGAATTCTAAACCAAACCTTATCAATTTTCTTTATTTCATCCCGCCCAATTGAATTGCATATAATTTCTCACACACTGAGAAATTATATCGATTTAAGTTCTAACTTGACTCTAATTTGCAAATAGAATCCAAGTCGGAACAATTGCACGCAACGCATTCCATACAGTCCACAACTTCCTTTAATAACAACAACGAGAGAGGTAATAGAGCGATCAGAGGATTCCCCGCTACTCCCCCCGCTTCTACAACATAATCATCTCTGTCTACTCTACCACACCTCTATACACTCATATTTTAAAAATTTAAAATTTTCACATACTCGTATTTTTAAAATTTCAAATTTTCACATACTCATATTTTCAAAAAATTCAAATTTTCACATACTCATATTTTCAAATTATCACATACTCATATATTCAAAATTTTCACATATTCATATTTTCAAAATTTAAAACTTTCAAAATTACTCGTATTTTCAAAATTTTAAAATTTCACACACTGATATTTTCAAAAATTCAAAATTTAAAATTTTCACATACTCATATTTTTTCAAAATTCAAATTTTCACATACCCATATTTTCAAATTATCACATACTCATATATTCAAAATTTTCACATATTCATATTTTCAAAATTTAAAATTTTCAAAATTACTCGTATTTTCAAAATTTAAAATTTTCACATACTCATATTTTCAAAAAATTCAAATTTTCACATACTCATATTTTCAAATTATCACATACTCATATATTCAAAATTTTCACATATTCATATTTTCAAAAATTTAAAATTTTCAAAATTACTCGCATTTTCAAAATAACAAATTATCACTTATTCATACATTCAAAAATTCAAAATTTTAAATTTTCACATATTCATATTTTCAAAGTTTCAAATTTTTACATACTCGTATTTTCAAAATTTCAAATTTCCACATATTCATATTTTTACATATTCATATTTTGAAAAATGCAAAATTTCAAATTTTCACATACTCGTATTTTCAGTTTCAAATTTTTACATACTCGTATTTTCAAAATTTCAAATTTTTACATACTCATATTTTCAAAAATTCAAAATTACAAATTATCACATATTCTTTATATATTCAAAAATTCAAATTTTCATATACTCGTATTTTCAAAATTTCAAATTTTCACATAATGATATTTTCAAAAATTCAAAATTTCAAATTTTCACATACTCATATTTTCAAAAATTCACAATTTCAAATTTGCACATACTCGTATTTTCAAAATTTAAAATTTTCACATACTCATATTTTCAAAAATTCAAAATTTTCACATATTCATATGTTCAAAATTTCAAATTTTCACATACTCGTATTTTCAAAATATCAAATTTTCACATACTCATATTTTTAAAATTTCAAATTTTCACATACTTATATTTTCAAAATTTCAAATTTACACATACTTATATTTTCAAAAATTCAAAATTTCAAATTTTCACATATTCATATTTTCAAAATTTCAAATTTACACATACTCATATTTTCAAAAATTACAAATTATCACTTATTCATATATTCAAAATTTCACATACTCATATTTTCAAAAATTCAAAATTTCAAATTTTCACATACTCATATTTTCAAAAATTCAAAATTTCAAATTTTTACTTTCTCGTATTTTCAAAATTTTAAATTTTCGCATACTTATATTTTCAAAAATTCAAAATTTTCACATATTCATATGTTAAAAATTTCAAAATTTCAAACTTTCACATACTCGTATTTTCAAAATATCAAATTTTCACATACTCATATTTTTAAAATTTCAAATTTTCACATACTCATATTTTCAAAATTTCAAATTTACACATACTCATATTTTCAAAAATTCAAAATTTCAAATTTTCACATATTCATATTTTCAAAATTTCAAATTTGTACATACTCATATTTTTAAAAACTCAAAATTACAAATTATCACATATTCATATATTCCAAATTTCAAAATCTCAAATTTTCACATACTCGTATTTTCAAAATACCAAATTTTCACATACTGATATTTTCAAAAATTAAAAATTACAAATTATCACATATTCTTCATATATTCAAAAATTCAAAATTTTCACATACTCATATTTTCAAAATTTCAAATTTTCACATACTGATATTTTCAAAAATTAAAAATTACAAATTATCACTTATTCATATATTCAAAAATTCAAATTTTCAAATACTCATATTTTCAAAAATTCAAAATTTCAAATTTTCACATACTCATATTTTCAAAAATTCAAAATTTAAAATTTTCACATACTCGTATTTTCAAAATTTTAAATTTTCACAAACTCATATTTACAAAAATTCAAAATTTTCACAATTCATATGTTCAAAATTTCAAAATTTCAAATTTTCACATACTCGTATTTTTAAAATATCAAATTTTCACATACTCATATTTTTAAAATTTCAAATTTCCACATACTCATATTTTTAAAATTTCAAATTTACACATACTCATATTTTCAAAAATTCAAAATTTTCACATATTCATATGTTCAAAATTTCAAATTTTCACATTCTCATATTTTCAAAAATTCAAAATTTTAAATTTTCACATATTCATATTTACAAAATTTTTAAATTTTCACATACTCGTATTTTCAAAATTTCAAATTTTCACATACTCATATTTTCAAAAATTCAAAATTTCAAATTTTCACATACTCGTATTTTCAAAATTTCAGATTTTCACATACTCATATTTTCAAAAATTCAAAATTTTAAATTTTCACATATTCATATTTACAAAATTTTTTAATTTTCACATACTCGTATTTTCAAAATTTCAAATTTTCACATACTCATATTTTCAAAAATTCTAAATTTAAAACTTTCACATACTCATATTTTCAAAAATTCAAAATTTTAAATTTTCACATATTCATATTTTCAGTTTCAAATTTTTACATACTCGTATTTTCAAAATTTCAAATTTCCACATATTCATATTTTCAAAATTTCAAATTTTCACATATTCATATTCACATACTCATATTTTCAAAAATTCAAAATTTTCACATATTCATATGTTCAAAATTCCAAATTTTCACATTCTCATATTTTCAAAAATTCAAAATTTTAAATTTTCACATATTCATATTTACAAAATTTTTAAATTTTCACATACTCGTATTTTCAAAATTTCAAATTTTCACATACTCATATTTTCAAAAATTCAAAATTTCAAATTTTCACATACTCGTATTTTCAAAATTTCAGATTTTCACATACTCATATTTTCAAAAATTCAAAATTTTAAATTTTCACATATTCATATTTACAAAATTTTTTAATTTTCACATACTCGTATTTTCAAAATTTCAAATTTTCACATACTCATATTTTCAAAAATTCTAAATTTAAAACTTTCACATACTCATATTTTCAAAAATTCAAAATTTTAAATTTTCACATATTCATATTTTCAGTTTCAAATTTTTACATACTCGTATTTTCAAAATTTCAAATTTCCACATATTCGTATTTTCAAAATTTCAAATTTCCACATGCTCGTATTTTCAAAATATCAAATTTTCACATACTCATATTTTTAAAATTTCAAATTTTCACATACTTATATTTTCAAAATTTCAAATTTACACATACTTATATTTTCAAAAATTTAAAATATCAAATTTTCACATATTCATATTTTCAAAATTTCAAATTTACACATACTCATATTTTCAAAAATTTTTAAAATTTCAAATTTTCACATACTCATATTTTCAAAATTTCAAATTTACACATACTCATATTTTCAAAAATTCAAAATTTCAAATTTTTACATATTCATATTTTCAAAATTTCAAATTTGTACATACTCATATTTTTAAAAACTCAAAATTACAAATTATCACATATTCATATATTCCAAATTTCAAAATCTCAAATTTTCACATACTCGTATTTTCAAAATACCAAATTTTCACATACTGATATTTTTAAAAATTAAAAATTACAAATTATCACATATTCTTCATATATTCAAAAATTGAAATTTTCACATACTCGTATTTTCAAAATTTCAAATTTTCACATACTGATATTTTCAAAAATTAAAAATTACAAATTATCTCTTATTCATATATTCAAAAATTCAAATTTTCAAATACTCATATTTTCAAAAATTCAAAATTTCAAATTTTCACATACTCATATTTTCAAAAATTCAAAATTTAAAATTTTCACATACTCGTATTTTCAAAATTTTAAATTTTCACAAACTCATATTTTCAAAAATTCAAAATTTTCACAATTCATATGTTCAAAATTTCAAAATTTCAAATTTTCACATACTCGTATTTTCAAAATATCAAATTTTCACATACTCATATTTTTAAAATTTCAAATTTCCACATACTCATATTTTTAAAATTTCAAATTTACACATACTCATATTTTCAAAAATTCAAAATTTTCACATATTCATATGTTCAAAATTTCAAATTTTCACATTCTCATATTTTCAAAAATTCAAAATTTTAAATTTTCACATATTCATATTTACAAAATTTTTAAATTTTCACATATTCGTATTTTCAAAATTTCAAATTTTCACATACTCATATTTTCAAAAATTCAAAATTTCAAATTTTCACATACTCGTATTTTCAAAATTTCAGATTTTCACATACTCATATTTTCAAAAATTCAAAATTTTAAATTTTCACATATTCATATTTACAAAATTTTTTAATTTTCACATACTCGTATTTTCAAAATTTCAAATTTTCACATACTCATATTTTCAAAAATTCTAAATTTAAAACTTTCACATACTCATATTTTCAAAACTTCAAAATTTTAAATTTTCACATATTCATATTATCAGTTTCAAATTTTTACATACTCGTATTTTCAAAATTTCAAATTTCCACATATTCATATTTTCAAAATTTCAAATTTTCACATATTCATATTCACATACTCATATTTTCAAAAATTCAAATTTTTAAATTTTCACATATCCATTATTACAAAATTTTTAAATTTTCACATACTCGTACTTTCAAAATTTCAAATTTTCACATACTCATATTTTCAAAAATTCAAAATTGAAAATTTTCACATACTCATATTTTCAAAAATTCAAAATTTTAAATTTTCACATATTCATATTTTCAAAGTTTCAAATTTTTACATACTCGTAGTTTCACAATTTCAAATTTCCACATATTCATATTTTCAAAATTTAAAATTTTCACATATTCATATTTTGAAAAATGCATACATACTCATATTTTCAAAATTTCAAATTTTTACATACTCATATTTTCAAAAATTCAAAATGATCGCATATTCATATATTCAAAAATTCAAATTTTCACATACTCGTATGTTCAAAATTTCAAATTTTCACATACTGATATTTTCAAAAATTCAAAATTACAAATTATCACTTATTCATATATTCAAAAATTCAAAATTTCAAATTTTCACATACTCGTATTTTCAAAATTTCACACACTGATATTTTCAAAAATTCAAAATATAAAATTTTCACATACTCATATTTTCAAAAATTCAAATTTTAACATACTCGTATTTTCAAAATTTCATATTTTCACATACTCGTATTTTCAAAATATCAAATTTTCACATACTCATATTTTTAAAATTTCAAATTTTCACATACTCATATTTTCAAATTTACACATACTTATATTTTAAAAAATTCAAATATAAAATTTTCACATATTCATATTTTCAAATTTACACATACTCATATTTTCAAAAATTACAAATTATCACTTATTCATATATTCAAAAATTCAAATTTTCACATACTCATATTTTCAAAAATTCAAAATATCAAATTTTCACATACTCATATTTTTAAAATTTCAAATTTTCACATACTCATATTTTCAAAATTTCAAATTTACACATACTCATATTTTCAAAAATTCAAAATTTCAAATTTTCACATATTCATATTTTCAAAATTTCAAATTTTTACATACTCATATTTTCAGAAACTCAAAATTACAAATTATCACATATTCATATATTCCAAATTTCAAAATTTCAAATTTTCACATACTCGTATTTTCAAAATTTCAAATTTCCACATATTCATATTTTGAAAAATGCAAAATTTCAAATTATCACATACTCGTATTTTCAGTTTCAAATTTTCACATACTCATATTTTCAAAATTTCAAATTTACACATACTCATATTTTCAAAAATTCAAAATTTCAAATTTTCACATATTCATATTTTCAAAATTTCAAATTTTTACATACTCATATTTTCAGAAACTCAAAATTACAAATTATCACATATTCATATATTCCAAATTTCAAAATTTCAAATTTTCACATACTCATATTTTCAAAATTTCAAATTTACACATACTCATATTTTCAAAAATTCAAAATTTCAAATTTTCACATATTCATATTTTCAAAATTTCAAATTTTTACATACTCATATTTTCAGAAACTCAAAATTACAAATTATCACATACTCATATATTCCAAATTTCAAAATTTCAAATTTTCACATACTCGTATTTTCAAAATTTCAAATTTCCACATATTCATATTTTCAAAAATGCAAAATTTCAAATTATCACATACTCGTATTTTCAGTTTCAAATTTTCACATACTCGTATTTTCAAAATTTCAAATTTTCACATACTGATATTTTCAAAAATTCAAAATTACAAATTATCACTTATTCATATTTTCAAAATTTCAAATTTTTACATACTCATATTTTCAGAAACTCAAAATTACAAATTATCACATATTCATATATTCCAAATTTCAAAATTTCAAATTTTCACATACTCATATTTTCAAAATTTCAAATTTACACATACTCATATTTTCAAAAATTCAAAATTTCAAATTTTCACATATTCATATTTTCAAAATTTCAAATTTTTACATACTCATATTTTCAGAAACTCAAAATTACAAATTATCACATATTCATATATTCCAAATTTCAAAATTTCAAATTTTCACATACTCGTATTTTCAAAATTTCAAATTTCCACATATTCATATTTTCAAAAATGCAAAATTTCAAATTATCACATACTGATATTTTCAAAAATTCAAAATTACAAATTATCACTTATTCATATATTCAAAAATTCAAATTTTCACATACTCGTATTTTCAAAATTTCAAATTTTCACATAATGATATTTTCAAAAATTCAAAATTTCAAATTTTCACATACTCGTATTTTCAAAATTTCAAATTTTCACATACTCATATTTTCAAAATTTCAAATTTTCACACACTCATATTTTCAAAATTTCAAATTTTCACATGCTCGTATTTTCAAAATTTCAAATTTGAACATACTCATATTTTCAAAAATTCAATATTACAAATTATCACATATTATTCATATATTCAAAAAATTCAAATTTTCACATACTCGTATTTTCAAAATTTCAAATTTTCACATACTGATATTTTCAAAAATTCAAAATTTCAAATTTTCACATATTCATATTCACATACTCATATTTTCAAAAATTCAAATTTTTAAATTTTCACATATCCATATTTACAAAATTTTTAAATTTTCACATACTCGTACTTTCAAAATTGAAAATTTTCACATACTCATATTTTCAAAAATTCAAAATTGAAAATTTTCACACTCATATTTTCAAAAATTCAAAATTTTAAATTTTCACATATTCATATTTTCAAAGTTTCAAATTTTTACATACTCGTATTTTCAAAATTTCAAATTTCCACATATTCATATTTTCAAAATTTCAAATTTTCACATATTCATATTTTGAAAAATGCAAAATTTCAAATTTTCACATACTCCTATTTTCAAAATTTCAAATTTTTACATACCCATATTTTCAAAATTTCAAATTTTTACATACTCATATTTTCAAAAATTCAAAATTACAAATTTCACATATTCATATATTCAAAAATTAAAATTTTCACATACTCGTATTTTCAAAATTTCAAATTTTCGCATACTGATATTTTCAAAAATTCAAAATTACAAATTATCACTTATTCATATAAGTTAACGTTTGGAATATTTCCAAGTTAAACAATGTTTTTCAATAACCGTTCTATGCGGTTTCCAAATTCAAACTGATTTTATTTTATGAAAAATATGTAAGTTCGAAGTTGTTTGAAAATAATTTCATAACATACAATTCTAAGGTAAGTCTATTAATTAATATTAAAGCAAAGTAAAGTATAACAAGTATGGCAAATAGGTAAGTATAATAAGTATGGTAAATAGGTAAGTAGGTGAGTATAACAAGTATGGTAAATAGGTAAGTATAAATAAGTATAATTACTATCTAATACAACAAGTATGTTTACCAGGTAAGGTAGCTAACTCTTCCCCCTTTTTAAATCGGGGCGTCTCTGCACCGACTTATTATCTTAACAATTGTTCACAATATTTTTAAAACAAAAAACAAAATTATAATATTTATGCCTCAAAACATGCTTACATTATTTACTTTAAAAATATTATTTATGCCAAATGGTACCACATCATATTTTTTAATTGTTTAATTAGCAATATTCGCTTTTGCAGGGTTAATCGACAATGTCAAATGATTCAGTAAAATATGGTTTCATTAATTTTTCCGTTTAGGAACTCAAATTCATTTGTTCCTTCTCTGTCGAGAATGTTAGATGTCCTTAGCATGATTTTCATTCGTTTATTCATTCCATTTGTTTCAAAACCAGGGTCGCGAAAAAAAAGCAAATAATTTGTTAAAAAATTACCTCAAATTATTTTTGTGTACCCGTTTACCATCTATTAATACAGTGCTTCCTAGGTCTTTCTGTACCACACCCTCAACATACCACTTGTCAAATTTATTTCCAAGTCTTCTATTTCTTTTTACGAAGACCCTCGTTCCAGGTTCGTACGTTTTTATAGATGCACCTGCATTTACTGTTTTTAAAACTTTCTCTTGGGCACACTGAAGCTTACGCTTGACATCATCCACTATATCTTGACATAAAGCGTAAAGAACGTCTATAGGCTTTCTACCAGTCACCGAATGTACAGAGTTATTGTACTTGACGGTAGAGATCAATAATAAATCGACCATATCATCAATACTCTGTTGAACTCTAACACATCTGGCGATTTCCAATAGTGTCGAGTGAAAACGTTCAACCTGACCATTGCTTTCGCTATGCATAGGTGAAATGAAATATTGTTCCGATCCGAAATGGTCTCTTAACAATGTCCCAATTACACTCGATTTGAATGCCTTCTCGTTGTCAGAAACAACCAACTTTATGTTTTTAAATTTGTTCAACATTTGTAAAAGAGCAGTTTTTATATCTAGACTATTTCTGGACGATATGGGAATTACTATAGCAAATTTTGAAAACTTATCTACACATGTCAAAAAATTCGTTTTATTTGTAATTAAAATGTTAAAATGTCGTGACCGGGATGATCTGGAATTGGTGTAGGGGCTATTCCCGTGTTACTCGGCTTCCTCTGATACTTATTCTCCAAACAAATTTTACAATTTGCAATAACAGATTTTAGCATTTTTTTTATTCCTGGAAAATAATACTCGCTGATAATTTGACTAAAATTTTCCTGCAGAGACCTATGAGCCCTATTATGCTCCGTTGTTATTATATTCCACTGGTCATCCTCCCTAATTACGTCCATTACCATATTTTCCGTATGGAGAAATTTTGTAGATGGAAAGTTTGATACTATGTGATTCTGGATTTCTGCTAGAGTCGGAAGATCGCAATGAATGACGTTTGTGCCAGTAAAATTTACAACTTCAATAAGTGTCTTACGTAAATTATCCCAATTATCATACACGATTTTATGTCTAAGAAAACGCTGAAAGATTATCTGTTTACCTTTCGAAAAGTATTCACCTTTTGATGTAAGTATTTGATTCTTATATTGGTTTATGGGGAAATGTATGGTTTTAATAATGTTTGACAAGGAGAGTTCACTGTGAGTTATTTCAATATCCGATTCTTCAATATTATTGTTAACGTACTGTCGAGAAAGAGCATCTGCTACTACATTTTCTTTCCCTGGTTTGTAGAAGAATTTGGGAGAAAATTCTTCAATAATTGAACGCCATCTTCTCATCTTCGAGTTCGGATTTTTTTCTGACATTGCGAATGTCAGTGGCTGATGATCAGTGAAAATGTGAATGTCAGAGACGCCGTAAAGGTAGTGTCTAAGTTCTTTCAGAGCCCATACTATGGCCAATAGTTCCCTTTCATTCGTAGCATAATTCGCTTCAGCTCGTGACAAATTGCGAGAAATCATCGTTAAGGGTCTTCCTTCTTGAGACAACACTGCCCCTAAAGCGACGGCAGACGCGTCAGTTGTTAATTCAA
Organism: Muscina levida; assembly: GCA_964034835.1. Lineage (NCBI taxonomy): Eukaryota > Metazoa > Arthropoda > Insecta > Diptera > Muscidae > Muscina > Muscina levida. The sequence continues at coordinate 77,051,402 of OZ035880.1, forward strand.
ATCTTTTGTTGTAATCGGGATACGTTAGTAGTACATCTTCTGATGCTAAAACTTTTTTCAATTTATTAAACGCTGCTAATGCTTCCGCGTTTAAAGTGATTCGCACGTTTTTGGATTTTTTTGCCGATACATGTCCATTTTCACCTTCTAGGTACTTTGTTAAGGGTTTAGCGATTTCTGCATAATCCTTAATAAACCTTCTGTAATACCCAGCAAGTCCCAAAAATGATCGAAGGCCCTTTAGGCTTTGTGGTAAATTAAATTCCTCAATATCCTTTACTTTGCTCGGGCATGTTTTGATTCCTTGGTCCGTAACTACAAATCCAAGAAATTCCACTTTCTTTTTGAAAAAACGGGATTTTTCTGCTGAAATTCTCATACCCGCATTTCCAATTTTTTTCAAAATATTTTCAACGTGTTCGAGATGGCTGATTTCATCAGGAGAAAAAATAATAATATCATCCATATAGACTTGGCAAGTTTTACCTATATCGTCACGGAGAATATCGTCGATTGTGCGTTGAAAAATGCTTGGCGCATTTTTTAATCCAAACGGCAATCTACAAAATTCGTACTTACCGTTATTTACGCTGAACGCTGTTTTAAGTCTATCTTTTTCCGACAACAGAATTTGGTGGTATCCTGACTTTAGGTCTAAAGTAGTAAAATACTTTGACTTCCCTAAAGTCGATAGAATCACAGGGATTTTTGGTATTGGGTACTTGTCATTTGTCGTATTTTCATTTAATTTTCGAAAATCGATAACTAGTCTATGATTTGCATTCCCATTTTTGTCCACGCCTTTTTTTCTCACGACAATTGCCGGGGAATTATATGGTGAATGTGATTTACGTATTATCCCGTCTCTAAGGAGGTGTGCTATTTCCTCGTTAACAAAGTCTGCCATATTTACCGGGTAGGGGTATGGCTTACCATAAATTGGCTCGTCGGTTTTTGTTTTGATTGAAGCCACAACGTTTGTGTTAAATGGCAATGCTCGATCTGGGTCGGCAAACGCTTCATAATTCCTGAATATCATTTTATTAAAATCATTTCGTACAATTTCGGGTATCTCATCAGTATCAATTTTTACAAAATTGATTTGTTCATTTCTTTTAGTTAACATTAATTCGCATTTGCTTTTTTTGTATGATAAGGTATTCTCCTTTGGATTAATTCTCACGCCTACCTCAGCTAAGAACTCAAAGCCTATTATTCCATCAAAAAATTTTAATGAGGGTAAAATATAAAAATTGGTTGCATGACCGAAAAGTACCATTTTACATTTTTCCTTTATTAAATTTGTCCCATTAATTGAATTTACATTGAATGGTTGTTCCAATGAAACAATACCAACTAAATAATTGAATGGTTTTATAAAATTTTTTGTTGTTCCTGTATCTATTAACAGCTTCAACTCCCTACCTTTAATTTTTTTTATAATAAAAGGCAGTTGAGGCCCTACTCTAAAAAAATTAAAATCTTCTACAACTTCATCGTCTTCCTTTTCATACAACGGCTGTTCCATTTCGGACACCACATCTTCCTCTTCGAGATCAAATTCCCGAGGTTCAGTGTTAATGTAGTTAACGCGATGTACCTTTCTCATGGGAGCGCTTCTCCCGGAGTTAATATTTTGAAAATTTCTTTTCATTTGAAAATTTCTTTCGTTTTCATCGCCATGTCGTCCTTGTGAAGAAAACTCTCTTTGACGTCGGAACATGGAAGACCCTCGGTCAACTTCCATAGGAATCGGGGTTTGTTGTTGGTTCAAATTTACGCCAGTGTTTCGAGTATTTAGATTTCCGTACGATGAATGAGCTATGGGTATTGTATTTGTGTTAAATCTTTGCGGCCGAGAAGTTCTAGCCAAGTCCCCTATTTCATAAATTTTTGCAAATTCTTGTCTTTTTTGGTCAGAATATAATTCCTGTGCCGTAGCTAGAGCAGTTGGCAAATCGCATGGCTTAGCGGAAAAAAGAATATCACTTAATGGACGTTTTAATCCTGATATAAAAACACGTAGTGCATTATCTCGAGCTCTACTATTTAATGCATTAGCAACATCAATATTACCGGGAAAACTCATTTTATTTTTATTTATTATTAGTGTAAGGTGTTGGTCAACTACGTCGTAAAAATCCGAAATTGATCTATTTCCCTGTTGTAAAATGCTTAACCCATTTTCAAGTGTCTGTAACGAGCATTTATCGCCGAAACATTGGTCTAGTCTGGCAATTATTGCGTCAAAATTTAGCACTGTATTAAAGGATGATAGCTTATCATTTGCGGTGCCCGTTATTTTGTTTCTAAAGATGCCAATTGCTACGTAATAATTTTCTGATCCTTTTTCATAAAAATCCATTGCAAAATAGGCGGCATCCCTCCACGCGGGATAGGATTTCATTTCGCCATTAAATTCCGGTACTGATTTTATAAGATCGAGTGAAGCGTTGGCACTTTGCACGCGTGATACTGGTTCATATGGTTCTATCTGCGGTGGTACTAATTCTTGTAAACGCGTAGTTAATTGGTCTAATTGTTCTGTAATCTGTTCGGTCAACGCTTCGACCGACGCCGCTACGATATCTACTACGTCTTGTTTTGATACCATGTCGCAAAATTTATTATTATAATTTTTTAACCGTATTTTTTAAACCGTTTTTTACACTTGTCGATCGTTTCCCCTTTTTTATATTTTTTATTTTTTCAGTTGGCTTATATGATGTGGTACTTACATGAATTAATTTATCGTCTTAATTCTAATCCTTTTCCCGAATTGGTTCATCTGGTTGTTTTCCTCTTTTGGTTATTGTCGTAGTTGATTGCGTTGTAATAATTGTTGTTGGTTGCGTTGAGATTTTGTTGTTGTCGTCACTGATGTTAGATTAAAAATCACGACCAATTTGTTTTGAAAGCTGGCACAAATTTTAAAGTTTTCGACAGCTTTCTATGTCTCACTGGTTCTTATTAATGTCTTTTTTTTTAATTTCAAAAATTTTCTTTTGGTTTTCCATTCAATTTTTATGAAGATGGTTTTTTTTTTTAAATTTTTTCTTCAGTTCATTCCTTTTATAAAAGATTTTTTCACTTTAAAGGATATTTGTTCCTTATTTGTTATTTTCCTTTTATAAAGGATTTTTTATTTTCTTTTTCGGATTTAATTAATTTTGCTTTAAAGGACTTATTTGTTCCTTATATGTCCTTTCCTTTTATAAATGTCTTTTTTTAAGGATTTATTTGTTCCTTATTTGTTTTTCCTTTTATAAAGGATTTTTCTTAAGGATTTATATGTCTTAACGTTGGGCGCCAGTTAACGTTTGGAATATTTCCAAGTTAAACAATGTTTTTCAATAACCGTTCTATGCGGTTTCCAAATTCAAACTGATTTTATTTTATGAAAAATATGTAAGTTCGAAGTTGTTTGAAAATAATTTCATAACATACAATTCTAAGGTAAGTCTATTAATTAATATTAAAGCAAAGTAAAGTATAACAAGTATGGCAAATAGGTAAGTATAATAAGTATGGTAAATAGGTAAGTAGGTGAGTATAACAAGTATGGTAAATAGGTAAGTATAAATAAGTATAATTACTATCTAATACAACAAGTATGTTTACCAGGTAAGGTAGCTAACTTATATTCATATATTCAAAAATTCAAAATTTCAAATTTTCACATACTCGTATTTTCAAAATTTCAAAATTTCACACACTGATATTTTCAAAAATTTAAAATTTTCACATACTCATATTTTCAAAATTTAAAATTTTCACATACTCGTATTTTCAAAATTTCATATTTTCACATACTCATATTTTCAAAAAATTCAAATTTTTACATACTTATATTTTCAAATTATCACATACTCATATATTCAAAAATTTCACATATTTATATTTTCAAAATTACTCGTATTTTCAAAATTTTAAATTTTCACATACTCATATTTTCAAAAATTCAAAATTTTCACATATTCATATTTTCAAAATTTTCACATATTCATATTTTCAAAATTACAAATTATCACTTATTCATATATTCAAAAATTCAAAATTTTCACATATTCATATTTTCAAAGTTTCAAGTTTTTACATACTCGTATTTTCAAAATTTCAAATTTCCACATATTCATATTTTGAAAAATGCAAAATTTCAAATTTTCACATACTCGTATTTTCAGTTTCAAATTTTTACATACTCGTATTTTCAAAATTTCTAATTTTTACACTCATATTTTCAAAAATTCAAAATTACAAATTATCACATATTCTTCATATATTCAAAAATTCAAATTTTCACATACTCGTATTTTCAAAATTTCAAATTTTCACATAATGATATTTTCAAAAATTCAAAATATCAAATTTTCACATACTCATATTTTTAAAATTTCAAATTTTCACATATTCATATTTTGAAAAATGCAAAATTTCAAATTTTCACATATTCATATTTTCAAAATTTCAAATTTTCACATACTCATATTTTCAAAATTTCAAATTTTCACATAATGATATTTTCAAAAATTCAAAATATCAAATTTTCACATACTCATATTTTTAAAATTTCAAATTTTCACAGAATGATATTTTCAAAAATTCAAAATTTCAAATTTTCACATACTCGTATTTTCAAAATTTCAAATTTTCACATACTCATATCTTCAAAATTTCAAATTTTCACACACTCATATTTTCAAAATTTCAAATTTTCACATGCTCGTATTTTCAAAATTTCAAATTTGAACATACTCATATTTTCAAAAATTCAATATTACAAATTATCACATATTATTCATATATTCAAAAATTCAAATTTTCACATACTCGTATTTTCAAAATTTCAAATTTTCACATACTGATATTTTCAAAAATTCAAAATTACAAATTATCACTTATTCATATATTCAAAAATTCAAATTTTCACATACTCGTATTTTCAAAATTTCAAATTTTCACATAATGATATTTTCAAAAATTCAAAATTTCAAATTTTCACATATTCATATTCACATACTCATATTTTCAAAAATTCAAATTTTTAAATTTTCACATATCCATATTTACAAAATTTTTAAATTTACACATACTCGTACTTTCAAAATTGAAAATTTACACATACTCATATTTTCAAAAATTCAAAATTGAAAATTTTCACACTCATATTTTCAAAAATTCAAAATTTTAAATTTTCACATATTCATATTTTCAAAGTTTCAAATTTTTACATACTCGTATTTTCAAAATTTCAAATTTCCACATATTCATATTTGCAAAATTTCAAATTTTCACATATTCATATTTTGAAAAATGCAAAATTTCAAATTTTCACATACTCCTATTTTCAAAGTTTCAAATTTTTACATACCCATATTTTCAAAATTTCAAATTTTTACATACTCATATTTTCAAAAATTCAAAATTACAAATTTCACATATTCATATATTCAAAAATTAAAATTTTCACATACTCGTATTTTCAAAATTTCAAATTTTCGCATACTGATATTTTCAAAAATTCAAAATTACAAATTATCACTTATTCATATATTCAAAAATTCAAAATTTCAAATTTTCACATACTCGTATTTTCAAAATTTCAAAATTTCACACACTGATATTTTCAAAAATTCAAAATTTTCACATACTCATATTTTCAAAATTTAAAATTTTCACATACTCGTTTTTTCAAAATTTCATATTTTCACTTACTCATATTTTCAAAAAATTCAAATTTTTACATACTTATATTTTCAAATTATCACATACTCATATATTCAAAAATTTCACATATTTATATTTTCAAAATTACTCGTATTTTCAAAATTTTAAATTTTCACATACTCATATTTTCAAAAATTCAAAATTTTCACATATTCATATTTTCAAAATTTTCACATATTCATATTTTCAAAATTACAAATTATCACTTATTCATATATTCAAAAATTCAAAATTTTCACATATTCATATTTTCAAAGTTTCAAGTTTTTACATACTCGTATTTTCAAAATTTCAAATTTCCACATATTCATATTTTGAAAAATGCAAAATTTCAAATTTTCACATACTCGTATTTTCAGTTTCAAATTTTTACATACTCGTATTTTCAAAATTTCTAATTTTTACACTCATATTTTCAAAAATTCAAAATTACAAATTATCACATATTCTTCATATATTCAAAAATTCAAATTTTCACATACTCGTATTTTCAAAATTTCAAATTTTCACATACTGATATTTTCAAAAATTCAAAATTACAAATTATCACTTATTCATATATTCAAAAATTCAAATTTTCACATACTCGTATTTTCAAAATTTCAAATTTTCACATAATGATATTTTCAAAAATTCAAAATTTCAAATTTTCACATACTCATATTTTCAAAAATTCAAAATTTCAAACTTTCACATACTCGTATTTTCAAAATATCAAATTTTCACATACTCATATTTTTAAAATTTCAAATTTTCACATATTCATATTTTGAAAAATGCAAAATTTCAAATTTTCACATATTCATATTTTCAAAATTTCAAATTTTCACATACTCATATTTTCAAAATTTCAAATTTACAAATTATCACATATTCATATATTCCAAATTTTAAAATTTCAAATTTTCACATACTCGTATTTTCAAAATTTCAAATTTCCACATATTCATATTTTGAAAAATGCAAAATTTCAAATTTTCACATACTCGTAATTTCAGTTTCAAATTTTTACATACTCGTATTTTCAAAATTTCTAATTTTTACAAACTCATATTTTCAAAAATTCAAAATTACAAATTATCACATATTCTTCATATATTCAAAAATTCAAATTTTCACATACTCGTATTTTCAAAATTTCAAATTTTCACATAATGATATTTTCAAAAATTCAAATTTCCACATATTCATATTTTGAAAAATGCAAAATTTCAAATTTTCACTTACTCGTAATTTCAGTTTCAAATTTTTACATACTCGTATTTTCAAAATTTCTAATTTTTACAAACTCATATTTTCAAAAATTCAAAATTACAAATTATCACTTATTCATATATTCATAAATTCAAATTTTCACATACTCGTATTTTTAAAATTTAAAATTTTCACATAATGATATTTTCAAAAATTCAAATTTTCACATACTCATATTTTCAAAAATTCAAAATTTCAAATTTTCACATACTCGTATTTTCAAAATATCAAATTTTCACATACTCATATTTTTAAGATATTTTCAAAAATTCAAAATTTCAAATTTCCACATATTCATATTTTCAAAATTTAAAATTTTTAAAATTACTCGTATTTTCAAAATTTTAAATTTTCACATACTCATATTTTCAAAAATTCAAAATTTCAAATTTTCACATACTCGTATTTTCAAAATTTCAAATTTTCACATACTCATATTTTCAAAAATTTCAAATTTTCACATACTCATATTTTCAAAATTTCAAATTTTCACACACTCATATTTTCAAAATTTCAAATTTTCACATGCTCGTATTTTCAAAATTTCAAATTTAAACATACTCATATTTTCAAAAATTCAAAATTACAAATTATCACTTATTCATATATTCAAAAATTCAAAATTTTAAATTTTCACATATTCATATTTACAAAATTTTTAAATTTTCACATATTCATATTTTCAGTTTCAAATTTTTACATACTCGTATTTTCAAAATTTCAAATTTCCACATATTCATATTTTCAAAAATTCAAATTTTTAAATTTTCACATATCCATATTTTCAAAGTTTCAAATTTTTACATACTCGTATTTTCAAAATTTCAAATTTCCACATATTCATATTTTCAAAATTTCAAATTTTCACATATTCATATTTTGAAAAATGCAAAATTTCAAATTTTCACATACTCCTATTTTCAAAGTTTCAAATTTTTACATACTCATATTTTCAAAAATTCAAAATTACAAATTATCACATATTCATATATTCAAAAATTCAAATTTTCACATACTCGTATTTTCAAAATTTCAAATTTTCACATACTGATATTTTCAAAAATTCAAAATTACAAATTATCACTTATTCATATATTCAAAAATTCAAAATTTCAAATTTTCACATACTCGTATTTTCAAAAATTCAAAATTGAAAATTTTCACATACTCATATTTTCAAAAATTCAAAATTTTAAATTTTCACATATTCATATTTTCAAAGTTTCAAATTTTTAAATTTTCACATACTCATATTTTCAAAAATTCAAAATTTTAAATTTTCACATATTCATATTTTCAAAATTTCAAATTTTCACATACACGTATTTTCAAAATTTCAAATTTTCACATACTGATATTTTCAAAAATTCAAAATTTCACATTTTCACATATTCATATATTCAAAAATTCAAAATTTAAAATTTTCACATACTCGAATTTTCAAAATATAAAATTTCCACATACTCATATTTTCAAAAATTCAAAATTTAAAATTTTCACTACTCATATTTTCAAAAATGCAAAATTTTAAATTTTCACATATTCATATTTTCAAAGTTTTAAATTTTTACATACTCGTATTTTCAAAATTTCAAATTTCCACATATTCATATTTTTACATAATCATATTTTGAAAAAATGCAAAATTTCAAATTTTCAAATACTCGTATTTTCAAAGTTTCAAATTTTTAAATACTCGTATTTTCAAAATTTCAAATTTTCACATACACGTATTTTTAAAATTTAAAATTTTCACATACTTATATTTTCAAAAATTCAAAATTTCACATTTTCACATATTCATATATTCAAAAATTCAAAATTTCAAATTTTCACATACTCGTATTTTCAAAATTTAAAATTTTCACATACTGATATTTTCAAAAATTCAAAATTCAAAATTAAAATACTCGTATTTTCAAAAATTCAAATTTCCACATATTCATATTTTCAAATTTTCACATATTCATATTTTGAAAAATGCAAAATTTCAAATTTTCACATACTTATATTTTCAAAAATTCAAAATTTTAAATTTTCACATATTCATATTTTTAAAGTTTTAAATTTTTACATACTCGTATTTTCAAATTTTCAAATTTCCACATATTCACATTTTCAAAATTTCAAATTTTTACATACTCGTATTTTCAAAATTTCAAATTTTCACATACTCGTATTTTCAAAATTTAAAATTTTCACATACTCGTATTTTCAAAATTTAAAATTTTTACGTAATCGTATTTTCAAAATTTCAAATTTTCACATACTCGTATTTTCAAAATTTCAAATTTTCACATACTCATATTTTCAAAAATTCAAAATTTTCACATACTCGTATTTTCAAAAATTCAAATTTTCACATACTCGTATTTTCAAAAATTCAAAATTTAAAATTTTCACATATTTATATTTTTAAAGTTTCAAATTTTTACATACTCGTGTTCAAAATTTCAAATTTCCACATATTCATATTTTAAATTTTCACATATTCATATTTTCAAAAATTCAAAATTTCAAATTTTCTCATACTCGTATTTTCAAAAATTTAAAATTTAAAATTTTCACATATTCATATTTTTAAAGTTTAAAATTTTTACATACTCGTATTTTCAAAATTTTAAATTTTCACATACTGATATTTTCAAAAATTCAAAATTTCACATATTCATATTTTCAAAGTTTCAAAATTTAAATACTCGTATTTTCAAAAATTCAAAATTTAAAATTTTCACATATTCATATTTTTAAAGTTTCAAACTTTTACATACTCGTATTTTCAAAATTTCAAATTTCTACATATTCCTATTTTCAAAATTTCAAATTTTCACATATTCATATTTTCAAAAATTCAAAATTTCAAATTTTCACATACTCATATTTTCAAAAATTCAAAATTTCAAATTTTCACATATTCATATTTTCAAAAATTCAAAATTTTCACATATTCATATGTTCAAAATTTCAAATTTTCACATACTCGTATTTTCAAAATATCAAATTTTCACATACTTATATTTTCAAAATTTTAAATTTTCACATATTCATATTTTTAAAATTTCAAATTTTTACATACTCATATTTTCAAAAATTCAAATTACAAATTTTCACATATTCATATATTCAAAATTTAAAATTTTCACATACTCGTATTTTCAAAATTTAAAATTTTCACATACTATATTTTCAAAAATTCAAATTTTCACATACTCACATTTTCAAATTTTCACATACTGATATTTTCAAATTTTCACATACTAATATTTTCAAAAATTCAAAATTTTCACATATTCATATGTTCAAAAATTAAAATTTTCACATATTCATATTTTCAAAATTTCAAATTTTTACATACTCATATTTTCAAAAATTCAAAATTACAAATTATCACTTATTCATATATTCAAAATTTAAAATTTTCACATACTCGTATTTTCAAAATTTAAAATTTTCACATACTATATTTTCAAAAATTCAAATTTTCACATACTCACATTTTCAAATTTTCACATACTCATATTTTCAAAAATTCAAAATTTCAAATTTTCACATATTCATATTTTCAAAAATTCAAAAATTTCACATATTCATATGTTCAAAAATTCAAATTACAAATTTTCACATATTCATATATTCAAAATTTAAAATTTTCACATACTCGTATTTTCAAAATTTAAAATTTTCACATACTATATTTTCAAAAATTCAAATTTTCACATACTCACATTTTCAAATTTTCACATACTGATATTTTCAAATTTTCACATACTAATATTTTCAAAAATTAAAAATTTTCACATATTCATATGTTCAAAAATTCAAAATTTCAAATTTTCACATATTCATATTTTCAAAATTTCAAATTTTTACATACTCATATTTTCAAAAATTCAAAATTACAAATTATCACATATTCATATATTCAAAATTTAAAATTTTCACATACTCGTATTTTCAAAATTTAAAATTTTCACATAATATATTTTCAAAAATTCAAATTTTCACATACTCACATTTTCAAATTTTCACATACTCATATTTTCAAAAATTCAAAATTTCAAAATTTCAAATTTTCACATATTCACATATTCATATTTTCAAAAATTCAAAACTTTCACATATTCATATGTTCAAAAATTCAAATTACAAATTTTCACATATTCATATATTCAAAATTTAAACTTTTCACATACTCGTATTTTCAAAATTTAAAATTTTCACATACTATATTTTCAAAAATTCAAATTTTCACATACTCACATTTTCAAATTTTCACATACTGATATTTTCAAATTTTCACATACTCGTATTTTCAAAATATCAAATTTTCACATACTCATATTTTCAAAAATTCAAAATTTAAAATTTTCACATATTCATATTTTCAAAATTTCAAATTTTTACATACTCATATTTTCAAAAATTCAAAATTCAAAATTCAAAATTACAAATTATCACATATTCATATATTCAAAGTTTAAAATTTTCACATACTCGTATTTTCAAATTTTCACATATTCATATTTTGAAAAATGCAAAATTTCAAATTTTTACATACTCGTGTTTTCAATATTTCAAATTTTCACATACTCGTATTTTCAAAAATTTAAAATTTTCACGTACTCATATTTTCAAAAATTCCAAATTTTCACATATTCATATTTTCAAAATTTAAAATTTTCACATACTCGTTTTTTCATAATTTCAAATTTTCACATACTCGTATTTTCAAAATTTAAAATTTTCACATACTCGTATTTTCAAAATTTCAATTTTTACATAATCGTATTTTCAAAATTTCAAATTTTCACATACTCGTATTTTCAAAATTTCAAATTTTCACATACTCATATTTTCAAAAATTCAAAATTTTCACATACTCGTATTTTCAAAATTTCAAATTTTCACATACTCGTATTTTCAAAATTTCAAATTTTTACATAATCGTATTTTCAAAATTTCAAATTTTCACATACTCGTATTTTCAAAATTTCAAATTTTTACATAATCGTATTTTCAAAATTTCAAATTTTCACATACTCGTATTTTCAAAATTTCAAATTTTTACATACTCATATTTTCAAAAATTCAAAATTACAAATTATCACATATTCATATATTCAAAATTTAAAATTTTCACATACTCGTATTTTCAAAATTTCAAATTTTCACATATTCATATTTTGAAAAGTGCAAAATTTCAAATTTTCAGATACTCGTATTTTCAAAGTTTCAAATTTTCACATACTCGTATTTTCAAAAATTCAAAATTTCAAATTTTCACATACTCATATTTTCAAAAATTCCAAATTTTAAATTTTCACATATTCATATTTTCAAAATTTAAAATTTTCACATACTCGTATTTTCAAAATTTCAAATTTTTACATAATCGTATTTTCAAAATTTCAAATTTTAACATACTCGTATTTTCAAAATTTCAAATTTTCACATACTCGTATTTTCAAAATTTAAAATTTTCACATACTCGTATTTTCAAAATTTCAAATTTTTACATAATCGTATATTCAAAATTTCAAATTTTCACATACTCGTATTTTCAAAATTTCAAATTTTTACATAATCGTATTTTCAAAATTTCAAATTTTCACATACTCGTATTTTCAAAATTTCAAATTTTTACATACTCATATTTTCAAAAATGCAAAATTTCAAATTTTCACATACTCATATTTTCAAAAATTCAAAATTTCAAATTTTTACATACTCATATTTTCAAAAATTCAAAATTCAAAATCACAAATTATCACATATTCATATTTTCAAAATTTAAAATTTTCACATACTCGTATTTTCAAAATTTCAAATTTTCACATATTCATATTTTGAAAAATGCAAAATTTCAAATTTTCACATACTCGTATTTTCAAAGTTCCAAATTTTTACATACTCGTATTTTCAAAATTTCAAATTTTCACATACTCGTATTTTCAAAAATTCAAAATTTAAAATTTTCACATAATCATATTTTCAAAAATTCCAAATTTTAAATTTTCACATTTTCATATTTTCAAAATTTCAAATTTTTACATACTCGTATTTTCAAAATTTAAAATTTTTACATAATCGTATTTTCAAAATTTCAAATTTTCACATATTCATATTTTTAAAGTTTCGAATTTTCACATATTCATATTTTGAAAAATGCAAAATTTCAAATTTTCACATACTCATATTTTCAAAAATTCAAAATTTTAAATTTTCACATATTCATATTTTTAAAGTTTCAAATTTTTACATACTCGTATTTTCAAAATTTCATATTTCTACATATTCATATTTTCAAAATTTCAAATTTTTACATACTCGTATTTTCAAAATTTAAAATTTTCACATACTCGTATTTTCAAAATTTCAAATTTTCACATACTAGTATTTTCAAAATTTCAAATTTTTACATACTCGTATTTTCAAAATTTCAAATTTTCACATACTCATATTTTCAAAAATTCAAAATTTTCACATATTCATATGTTCAAAAATTCAAAATTTCAAATTTTCACATACTCGTATTTTCAAAAATTCAAAATTTAAAATTTTCACATACTCATATTTTTAAATAATCAAAATTTTAAATTTTCACATATTCATATTTTTAAAGTTTCAAATTTTTACACACTCGTATTTTCAAAATTTCAAATTTCCACACATTCATATTTTCAAATTTTTACATATTCATATTTTGAAAAATGCAAAATTTCAAATTTTCGCATACTCATATTTTCAAAAATTCAAAATTTTAAATTTTCACATATTCATATTTTTAAAGTTTCAAATTTTTACATACTCGTATTTTCAAAATTTCAAATTTCCACATATTCATATTTTCAAAATTTCAAATTTTCACATATTCATATTTTCAAAAATTCAAAATTTCAAATTTTCACATACTCATATTTTCAAAAATTCAAAATTTAAAATTTTCACATACTTATATTTTCAAAAATTCAAAATTTTTAATTTTCACATATTCATATTTTCAAAATTTCAAATTTTCACATACTCGTATTTTCAAAATTTCAAATTTTCACATACTGATATATTCAAAAATTCAAAATTTCAAATTTTCACATATTCATCTATTCAAAAATTCAAAATTTCAAATTTTCACATACTCGTATTTTCAAAATTTCAAATTTTCACATATTCATATTTTGAAAAATGCAAAATTTCAAATTTTCACATACTCGTATTTTCAAATTTTCACATACTCGTATTTTCAAAAATTCAAAATTTAAAATTTTCACATACTCATATTTTCAAAAATTCCAAATTTTAAATTTTCACATATTCATATTTTCAAAATGTAAAATTTTCACATACTCGTATTTTCAAAATTTCAAATTTTCACATACTCGTATTTTCAAAATTTCAAATTTTTACATAATCGTATTTTCAAAATTTCAAATTTTCACATACTCGTATTTTCAAAATTTCAAATTTTTACATAATCGTATTTTCAAAATTTCAAATTTTCACATACTCGTATTTTCAAAATTTCAAATTTTTACATACTCATATTTTCAAAAATTCAAAATTACAAATTATCACATATTCATATATTCAAAATTTAAAATTTTCACATACTCGTATTTTCAAAATTTCAAATTTTCACATATTCATATTTTGAAAAGTGCAAAATTTCAAATTTTCAGATACTCGTATTTTCAAAGTTTCAAATTTTCACATACTCGTATTTTCAAAAATTCAAAATTTCAAATTTTCACATACTCATATTTTCAAAAATTCCAAATTTTAAATTTTCACATATTCATATTTTCAAAATTTAAAATTTTCACATACTCGTATTTTCAAAATTTCAAATTTTTACATAATCGTATTTTCAAAATTTCAAATTTTAACATACTCGTATTTTCAAAATTTCAAATTTTCACATACTCGTATTTTCAAAATTTAAAATTTTCACATACTCGTATTTTCAAAATTTCAAATTTTTACATAATCGTATATTCAAAATTTCAAATTTTCACATACTCGTATTTTCAAAATTTCAAATTTTTACATAATCGTATTTTCAAAATTTCAAATTTTCACATACTCGTATTTTCAAAATTTCAAATTTTTACATACTCATATTTTCAAAAATGCAAAATTTCAAATTTTCACATACTCATATTTTCAAAAATTCAAAATTTCAAATTTTTACATACTCATATTTTCAAAAATTCAAAATTCAAAATCACAAATTATCACATATTCATATTTTCAAAATTTAAAATTTTCACATACTCGTATTTTCAAAATTTCAAATTTTCACATATTCATATTTTGAAAAATGCAAAATTTCAAATTTTCACATACTCGTATTTTCAAAGTTCCAAATTTTTACATACTCGTATTTTCAAAATTTCAAATTTTCACATACTCGTATTTTCAAAAATTCAAAATTTAAAATTTTCACATAATCATATTTTCAAAAATTCCAAATTTTAAATTTTCACATTTTCATATTTTCAAAATTTCAAATTTTTACATACTCGTATTTTCAAAATTTAAAATTTTTACATAATCGTATTTTCAAAATTTCAAATTTTCACATATTCATATTTTTAAAGTTTCGAATTTTCACATATTCATATTTTGAAAAATGCAAAATTTCAAATTTTCACATACTCATATTTTCAAAAATTCAAAATTTTAAATTTTCACATATTCATATTTTTAAAGTTTCAAATTTTTACATACTCGTATTTTCAAAATTTCATATTTCTACATATTCATATTTTCAAAATTTCAAATTTTTACATACTCGTATTTTCAAAATTTAAAATTTTCACATACTCGTATTTTCAAAATTTCAAATTTTCACATACTAGTATTTTCAAAATTTCAAATTTTTACATACTCGTATTTTCAAAATTTCAAATTTTCACATACTCATATTTTCAAAAATTCAAAATTTTCACATATTCATATGTTCAAAAATTCAAAATTTCAAATTTTCACATACTCGTATTTTCAAAAATTCAAAATTTAAAATTTTCACATACTCATATTTTTAAATAATCAAAATTTTAAATTTTCACATATTCATATTTTTAAAGTTTCAAATTTTTACACACTCGTATTTTCAAAATTTCAAATTTCCACACATTCATATTTTCAAATTTTTACATATTCATATTTTGAAAAATGCAAAATTTCAAATTTTCGCATACTCATATTTTCAAAAATTCAAAATTTTAAATTTTCACATATTCATATTTTTAAAGTTTCAAATTTTTACATACTCGTATTTTCAAAATTTCAAATTTCCACATATTCATATTTTCAAAATTTCAAATTTTCACATATTCATATTTTCAAAAATTCAAAATTTCAAATTTTCACATACTCATATTTTCAAAAATTCAAAATTTAAAATTTTCACATACTTATATTTTCAAAAATTCAAAATTTTTAATTTTCACATATTCATATTTTCAAAATTTCAAATTTTCACATACTCGTATTTTCAAAATTTCAAATTTTCACATACTGATATATTCAAAAATTCAAAATTTCAAATTTTCACATATTCATCTATTCAAAAATTCAAAATTTCAAATTTTCACATACTCGTATTTTCAAAATTTCAAATTTTTACATACTCATATTTTCAAAAATTTAAAATTTTCACTACTCATATTTTTACAAATTCATATTTTAAAAAAATGCAAAATTTCAAATTTTCACTTACTCATATTTTCAAAGTATCAAATTTTTACATACTCGTATTTTCAAAATTTCAAATTTTCACATACTGATATTTTCAAAAATTCAAAATTTCTAATTTTCACATACTGATATTTTCAAAAATTCAAAATTTCACATATTCATATTTTCAAAGTTTCAAAATTTAAATACTCGTATTTTCAAAATTTCAAATTTCCACATATTCATATTTTCACATATTCATATTTTAAAAAAATGCAAAATTTCAAATTTTCACTTACTCATATTTTCAAAGTATCAAATTTTTACATACTCGTATTTTCAAAATTTCAAATTTTTACATACTCGTATTTTCAAAATTTCAAATTTTCACATACTGATATATTCAAAAATTCAAATTTTCACATACTGATATTTTCAAAAATTTAAAATTTCAAATTTTCACATATTCATATATTCACAAATTCAAAATTTCAAATTTTCACATACTCGTATTTTCAAAATTTTAAATTTTCACATATTCATATTTTTAAAGTTTCAAATTTTCACATATTCATATTTTGAAAAATGCAAAATTTCAAATTTTCACATACTCGTATTTTCAAAAATTCAAAATTTTAAATTTTCACATATTCATATTTTTAAAGTTTCAAATTTTTACATACTCGTTTCAGAAGTTACTGAAACTCAACACAGGCTCTCTTAGTGGCTTTGGCAGCCCCAAGAAACTAAGATCGGGAGCGGTGGGCTAATAAGCCACTCTCCTTAAACAAAAATTTATTATGAAAACACGAAGAAAACGAAAAACAAGAACCCCCCCAAATGTTGACGACCCCCGCAAACGATATAAGGACCATGATTTAAGGATATACACCTGGAATGTCCGAACTCTATACAGAGATGGTGCCTCTATCCAACTGGCGGATGTCCTCGACAAATACAAGGCTGACATCACCGCCATACAGGAAATGAGATGGACGGGACAGGGATGCACACGACGGAACTGTGACATCTTTTACAGCTGCCATGCAGAAAGACACGAATTTGGATGTGGTTTCATAGTCGGCAAGAGACTTCGACACCTGGTCCCGCGGTTTAACCCTGTAAATGACCGTATAGCCACCATTCGCATCCGGGCGAAATATTTTAACATTACGCTGATTTGTGTACACGCCCCGACGGAAGACAAAGACGATGACATCAAAGATGCATTCTATGAGCGCCTGGGAGATATATATGACCGCTGCCCTGCACATGACATTAAAATTGTTCTGGGAGATTTTAATGCTAAAATAGGAAGGGAAGATGCTCTTGGTTCAGCAGTCGGAAAATTCAGTCTACACAACAACACCTCCGATAACGGATTCAGACTGGTAAGTTTCGCGTCGGCAAGAAACATGGTTGTGAGTGAAACCAGATTCCCGCATAAAGATATTCACAAGGCAACCTGGATATCTCCCGATCAAAATACAAGAAATCAGATTGATCACGTGGTAATTGATGGAAGGCATGTCTCAAGCGTTATGGACGTGCGTGTGATGCGCGGTGCAAATATCGACTCGGATCACCACCTAGTTGCAGCCATGGTACGCACACGATTAAGTAGAGCTAAAAACACTCTTAATCAAACGCAAAGGAAGCTAGACATCACAAAGCTGCAGACCACTGAGATAGCCAATGCCTACTCCAACCAACTTTCTCAATTACTCCATACAAATCCCCCTAGTTCTGATGTTCCCGACATGCAGTGGCAACATATTGCGAATTCTATGACCACTGCCGCAACAACCGTACTGGGTTATGAAAAACCACGCTCAGACAAGCCCTGGTACGATGACGAATGTCGCGAAATGTCTGAGGAAATGGATGCTGCATACTAGGCAAAACTGCAGCCAATGGCGACGCGTGCGGTGACGGAGCTTTATAAAGAGAAAAGGAGGGAGATGAAACGCCTGTTCAGACGGAAAAAGCATCTGTGGAAGAAAAGAGAGAGCCAGGATATCGAAAACTACAGTAATAGAGGTGAGGCCCGAAAGTTCTACCAAAAGGTAAAAAGTAAAGGTTTTGGAACAGGGATCCCCACCTGTAAGGACAGAGACGGAAATCTGGTCACGGACACTCAGAGTGTGCTGCAAATATGGAGGGAACACTTTCAATCTCTTCTCGTTCCCGAAGGCAGCATAAGTGACGAAATCGCACCAATCATCGACGATGGAGTAGATTGTCCACCACCGAGCCAAAACGAGATCAGCACGGCAATTGCCCGGCTTAAAAATAATAAAGCTGCGGGAGCCGATGGACTGCCGGCAGAGCTTTTTAAAGCCGGCGGCGATGACCTGGTAACATGCATGCACCAGCTCATAAACACGATTTGGCTCAGGGAATGCATGCCCGATGATTGGAACTTGAGTGTCCTATGTCCCGTGCTTAAGAAAGGCGATCCTAGTGTGTGTACCAACTATCGCGGGATTAGCTTTTTACCCATCGCATACAAGGTCCTGTCTAGTGTGTTATGTGAAAGACTAAAGCCTCTCCTGGCGAACCTGATTGGACCTTATCAGTGTGGCTTTAGACCTGGCAAATCCACCACCGACCAGATATTCACGCTACGACAAATCCTGGAGAAGACCCAAGAAATGCAGATCGATACCTACCATCTGTTCATCGATTACAAAGCTGCATTTGACAGTCCGATACGACAGAAATTGTTGGATGCTATGGCTGAGTTTGGTATCCCCGCAAAACTAATTCGACTCTGCGGGATGACACTGACTGACACGAAGTCTTCAGTGAAAAATGGCAAAAATCTGTCAGAGCCATTTTCTACCAAGCGAGGCTTTAGACAAGGCGATAGTCTGTCCTGCGATCTCTTTAACATCGTAATGGAGATGATCATGCGGAAAGCAGCAGTAAACGGGAATGGCACCATATTTAACAAAAGCCACATGTTGCTCGCGTATGCTGATGATATCGATATTATTGGACGTGGATTGCGAGATGTTACTGCGGCTTTTTCGAGCATTGAAAAGCAGTCGGCTGAAGTGGGTCTGGTGATAAACGAGGACAAAACCAAGTTATTTGTTTCAACGAACAAAGAGTCCACTCGCCTGGGACGCTGCGTGAACGTTGACAACTATAATTTTGAAGTGGTAGATGATTTTGTCTACCTTGGCTCCGCCATAAACAAAAATAACAATGTCAGCCTCGAAATCAAAAGACGAGTATTGATCGCAAACCGCTGCTACTATGCGCTAAGCAAGCGATTTAACGACAAAGCGCTCTCTCGAAAAACAAAGACCCAGCTCTACCAGACTCTGATCCTACCTGTCTTGCTCTACAGCGCAGAATCGTGGGTAATGACACAAGCGGATCAATCTATTCTGGGAGTCTTCGAGAGAAAAATACTCCGCAAAATATTTGGACCCATCATCGTGAACGGCGAGTACCGTCGTCGAATGAATCATGAGCTGTATGTGCTGTACAACGACATCGACGTGGTCAAGCGCGTTCAAATAGACCGAATACGCTGGCTTGGACGCGTTGTACGAATGGACGATAACGCTCCGGCTCGAAAAGTCTTCGGCAATAAACTCGATGGGCGACGCAGGAGGGGGCGACCAAAACTCCGATGGATAGACCAGGTGACGG
This sequence comes from Muscina levida, assembly GCA_964034835.1. Classification (NCBI taxonomy): domain Eukaryota; kingdom Metazoa; phylum Arthropoda; class Insecta; order Diptera; family Muscidae; genus Muscina; species Muscina levida. The sequence goes on from OZ035880.1 coordinate 77,071,727, forward strand.
AAATGTTAAGTAAGCTTGGTATGACGAACTATCTACGGAGTGCAAAAGACCGAAGCGCTTGGAATGGTTTTCTACGTGCGGCTACTGATAGATGAATTTCTGTTGTTGCTGCCAGTAAAGAAGAAGAAGAAGTATTTTCAAAATTTCAAATTTCCACATATTCATATTTTTACATATTCATATTTTGAAAAAATGCAAAATTTCAAATTTTCACATACTCGTATTTTCAAAGTTTCAAATGTTAACATACTCGTATTTTCAAAATTTCAAATGTTTACAAACTCGTATTTTCAAAATTTAAAATTTTCACATACTGATATTTTCAAAAATTCAAAATTTCAAATTTTCACATGCTGATATTTTCAAAAATTCAAAATTTCACATATTCATATTTTCAAAGTTTCAAAATTTAAATACTCGTATTTTCAAAATTTCAAATTTCCACATATTCATATTTTCAAATTTTCACATATTCATATTTTGAAAAATGCAAAATTTCAAATTTTCACATACTCATATTTTAAAAAATTCAAAATTTTAAATTTTCACATATTCATATTTTTAAAGTTTTAAATTTTTACATACTCGTATTTTCAAAATTTCAAATTTTCACATACTCGTATTTTCAAAATTTCAAATTTTCACATACTCATATTTTCAAAAATTCAAATTTCCAATAAAATGAAATAAATTTCAGAATTTCAAATTTCCACATATTCATATTTTGAAAAAATTCAAAATTTCAAATTTTCACATACTCGTATTTTCAAAGTTTCAAATTTTTACATACTCGTATTTTCAAAATTTCAAATTTTTACAAACTCGTATTTTCAAAATTTAAAATTTTCACATACTGATATTTTCAAAAATTCAAAATTTCAAATTTTCACATGCTGATATTTTCAAAAATTCAAAATTTCACATATTCATATTTTCAAAGTTTCAAAATTTAAATACTCGTATTTTCAAAATTTCAAATTTCCACATATTCATATTTTCAAATTTTCACATATTCATATTTTGAAAAATGCAAAATTTCAAATTTTCACATACTCATATTTTCAAAAATTCAAAATTTTAAATTTTCACATATTCATATTTTGAAAGTTTCCAATTTTTACATACTCGTATTTTCAAAATTTCAATTTTTCACATACTCGTATTTTCAAAATTTCAAATTTTCACATACTCATATTTTCAAAAATTCAAAATTTTCACATATTCATATGTTCAAAAATTCAAAATTTCAAATTTTCACATACTCGTATTTTCAAAAATTCAAAATTTAAAATTTTCACATACTCATATTTTCATATAATCAAAATTTTAAATTTTCACATATTCATATTTTTAAAGTTTCAAATTTAACATACTCGTGTTTTCAAATTTTCACATACTCATATTTTCAAAAATTTCCAATAAAATGAAAAAAATTTCAGAATTTCAAATTTCCACATATTCATATTTTGAAAAAATGCAAAATTTCAAATTTTCACATACTCGTATTTTCAAAGTTTCAAATTTTTACATACTCGTATTTTCAAAATTTCAAATTTTTACAAACCTCGTATTTTCAAAATTTAAAATTTTCACATACTGATATTTTCAAAAATTCAAAATTTCAAATTTTCACATGCTGATATTTTCAAAAATTCAAAATTTCACATATTCATATTTTCAAAGTTTCAAAATTTAAATACTCGTATTTTCAAAATTTCAAATTTCCACATATTCATATTTTGAAAAATGCAAAATTTCAAATTTTCACATACTCATATTTTCAAAAATTCAAAATTTTTAATTTTCACATATTCATATTTTTAAAGTTTCAAATTTTTACATACTCGTATTTTCAAAGTTTCAAATTTCCACATATTCATATTTTCAAAATTTCAAATTTTCACATATTCATATTTTCAAAAATTCAAAATTTCAAATTTTCACATACTCATATTTTAAAAATTCAAAATTTCAAATTGTCACATACACATATTTCAAAAATTCAAAATTTTCACATATTCATATGTTCAAATTTTCACACACTCGTATTTTCAAAATATCAAATTTTCACATACTCATATTTTCAAAAATTAAAATTTTCACATACTCATATTTTCAAAAATTCAAAATTTCAAATTTTCACATATTCATATTTTCAAAATTTAAAATTTTTACATAATCATATTTCAAAATTTTAAATTTTCACATACTATATTTTCAAAAATTCAAATTTTCACATGCTCATATTTTCAAATTTTCACATACTGATATTTTCAAATTTTCACATACTAATATTTTCAAAAATTCAAAATTTTCACATACTCATATGTTCAAAATTTAAAATTTTCACATACTCGTATTTTCAAAATTTCAAATTTTCACATATTCATATTTTGAAAAATTCAAAATTTCAAATTTTCACATACTCGTATTTTTAAAGTTTCAAATTTTTACATACTCGTATTTTAAAAATTTCAAATTTTCACATACTCATATTTTCAGAAATTCAAAATTTTAAATTTTCACATATTCATATTTTCAAAATTTCGAATTTTCACATACTCGTATTTTCAAAATTTCAAATTTTCACATCCTGATATTTTGAAAAATGCAAAATTTAAAATTGTGCGCTTCGAGGATGCTTTCTTCGCACCGGAGGGAAAAGTTCTCATTAACTTTGAGATGCTTTCTTCCCTTAAGGTTTGTGATGATAGAGGAGAAGGCACAGCAAAGGGCGCTGACGAGACATTGTGGTTAATGTCGAAATGACGTCATACGCCTAACCTGCTGTCAACATAATACATTTCACAAACTCTTGATTAAAAACCTATTGGCAATAATAAATAATTGCCAATAGAACTGATCTCAAACCGAACTATGACAATATCATAATTCTTTACAGATCAACAATAAATAAAATCAAGAACGATGAATACACTGAAGGTACACAGAACGGGGTTGGCACTTTGTCAACAACAAAACTCCTGTGCAATTGTGTCCGATGGACACATGCATAGGCAAGTGCTTGTGTGTGTATTATGTTGGCATGTTGTGCGCTTCGAGGATGCTTTCTTCGCACCGGAGGGAAAAGTTCTCATTAACTTTGAGATGCTTTCTTCCCTTAAGGTTTGTGATGATAGAGGAGAAGGCACAGCAAAGGGCGCTGACGAGACATTGTGGTTAATGTCGAAATGACGTCATACGCCTAACCTGCTGTCAACATAATACATTTCACAAACTCTTGATTAAAAACCTATTGGCAATAATAAATAATTGCCAATAGAACTGATCTCAAACCGAACTATGACAATATCATAATTCTTTACAGATCAACAATAAATAAAATCAAGAACGATGAATACACTGAAGGTACACAGAACGGGGTTGGCACTTTGTCAACAACAAAACTCCTGTGCAATTGTGTCCGATGGACACATGCATAGGCAAGTGCTTGTGTGTGTATTATGTTGGCATGTTGTGCGCTTCGAGGATGCTTTCTTCGCACCGGAGGGAAAAGTTCTCATTAACTTTGAGATGCTTTCTTCCCTTAAGGTTTGTGATGATAGAGGAGAAGGCACAGCAAAGGGCGCTGACGAGACATTGTGGTTAATGTCGAAATGACGTCATACGCCTAACCTGCTGTCAACATAATACATTTCACAAACTCTTGATTAAAAACCTATTGGCAATAATAAATAATTGCCAATAGAACTGATCTCAAACCGAACTATGACAATATCATAATTCTTTACAGATCAACAATAAATAAAATCAAGAACGATGAATACACTGAAGGTACACAGAACGGGGTTGGCACTTTGTCAACAACAAAACTCCTGTGCAATTGTGTCCGATGGACACATGCATAGGCAAGTGCTTGTGTGTGTATTATGTTGGCATGTTGTGCGCTTCGAGGATGCTTTCTTCGCACCGGAGGGAAAAGTTCTCATTAACTTTGAGATGCTTTCTTCCCTTAAGGTTTGTGATGATAGAGGAGAAGGCACAGCAAAGGGCGCTGACGAGACATTGTGGTTAATGTCGAAATGACGTCATACGCCTAACCTGCTGTCAACATAATACATTTCACAAACTCTTGATTAAAAACCTATTGGCAATAATAAATAATTGCCAATAGAACTGATCTCAAACCGAACTATGACAATATCATAATTCTTTACAGATCAACAATAAATAAAATCAAGAACGATGAATACACTGAAGGTACACAGAACGGGGTTGGCACTTTGTCAACAACAAAACTCCTGTGCAATTGTGTCCGATGGACACATGCATAGGCAAGTGCTTGTGTGTGTATTATGTTGGCATGTTGTGCGCTTCGAGGATGCTTTCTTCGCACCGGAGGGAAAAGTTCTCATTAACTTTGAGATGCTTTCTTCCCTTAAGGTTTGTGATGATAGAGGAGAAGGCACAGCAAAGGGCGCTGACGAGACATTGTGGTTAATGTCGAAATGACGTCATACGCCTAACCTGCTGTCAACATAATACATTTCACAAACTCTTGATTAAAAACCTATTGGCAATAATAAATAATTGCCAATAGAACTGATCTCAAACCGAACTATGACAATATCATAATTCTTTACAGATCAACAATAAATAAAATCAAGAACGATTTTCACATACTCGTATTTTCAAAATTTCAAATTTTCACATATTCATATTTTGAAAAATTCAAAATTTCAAATTTTCACATACTCGTATTTTTAAAGTTTCAAATTTTTACATACTCGTATTTTCAAAATTTCAAATTTTCACATACTCATATTTTCAGAAATTCAAAATTTTAAATTTTCACATATTCATATTTTCAAAATTTCGAATTTTCACATACTCGTATTTTCAAAATTTAAAATTTTCACATACTCATATTTTCAAAAATTCAAAATTAAAAATTTTCACATACTCATATTTTCAAAAATTCAAAATTTTCACATATTCATATTTTCAAAATTTCAAATTTTCACATACTCGTATTTTCAAAATTTCAAATTTTCACATACTCATATTTTCAAAAATTCAAATTTTAAAATTTTCACATACTCATATTTTCAAAACTTCAAAATTTTAAATTTTCACATATTCATATTTTCAAAAATTCAAAATTTCAAATTTTCACATACTCATATATTTAAAATTTTCACATATTCTTATTTTCAAAATTTAAAGTTTTCAAAATTACAAAATTTAAAATTTTCACATATTCATATTTTTAAAAATTCAAAATTTCAAATTTTCACATACTCGTATTTTCAAATTTTCACATACTCGTATTTTCAAAATTTCAAATTTTCACATACTGATATTTTCAAAAATTCAAAATTTCAAATTTTCGCATATTCATATATTCAAAAATTCAAAATTTCAAATTTTCACATACTCGTATTTTCAAAATTTTCACATACTCATATTTTCAAAAATTCAAAATTTTAAATTTTCACATACTCATATTTTCAAAAATTCAAAATTTTAAATTTTCACATATTCATATTTTCAAAATTTCAAATTTTCACATACACGTATTTTCAAAATTTAAAATTTTCACATACTGATATTTTCAAAAATTCAAAATTTCACATTTTCACATATTCATATATTCAAAAATTCAAAATTTCAAATTTTCACATACTCGTATTTTCAAAATTTAAAATTTCCACATACTCATATTTTCAAAAATTCAAAATTTAAAATTTTCACTACTCATATTTTCAAAAATGCAAAATTTTAAATTTTCACATATTCATATTTTCAAAGTTTTAAATTTTTACATACTCGTATTTTCAAAATTTCAAATTTCCACATATTCATATTTTTACATAATCATATTTTGAAAAAATGCAAAATTTCAAATTTTCACATACTCGTATTTTCAAAGTTTCAAATTTTTACATACTATATTTTCAAAAATTTAAATTTTCACATACTCACATTTTCAAATTTTCACATACTGATATTTTCAAATTTTCACATACTAATATTTTCAAAAATTCAAAATCTTCACATATTCATATGTTCAAAAATTCAAAATTTCAAATTTTCACATATTCATATTTTCAAAATTTCAAATTTATACATACTCATATTTTCAAATTTTCACATACTAATATTTTCAAATTTTCACATACTCGTATTTTCAAAATATAAAATTTTCACATACTCATATTTTCAAAAATTCAAATTTTCACATATTCATATTTTCAAAATTTCAAATTTTTACATACTCATATTTTCAAAAATTCAAAATTACAAATTATCACATATTCATATATTCAAAATTTAAAATTTTCACATACTCGTATTTTCAAAATTTCAAATTTTCACATATTCATATTTTGAAAAATGCAAAATTTCAAATTTTCACATACTCGTATTTTCAAAGTTTCAAATTTTTACATACTCGTATTTTCAAAATTTAAAATTTTCACATACTCGTATTTTCAAAAATTCAAAATTTAAAATTTTCACATACTCATATTTTCAAAAATTCCAAATTTTAAATTTTCATATTTTCAAAATTTCAAATTTTCACATACTGATATTTTGAAAAATGCAAAATTTCAAATTTCCACATACTCGTATTTTCAAAGTTTCAAATTTTTACATACTCGTATTTTCAAAATTTCAAATTTTCACATACTCGTATTTTCAAAATTTCAAATTTTCACATACTGATATTTTGAAAAATGCAAAATTTCAAATTTTCACATACTCGTATTTTCAAAGTTTCAAATTTTTACATACTCGTATTTTCAAAATTTAAAATTTTCACATACTCATATTTTCAAAAATTCAAAATTTAAAATTTTCACATACTCATATTTTCGAAAATTCAAAATTTTAAATTTTCATATATTCATATTTTCAAAAATTCAAAATTTCAAATTTTCACATACTCATATATTTAAAATTTTCACATATTCTTATTTTCAAAATTTAAAGTTTTCAAAATTACAAAATTTAAAATTTTCACATATTCATATTTTTAAAAATTCAAAATTTCAAATTTTCACATACTCGTATTTTCAAATTTTCACATACTCGTATTTTCAAAATTTCAAATTTTCACATACTGATATTTTCAAAAATTCAAAATTTCAAATTTTCGCATATTCATATATTCAAAAATTCAAAATTTCAAATTTTCACATACTCGTATTTTCAAAATTTTCACATACTCATATTTTCAAAAATTCAAAATTTTAAATTTTCACATACTCATATTTTCAAAAATTCAAAATTTTAAATTTTCACATATTCATATTTTCAAAATTTCAAATTTTCACATACACGTATTTTCAAAATTTAAAATTTTCACATACTGATATTTTCAAAAATTCAAAATTTCACATTTTCACATATTCATATATTCAAAAATTCAAAATTTCAAATTTTCACATACTCGTATTTTCAAAATTTAAAATTTCCACATACTCATATTTTCAAAAATTCAAAATTTAAAATTTTCACTACTCATATTTTCAAAAATGCAAAATTCTAAATTTTCACATATTCATATTTTCAAAGTTTTAAATTTTTACATACTCGTATTTTCAAAATTTCAAATTTCCACATATTCATATTTTTACATAATCATATTTTGAAAAAATGCAAAATTTCAAATTTTCACATACTCGTATTTTCAAAGTTTCAAATTTTTACATACTATATTTTCAAAAATTTAAATTTTCACATACTCACATTTTCAAATTTTCACATACTGATATTTTCAAATTTTCACATACTAATATTTTCAAAAATTCAAAATCTTCACATATTCATATGTTCAAAAATTCAAAATTTCAAATTTTCACATATTCATATTTTCAAAATTTCAAATTTATACATACTCATATTTTCAAATTTTCACATACTAATATTTTCAAATTTTCACATACTCGTATTTTCAAAATATAAAATTTTCACATACTCATATTTTCAAAAATTCAAATTTTCACATATTCATATTTTCAAAATTTCAAATTTTTACATACTCATATTTTCAAAAATTCAAAATTACAAATTATCACATATTCATATATTCAAAATTTAAAATTTTCACATACTCGTATTTTCAAAATTTCAAATTTTCACATATTCATATTTTGAAAAATGCAAAATTTCAAATTTTCACATACTCGTATTTTCAAAGTTTCAAATTTTTACATACTCGTATTTTCAAAATTTAAAATTTCCACATACTCGTATTTTCAAAAATTCAAAATTTAAAATTTTCACATACTCATATTTTCAAAAATTCCAAATTTTAAATTTTCACATATTCATATTTTCAAAATTTAAAATTTTCACATACTCGTATTTTCAAAATTTCAAATTTTCACATACTGATATTTTGAAAAATGCAAAATTTCAAATTTCCACATACTCGTATTTTCAAAGTTTCAAATTTTTACATACTCGTATTTTCAAAATTTCAAATTTTCACATACTCGTATTTTCAAAATTTCAAATTTTCACATACTGATATTTTGAAAAATGCAAAATTTCAAATTTTCACATACTCGTATTTTCAAAGTTTCAAATTTTTACATACTCGTATTTTCAAAATTTAAAATTTTCACATACTCATATTTTCAAAAATTCAAAATTTAAAATTTTCACATACTCATATTTTCGAAAATTCAAAATTTTAAATTTTCATATATTCATATTTTCAAAATTTCAAATTTTCACATACTCGTATTTTCAAAATTTCAAATTTTCACATACTGATATTTTCAAAAATTCAAAATTTCAAATTTTCACATATTCATATATTCAAAAATTCAAAATTTTCACATATTCATATGTTCAAAAATTCAAAATTTAAAATTTTCACATACTCATATTTTCAAAAATTCAAAATTTTCACATATTCATATGTTCAAAAATTCAAAATTTAAAATTTTCACTACTCATATTTTCAAAAATTCAAAATTTTAAATTTTCACATATTCATATTTTCAAAGTTTCAAATTTTTACATACTCGTATTTTCAAAATTTCAAATTTCCACATATTCATATTTTGAAAAAATGCAAAATTTCAAATTTTCACATACTCGTATTTTCAAAGTTTCAAATTTTTACATACTTGTATTTTCAAAAATTCAAAATTTCAAATTTTCACATACTCATATTTTCAAAAATTCAAAATTTTCACATATTCATATGTTAAAAAATTCAAAATTTAAAATTTTCACTACTCATATTTTCAAAAATGCAAAATTTTAAATTTTCACATATTCATATTTTCAAAGTTTCAAATTTTTACATACTTGTATTTTCAAAATTTCAAATTTCCACATATTCATATTTTGAAAAAATGCAAAATTTCAAATTTTCACATACTCGTATTTTCAAAGTTTCAAATTTTTACATACTTGTATTTTCAAAAATTCAAAATTTAAAATTTTCACTACTCATATTTTCAAAAATGCAAAATTTTACATACTCGTATTTTCAAAATTTCAAATTTCCACATATTCATATTTTCTAAATTTCAAATTTTCACATATTCATATTTTCAAAAATTCAAAATTTCAAATTTTCACAACTCGTATTTTCAAAAATTCAAAATTTCAAATTTTCACATACTCATATTTTTAAATAATCAAAATTTTAAACTTTCACATATTCATATTTTAAAAGTTTCAAATTTTCACATACTCGTATTTTCAAAGTTTCAAATTTTTACATACTCGTATTTTCAAAAATTCAAAATTTAAAATTTTCACATAGTCATATTTTCAAAGTTTCAAATTTTTACATACTCGTATTTTCAAAATTTCAAATTTCCACATATTCATATTTTCAAAATTTCAAATTTTCACATATTCATATTTCCAAAAATTCAAAATTTCAAATTTTCATATACTCGTATTTTCAAAAATTCAAAATTTAAAATTTTCACATACTCGTATTTTCAAATAATCAAAATTTTAAATTTTCACATATTCATATTTTTAAAGTTTAAAATTTTTTCATACTCGAATTTTCAAAATTTCAAATTTCCACATATTCATATTTTTACATATTCATATTTTGAAAAAATGCAAAATTTCAAATTTTCACATACTCGTATTTTCAAAATTTAAAATTTTCACATACTCGTATTTTCAAAAATTTAAAATTTTCACTACTCATATTTTCAAAAATGCAAAATTTTAAGTTTTCACATATTCATATTTTCAAAGTTTCAAAGTTTTACATACTCGTATTTTCAAAATTTCAAATATCCACATATTCATATTTTCAAAATTTCAAATTTTCACATATTCATATTTTCAAAAATTCAAAATTTCAAATTTTCACATACTCATATATTCAAAAATTCAAAATTTCAAATTTTCACATACTCGTATTTTCAAAATTTCAAATTTTCACATACTCGTATTTTCAAAATTTCAAATTTTCACATACTGATATTTTGAAAAATGCAAAACTTCAAATTTTCACATACTCGTATTTTCAAAAATTCAAAGTTTAAAATTTTCACATACTCATATTTTCAAAAATTCAAAATTTTAAATTTTCACATATTCATATTTTCAAAATTTCAAATTTTCACATACTCGTATTTTCAAAATTTAAAATTTTTACATACTGATATTTTGAAAAATGCAAAATTTCAAATTTTCACATACTCGTATTTTCAAAAATTCAAAATTTAAAATTTTCACATACTCATATTTTCAAAATTTTAAATTTTCACATATTCATATTTTCAAAATTTCAAATTTTCACATACTCGTATTTTCAAAATTTCAAATTTTCACATACTCGTATTTTCAAAATTTCAAATTTTCACATACTCATATTTTCAAAAATTCAAAATTTTAAATTTTCACATATTCATATTTTCAAAATTTCAAATTTTCACATACTCGTATTTTCAAAATTTCAAATTTTCACATACTCATATTTTCAAAAATTCAAAATTTAAAATTTTCACTACTCATATTTTCAAAAATGCTAAATTTTAAATTTTCACATATTCATATTTTCAAAGTTTCAAATTTTTACATACTCGTATTTTCAAAATTTCAAATTTCCACATATTCATATTTTTACATATTCATATTTTGAAAAAATGCAAAATTTCCAATTTTCACATACTCGTATTTTCAAAGTTTCAAATTTTTACATACTCGTATTTTCAAAATTTCAAATTTGAACATACTCGTATTTTCAAAATTTAAAATTTTCACATACTGATATTTTCAAAAATTCAAAATTTCACATATTCATATTTTCAAAATTTCAAATTTGCACATACTCGTATTTTCAAAGTTTCAAATTTTTACATACTCGTATTTTCAAAGTTTCAAAATTTAAATACTCGTATTTTCAAAATTTCAAATTTCCACATATTCATATTTTCAAATTTTCACATATTCATATTTTGAAAAATGCTAAATTTCAAATTTTCACATACTCATATTTTCAAAAATTCAAAATTTTAAATTTTCACATATTCATATTTTTAAAGTTTCAAATTTTTACATACTCGTATTTTCAAAATTTCAAATTTCCACATATTCATATTTTCAAAATTTCAAATTTTTACATACTCGTATTTTCAAAATTTCAAATTTTCACATACTCGTATTTTCAAAATTTAAAATTTTTACATACTCGTATTTTCAAAATTTCAAATTTTCACATACTCATATTTTCAAAAATTCAAAATTTTCACATTTTCATATGTTCAAAAATTCAAAATTTGAAATTTTCACATAATCGTATTTTCAAATAATCAAAATTTTAAATTTTCACATTTTCATATTTTTAAAGTTTCAAATTTTTACATACTCGTAGTTTCAAAATTTCAAATTTCCACATATTCATATTTTCAAATTTTCACATATTCATATTTTGAAAAATGCAAAATTTCAAATTTTCACATACTCGTATTTTCAAAATTTAAAATTTTCACATACTCATATTTTCAAAAATTCAAAATTTAAAATTTTCACATACTCATATTTTCAAAAATTCAAAATTTTAAATTTTCACATATTCATATTTTCAAAATTTCAAATTTTTACATACTCGTATTTTTAAAAATTTCAAATTTTTACATACTGATATTTTCAAAAATTCAAAATTTCAAATTTTCACATATTCATATATTTAAAAATTCAAAATTTCAAATTTTCACATACTCGTATTTTCAAAAATTCAAAATTTAAAATTTTCACTACTCATATTTTCAAAAATGCAAAATTTTAAATTTTCACATATTCATATTTTCAATGTTTCAAATTTTTACATACTCGCATTTTCAAAATTTCAAATTTCCACATATTCATATTTTCAAAATTTCAAATTTTAACATATTTTCAAAAATTCAAAATTTCAAATTTTCACATACTCATATTTTCAAAAATTCAAAATTTCAAATTTTCACATACTCATATTTTCAAAAATTCAAAATTTTCACATATTCATATGTTCAAAAATTCAAAATTTAAAATTTTCACTACTCATATTTTCAAAAATGCAAAATTTCAAATTTCCACATATTCATATTTTTACATATTCATATTTTGAAAAAATGCAAAATTTCAAATTTTCACATACTCGTATTTTCAAAGTTTCAAATTTTTACATACTTGTATTTTCAAAAATTCAAAATTTAAAATTTTCACTACTCATATTTTCAAAAATGCAAAATTTTACATACTCGTATTTTCAAAATTTCAAATTTTCACATATTCATATTTTCTAAATTTCAAATTTTCACATATTCATATTTTCAAAAATTCAAAATTTCAAATTTTCACATACACGTATTTTCAAAAATTCAAAATTTAAAATTTTCACATACTCATATTTTTAAATAATCAAAATTTTAAACTTTCACATATTCATATTTTAAAAGTTTCAAACTTTCACATACTCGTATTTTCAAAATTTCAAATTTTCATATACTCGTATTTTCAAACATTCAAAATTTAAAATTTTCACATACTCATATTTTCAAATAATCAAAATTTTAAATTTTCACTACTCATATTTTCAAAAATGCAATATTTTAAATTTTCACATATTCATATTTTCAAAGTTTCAAAGTTTTACATACTCGTATTTTCAAAATTTCAAATTTCCACATATTCATATTTTCAAAATTTCAAATTTTCACATATTCATATTTTCAAAAATTCAAAATTTCAAATTTTCACTACTCATATTTTCAAAAATGCAAAATTTTAAATTTTCACATATTCATATTTTCAAAGTTTAAAATTTTTTCATACTCGTATTTTCAAAATTTCAAATTTCCACATATTCATATTTTTACATATTCATATTTTGAAAAAATGCAAAATTTCAAATTTTCACATACTCGTATTTTCAAAATTTAAAATTTTCACATACTCGTATTTTCAAAAATTCAAAATTTTCACTACTCATATTTTCAAAAATGCAAAATTTTAAATTTTCACATATTCATATTTTCAAAGTTTTACATACTCGTATTTTCAAAAATTCAAAATTTCAAATTTTCACATACTCATATTTTCAAAAATTCAAAATTTTCACATATTCATATGTTAAAAAATTCAAAATTTAAAATTTTCACTACTCATATTTTCAAAAATGCAAAATTTTAAATTTTCACATATTCATATTTTCAAAGTTTCAAATGTTTACATACTTGTATTTTCAAAATTTCAAATTTCCACATATTCATATTTTGAAAAAATGCAAAATTTCAAATTTTCACATACTCGTATTTTCAAAGTTTCAAATTTTTACATACTTGTATTTTCAAAAATTCAAAATTTAAAATTTTCACTACTCATATTTTCAAAAATGCAAAATTTTACATACTCGTATTTTCAAAATTTCAAATTTCCACATATTCATATTTTCTAAATTTCAAATTTTCACATATTCATATTTTCAAAAATTCAAAATTTCAAATTTTCACAACTCGTATTTTCAAAAATTCAAAATTTCAAATTTTCACATACTCATATTTTTAAATAATCAAAATTTTAAACTTTCACATATTCATATTTTAAAAGTTTCAAATTTTCACATACTCGTATTTTCAAAGTATCAAATTTTTACATACTCGTATTTTCAAAAATTCAAAATTTAAAATTTTCACATAGTCATATTTTCAAAGTTTCAAATTTTTACATACTCGTATTTTCAAAATTTCAAATTTCCACATATTCATATTTTCAAAATTTCAAATTTTCACATATTCATATTTCCAAAAATTCAAAATTTCAAATTTTCATATACTCGTATTTTCAAAAATTCAAAATTTAAAATTTTCACATACTCGTATTTTCAAATAATCAAAATTTTAAATTTTCACATATTCATATTTTTAAAGTTTAAAATTTTTTCATACTCGAATTTTCAAAATTTCAAATTTCCACATATTCATATTTTTACATATTCATATTTTGAAAAAATGCAAAATTTCAAATTTTCACATACTCGTATTTTCAAAATTTAAAATTTTCACATACTCGTATTTTCAAAAATTTAAAATTTTCACTACTCATATTTTCAAAAATGCAAAATTTTAAGTTTTCACATATTCATATTTTCAAAGTTTCAAAGTTTTACATACTCGTATTTTCAAAATTTCAAATATCCACATATTCATATTTTCAAAATTTCAAATTTTCACATATTCATATTTTCAAAAATTCAAAATTTCAAATTTTCACATACTCATATATTCAAAAATTCAAAATTTCAAATTTTCACATACTCGTATTTTCAAAATTTCAAATTTTCACATACTCGTATTTTCAAAATTTCAAATTTTCACATACTGATATTTTGAAAAATGCAAAACTTCAAATTTTCACATACTCGTATTTTCAAAAATTCAAAGTTTAAAATTTTCACATACTCATATTTTCAAAAATTCAAAATTTTAAATTTTCACATATTCATATTTTCAAAATTTCAAATTTTCACATACTCGTATTTTCAAAATTTAAAATTTTTACATACTGATATTTTGAAAAATGCAAAATTTCAAATTTTCACATACTCGTATTTTCAAAAATTTAAAATTTTCACATACTCATATTTTCAAAATTTTAAATTTTCACATATTCATATTTTCAAAATTTCAAATTTTCACATACTCGTATTTTCAAAATTTCAAATTTTCACATACTCGTATTTTCAAAATTTCAAATTTTCACATACTCATATTTTCAAAAATTCAAAATTTTAAATTTTCACATATTCATATTTTCAAAATTTCAAATTTTCACATACTCGTATTTTCAAAATTTCAAATTTTCACATACTCATATTTTCAAAAATTCAAAATTTAAAATTTTCACTACTCATATTTTCAAAAATGCTAAATTTTAAATTTTCACATATTCATATTTTCAAAGTTTCAAATTTTTACATACTCGTATTTTCAAAATTTCAAATTTCCACATATTCATATTTTTACATATTCATATTTTGAAAAAATGCAAAATTTCCAATTTTCACATACTCGTATTTTCAAAGTTTCAAATTTTTACATACTCGTATTTTCAAAATTTCAAATTTGAACATACTCGTATTTTCAAAATTTAAAATTTTCACATACTGATATTTTCAAAAATTCAAAATTTCACATATTCATATTTTCAAAATTTCAAATTTGCACATACTCGTATTTTCAAAGTTTCAAATTTTTACATACTCGTATTTTCAAAGTTTCAAAATTTAAATACTCGTATTTTCAAAATTTCAAATTTCCACATATTCATATTTTCAAATTTTCACATATTCATATTTTGAAAAATGCTAAATTTCAAATTTTCACATACTCATATTTTCAAAAATTCAAAATTTTAAATTTTCACATATTCATATTTTTAAAGTTTCAAATTTTTACATACTCGTATTTTCAAAATTTCAAATTTCCACATATTCATATTTTCAAAATTTCAAATTTTTACATACTCGTATTTTCAAAATTTCAAATTTTCACATACTCGTATTTTCAAAATTTAAAATTTTTACATACTCGTATTTTTAAAATTTCAAATTTTCACATACTCATATTTTCAAAAATTCAAAATTTTCACATTTTCATATGTTCAAAAATTCAAAATTTGAAATTTTCACATAATCGTATTTTCAAATAATCAAAATTTTAAATTTTCACATATTCATATTTTTAAAGTTTCAAATTTTTACATACTCGTAGTTTCAAAATTTCAAATTTCCACATATTCATATTTTCAAATTTTCACATATTCATATTTTGAAAAATGCAAAATTTCAAATTTTCACATACTCATATTTTCAAAAATTCAAAATTTTAAATTTTCACATGTGCATATTTTTAAAGTTTCAAATTTTTACATACTCATATTTTCAAAATTTCAAATTTCCACATATTCATATTTTCAAAATTTCAAATTTTCACAGATTCATATTTTCAAAAATTCAAAATTTCAAATTTTCACATACTCATATATTTAAAATTTAAAATTTTCACATATTCATATTTTCAAAATTTAAAATTTTCAAAATTACAATATTTAAAATTTTCACATATTCATATTTTCAAAAATTCAAAATTTCAAATTTTCACATACTCGTACTTTCAAAATTTCAAATTTTCACATACTGATATTTTCAAAAATTCAAAATTTCAAATTTTCACATATTCATATATTCAAAAATTCAAAATTTCAAATTTTCACATACTCGTATTTTCAAAATTTAAAATTTTCACATACTCATATTTTCAAAAATTCAAAATTTAAAATTTTCACATACTCATATTTTCAAAAATTCAAAATTTTAAATTTTCACATATTCATATTTTCAAAATTTCAAATTTTTACATACTCGTATTTTTAAAAATTTCAAATTTTTACATACTGATATTTTCAAAAATTCAAAATTTCAAATTTTCACATATTCATATATTTAAAAATTCAAAATTTCAAATTTTCACATACTCGTATTTTCAAAAATTCAAAATTTAAAATTTTCACTACTCATATTTTCAAAAATGCAAAATTTTAAATTTTCACATATTCATATTTTCAAAGTTTCAAATTTTTACATACTCGCATTTTCAAAATTTCAAATTTCCACATATTCATATTTTCAAAATTTCAAATTTTCACATATTTTCAAAAATTCAAAATTTCAAATTTTCACATACTCATATTTTCAAAAATTCAAAATTTCAAATTTTCACATACTCATATTTTCAAAAATTCAAAATTTTCACATATTCATATGTTCAAAAATTCAAAATTTAAAATTTTCACTACTCATATTTTCAAAAATGCAAAATTTCAAATTTCCACATATTCATATTTTTACATATTCATATTTTGAAAAAATGCAAAATTTCAAATTTTCACATACTCGTATTTTCAAAGTTTCAAATTTTTACATACTTGTATTTTCAAAAATTCAAAATTTAAAATTTTCACTACTCATATTTTCAAAAATGCAAAATTTTACATACTCGTATTTTCAAAATTTCAAATTTTCACATATTCATATTTTCTAAATTTCAAATTTTCACATATTCATATTTTCAAAAATTCAAAATTTCAAATTTTCACATACACGTATTTTCAAAAATTCAAAATTTAAAATTTTCACATACTCATATTTTTAAATAATCAAAATTTTAAACTTTCACATATTCATATTTTAAAAGTTTCAAACTTTCACATACTCGTATTTTCAAAGTTTCAAATTTTTACATACTCGTATTTTCAAAAATTTAAAATTTTCACATATTCATATTTTCAAAGTTTCAAATTTTTACATACTCGTATTTTCAAAATTTCAAATTTCCACATATTCATATTTTCAAAATTTCAAATTTTCACATATTCATATTTCCAAAAATTCAAAATTTCAAATTTTCATATACTCGTATTTTCAAACATTCAAAATTTAAAATTTTCACATACTCATATTTTCAAATAATCAAAATTTTAAATTTTCACTACTCATATTTTCAAAAATGCAATATTTTAAATTTTCACATATTCATATTTTCAAAGTTTCAAAGTTTTACATACTCGTATTTTCAAAATTTCAAATTTCCACATATTCATATTTTCAAAATTTCAAATTTTCACATATTCATATTTTCAAAAATTCAAAATTTCAAATTTTCACTACTCATATTTTCAAAAATGCAAAATTTTAAATTTTCACATATTCATATTTTCAAAGTTTAAAATTTTTTCATACTCGTATTTTCAAAATTTCAAATTTCCACATATTCATATTTTTACATATTCATATTTTGAAAAAATGCAAAATTTCAAATTTTCACATACTCGTATTTTCAAAATTTAAAATTTTCACATACTCGTATTTTCAAAAATTCAAAATTTTCACTACTCATATTTTCAAAAATGCAAAATTTTAAATTTTCACATATTCATATTTTCAAAGTTTTACATACTCGTATTTTCAAAATTTCAAATTTCCACATATTCATATTTTCAAAATTTCAAATTTTCACATATTCAAAATTTCAAATTTTCACATACTCATATATTCAAAATTTCAAATTTTCACATACTCGTATTTTCAAAATTTAAAATTTTCACATACCCATATTTTCAAAAATTCACAATTTAAAATTTTCACTACTCATATTTTCAAAAATGCAAAATTTTAAATTTTCACATATTCATATTTTCAAAATTTAAAATTTTCACATACTCATATTTTCAAAAATTCAAAATTTTAAATTTTCACATATTCATATTTTCAAAATTTCAAATTTTTACATACTCGTATTTTTAAAAATTTCAAATTTTTACATACTGATATTTTCAAAAATTCAAAATTTCAAATTTTCACATATTCATATATTTAAAAATTCAAAATTTCAAATTTTCACATACTCGTATTTTCAAAAATTTAAAATTTTCACTACTCATATTTTCAAAAATGCAAAATTTTAAATTTTCACATATTCATATTTTCAAAGTTTCAAATTTTTACATACTCGTATTTTCAAAATTTCAAATTTCCACATATTCATATTTTCAAAATTTCAAATTTTCACATATATTCAAAAATTCAAAATTTCAAATTTTCACATACTCGTATTTTCAAAATTTAAAATTTTCACATGCTCATATTTTCAAAAATTCAAAATTTAAAATTTTCACATACTCATATTTTCAAAAATTCAAAATTTTAAATTTTCACATATTCATATTTTCAAAATTTCAAATTTTTACATACTCGTATTTTTAAAAATTTCAAATTTTTACATACTGATATTTTCAAAAATTCAAAATTTCAAATTTTCACATATTCATATATTTAAAAATTCAAAATTTCAAATTTTCACATACTCGTATTTTCAAAAATTCAAAATTTAAAATTTTCACTACTCATATTTTCAAAAATGCAAAATTTTAAATTTTCACATATTCACATATTCATATTTTCAAAGTTTCAAATTTTTACATACTCGTATTTTCAAAATTTCAAATTTCCACATATTCATATTTTCAAAATTTCAAATTTTCACATATTTTCAAAAATTCAAAATTTCAAATTTTCACATACTCATATTTTCAAAAATTCAAAATTTCAAATTTTCACATACTTATATTTTCAAAAATTCAAAATTTTCACATATTCATATGTTCAAAAATTCAAAATTTAAAATTTTCACTACTCATATTTTCAAAAATGCAAAATTTCAAATTTCCACATATTCATATTTTTACATATTCATATTTTGAAAAAATGCAAAATTTCAAATTTTCACATACTCGTATTTTCAAAGTTTCAAATTTTTACATACTTGTATTTTCAAAAATTCAAATTTCCACATGTTCATATTTTCAAAATTTCAAATTTTCACATATATTCAAAAATGCAAAATTTAAAATTTTCACATATTCATATTTTCAAAGTTTCAAATTTTTACATACTCGTATTTTCAAAATTTCAAATTTCCACATATTCATATTTTCAAAATTTCAAATTTTCACATATATTCAAAAATTCAAAATTTCAAATTTTCACATACTCGTATTTTCAAAATTTAAAATTTTCACATGCTCATATTTTCAAAAATTCAAAATTTAAAATTTTCACATACTCATATTTTCAAAAATTCAAAATTTTAAATTTTCACATATTCATATTTTCAAAATTTCAAATTTTTACATACTCGTATTTTTAAAAATTTCAAATTTTTACATACTGATATTTTCAAAAATTCAAAATTTCAAATTTTCACATATTCATATATTTAAAAATTCAAAATTTCAAATTTTCACATACTCGTATTTTCAAAAATTCAAAATTTAAAATTTTCACTACTCATATTTTCAAAAATGCAAAATTTTAAATTTTCACATATTCATATTTTCAAAGTTTCAAATTTTTACATACTCGTATTTTCAAAATTTCAAATTTCCACATATTCATATTTTCAAAATTTCAAATTTTCACATATTTTCAAAAATTCAAAATTTCAAATTTTCACATACTCATATTTTCAAAAATTCAAAATTTCAAATTTTCACATACTCATATTTTCAAAAATTCAAAATTTTCACATATTCATGTGTTCAAAAATTTAAAATTTAAAATTTTCACTACTCATATTTTCAAAAATGCAAAATTTCAAATTTCCACATATTCATATTTTTACATATTCATATTTTGAAAAAATTCAAAATTTCAAATTTTCACATACTCGTATTTTCAAAGTTTCAAATTTTTACATACTTGTATTTTCAAAAATTCAAAATTTAAAATTTTCACTACTCATATTTTCAAAAATGCAAAATTTTACATACTCGTATTTTCAAAATTTCAAATTTCCACATATTCATATTTTCTAAATTTCAAATTTTCACATATTCATATTTTCAAAAATTCAAAATTTCAAATTTTCACATACACGTATTTTCAAAAATTCAAAATTTAAAATTTTCACATACTCATATTTTTAAATAATCAAAATTTTAAACTTTCACATATTCATATTTTAAAAGTTTCAAATTTTCACATACTCGTATTTTCAAAGTTTAAAATTTTTACATACTCGTATTTTCAAAAATTCAAATTTCCACATATTCATATTTTCAAAATTTCAAATTTTCACATATTCATATTTCCAAAAATTCAAAATTTCAAATTTTCATATACTCGTATTTTCAAACATTCAAAATTTAAAATTTTCACATACTCATATTTTCAAATAATCAAAATTTTAAATTTTCACTACTCATATTTTCAAAAATGCAAAATTTTAAATTTTCACATATTCATCTTTTCAAAGTTTCAAAGTTTTACATACTCGTATTTTCAAAATTTCAAATTTCCACATATTCATATTTTCAAAATTTCAAATTTTCACATATTCATATTTTCAAAAATTCAAAATTTCAAATTTTCACTACTCATATTTTCAAAAATGCAAAATTTTAAATTTTCACATATTCATATTTTCAAAGTTTAAAATTTTTTCATACTCGTATTTTCAAAATTTCAAATTTCCACATATTCATATTTTTACATATTCATATTTTGAAAAAATGCAAAATTTCAAATTTTCACATACTCTTATTTTCAAAATTTAAAATTTTCACATACTCGTATTTTCAAAAATTCAAAATTTTCACTACTCATATTTTCAAAAATGCAAAATTTTAAATTTTCACATATTCATATTTTCAAAGTTTCAAAGTTTTACATACTCGTATTTTCAAAATTTAAAATTTCCACATATTCATATTTTCAAAATTTCAAATTTTCACATATTCATATTTTCAAAAATTCAAAATTTCAAATTTTCACATACTCATATATTCAAAATTTCAAATTTTCACATACTCATATTTTCAAAAATTTTCACATACCCATATTTTCAAAAATTCAAAATTTAAAATTTTCACTACTCATATTTTCAAAAATGCAAAATTTTAAATTTTCACATATTCATATTTTCAAAGTTTCAAATTTTTACATACTCGTATTTTCAAAATTTCAAATTTCCACATATTCATATTTTTACATATTCATATATTGAAAAAATGCAAAATTTCAAATTTTCACATACTCGTATTTTCAAAATTTCAAATTTTTACATACTCGTATTTTCAAAATTTAAAATTTTCACATACTGATATTTTCAAAAATTCAAAATTTCAAATTTTCACAAACTGATATTTTCAAAAATTCAAAATTTCACACATTCATATTTTCAAAGTTTCAAAATTTAAATACTCGTATTTTCAAAATTTCAAATTTTCACATACTGATATTTTCAAAAATTCAAAATTTCACATATTCATATTTTCAAAGTTTCAAAATTTAAATACTCGTATTTTCAAAAATTCAAATTTTCACATATTCATATTTTTAAAGTTTTAAATTTTTACATACTCGTATTTTCAAAATTTCAAATTTCCACATATTCATATTTTCAAAATTTCAAATTTCTACATACTCGTATTTTCAAAATTTCAAATTTTCACATACTCGTATTTTCAAAATTTCAAATTTTAACATACTCGTATTTTCAAAATTTCAAATTTTCACATACTCATATTTTCAAAAATTCAAAATTTACACATATTCATATGTTCAAAAATTCAAAATTTCAAATTTTCACATACTCGTATTTTCAAATAATCAAAATTTTTAATTTTCACATATTCATATTTTTAAAGTTTCAAATTTTTACATACTCGTATTTTCAAAATTTAAAATTTCCACATATTCATATTTTCAAATTTTCACATATTCATATTTTGAAAAATGCAAAATTTCAAATTTTCATATACTCATATTTTCAAAAATTCAAAATTTTAAATTTTCACATATTCATATTTTTAAAGTTTCAAATTTTTACATACACGTATTCTCAAAATTTCAAATTTCCACATATTCATATTTTCAATATTTCAAATTTTTACATATTCATGTTTTCAAAAATTCAAAATTTTCACATACTCATATATTTAAAATTTAAAATTTCACATATTCATATTTGCGAAATTTAAAATTTTCAAAATTACAAAATTTAAAATTTTCACATATTCATATTTTCAAAAATTCAAAATTTCAAATTTTCACATACTCGTACTTTCAAAATTTCAAATTTTCACATACTGATATTTTCAAAAATTCAAAATTTCACATATTCATATATTCAAAAATTCAAAATTCCAAATTTTCACATACTCGTATTTTCAAAATTTAAAATTTTCACATACTCATATTTTCAAAAATTCAAAATTTCAAATTTTCACGTACTCATATTTTCAAAAATTCAAAATTTTAAATTTTCACATATTCATATTTTCAAAATTTCAAATTTTTACATAATAGTATTTTTAAAAATTTCAAATTTTTACATACAGATATTTTCAAAAATTCAAAATTCAAAATTTAAAATTTTCACATATTCATATATTCAAAAATTCAAAATTTCAAATTTTCACATACTTGTATTTTCAAAAATTCAAAATTTAAAATTTTCAAAACTGCAAAATTTTAATTTTTCACATACTCATATTTTCAAAAATTCAAAATATCAAATTTTCACATATTCATATTTTCAAAATTTCAAATTTTTACATACTCATATTTTCAAAAATTCAAAATTCAAAATTACAAATTATCACATATTCATATATTCAAAATTTCAAATTTTCACATACTCGTATTTTCAAAATTACAAAATTTCAAATTTTCACATACTCGTATTTTCAAAAATTCAAAATTTAAAATTTTCACATACTCATATTTTCAAATAATCAAAATTTTAAATTTTCACATATTCATATTTTTAAAGTTTCAAATTTTTACATACTCGTATTATCAAAATTTCAAATTTTTACATACTCGTATTTTCAAAATTTAAAATTTTCACATACTGATATTTTCAAAAATTCAAAATTTCAAATTTTCACATACTCGTATTTTCAAAAATTCAAAATTTAAAATTTTCACATACTCATATTTTCAAATAATCAAAATTTTAAATTTTCACATATTCATATTTTTAAAGTTTCAAATTTTTACATACTCGTATTTTCAAAATTTCAAATTTCCACATATTCATATTTTGAAAAAATTCAAAATTTAAAATTTTCACTCATATATTTAAAATTTAAAATTTTCACATATTCATATTTTCAAAATTTAAAATCTTCAAAATTACAAAATTTCAAATTTTCACATACTCGTATTTTCAAAAATTCAAAATTTAAAATTTTCGCATACTCATATTTTCAAATAATCAAAATTTTAAATTTTTACATATTCATATTTTTAAAGTTTCAAATTTTTACATACTCGTATTTTCAAAATTTCAAATTTTTACATACTCGTATTTTCAAAATTTAAAATTTTCACATACTGATATTTTCAAAAATTCAAAATTTAAAATTTTCACATACTCGTATTTTCAAAAATTCAAAATTTAAAATTTTCACATACTCATATTTTCAAATAATCAAAATTTTAAATTTTCACATATTCATATTTTTATAGTTTCAAATTTTTACATACTCGTATTTTCAAAATTTCAAATTTCCACATATTCATATTTTTACATATTCATATTTTAAAAAAATGCAAAATTTAAAATTTTCACATACTCGTATTTTCAAAATTTCAAATTTTCACATACTCATATATTTAAAATTTAAAATTTTCACATATTCATATTTTCAAAATTTAAAATTTTCAAAATTACAAAATTTCAAATTTTCACATACTCCTATTTTCAAAAATTCAAAATTTAAAATTTTCGCATACTCATATTTTCAAATAATCAAAATTTTAAATTTTCACATATTCATATTTTTAATGTTTCAAATTTTTACATACTCGTATTTTCAAAATTTCAAATTTCCATATATTCATATTTTGAAAAAATGCAAAATTTCAAATTTTCACATACTCGTATTTTCAAAATTTGAAATTTTCACATACTCGTATTTTTAAAAATTCAACATTTAAAATTTTCACTACTCATATTTTCAAAAATGCAAAATTTTAAATTTTCACATATTCATATTTTCAAAGTTTCAAATTTTTACATACTCGTATTTTCAAAATTTCAAATTTCCACATATTCATATTTTGAAAAAATGCAAAACTTCAAATTTTCACATACTCGTATTTTTAAAGTTTCAAATTTTTACATACTCGTATTTTCAAAATTTCAAATTTCCACATATTCATATTTTGAAAAAATTCAAAATTTCAAATTTTCACATACTCATATATTCAAAAATTCAAAATTTCAAATTTTCACATACACGTATTTTCAAAATTTCAAATTTTCACATACTCATATTTTCAAAAATTCAAAATTTAAAATTTTCACTCATATTTTTAAAAATGCAAAATTTTAAATTTTCACATATTCATATTTTGAAAGTTTCAAATTTTTACATACTCGTATTTTCAAAATTTCAAATTTTTACATACTTGTATTTTCAAAATTTAAAATTTTCACATACTGATATTTTCAAAAATTCAAAATTTCAAATTTTCACATACTGATATTTTCAAAAATTCAAAATTTCACATATTCATATTTTCAAAGTTTCAAAATTTAAATACTCGTATTTTCAAAATTTAAAATTTCCACATATTCATATTTTCAAATTTTCACATATTTATATTTTGAAAAATGCAAAATTTCAAATTTTCACATACTCATATTTTCAAAAATTCGAAATTTTAAATTTTCACATACTCATATTTTCAAAAATTCAAATTTTTACATACTCGTATTTACAAAATTTTAAATTTCCACATATTCATATTTTCAAAATTTCAAATTTTTACATACTCGTATTTTCAAAATTTCAAATTTTTACATACTCGTATTTTCAAAATTTCAAATTTTCACTTACTCGTATTTTCAAAATTTCAAATTTTTACATACTCATATTTTCAAAAATTCAAATTGTTCACAATTCATATGTTCAAAAATTCAAAATTTCAAATTTTCACATACTCGTTTTTTCAAATAATCAAAATTTTAAATTTTCACATATTCATATTTTAAAAGTTTTAAATTTTTACATACTCGTATTTTCAAAATTTCAAATTTCCACATATTCATATTTTCAAATTTTCACATATTCATATTTTGAAAATGCAAAATTTCAAATTTTCACACACTCATATTTTCAAAAATTCAAAATTTTAAATTTTCACATATTCATATTTTTAAAGTTTCAAATTTTAAATACTCGTATTTTCAAAATTTCAAATTTCCACATATCATATTTTCAAAATTTCAAATTTTCACATATTCATATTTTCAAAATTTAAAATGATCAAAATTTAAAATTTTCACATATTCATATTTTCAAAAATTCAAATTTTCACATACTCGTACTTTCAAAATTTCAAATTTGCACATACTCGTATTTTCAAATTTTCACATACTGATATTTTCAAAAATTCAAAATTTCAAATTTTCACATATTCATATATGTAAAAATTCAAAATTTCAAATTTTCACATACTCGTATTTTCAAAATTTAAAATTTTCACATACTCATATTTTCAAAAATTTAAAATTTTCACATACTCACATTTTCAAAAATTCAAAATTTTCACATATTCATATTTTCAAAATTTCAAATTTTCACATACTCGTATTTTTAAAAATTTCAAATTTTTACATACTGATATTTTCAAAAATTCAAAATTTCAAATTTTCACATATTCATATATTCAAAAATTCAAAATTTCAAATTTTCACATACTCGTATTTTCAAAATTTCAAATTTTCACATACTCGTATTTTCAAAAATTCAAAATATAAAATTTTCACTACTCATATTTTCAAAAATGCAAAATTTTAAATTTTCACATACTCATATTTTCAAAAATTCAAAATATCAAATTTTCACATATTCATATTTTCAAAATTTCAAATTTTTACATGCTCATATTTTCAAAAATTCAAAATTCATAATTACAAATTATCACATATTCATATATTCAAAATTTCAAATTTTCACATACTCGTATTTTCAAAATTTCAAATTTTAACATACTATATTTTCAAAAATTCAAATTTTTACATACTCATATTTTCAAATTTTCACATACTGATATTTTAAAATTTTCACATACTAATATTTTCAAAAATTCAAAATTTTCACATATTCATATGTTCAAAATTTAAAATTTTCACATACTCGTATTTTCAAAATTTAAAATTTTCACATATTCATATTTTGAAAAATGCAAAATTTCAAATTTTCACATACTCGTATTTTCAAAGTTTCAAATTTTTACATACTCGTATTTTCAAAATTTCAAATTTTCACATACTCGTATTTTCAAAAATTTAAAATTTGCACATACTCATATTTTCAAAAATTCAAAATTTTAAATTTTCGCATATTCATATTTTCAAAATTTCAAATTTTCACATACTCGTATTTTCAAAATTGCAAATTTTCACATACTGACATTTTGAAAAATGCAAAATTTCAAATTTTCACATACTCGTATTTTCAAAGTTTCAAATTTTTACATACTCGTATTTTCAAAATTTAAAATTTTCACATACTCATATTTTCAAAAATTCAAAATTTAAAATTTTCACATACTCATATTTTCAAAAATTCAAAATTTTAAATTTTCACATATTCATATTTTCAAAATTTCAAATTTTAACATACTCGTATTTTCAAAATTTCAAATTTTCACATACTCGTATTTTAAAAATTTCAAATTTTCACATACTCATATTTTCAAAAATTCAAAATTTTCACATATTCATATTTCAAAAATTCAAAATTTCAAATATTCACTTACTCGTATTTTCTAATAATCAAAATTTTAAATTTTCACATATTCATATTTTTAAAGTTTCAAATTTTTACATACTCGTATTTTCAAAATTTCAAATTTCCACATATTCATATTTTCAAATTTTCACATATTCATATTTTGAAAAATGCAAAATTTCAAATTTTCACATACTCATATTTTCAAAAATTCAAAATTTTAAATTTTCACATATTCATATTTTTAAAGTTTCAAATTTTTACATAATCGTATTTTCAAAATTTCAAATTTCCACATATTCATATTTTCAAAATTTCAAATTTTCACATATTCATATTTTCAAAAATTCAAAATTTCAAATTTTCATATACTCATATATTTAAAATTTAATATATATATGTGTTCCTCTAACTCCCATTGGAGCATAGGGCGTCAATTACAGCCGTCCGCCATCGGACACGGTTTTGTGCAATCGATCTTAATTGGTTCCAGGATACGCCGAGGTTACTCATTTCGCTTTCGGTGGAGCGTCGCCATGTTATACGTGGTCTTCCACGCCGACGACCTGCCTGATGGAAGGGATTCCATTTAAGTGCCTGCTTAGCCACGTTGTCATCATTTCGGCGAAGAGTATGTCCAATCCACTGCCACTTACGCTTACGAATTTCCGTTGCCAGTGGTATTTGCCGTGATCGCGACAACAATTCTGCATTTGAAATGGTACGCGGCCAGAAAATACGAAGTATTCGTCTAAGGCAGCGATTGACAAAAGTTTGAAGCCGATTGGTAATACTACTGGTAACTTTCCAAGTTGTACATCCATACAGCAGAACAGACTTCACACATGCTTCGAAAAATCGCAGTTTTGTATGGAGGCTAATTTTGTTATTTTGCCATATTGGAGCTAGTATACCGAACGACGATCTTGCCTTGTTTATTCTGCCCTCTACATCTAAATCGGAACCTCCTTCAGCATCAATCTCACACCCCAGGTAGCAAAAGTTTGGAGCATATTTGTAGGTTTCATCACCTACCCTTAATGGAGCTGTTGTTTCGGTTCCTATGCTAAGAGTCTTTGTTTTGCTGGTGTTTATTTTAAGACCCGTATGTTGCAGCTTTTCCTGGAGATCTAATGTTGTCCGTTTTAGATCACACAGCCTATGGGAAAGCAAGCAAATATCGTCTGCGTAAGCCAGGTAATTTAGGTATTTGCCGTTGATTTGCCATTGTATCCCTTGTCTTCGGTTCTCGATGGAACTAAGAACATCTTCCATAACTACTAGGAATAATAGAGGTGACAATATGCATCCCTGACGCACTCCACTTTGAACATGGAATGGGTCTGAGAGCTTTCCTTTATGGAGAACGAAGCATCTGGCCTGGTTATAACTTTCCTTGATCAGAGATATTAATTTTTCAGGTATATATCTTCTTCGCAAGGCTAACCAAATGTATTCACGGTTGATGCTGTCAAACGCTTTCTCAAAGTCCACAAAGAGAAGATGAAGATTGGAATTGAATTCCAAACATTGTTCTACAATAATGCGCAGCGTATTGATGTGGTCTGCACAGGAATATCCACTGCGAAAACCTGCTTGACAGGAGCTAATACTATGTTCTAGGTGTTCTTTAATTCGGTTTAGAATTATTTTTGCCATTAGCTTTGCTATCGTTGGAAGAACACAAATTCCACGCCAGTTGTTACAATTTTTCAAGTCTCCTTTTTTTGCAATTTTGACAATTATCCCATTTTTCCATTCTTCAGGGAAGGACTCAGTTTCCCATGACTCAGTAATGAGTGGGTGTAATAGCTCTGCAGTGAGTGTTGGATCACACTTATATAATTCAGCAGGGATACCATCTGTGCCGGCGGCTTTACCGTTCGGAAGTTGTTTTATCGCTGCTATAATTTCGGATAAACTAGGTGGTGAGGTTCCAATCCTGTAGTTTGTGGTATTTATTGAACTTACAGGTATAGGTAGTTCAGCTGCAGGGTCTATTATGTTATTTAAGACTATGGAAAAGTGTTCTTTCCACCTTTGCAGTTGTTCCTGGTCGGTGCTGAGAAGATTTCCAGTCAGATCTCGGATAGGATGTTCAATGTGCAATTTGCGTTCCGCTAGTTTTTTGGTGACATGGAAAACTGTGCGAGTGTCGCCAGAATTTGCGGCATTTTCAGCCTGCTCAGCGAGACAATCTATACTTCTTCGTTTGTCCCTACGCACTGCACGCTGTACCGTTTTATGGCCTTCGTTATACTTATTTTCTAGTAAATTCTTCTCTTCGGGGTTCTTGGAAGCATTGAATTTATCTTTCAGCTCTTTGCGTTCTGCAATTAAACTCCAAGTAGCCTCAGACATCCAATCTTCTCTTCCTTTGGGGGTTGGTCCGATTGACTTATCTGCACATGACCGTATTATGTTTTTAAGATGGTACCATTTCGAATCAATGGAAGCAGGGAGTACATTTCCGGTGGTATTCATCGCCTGTCGGAGTTGGGAGGTAAAGTTGTTTCGGACGTTCATATTCCTTAATCTACCAACATCGTATTTCCTGGGTCGGAGGTTCTGTCTGTTGTTTTGTATGGCTGTGGTACATAAACGTATTTTGGCTACTACTAGGTAGTGGTCTCGAGATTGGCCAATATCCGCACCTCGTTTACTACGTACATCAAGCAGGCATTTTTTAAAACGGTGGCTGATGGCGCAGTGGTCAATTTGGTTCGCGGTGTTATGCCTGTCGGGAGACAGCCACGTTACCTTGTGACAATCCTTATGGGTAAAGAGAGTGCCACCGATAACTAACTTTCTAGCATTGCAAAAGTCAATAAACCGTTCCCCGTTGTCATTCCGTGTACCAAGCCCATGCTTGCCCATTACATGCTTCAGCGATTCATTGTCAGAACCGACCTTGGCGTTCAGGTCTCCCATGACTATGACGATATCACCTCGTGGAATATCGTCATACGTTGCATTCAGCTGACTGTAGAACGCGTTTTTCAAATCGTCTGTGGCAGCTTCGGTTGGGGCATAGCACTGTATTAGAGAGATATTTCTAACCTTAGATCCAAAACGGGCAAGAATAAGTCGGTCCGATACAGGCTTCCAATTTATGAGGCTCTTACTCGCATTTGTTGACAACATTATTCCAACGCCTGATTGGTGATTGCTTCCTGTTTCCTTTCCAGAATATAGCATGACCGACTGTGAGCTTGGAGACGAATACTCACCAGAGCCAGTCCATCGAATTTCACTTAAACCGAGGATAGCAAGGCCGTACCGTAACATTTCACGTTCTGCTTGCAAATACCTGGCGTTCAAACCGGTGGCGATGTTATCGCCGTCTCTGAGCGTTCTTACATTCCAGTATCCAATCATAGTCCTAGTTCGATATGCAAAGGTCGTCAACGAGTGTTTCGGTTTTTTATTTAGAGGCTGATTTTTTAACGATTCGTTAGCAATTTAGATTTCGAAAGATGTGGGTTGCTAACCCTCGTCTCCTAGATTGGTAATAGGGCTGCTATCTGCGCGTCCAATCCCACGATGCAACCATGCTTCAGCGGTTTAAGCCTACTTTCCTGAGACGTCTCTTTGACCATTCAGGATACATGGTTGTAATGCCTTCTAACTTTAGCTAACTTCTAAGCGGTTGCTTTGAAGTCATTGCCCGGGGAATACTTGGTCTAAGACCGGAAGTAGTTAGCTGCTTGGACAGTGCCGCAAAGGAATCGATTCTGGTCACTCCCAAGTGAGTAACAATCAGTAACTTTCCACCTCTGGGCAAAGTCCCATTCCCCAAAAAAATTTAAAATTTTCACATATTCATATTTTCAAAATTTAAAATGTTCAAAATTACAAAATTTAAAATTTTTACATATTCATATTTTTAAAGTTTCAAATTTTAACATGCTCGTATTTTCAAAATTTCAAATTTCCACATATTCATATTTTCAAATTTCATATTTTGAAAAATGCAAAATTTCAAATTTTCACATACTCATATTTTCAAAAATACAAAATTTTAAATTTTCACAAATTCATATTTTTAAAGTTTTAAATTTTTACATACTCGTATTTTCAAAATTTCAAATTTCCACATATTCATATTTTCAAAAATTCAAAGTTTAAAATTTTCACATACTCATATTTTCAAAAATTCAAATTTTTACATATTCATATTTTTAAAGTTTCAAATTTTAACATGCTCGTATTTTCAAAATTTCAAATTTCCACATATTCATATTTTCAAATTTCATATTTTGAAAAATGCAAAATTTCAAATTTTCACATACTCATATTTTCAAAAATACAAAATTTTAAATTTTCACAAATTCATATTTTTAAAGTTTTAAATTTTTACATACTCGTATTTTCAAAATTTCAAATTTACACATACTCGTATTTTCAAAAATTCAAAGTTTAAAATTTTCACATACTCATATTTTCAAAAATTCAAAATTTTAAATTTTCACATATTCATATTTTCAAAATTTCAAATTTTCACATACTCGTATTTTCAAAATTTAAAATTTTTACATACTGATATTTTGAAAAATGCAAAATTTCAAATTTTCACATACTCGTATTTTCAAAAATTCAAAATTTAAAATTTTCACATACTCATATTTTCAAAATTTTAAATTTTCACATATTCATATTTTCAAAATTTCAAATTTTCACATACTCGTATTTTCAAAATTTCAAATTTTCACATACTCGTATTTTCAAAATTTCAAATTTTCACATACTCATATTTTCAAAAATTCAAAATTTTAAATTTTCACATATTCATATTTTCAAAATTTCAAATTTTCACATACTCGTATTTTCAAAATTTCAAATTTTCACATACTCATATTTTCAAAAATTCAAAATTTAAAATTTTCACTACTCATATTTTCAAAAATGCTAAATTTTAAATTTTCACATATTCATATTTTCAAAGTTTCAAATTTTTACATACTCGTATTTTCAAAATTTCAAATTTCCACATATTCATATTTTTACATATTCATATTTTGAAAAAATGCAAAATTTCCAATTTTCACATACTCGTATTTTCAAAGTTTCAAATTTTTACATACTCGTATTTTCAAAATTTCAAATTTGAACATACTCGTATTTTCAAAATTTAAAATTTTCACATACTGATATTTTCAAAAATTCAAAATTTCACATATTCATATTTTCAAAATTTCAAATTTGCACATACTCGTATTTTCAAAGTTTCAAATTTTTACATACTCGTATTTTCAAAGTTTCAAAATTTAAATACTCGTATTTTCAAAATTTCAAATTTCCACATATTCATATTTTCAAATTTTCACATATTCATATTTTGAAAAATGCAAAATTTCAAATTTTCACATACTCATATTTTCAAAAATACAAAATTTTAAATTTTCACAAATTCATATTTTTAAAGTTTTAAATTTTTACATACTCGTATTTTCAAAATTTCAAATTTCCACATATTCATATTTTCAAAAATTCAAAGTTTAAAATTTTCACATACTCATATTTTCAAAAATTCAAATTTTTACATATTCATATTTTTAAAGTTTCAAATTTTAACATGCTCGTATTTTCAAAATTTCAAATTTCCACATATTCATATTTTCAAATTTCATATTTTGAAAAATGCAAAATTTCAAATTTTCACATACTCATATTTTCAAAAATACAAAATTTTAAATTTTCACAAATTCATATTTTTAAAGTTTTAAATTTTTACATACTCGTATTTTCAAAATTTCAAATTTACACATACTCGTATTTTCAAAAATTCAAAGTTTAAAATTTTCACATACTCATATTTTCAAAAATTCAAAATTTTAAATTTTCACATATTCATATTTTCAAAATTTCAAATTTTCACATACTCGTATTTTCAAAATTTAAAATTTTTACATACTGATATTTTGAAAAATGCAAAATTTCAAATTTTCACATACTCGTATTTTCAAAAATTCAAAATTTAAAATTTTCACATACTCATATTTTCAAAATTTTAAATTTTCACATATTCATATTTTCAAAATTTCAAATTTTCACATACTCGTATTTTCAAAATTTCAAATTTTCACATACTCGTATTTTCAAAATTTCAAATTTTCACATACTCATATTTTCAAAAATTCAAAATTTTAAATTTTCACATATTCATATTTTCAAAATTTCAAATTTTCACATACTCGTATTTTCAAAATTTCAAATTTTCACATACTCATATTTTCAAAAATTCAAAATTTAAAATTTTCACTACTCATATTTTCAAAAATGCTAAATTTTAAATTTTCACATATTCATATTTTCAAAGTTTCAAATTTTTACATACTCGTATTTTCAAAATTTCAAATTTCCACATATTCATATTTTTACATATTCATATTTTGAAAAAATGCAAAATTTCCAATTTTCACATACTCGTATTTTCAAAGTTTCAAATTTTTACATACTCGTATTTTCAAAATTTCAAATTTGAACATACTCGTATTTTCAAAATTTAAAATTTTCACATACTGATATTTTCAAAAATTCAAAATTTCACATATTCATATTTTCAAAATTTCAAATTTGCACATACTCGTATTTTCAAAGTTTCAAATTTTTACATACTCGTATTTTCAAAGTTTCAAAATTTAAATACTCGTATTTTCAAAATTTCAAATTTCCACATATTCATATTTTCAAATTTTCACATATTCATATTTTGAAAAATGCTAAATTTCAAATTTTCACATACTCATATTTTCAAAAATTCAAAATTTTAAATTTTCACATATTCATATTTTTAAAGTTTCAAATTTTTACATACTCGTATTTTCAAAATTTCAAATTTCCACATATTCATATTTTCAAAATTTCAAATTTTTACATACTCGAATTTTCAAAATTTCAAATTTTCACATACTCGTATTTTCAAAATTTAAAATTTTTACATACTCGTATTTTCAAAATTTCAAATTTTCACATACTCATATTTTCAAAAATTCAAAATTTTCACATTTTCATATGTTCAAAAATTCAAAATTTGAAATTTTCACATAATCGTATTTTCAAATAATCAAAATTTTAAATTTTCACATTTTCATATTTTTAAAGTTTCAAATTTTTACATACTCGTAGTTTCAAAATTTCAAATTTCCACATATTCATATTTTCAAATTTTCACATATTCATATTTTGAAAAATGCAAAATTTCAAATTTTCACATACTCGTATTTTCAAAATTTAAAATTTTCACATACTCATATTTTCAAAAATTCAAAATTTAAAATTTTCACATACTCATATTTTCAAAAATTCAAAATTTTAAATTTTCACATATTCATATTTTCAAAATTTCAAATTTTTACATACTCGTATTTTTAAAAATTTCAAATTTTTACATACTGATATTTTCAAAAATTCAAAATTTCAAATTTTCACATATTCATATATTTAAAAATTCAAAATTTCAAATTTTCACATACTCGTATTTTCAAAAATTCAAAATTTAAAATTTTCACTACTCATATTTTCAAAAATGCAAAATTTTAAATTTTCACATATTCATATTTTCAATGTTTCAAATTTTTACATACTCGCATTTTCAAAATTTCAAATTTCCACATATTCATATTTTCAAAATTTCAAATTTTAACATATTTTCAAAAATTCAAAATTTCAAATTTTCACATACTCATATTTTCAAAAATTCAAAATTTCAAATTTTCACATACTCATATTTTCAAAAATTCAAAATTTTCACATATTCATATGTTCAAAAATTCAAAATTTAAAATTTTCACTACTCATATTTTCAAAAATGCAAAATTTCAAATTTCCACATATTCATATTTTTACATATTCATATTTTGAAAAAATGCAAAATTTCAAATTTTCACATACTCGTATTTTCAAAGTTTCAAATTTTTACATACTTGTATTTTCAAAAATTCAAAATTTAAAATTTTCACTACTCATATTTTCAAAAATGCAAAATTTTACATACTCGTATTTTCAAAATTTCAAATTTTCACATATTCATATTTTCTAAATTTCAAATTTTCACATATTCATATTTTCAAAAATTCAAAATTTCAAATTTTCACATACACGTATTTTCAAAAATTCAAAATTTAAAATTTTCACATACTCATATTTTTAAATAATCAAAATTTTAAACTTTCACATATTCATATTTTAAAAGTTTCAAACTTTCACATACTCGTATTTTCAAAATTTCAAATTTTCATATACTCGTATTTTCAAACATTCAAAATTTAAAATTTTCACATACTCATATTTTCAAATAATCAAAATTTTAAATTTTCACTACTCATATTTTCAAAAATGCAATATTTTAAATTTTCACATATTCATATTTTCAAAGTTTCAAAGTTTTACATACTCGTATTTTCAAAATTTCAAATTTCCACATATTCATATTTTCAAAATTTCAAATTTTCACATATTCATATTTTCAAAAATTCAAAATTTCAAATTTTCACTACTCATATTTTCAAAAATGCAAAATTTTAAATTTTCACATATTCATATTTTCAAAGTTTAAAATTTTTTCATACTCGTATTTTCAAAATTTCAAATTTCCACATATTCATATTTTTACATATTCATATTTTGAAAAAATGCAAAATTTCAAATTTTCACATACTCGTATTTTCAAAATTTAAAATTTTCACATACTCGTATTTTCAAAAATTCA
The DNA here is from genome assembly GCA_964034835.1 of Muscina levida. Taxonomy (NCBI): domain Eukaryota; kingdom Metazoa; phylum Arthropoda; class Insecta; order Diptera; family Muscidae; genus Muscina; species Muscina levida. The sequence continues at coordinate 77,108,244 of OZ035880.1, forward strand.
AAATTTTCACTACTCATATTTTCAAAAATGCAAAATTTTAAATTTTCACATATTCATATTTTCAAAGTTTTACATACTCGTATTTTCAAAAATTCAAAATTTCAAATTTTCACATACTCATATTTTCAAAAATTCAAAATTTTCACATATTCATATGTTAAAAAATTCAAAATTTAAAATTTTCACTACTCATATTTTCAAAAATGCAAAATTTTAAATTTTCACATATTCATATTTTCAAAGTTTCAAATTTTTACATACTTGTATTTTCAAAATTTCAAATTTCCACATATTCATATTTTGAAAAAATGCAAAATTTCAAATTTTCACATACTCGTATTTTCAAAGTTTCAAATTTTTACATACTTGTATTTTCAAAAATTCAAAATTTAAAATTTTCACTACTCATATTTTCAAAAATGCAAAATTTTACATACTCGTATTTTCAAAATTTCAAATTTCCACATATTCATATTTTCTAAATTTCAAATTTTCACATATTCATATTTTCAAAAATTCAAAATTTCAAATTTTCACAACTCGTATTTTCAAAAATTCAAAATTTCAAATTTTCACATACTCATATTTTTAAATAATCAAAATTTTAAACTTTCACATATTCATATTTTAAAAGTTTCAAATTTTCACATACTCGTATTTTCAAAGTATCAAATTTTTACATACTCGTATTTTCAAAAATTCAAAATTTAAAATTTTCACATAGTCATATTTTCAAAGTTTCAAATTTTTACATACTCGTATTTTCAAAATTTCAAATTTCCACATATTCATATTTTCAAAATTTCAAATTTTCACATATTCATATTTCCAAAAATTCAAAATTTCAAATTTTCATATACTCGTATTTTCAAAAATTCAAAATTTAAAATTTTCACATACTCGTATTTTCAAATAATCAAAATTTTAAATTTTCACATATTCATATTTTTAAAGTTTAAAATTTTTTCATACTCGAATTTTCAAAATTTCAAATTTCCACATATTCATATTTTTATATATTCATATTTTGAAAAAATGCAAAATTTCAAATTTTCACATACTCGTATTTTCAAAATTTAAAATTTTCACATACTCGTATTTTCAAAAATTTAAAATTTTCACTACTCATATTTTCAAAAATGCAAAATTTTAAGTTTTCACATATTCATATTTTCAAAGTTTCAAAGTTTTACATACTCGTATTTTCAAAATTTCAAATATCCACATATTCATATTTTCAAAATTTCAAATTTTCACATATTCATATTTTCAAAAATTCAAAATTTCAAATTTTCACATACTCATATATTCAAAAATTCAAAATTTCAAATTTTCACATACTCGTATTTTCAAAATTTCAAATTTTCACATACTCGTATTTTCAAAATTTCAAATTTTCACATACTGATATTTTGAAAAATGCAAAACTTCAAATTTTCACATACTCGTATTTTCAAAAATTCAAAGTTTAAAATTTTCACATACTCATATTTTCAAAAATTCAAAATTTTAAATTTTCACATATTCATATTTTCAAAATTTCAAATTTTCACATACTCGTATTTTCAAAATTTAAAATTTTTACATACTGATATTTTGAAAAATGCAAAATTTCAAATTTTCACATACTCGTATTTTCAAAAATTTAAAATTTTCACATACTCATATTTTCAAAATTTTAAATTTTCACATATTCATATTTTCAAAATTTCAAATTTTCACATACTCGTATTTTCAAAATTTCAAATTTTCACATACTCGTATTTTCAAAATTTCAAATTTTCACATACTCATATTTTCAAAAATTCAAAATTTTAAATTTTCACATATTCATATTTTCAAAATTTCAAATTTTCACATACTCGTATTTTCAAAATTTCAAATTTTCACATACTCATATTTTCAAAAATTCAAAATTTAAAATTTTCACTACTCATATTTTCAAAAATGCTAAATTTTAAATTTTCACATATTCATATTTTCAAAGTTTCAAATTTTTACATACTCGTATTTTCAAAATTTCAAATTTCCACATATTCATATTTTTACATATTCATATTTTGAAAAAATGCAAAATTTCCAATTTTCACATACTCGTATTTTCAAAGTTTCAAATTTTTACATACTCGTATTTTCAAAATTTCAAATTTGAACATACTCGTATTTTCAAAATTTAAAATTTTCACATACTGATATTTTCAAAAATTCAAAATTTCACATATTCATATTTTCAAAATTTCAAATTTGCACATACTCGTATTTTCAAAGTTTCAAATTTTTACATACTCGTATTTTCAAAGTTTCAAAATTTAAATACTCGTATTTTCAAAATTTCAAATTTCCACATATTCATATTTTCAAATTTTCACATATTCATATTTTGAAAAATGCTAAATTTCAAATTTTCACATACTCATATTTTCAAAAATTCAAAATTTTAAATTTTCACATATTCATATTTTTAAAGTTTCAAATTTTTACATACTCGTATTTTCAAAATTTCAAATTTCCACATATTCATATTTTCAAAATTTCAAATTTTTACATACTCGTATTTTCAAAATTTCAAATTTTCACATACTCGTATTTTCAAAATTTAAAATTTTTACATACTCGTATTTTTAAAATTTCAAATTTTCACATACTCATATTTTCAAAAATTCAAAATTTTCACATTTTCATATGTTCAAAAATTCAAAATTTGAAATTTTCACATAATCGTATTTTCAAATAATCAAAATTTTAAATTTTCACATATTCATATTTTTAAAGTTTCAAATTTTTACATACTCGTAGTTTCAAAATTTCAAATTTCCACATATTCATATTTTCAAATTTTCACATATTCATATTTTGAAAAATGCAAAATTTCAAATTTTCACATACTCATATTTTCAAAAATTCAAAATTTTAAATTTTCACATGTGCATATTTTTAAAGTTTCAAATTTTTACATACTCATATTTTCAAAATTTCAAATTTCCACATATTCATATTTTCAAAATTTCAAATTTTCACAGATTCATATTTTCAAAAATTCAAAATTTCAAATTTTCACATACTCATATATTTAAAATTTAAAATTTTCACATATTCATATTTTCAAAATTTAAAATTTTCAAAATTACAATATTTAAAATTTTCACATATTCATATTTTCAAAAATTCAAAATTTCAAATTTTCACATACTCGTACTTTCAAAATTTCAAATTTTCACATACTGATATTTTCAAAAATTCAAAATTTCAAATTTTCACATATTCATATATTCAAAAATTCAAAATTTCAAATTTTCACATACTCGTATTTTCAAAATTTAAAATTTTCACATACTCATATTTTCAAAAATTCAAAATTTAAAATTTTCACATACTCATATTTTCAAAAATTCAAAATTTTAAATTTTCACATATTCATATTTTCAAAATTTCAAATTTTTACATACTCGTATTTTTAAAAATTTCAAATTTTTACATACTGATATTTTCAAAAATTCAAAATTTCAAATTTTCACATATTCATATATTTAAAAATTCAAAATTTCAAATTTTCACATACTCGTATTTTCAAAAATTCAAAATTTAAAATTTTCACTACTCATATTTTCAAAAATGCAAAATTTTAAATTTTCACATATTCATATTTTCAAAGTTTCAAATTTTTACATACTCGCATTTTCAAAATTTCAAATTTCCACATATTCATATTTTCAAAATTTCAAATTTTCACATATTTTCAAAAATTCAAAATTTCAAATTTTCACATACTCATATTTTCAAAAATTCAAAATTTCAAATTTTCACATACTCATATTTTCAAAAATTCAAAATTTTCACATATTCATATGTTCAAAAATTCAAAATTTAAAATTTTCACTACTCATATTTTCAAAAATGCAAAATTTCAAATTTCCACATATTCATATTTTTACATATTCATATTTTGAAAAAATGCAAAATTTCAAATTTTCACATACTCGTATTTTCAAAGTTTCAAATTTTTACATACTTGTATTTTCAAAAATTCAAAATTTAAAATTTTCACTACTCATATTTTCAAAAATGCAAAATTTTACATACTCGTATTTTCAAAATTTCAAATTTTCACATATTCATATTTTCTAAATTTCAAATTTTCACATATTCATATTTTCAAAAATTCAAAATTTCAAATTTTCACATACACGTATTTTCAAAAATTCAAAATTTAAAATTTTCACATACTCATATTTTTAAATAATCAAAATTTTAAACTTTCACATATTCATATTTTAAAAGTTTCAAACTTTCACATACTCGTATTTTCAAAGTTTCAAATTTTTACATACTCGTATTTTCAAAAATTTAAAATTTTCACATATTCATATTTTCAAAGTTTCAAATTTTTACATACTCGTATTTTCAAAATTTCAAATTTCCACATATTCATATTTTCAAAATTTCAAATTTTCACATATTCATATTTCCAAAAATTCAAAATTTCAAATTTTCATATACTCGTATTTTCAAACATTCAAAATTTAAAATTTTCACATACTCATATTTTCAAATAATCAAAATTTTAAATTTTCACTACTCATATTTTCAAAAATGCAATATTTTAAATTTTCACATATTCATATTTTCAAAGTTTCAAAGTTTTACATACTCGTATTTTCAAAATTTCAAATTTCCACATATTCATATTTTCAAAATTTCAAATTTTCACATATTCATATTTTCAAAAATTCAAAATTTCAAATTTTCACTACTCATATTTTCAAAAATGCAAAATTTTAAATTTTCACATATTCATATTTTCAAAGTTTAAAATTTTTTCATACTCGTATTTTCAAAATTTCAAATTTCCACATATTCATATTTTTACATATTCATATTTTGAAAAAATGCAAAATTTCAAATTTTCACATACTCGTATTTTCAAAATTTAAAATTTTCACATACTCGTATTTTCAAAAATTCAAAATTTTCACTACTCATATTTTCAAAAATGCAAAATTTTAAATTTTCACATATTCATATTTTCAAAGTTTTACATACTCGTATTTTCAAAATTTCAAATTTCCACATATTCATATTTTCAAAATTTCAAATTTTCACATATTCAAAATTTCAAATTTTCACATACTCATATATTCAAAATTTCAAATTTTCACATACTCGTATTTTCAAAATTTAAAATTTTCACATACCCATATTTTCAAAAATTCACAATTTAAAATTTTCACTACTCATATTTTCAAAAATGCAAAATTTTAAATTTTCACATATTCATATTTTCAAAATTTAAAATTTTCACATACTCATATTTTCAAAAATTCAAAATTTTAAATTTTCACATATTCATATTTTCAAAATTTCAAATTTTTACATACTCGTATTTTTAAAAATTTCAAATTTTTACATACTGATATTTTCAAAAATTCAAAATTTCAAATTTTCACATATTCATATATTTAAAAATTCAAAATTTCAAATTTTCACATACTCGTATTTTCAAAAATTTAAAATTTTCACTACTCATATTTTCAAAAATGCAAAATTTTAAATTTTCACATATTCATATTTTCAAAGTTTCAAATTTTTACATACTCGTATTTTCAAAATTTCAAATTTCCACATATTCATATTTTCAAAATTTCAAATTTTCACATATATTCAAAAATTCAAAATTTCAAATTTTCACATACTCGTATTTTCAAAATTTAAAATTTTCACATGCTCATATTTTCAAAAATTCAAAATTTAAAATTTTCACATACTCATATTTTCAAAAATTCAAAATTTTAAATTTTCACATATTCATATTTTCAAAATTTCAAATTTTTACATACTCGTATTTTTAAAAATTTCAAATTTTTACATACTGATATTTTCAAAAATTCAAAATTTCAAATTTTCACATATTCATATATTTAAAAATTCAAAATTTCAAATTTTCACATACTCGTATTTTCAAAAATTCAAAATTTAAAATTTTCACTACTCATATTTTCAAAAATGCAAAATTTTAAATTTTCACATATTCACATATTCATATTTTCAAAGTTTCAAATTTTTACATACTCGTATTTTCAAAATTTCAAATTTCCACATATTCATATTTTCAAAATTTCAAATTTTCACATATTTTCAAAAATTCAAAATTTCAAATTTTCACATACTCATATTTTCAAAAATTCAAAATTTCAAATTTTCACATACTTATATTTTCAAAAATTCAAAATTTTCACATATTCATATGTTCAAAAATTCAAAATTTAAAATTTTCACTACTCATATTTTCAAAAATGCAAAATTTCAAATTTCCACATATTCATATTTTTACATATTCATATTTTGAAAAAATGCAAAATTTCAAATTTTCACATACTCGTATTTTCAAAGTTTCAAATTTTTACATACTTGTATTTTCAAAAATTCAAATTTCCACATGTTCATATTTTCAAAATTTCAAATTTTCACATATATTCAAAAATGCAAAATTTTAAATTTTCACATATTCATATTTTCAAAGTTTCAAATTTTTACATACTCGTATTTTCAAAATTTCAAATTTCCACATATTCATATTTTCAAAATTTCAAATTTTCACATATATTCAAAAATTCAAAATTTCAAATTTTCACATACTCGTATTTTCAAAATTTAAAATTTTCACATGCTCATATTTTCAAAAATTCAAAATTTAAAATTTTCACATACTCATATTTTCAAAAATTCAAAATTTTAAATTTTCACATATTCATATTTTCAAAATTTCAAATTTTTACATACTCGTATTTTTAAAAATTTCAAATTTTTACATACTGATATTTTCAAAAATTCAAAATTTCAAATTTTCACATATTCATATATTTAAAAATTCAAAATTTCAAATTTTCACATACTCGTATTTTCAAAAATTCAAAATTTAAAATTTTCACTACTCATATTTTCAAAAATGCAAAATTTTAAATTTTCACATATTCATATTTTCAAAGTTTCAAATTTTTACATACTCGTATTTTCAAAATTTCAAATTTCCACATATTCATATTTTCAAAATTTCAAATTTTCACATATTTTCAAAAATTCAAAATTTCAAATTTTCACATACTCATATTTTCAAAAATTCAAAATTTCAAATTTTCACATACTCATATTTTCAAAAATTCAAAATTTTCACATATTCATGTGTTCAAAAATTTAAAATTTAAAATTTTCACTACTCATATTTTCAAAAATGCAAAATTTCAAATTTCCACATATTCATATTTTTACATATTCATATTTTGAAAAAATTCAAAATTTCAAATTTTCACATACTCGTATTTTCAAAGTTTCAAATTTTTACATACTTGTATTTTCAAAAATTCAAAATTTAAAATTTTCACTACTCATATTTTCAAAAATGCAAAATTTTACATACTCGTATTTTCAAAATTTCAAATTTCCACATATTCATATTTTCTAAATTTCAAATTTTCACATATTCATATTTTCAAAAATTCAAAATTTCAAATTTTCACATACACGTATTTTCAAAAATTCAAAATTTAAAATTTTCACATACTCATATTTTTAAATAATCAAAATTTTAAACTTTCACATATTCATATTTTAAAAGTTTCAAATTTTCACATACTCGTATTTTCAAAGTTTAAAATTTTTACATACTCGTATTTTCAAAAATTCAAATTTCCACATATTCATATTTTCAAAATTTCAAATTTTCACATATTCATATTTCCAAAAATTCAAAATTTCAAATTTTCATATACTCGTATTTTCAAACATTCAAAATTTAAAATTTTCACATACTCATATTTTCAAATAATCAAAATTTTAAATTTTCACTACTCATATTTTCAAAAATGCAAAATTTTAAATTTTCACATATTCATCTTTTCAAAGTTTCAAAGTTTTACATACTCGTATTTTCAAAATTTCAAATTTCCACATATTCATATTTTCAAAATTTCAAATTTTCACATATTCATATTTTCAAAAATTCAAAATTTCAAATTTTCACTACTCATATTTTCAAAAATGCAAAATTTTAAATTTTCACATATTCATATTTTCAAAGTTTAAAATTTTTTCATACTCGTATTTTCAAAATTTCAAATTTCCACATATTCATATTTTTACATATTCATATTTTGAAAAAATGCAAAATTTCAAATTTTCACATACTCTTATTTTCAAAATTTAAAATTTTCACATACTCGTATTTTCAAAAATTCAAAATTTTCACTACTCATATTTTCAAAAATGCAAAATTTTAAATTTTCACATATTCATATTTTCAAAGTTTCAAAGTTTTACATACTCGTATTTTCAAAATTTCAAATTTCCACATATTCATATTTTCAAAATTTCAAATTTTCACATATTCATATTTTCAAAAATTCAAAATTTCAAATTTTCACATACTCATATATTCAAAATTTCAAATTTTCACATACTCATATTTTCAAAAATTTTCACATACCCATATTTTCAAAAATTCAAAATTTAAAATTTTCACTACTCATATTTTCAAAAATGCAAAATTTTAAATTTTCACATATTCATATTTTCAAAGTTTCAAATTTTTACATACTCGTATTTTCAAAATTTCAAATTTCCACATATTCATATTTTTACATATTCATATATTGAAAAAATGCAAAATTTCAAATTTTCACATACTCGTATTTTCAAAATTTCAAATTTTTACATACTCGTATTTTCAAAATTTAAAATTTTCACATACTGATATTTTCAAAAATTCAAAATTTCAAATTTTCACAAACTGATATTTTCAAAAATTCAAAATTTCACACATTCATATTTTCAAAGTTTCAAAATTTAAATACTCGTATTTTCAAAATTTCAAATTTTCACATACTGATATTTTCAAAAATTCAAAATTTCACATATTCATATTTTCAAAGTTTCAAAATTTAAATACTCGTATTTTCAAAAATTCAAATTTTCACATATTCATATTTTTAAAGTTTTAAATTTTTACATACTCGTATTTTCAAAATTTCAAATTTCCACATATTCATATTTTCAAAATTTCAAATTTCTACATACTCGTATTTTCAAAATTTCAAATTTTCACATACTCGTATTTTCAAAATTTCAAATTTTAACATACTCGTATTTTCAAAATTTCAAATTTTCACATACTCATATTTTCAAAAATTCAAAATTTACACATATTCATATGTTCAAAAATTCAAAATTTCAAATTTTCACATACTCGTATTTTCAAATAATCAAAATTTTTAATTTTCACATATTCATATTTTTAAAGTTTCAAATTTTTACATACTCGAATTTTCAAAATTTAAAATTTCCACATATTCATATTTTCAAATTTTCACATATTCATATTTTGAAAAATGCAAAATTTCAAATTTTCATATACTCATATTTTCAAAAATTCAAAATTTTAAATTTTCACATATTCATATTTTTAAAGTTTCAAATTTTTACATACACGTATTCTCAAAATTTCAAATTTCCACATATTCATATTTTCAATATTTCAAATTTTTACATATTCATGTTTTCAAAAATTCAAAATTTTCACATACTCATATATTTAAAATTTAAAATTTCACATATTCATATTTGCGAAATTTAAAATTTTCAAAATTACAAAATTTAAAATTTTCACATATTCATATTTTCAAAAATTCAAAATTTCAAATTTTCACATACTCGTACTTTCAAAATTTCAAATTTTCACATACTGATATTTTCAAAAATTCAAAATTTCACATATTCATATATTCAAAAATTCAAAATTCCAAATTTTCACATACTCGTATTTTCAAAATTTAAAATTTTCACATACTCATATTTTCAAAAATTCAAAATTTCAAATTTTCACGTACTCATATTTTCAAAAATTCAAAATTTTAAATTTTCACATATTCATATTTTCAAAATTTCAAATTTTTACATAATAGTATTTTTAAAAATTTCAAATTTTTACATACAGATATTTTCAAAAATTCAAAATTCAAACTTTAAAATTTTCACATATTCATATATTCAAAAATTCAAAATTTCAAATTTTCACATACTTGTATTTTCAAAAATTCAAAATTTAAAATTTTCAAAACTGCAAAATTTTAATTTTTCACATACTCATATTTTCAAAAATTCAAAATATCAAATTTTCACATATTCATATTTTCAAAATTTCAAATTTTTACATACTCATATTTTCAAAAATTCAAAATTCAAAATTACAAATTATCACATATTCATATATTCAAAATTTCAAATTTTCACATACTCGTATTTTCAAAATTACAAAATTTCAAATTTTCACATACTCGTATTTTCAAAAATTCAAAATTTAAAATTTTCACATACTCATATTTTCAAATAATCAAAATTTTAAATTTTCACATATTCATATTTTTAAAGTTTCAAATTTTTACATACTCGTATTATCAAAATTTCAAATTTTTACATACTCGTATTTTCAAAATTTAAAATTTTCACATACTGATATTTTCAAAAATTCAAAATTTCAAATTTTCACATACTCGTATTTTCAAAAATTCAAAATTTAAAATTTTCACATACTCATATTTTCAAATAATCAAAATTTTAAATTTTCACATATTCATATTTTTAAAGTTTCAAATTTTTACATACTCGTATTTTCAAAATTTCAAATTTCCACATATTCATATTTTGAAAAAATTCAAAATTTAAAATTTTCACTCATATATTTAAAATTTAAAATTTTCACATATTCATATTTTCAAAATTTAAAATTTTCAAAATTACAAAATTTCAAATTTTCACATACTCGTATTTTCAAAAATTCAAAATTTAAAATTTTCGCATACTCATATTTTCAAATAATCAAAATTTTAAATTTTTACATATTCATATTTTTAAAGTTTCAAATTTTTACATACTCGTATTTTCAAAATTTCAAATTTTTACATACTCGTATTTTCAAAATTTAAAATTTTCACATACTGATATTTTCAAAAATTCAAAATTTAAAATTTTCACATACTCGTATTTTCAAAAATTTAAAATTTTCACATACTCATATTTTCAAATAATCAAAATTTTAAATTTTCACATATTCATATTTTTATAGTTTCAAATTTTTACATACTCGTATTTTCAAAATTTCAAATTTCCACATATTCATATTTTTACATATTCATATTTTAAAAAAATGCAAAATTTAAAATTTTCACATACTCGTATTTTCAAAATTTCAAATTTTCACATACTCATATATTTAAAATTTAAAATTTTCACATATTCATATTTTCAAAATTTAAAATTTTCAAAATTACAAAATTTCAAATTTTCACATACTCCTATTTTCAAAAATTCAAAATTTAAAATTTTCGCATACTCATATTTTCAAATAATCAAAATTTTAAATTTTCACATATTCATATTTTTAATGTTTCAAATTTTTACATACTCGTATTTTCAAAATTTCAAATTTCCATATATTCATATTTTGAAAAAATGCAAAATTTCAAATTTTCACATACTCGTATTTTCAAAATTTCAAATTTTCACATACTCGTATTTTTAAAAATTCAACATTTAAAATTTTCACTACTCATATTTTCAAAAATGCAAAATTTTAAATTTTCACATATTCATATTTTCAAAGTTTCAAATTTTTACATACTCGTATTTTCAAAATTTCAAATTTCCACATATTCATATTTTGAAAAAATGCAAAACTTCAAATTTTCACATACTCGTATTTTTAAAGTTTCAAATTTTTACATACTCGTATTTTCAAAATTTCAAATTTCCACATATTCATATTTTGAAAAAATTCAAAATTTCAAATTTTCACATACTCATATATTCAAAAATTCAAAATTTCAAATTTTCACATACACGTATTTTCAAAATTTCAAATTTTCACATACTCATATTTTCAAAAATTCAAAATTTAAAATTTTCACTCATATTTTTAAAAATGCAAAATTTTAAATTTTCACATATTCATATTTTGAAAGTTTCAAATTTTTACATACTCGTATTTTCAAAATTTCAAATTTTTACATACTTGTATTTTCAAAATTTAAAATTTTCACATACTGATATTTTCAAAAATTCAAAATTTCAAATTTTCACATACTGATATTTTCAAAAATTCAAAATTTCACATATTCATATTTTCAAAGTTTCAAAATTTAAATACTCGTATTTTCAAAATTTAAAATTTCCACATATTCATATTTTCAAATTTTCACATATTTATATTTTGAAAAATGCAAAATTTCAAATTTTCACATACTCATATTTTCAAAAATTCGAAATTTTAAATTTTCACATACTCATATTTTCAAAAATTCAAATTTTTACATACTCGTATTTACAAAATTTTAAATTTCCACATATTCATATTTTCAAAATTTCAAATTTTTACATACTCGTATTTTCAAAATTTCAAATTTTTACATACTCGTATTTTCAAAATTTCAAATTTTCACTTACTCGTATTTTCAAAATTTCAAATTTTTACATACTCATATTTTCAAAAATTCAAATTGTTCACAATTCATATGTTCAAAAATTCAAAATTTCAAATTTTCACATACTCGTTTTTTCAAATAATCAAAATTTTAAATTTTCACATATTCATATTTTAAAAGTTTTAAATTTTTACATACTCGTATTTTCAAAATTTCAAATTTCCACATATTCATATTTTCAAATTTTCACATATTCATATTTTGAAAATGCAAAATTTCAAATTTTCACACACTCATATTTTCAAAAATTCAAAATTTTAAATTTTCACATATTCATATTTTTAAAGTTTCAAATTTTAAATACTCGTATTTTCAAAATTTCAAATTTCCACATATCATATTTTCAAAATTTCAAATTTTCACATATTCATATTTTCAAAATTTAAAATGATCAAAATTTAAAATTTTCACATATTCATATTTTCAAAAATTCAAATTTTCACATACTCGTACTTTCAAAATTTCAAATTTGCACATACTCGTATTTTCAAATTTTCACATACTGATATTTTCAAAAATTCAAAATTTCAAATTTTCACATATTCATATATGTAAAAATTCAAAATTTCAAATTTTCACATACTCGTATTTTCAAAATTTAAAATTTTCACATACTCATATTTTCAAAAATTTAAAATTTTCACATACTCACATTTTCAAAAATTCAAAATTTTCACATATTCATATTTTCAAAATTTCAAATTTTCACATACTCGTATTTTTAAAAATTTCAAATTTTTACATACTGATATTTTCAAAAATTCAAAATTTCAAATTTTCACATATTCATATATTCAAAAATTCAAAATTTCAAATTTTCACATACTCGTATTTTCAAAATTTCAAATTTTCACATACTCGTATTTTCAAAAATTCAAAATATAAAATTTTCACTACTCATATTTTCAAAAATGCAAAATTTTAAATTTTCACATACTCATATTTTCAAAAATTCAAAATATCAAATTTTCACATATTCATATTTTCAAAATTTCAAATTTTTACATGCTCATATTTTCAAAAATTCAAAATTCATAATTACAAATTATCACATATTCATATATTCAAAATTTCAAATTTTCACATACTCGTATTTTCAAAATTTCAAATTTTAACATACTATATTTTCAAAAATTCAAATTTTTACATACTCATATTTTCAAATTTTCACATACTGATATTTTAAAATTTTCACATACTAATATTTTCAAAAATTCAAAATTTTCACATATTCATATGTTCAAAATTTAAAATTTTCACATACTCGTATTTTCAAAATTTAAAATTTTCACATATTCATATTTTGAAAAATGCAAATTTTCAAATTTTCACATACTCGTATTTTCAAAGTTTCAAATTTTTACATACTCGTATTTTCAAAATTTCAAATTTTCACATACTCGTATTTTCAAAAATTTAAAATTTGCACATACTCATATTTTCAAAAATTCAAAATTTTAAATTTTCGCATATTCATATTTTCAAAATTTCAAATTTTCACATACTCGTATTTTCAAAATTGCAAATTTTCACATACTGACATTTTGAAAAATGCAAAATTTCAAATTTTCACATACTCGTATTTTCAAAGTTTCAAATTTTTACATACTCGTATTTTCAAAATTTAAAATTTTCACATACTCATATTTTCAAAAATTCAAAATTTAAAATTTTCACATACTCATATTTTCAAAAATTCAAAATTTTAAATTTTCACATATTCATATTTTCAAAATTTCAAATTTTAACATACTCGTATTTTCAAAATTTCAAATTTTCACATACTCGTATTTTAAAAATTTCAAATTTTCACATACTCATATTTTCAAAAATTCAAAATTTTCACATATTCATATTTCAAAAATTCAAAATTTCAAATATTCACTTACTCGTATTTTCTAATAATCAAAATTTTAAATTTTCACATATTCATATTTTTAAAGTTTCAAATTTTTACATACTCGTATTTTCAAAATTTCAAATTTCCACATATTCATATTTTCAAATTTTCACATATTCATATTTTGAAAAATGCAAAATTTCAAATTTTCACATACTCATATTTTCAAAAATTCAAAATTTTAAATTTTCACATATTCATATTTTTAAAGTTTCAAATTTTTACATAATCGTATTTTCAAAATTTCAAATTTCCACATATTCATATTTTCAAAATTTCAAATTTTCACATATTCATATTTTCAAAAATTCAAAATTTCAAATTTTCATATACTCATATATTTAAAATTTAATATATATATGTGTTCCTCTAACTCCCATTGGAGCATAGGGCGTCAATTACAGCCGTCCGCCATCGGACACGGTTTTGTGCAATCGATCTTAATTGGTTCCAGGATACGCCGAGGTTACTCATTTCGCTTTCGGTGGAGCGTCGCCATGTTATACGTGGTCTTCCACGCCGACGACCTGCCTGATGGAAGGGATTCCATTTAAGTGCCTGCTTAGCCACGTTGTCATCATTTCGGCGAAGAGTATGTCCAATCCACTGCCACTTACGCTTACGAATTTCCGTTGCCAGTGGTATTTGCCGTGATCGCGACAACAATTCTGCATTTGAAATGGTACGCGGCCAGAAAATACGAAGTATTCGTCTAAGGCAGCGATTGACAAAAGTTTGAAGCCGATTGGTAATACTACTGGTAACTTTCCAAGTTGTACATCCATACAGCAGAACAGACTTCACACATGCTTCGAAAAATCGCAGTTTTGTATGGAGGCTAATTTTGTTATTTTGCCATATTGGAGCTAGTATACCGAACGACGATCTTGCCTTGTTTATTCTGCCCTCTACATCTAAATCGGAACCTCCTTCAGCATCAATCTCACACCCCAGGTAGCAAAAGTTTGGAGCATATTTGTAGGTTTCATCACCTACCCTTAATGGAGCTGTTGTTTCGGTTCCTATGCTAAGAGTCTTTGTTTTGCTGGTGTTTATTTTAAGACCCGTATGTTGCAGCTTTTCCTGGAGATCTAATGTTGTCCGTTTTAGATCACACAGCCTATGGGAAAGCAAGCAAATATCGTCTGCGTAAGCCAGGTAATTTAGGTATTTGCCGTTGATTTGCCATTGTATCCCTTGTCTTCGGTTCTCGATGGAACTAAGAACATCTTCCATAACTACTAGGAATAATAGAGGTGACAATATGCATCCCTGACGCACTCCACTTTGAACATGGAATGGGTCTGAGAGCTTTCCTTTATGGAGAAACGAAGCATCTGGCCTGGTTATAACTTTCCTTGATCAGAGATATTAATTTTTCAGGTATATATCTTCTTCGCAAGGCTAACCAAATGTATTCACGGTTGATGCTGTCAAACGCTTTCTCAAAGTCCACAAAGAGAAGATGAAGATTGGAATTGAATTCCAAACATTGTTCTACAATAATGCGCAGCGTATTGATGTGGTCTGCACAGGAATATCCACTGCGAAAACCTGCTTGACAGGAGCTAATACTATGTTCTAGGTGTTCTTTAATTCGGTTTAGAATTATTTTTGCCATTAGCTTTGCTATCGTTGGAAGAACACAAATTCCACGCCAGTTGTTACAATTTTTCAAGTCTCCTTTTTTTGCAATTTTGACAATTATCCCATTTTTCCATTCTTCAGGGAAGGACTCAGTTTCCCATGACTCAGTAATGAGTGGGTGTAATAGCTCTGCAGTGAGTGTTGGATCACACTTATATAATTCAGCAGGGATACCATCTGTGCCGGCGGCTTTACCGTTCGGAAGTTGTTTTATCGCTGCTATAATTTCGGATAAACTAGGTGGTGAGGTTCCAATCCTGTAGTTTGTGGTATTTATTGAACTTACAGGTATAGGTAGTTCAGCTGCAGGGTCTATTATGTTATTTAAGACTATGGAAAAGTGTTCTTTCCACCTTTGCAGTTGTTCCTGGTCGGTGCTGAGAAGATTTCCAGTCAGATCTCGGATAGGATGTTCAATGTGCAATTTGCGTTCCGCTAGTTTTTTGGTGACATGGAAAACTGTGCGAGTGTCGCCAGAATTTGCGGCATTTTCAGCCTGCTCAGCGAGACAATCTATACTTCTTCGTTTGTCCCTACGCACTGCACGCTGTACCGTTTTATGGCCTTCGTTATACTTATTTTCTAGTAAATTCTTCTCTTCGGGGTTCTTGGAAGCATTGAATTTATCTTTCAGCTCTTTGCGTTCTGCAATTAAACTCCAAGTAGCCTCAGACATCCAATCTTCTCTTCCTTTGGGGGTTGGTCCGATTGACTTATCTGCACATGACCGTATTATGTTTTTAAGATGGTACCATTTCGAATCAATGGAAGCAGGGAGTACATTTCCGGTGGTATTCATCGCCTGTCGGAGTTGGGAGGTAAAGTTGTTTCGGACGTTCATATTCCTTAATCTACCAACATCGAATTTCCTGGGTCGGAGGTTCTGTCTGTTGTTTTGTATGGCTGTGGTACATAAACGTATTTTGGCTACTACTAGGTAGTGGTCTCGAGATTGGCCAATATCCGCACCTCGTTTACTACGTACATCAAGCAGGCATTTTTTAAAACGGTGGCTGATGGCGCAGTGGTCAATTTGGTTCGCGGTGTTATGCCTGTCGGGAGACAGCCACGTTACCTTGTGACAATCCTTATGGGTAAAGAGAGTGCCACCGATAACTAACTTTCTAGCATTGCAAAAGTCAATAAACCGTTCCCCGTTGTCATTCCGTGTACCAAGCCCATGCTTGCCCATTACATGCTTCAGCGATTCATTGTCAGAACCGACCTTGGCGTTCAGGTCTCCCATGACTATGACGATATCACCTCGTGGAATATCGTCATACGTTGCATTCAGCTGACTGTAGAACGCGTTTTTCAAATCGTCTGTGGCAGCTTCGGTTGGGGCATAGCACTGTATTAGAGAGATATTTCTAACCTTAGATCCAAAACGGGCAAGAATAAGTCGGTCCGATACAGGCTTCCAATTTATGAGGCTCTTACTCGCATTTGTTGACAACATTATTCCAACGCCTGATTGGTGATTGCTTCCTGTTTCCTTTCCAGAATATAGCATGACCGACTGTGAGCTTGGAGACGAATACTCACCAGAGCCAGTCCATCGAATTTCACTTAAACCGAGGATAGCAAGGCCGTACCGTAACATTTCACGTTCTGCTTGCAAATACCTGGCGTTCAAACCGGTGGCGATGTTATCGCCGTCTCTGAGCGTTCTTACATTCCAGTATCCAATCATAGTCCTAGTTCGATATGCAAAGGTCGTCAACGAGTGTTTCGGTTTTTTATTTAGAGGCTGATTTTTTAACGATTCGTTAGCAATTTAGATTTCGAAAGATGTGGGTTGCTAACCCTCGTCTCCTAGATTGGTAATAGGGCTGCTATCTGCGCGTCCAATCCCACGATGCAACCATGCTTCAGCGGTTTAAGCCTACTTTCCTGAGACGTCTCTTTGACCATTCAGGATACATGGTTGTAATGCCTTCTAACTTTAGCTAACTTCTAAGCGGTTGCTTTGAAGTCATTGCCCGGGGAATACTTGGTCTAAGACCGGAAGTAGTTAGCTGCTTGGACAGTGCCGCAAAGGAATCGATTCTGGTCACTCCCAAGTGAGTAACAATCAGTAACTTTCCACCTCTGGGCAAAGTCCCATTCCCCAAAAAAATTTAAAATTTTCACATATTCATATTTTCAAAATTTAAAATGTTCAAAATTACAAAATTTAAAATTTTTACATATTCATATTTTTAAAGTTTCAAATTTTAACATGCTCGTATTTTCAAAATTTCAAATTTCCACATATTCATATTTTCAAATTTCATATTTTGAAAAATGCAAAATTTCAAATTTTCACATACTCATATTTTCAAAAATACAAAATTTTAAATTTTCACAAATTCATATTTTTAAAGTTTTAAATTTTTACATACTCGTATTTTCAAAATTTCAAATTTCCACATATTCATATTTTCAAAATTTCAAATTTTCACATATTCATATTTTCAAAAATTCAAAATTTCAAATTTTCACATACTCGTATTTTCAAAATTTCAAATTTTTACATACTCGTATTTTTAAAATTTCAAATTTGCACATACTCGTATTTTCAAAATTTCAAATTTCCACATATTCATATTTTCAAAATTTCAAATTTTCACATATTCATATTTTCAAAAATTCAAAATTTCAAATTTTCACATACTCGTATTTTCAAAATTTCAAATTTTTACATACTCGTATTTTTAAAATTTCAAATTTGCACATATTCGTACTTTCAAAATTTCAAATTTTCACATACTCGTATTTTCAAAATTTCAAATTTTCAGATACTGATATTTTCAAAAATTCAAAATTTCAAATTTTCACATATTCATATATTCAAAAATTCAAATTTTCACATACTCGTATTTTCAAAATTTACAATTTTCACATACTCATATTTTCAAAAATTTAAAATTTTCACATACTCATATTTTCAAAAATTCAAAATTTTAAATTTTCACATATTCATATTTTCAAAATTTCAAATTTTCACATACTCGTATTTTTAAAATTTCAAATTTTTACATACTGATATTTTCAAAAATTCAAAATTTCAAATTGTCACATATTCATATATTCAATAATTCAAAATTTCAAATTTTCACATACTCGTATTTTCAAAATTTCAAATTTTCACATACTCGTATTTTCAAAAATTTTAAATTTTCATTACTCATATTTTCAAAAATGCAAAATTTTAAATTTTCACATATTCATATTTTCAAAGTTTCAAATTTTCAAATTTTTACATACTCGTATTTTCAAAATTTCCACATATTCATATTTTTACATATTCATATTTTGAAAAAGTGCAAAATTTCAAATTTTCACATACTCATATTTTTAAAGTTTCAAATTTTTACATACTCGTATTTTCAAAATTTAAGATTTTCACATACTGATATTTTCAAAAATTCAAAATTTCAAATTTTCACATACTGATATTTTCAAAAATTCAAAATTTCACATATTCATATTTTCAAAGTTTCAAAATTTAAATACTCGTATTTTCAAAATTTCAAATTTCCACATATTCATATTTTCAAATTTTCACATATTCATATTTTGAAAAATGCAAAATTTTAAATTTTCACATACTCATATTTTCAAAAATTCAAAATTTTAAATTTTCACATATTCATATTTATAAAGTTTCAAATTTTTACATACTCGTATTTCCAAAATTTCCACAAATTCATATTTAAAAATTTCAAATTTTTACATACTCGTATTTTCAAAATTTCAAATTTTCACATACTCGTATTTTCAAAATTTCAAATTTCACATACTCGTATTTTCAAAATTTCAAATTTTTACATACTCGTATTTTCAAAATTTCAAATTTTCACATACTCGTATTTTCAAAATTTCAAATTTTCACATACTCATATTTTCAAAAATTCAAAATTTTCACATATTCATATGTTCAAAAATTCAAAATTTCAAATTTTCACATACTCGTATTTTCAAAAATTCAAAATTTGAAATTTTCACATACTCATATTTTCAAATAATCAAAATTTTAAATTTTCACATATTCATATTTTTAAAGTTTCATATTTTTACAAACTCGTATTTTCAAAATTTCAAATTTTCACATACTCGCATTTTCAAAATTGTAAATTTTCACATACTGATATTTTGAAAAATGCAAAATTTCAAATTTTCACATACTCGTATTTTCAAAGTTTCAAATTTTTACATACTCGTATTTTCAAAATTTCAAATTTTCACATACTCGTATTTTCAAAATTTCAAATTTTTACATACTCGTACTTTCAAAATTTCAAATTTTCACATACTCGTATTTTCAAAATTTCAAATTTTCAGATACTGATATTTTCAAAAATTCAAAATTTCAAATTTTCACATATTCATATATTCAAAAATTCAAATTTTCACATACTCGTATTTTCAAAATTTAAAATTTTCACATACTCATATTTTCAAAAATTCAAAATTTTAAATTTTTACATATTCATATTTTCAAAATTTCAAATTTTCACATACTCGTATTTTTAAAATTTCAAATTTATACATACTGATATTTTCAAAAATTCAAAATTTCAAATTTTTACATATTCATATATTCAAAATTTCAAATTTTCACATACTTGTATTTTCAAAATTTCAAATTTTCACATACTCGTATTTTCAAAAATTTTAAATTTTCGCTACTCATATTTTCAAAAATGCAAAATTTTAAATTTGCACATATTAATATTTTCAAAGTTTCAAATTTTTACATACTCGTATTTTCAAAATTTCCACATATTCATATTTTTACATATTCATATTTTGAAAAAATGCAAAATTTCAAATTTTCACATACTCATATTTTCAAAGTTTCAAATTTTTACATACTCGTATTTTCAAAATTTAAGATTTTCACATACTGATATTTTCAAAAATTAAAAATTTCAAATTTTCACATACTGATATTTTCTAAAATTCAAAATTTCACATATTCATATTTTCAAAGTTTCAAAATTTAAATACTCGTATTTTCAAAATTTCAAATTTCCACATATTCATATTTTCAAATTTTCACATATTCATATTTTGAAAAATGCAAAATTTCAAATTTTCACATACTCATATTTTCAAAAATTCAAAATTTTAAATTTTCACATATTCATATTTTTAAAGTTTCAAATTTTTACATACTCGTATTTCCAAAATTTCCACATATTCATATTTTCAAAATTTCAAATTTTTACATACTCGTATTTTCAAAATTTCAAATTTTCACATACTCGTATTTTCAAAATTTCAAATTTTCACATACTCGTATTTTCAAAATTTAAAATTTTTACATACTCGTATTTTCAAAATTTCAAATTTTCACATACTCGTATTTTCAAAATTTCAAATTTTCACATACTCATATTTTCAAAAATTCAAAATTTCAAATTTTCACATACTCGTATTTTCAAAAATTCAAAATTTAAAATTTTCACATACTCATATTTTCAAATAATCAAAATTTTAAATTTTCACATATTCATATTTTTAAAGTTTCAAATTTTTACATACTCGTATTTTCAAAATTTCAAATTTCCACATATTCATATTTTGAAAAAATTCAAAATTTAAAATTTTCACTCATATATTTAAAATTTAAAATTTTCACATATTCATATTTTCAAAATTTAAAATTTTCAAAATTACAAAATTTCAAATTTTCACATACTCGTATTTTCAAAAATTCAAAATTTAAAATTTTCGCATACTCATATTTTCAAATAATCAAAATTTTAAATTTTTACATATTCATATTTTTAAAGTTTCAAATTTTTACATACTCGTATTTTCAAAGTTTCAAATTTTTACATACTCGTATTTTCAAAATTTAAAATTTTCACATACTGATATTTTCAAAAATTCAAAATTTAAAATTTTCACATACTCGTATTTTCAAAAATTCAAAATTTAAAATTTTCACATACTCATATTTTCAAATAATCAAAATTTTAAATTTTCACATATTCATATTTTTATAGTTTCAAATTTTTACATACTCGTATTTTCAAAATTTCAAATTTCCACATATTCATATTTTTACATATTCATATTTTAAAAAAATGCAAAATTTCAAATTTTCACATACTCGTATTTTCAAAATTTCAAATTTTCACATACTCATATATTTAAAATTTAAAATTTTCACATATTCATATTTTCAAAATTTAAAATTTTCAAAATTACAAAATTTCAAATTTTCACATACTCCTATTTTCAAAAATTCAAAATTTAAAATTTTCGCATACTCATATTTTCAAATAATCAAAATTTTAAATTTTCACATATTCATATTTTTAATGTTTCAAATTTTTACATACTCGTATTTTCAAAATTTAAAATTTCCATATATTCATATTTTGAAAAAATGCAAAATTTCAAATTTTCACATACTCGTATTTTCAAAATTTCAAATTTTCACATACTCGTATTTTTAAAAATTCAACATTTAAAATTTTCACTACTCATATTTTCAGAAATGCAAAATTTTAAATTTTCACATATTCATATTTTCAAAGTTTCAAATTTTTACATACTCGTATTTTCAAAATTTCAAATTTCCACATATTCATATTTCGAAATAATGCAAAACTTCAAATTTTCACATACTCGTATTTTCAAAGTTTCAAATTTTTACATACTCGTATTTTCAAAATTTCAAATTTCCACATATTCATATTTTGAAAAAATTCAAAATTTCAAATTTTCACATACTCATATATTCAAAAATTCAAAATTTCAAATTTTCACATACTCGTATTTTTAAAATTTAAAATTTTCACATACTCATATTTTCAAAAATTCAAAATTTAAAATTTTCACTCATATTTTTAAAAATGCAAAATTTTAAATTTTCACATATTCATATTTTGAAAGTTTCAAATTTTTACATACTCGTATTTTCAAAATTTCAAATTTCCACATATTCATATTTTGAAAAAATGCAAAACTTCAAATTTTCACATACTCGTATTTTCAAAGTTTCAAATTTTTACATACTCGTATTTTCAAAATTTCAAATTTTTACATACTTGTATTTTCAAAATTTAAAATTTTCACATACTGATATTTTCAAAAATTCAAAATTTCAAATTTTCACATACTGATATTTTCAAAAATTCAAAATTTCACATATTCATATTTTCAAAGTTTCAAAATTTAAATACTCGTATTTTCAAAATTTCAAATTTCCACATATTCATATTTTCAAATTTTCACATATTTATATTTTGAAAAATGCAAAATTTCAAATTTTCACATACTCATATTTTCAAAAATTCGAAATTTTAAATTTTCACATACTCATATTTTCAAAAATTCAAATTTTTACATACTCGTATTTACAAAATTTCAAATTTCCACATATTCATATTTTCAAAATTTCAAATTTTTACATACTCGTATTTTCAAAATTTCAAATTTTTACATACTCGTATTTTCAAAATTTCAAATTTTCACTTACTCGTATTTTCAAAATTTCAAATTTTTACATACTCATATTTTCAAAAATTCAAAATTTTCACATATTCATATGTTCAAAAATTCAAAATTTCAAATTTTCACATACTCGTTTTTTCAAATAATCAAAATTTTAAATTTTCACATATTCATATTTTAAAAGTTTTAAATTTTTACATACTCGTATTTTCAAAATTTTAAATTTCCACATATTCATATTTTCAAATTTTCACATATTCATATTTTGAAAATGCAAAATTTCAAATTTTCACACACTCATATTTTCAAAAATTCAAAATTTTAAATTTTCACATATTCATATTTTTAAAGTTTCAAATTTTAAATACTCGTATTTTCAAAATTTCAAATTTCCACATATCATATTTTCAAAATTTCAAATTTTCACATATTCATATTTTCAAAATTTAAAATTTTCAAAATTTAAAATTTTCACATATTCATATTTTCAAAAATTCAAAATTTCAAATTTTCACATACTCGTACTTTCAAAATTTCAAATTTTCACATACTCGTATTTTCAAATTTTCACATACTGATATTTTCAAAAATTCAAAATTTCAAATTTTCACATATTCATATATGTAAAAATTCAAAATTTCAAATTTTCACATACTCGTATTTTCAAAATTTAAAATTTTCACATACTCATATTTTCAAAAATTTAAAATTTTCACATACTCACATTTTCAAAAATTCAAAATTTTCACATATTCATATTTTCAAAATTTCAAATTTTCACATACTCGTATTTTTAAAAATTTCAAATTTTTACATACTGATATTTTCAAAAATTCAAAATTTCAAATTTTCACATACTCATATTTTCAAATAATCAAAATTTTAAATTTTCACATATTCATATTTTTAAAGTTTCATATTTTTACAAACTCGTATTTTCAAAATTTCAAATTTTCACATACTCGCATTTTCAAAATTGTAAATTTTCACATACTGATATTTTGAAAAATGCAAAATTTCAAATTTTCACATACTCGTATTTTCAAAGTTTCAAATTTTTACATACTCGTATTTTCAAAATTTCAAATTTTCACATACTCGTATTTTCAAAATTTCAAATTTTTACATACTCGTACTTTCAAAATTTCAAATTTTCACATACTCGTATTTTCAAAATTTCAAATTTTCAGATACTGATATTTTCAAAAATTCAAAATTTCAAATTTTCACATATTCATATATTCAAAAATTCAAATTTTCACATACTCGTATTTTCAAAATTTAAAATTTTCACATACTCATATTTTCAAAAATTCAAAATTTTAAATTTTTACATATTCATATTTTCAAAATTTCAAATTTTCACATACTCGTATTTTTAAAATTTCAAATTTATACATACTGATATTTTCAAAAATTCAAAATTTCAAATTTTCACATATTCATATATTCAAAATTTCAAATTTTCACATACTTGTATTTTCAAAATTTCAAATTTTCACATACTCGTATTTTCAAAAATTTTAAATTTTCGCTACTCATATTTTCAAAAATGCAAAATTTTAAATTTGCACATATTAATATTTTCAAAGTTTCAAATTTTTACATACTCGTATTTTCAAAATTTCCACATATTCATATTTTTACATATTCATATTTTGAAAAAATGCAAAATTTCAAATTTTCACATACTCATATTTTCAAAGTTTCAAATTTTTACATACTCGTATTTTCAAAATTTAAGATTTTCACATACTGATATTTTCAAAAATTAAAAATTTCAAATTTTCACATACTGATATTTTCTAAAATTCAAAATTTCACATATTCATATTTTCAAAGTTTCAAAATTTAAATACTCGTATTTTCAAAATTTCAAATTTCCACATATTCATATTTTTAAATTTTCACATATTCATATTTTGAAAAATGCAAAATTTCAAATTTTCACATACTCATATTTTCAAAAATTCAAAATTTAAAATTTTCACATATTCATATTTTTAAAGTTTCAAATTTTTACATACTCGTATTTCCAAAATTTCCACATATTCATATTTTCAAAATTTCAAATTTTTACATACTCGTATTTTCAAAATTTCAAATTTTCACATACTCGTATTTTCAAAATTTCAAATTTTCACATACTCGTATTTTCAAAATTTAAAATTTTTACATACTCGTATTTTCAAAATTTCAAATTTTCACATACTCGTATTTTCAAAATTTCAAATTTTCACATACTCATATTTTCAAAAATTCAAAATTTCAAATTTTCACATACTCGTATTTTCAAAAATTCAAAATTTAAAATTTTCACATACTCATATTTTCAAATAATCAAAATTTTAAATTTTCACATATTCATATTTTTAAAGTTTCAAATTTTTACATACTCGTATTTTCAAAATTTCAAATTTCCACATATTCATATTTTGAAAAAATTTAAAATTTTCACTCATATATTTAAAATTTAAAATTTTCACATATTCATATTTTCAAAATTTAAAATTTTCAAAATTACAAAATTTCAAATTTTCACATACTCGTATTTTCAAAAATTCAAAATTTAAAATTTTCGCATACTCATATTTTCAAATAATCAAAATTTTAAATTTTTACATATTCATATTTTTAAAGTTTCAAATTTTTACATACTCGTATTTTCAAAGTTTCAAATTTTTACATACTCGTATTTTCAAAATTTAAAATTTTCACATACTGATATTTTCAAAAATTCAAAATTTAAAATTTTCACATACTCGTATTTTCAAAAATTCAAAATTTAAAATTTTCACATACTCATATTTTCAAATAATCAAAATTTTAAATTTTCACATATTCATATTTTTATAGTTTCAAATTTTTACATACTCGTATTTTCAAAATTTCAAATTTCCACATATTCATATTTTTACATATTCATATTTTAAAAAAATGCAAAATTTCAAATTTTCACATACTCGTATTTTCAAAATTTCAAATTTTCACATACTCATATATTTAAAATTTAAAATTTTCACATATTCATATTTTCAAAATTTAAAATTTTCAAAATTACAAAATTTCAAATTTTCACATACTCCTATTTTCAAAAATTCAAAATTTAAAATTTTCGCATACTCATATTTTCAAATAATCAAAATTTTAAATTTTCACATATTCATATTTTTAATGTTTCAAATTTTTACATACTCGTATTTTCAAAGTTTAAAATTTCCACATATTCATATTTTCAAATTTTCACATATTCATATTTTGAAAATGCAAAATTTCAAATTTTCACATACTCGTATTTTCAAAATTTCAAATTTTCACATACTCATATTTTCAAAAATTCAAAATTTTCACATATTCATATGTTCAAAAATTCAAAATTTCAAATTTTCACATACTCGTTTTTTCAAATAATCAAAATTTTAAATTTTCACATATTCATATTTTAAAAGTTTTAAATTTTTACATACTCGTATTTTCAAAATTTAAAATTTCCACATATTCATATTTTCAAATTTTCACATATTCATATTTTGAAAATGCAAAATTTCAAATTTTCACATACTCGTATTTTCAAAATTTCAAATTTTCACATACTCATATTTTCAAAAATTCAAAATTTTCACATATTCATATGTTCAAAAATTCAAAATTTCAAATTTTCACATACTCGTATTTTCAAAAATTCAAAATTTGAAATTTTCACATACTCATATTTTCAAATAATCAAAATTTTAAATTTTCACATATTCATATTTTTAAAGTTTCATATTTTTACAAACTCGTATTTTCAAAATTTCAAATTTTCACATACTCGCATTTTCAAAATTGTAAATTTTCACATACTGATATTTTGAAAAATGCAAAATTTCAAATTTTCACATACTCGTATTTTCAAAGTTTCAAATTTTTACATACTCGTATTTTCAAAATTTCAAATTTTCACATACTCGTATTTTCAAAATTTCAAATTTTTACATACTCGTACTTTCAAAATTTCAAATTTTCACATACTCGTATTTTCAAAATTTCAAATTTTCAGATACTGATATTTTCAAAAATTCAAAATTTCAAATTTTCACATATTCATATATTCAAAAATTCAAATTTTCACATACTCGTATTTTCAAAATTTAAAATTTTCACATACTCATATTTTCAAAAATTCAAAATTTTAAATTTTTACATATTCATATTTTCAAAATTTCAAATTTTCACATACTCGTATTTTTAAAATTTCAAATTTATACATACTGATATTTTCAAAAATTCAAAATTTCAAATTTTCACATATTCATATATTCAAAATTTCAAATTTTCACATACTTGTATTTTCAAAATTTCAAATTTTCACATACTCGTATTTTCAAAAATTTTAAATTTTCGCTACTCATATTTTCAAAAATGCAAAATTTTAAATTTGCACATATTAATATTTTCAAAGTTTCAAATTTTTACATACTCGTATTTTCAAAATTTCCACATATTCATATTTTTACATATTCATATTTTGAAAAAATGCAAAATTTCAAATTTTCACATACTCATATTTTCAAAGTTTCAAATTTTTACATACTCGTATTTTCAAAATTTAAGATTTTCACATACTGATATTTTCAAAAATTAAAAATTTCAAATTTTCACATACTGATATTTTCTAAAATTCAAAATTTCACATATTCATATTTTCAAAGTTTCAAAATTTAAATACTCGTATTTTCAAAATTTCAAATTTCCACATATTCATATTTTCAAATTTTCACATATTCATATTTTGAAAAATGCAAAATTTCAAATTTTCACATACTCATATTTTCAAAAATTCAAAATTTTAAATTTTCACATATTCATATTTTTAAAGTTTCAAATTTTTACATACTCGTATTTCCAAAATTTCCACATATTCATATTTTCAAAATTTCAAATTTTTACATACTCGTATTTTCAAAATTTCAAATTTTCACATACTCGTATTTTCAAAATTTCTAATTTTCACATACTCGTATTTTCAAAATTTAAAATTTTTACATACTCGTATTTTCAAAATTTCAAATTTTCACATACTCGTATTTTCAAAATTTCAAATTTTCACATACTCATATTTTCAAAAATTCAAAATTTCAAATTTTCACATACTCGTATTTTCAAAAATTCAAAATTTAAAATTTTCACATACTCATATTTTCAAATAATCAAAATTTTAAATTTTCACATATTCATATTTTTAAAGTTTCAAATTTTTACATACTCGTATTTTCAAAATTTCAAATTTCCACATATTCATATTTTGAAAAAATTCAAAATTTAAAATTTTCACTCATATATTTAAAATTTAAAATTTTCACATATTTTTATATATATATATATTTTATATATATATTTTCAAAATTTAAAATTTTCAAAATTACAAAATTTCAAATTTTCACATACTCGTATTTTCAAAAATTCAAAATTTAAAATTTTCGCATACTCATATTTTCAAATAATCAAAATTTTAAATTTTTACATATTCATATTTTTAAAGTTTCAAATTTTTACATACTCGTATTTTCAAAGTTTCAAATTTTTACATACTCGTATTTTCAAAATTTAAAATTTTCACATACTGATATTTTCAAAAATTCAAAATTTAAAATTTTCACATACTCGTATTTTCAAAAATTCAAAATTTAAAATTTTCACATACTCATATTTTCAAATAATCAAAATTTTAAATTTTCACATATTCATATTTTTATAGTTTCAAATTTTTACATACTCGTATTTTCAAAATTTCAAATTTCCACATATTCATATTTTTACATATTCATATTTTAAAAAAATGCAAAATTTCAAATTTTCACATACTCGTATTTTCAAAATTTCAAATTTTCACATACTCATATATTTAAAATTTAAAATTTTCACATATTCATATTTTCAAAATTTAAAATTTTCAAAATTTCAAATTTTCACATACTCCTATTTTCAAAAATTCAAAATTTAAAATTTTCGCATACTCATATTTTCAAATAATCAAAATTTTAAATTTTCACATATTCATATTTTCAAAATTTCAAATTTTTACATACTCGTATTTTCAAAATTTAAAATTTCCATATATTCATATTTTGAAAAAATGCAAAATTTCAAATTTTCACATACTCGTATTTTCAAAATTTCAAATTTTCACATACTCGTATTTTTAAAAATTCAACATTTAAAATTTTCACTACTCATATTTTCAGAAATGCAAAATTTTAAATTTTCACATATTCATATTTTCA
Source organism: Muscina levida (assembly GCA_964034835.1). Lineage (NCBI taxonomy): Eukaryota > Metazoa > Arthropoda > Insecta > Diptera > Muscidae > Muscina > Muscina levida. The sequence continues at coordinate 77,138,033 of OZ035880.1, forward strand.
AAGTTTCAAATTTTTACATACTCGTATTTTCAAAATTTCAAATTTCCACATATTCATATTTTGAAATAATGCAAAACTTCAAATTTTCACATACTCGTATTTTCAAAGTTTCAAATTTTTACATACTCGTATTTTCAAAATTTCAAATTTCCACATATTCATATTTTGAAAAAATTCAAAATTTCAAATTTTCACATACTCATATATTCAAAAATTCAAAATTTCAAATTTTCACATACTCGTATTTTTAAAATTTAAAATTTTCACATACTCATATTTTCAAAAATTCAAAATTTAAAATTTTCACTCATATTTTTAAAAATGCAAAATTTTAAATTTTCACATATTCATATTTTGAAAGTTTCAAATTTTTACATACTCGTATTTTCAAAATTTCAAATTTCCACATATTCATATTTTGAAAAAATGCAAAACTTCAAATTTTCACATACTCGTATTTTCAAAGTTTCAAATTTTTACATACTCGTATTTTCAAAATTTCAAATTTTTACATACTTGTATTTTCAAAATTTAAAATTTTCACATACTGATATTTTCAAAAATTCAAAATTTCAAATTTTCACATACTGATATTTTCAAAAATTCAAAATTTCACATATTCATATTTTCAAAGTTTCAAAATTTAAATACTCGTATTTTCAAAATTTCAAATTTCCACATATTCATATTTTCAAATTTTCACATATTTATATTTTGAAAAATGCAAAATTTCAAATTTTCACATACTCATATTTTCAAAAATTCGAAATTTTAAATTTTCACATACTCATATTTTCAAAAATTCAAATTTTTACATACTCGTATTTACAAAATTTCAAATTTCCACATATTCATATTTTCAAAATTTCAAATTTTTACATACTCGTATTTTCAAAATTTCAAATTTTTACATACTCGTATTTTCAAAATTTCAAATTTTCACTTACTCGTATTTTCAAAATTTCAAATTTTTACATACTCATATTTTCAAAAATTCAAAATTTTCACATATTCATATGTTCAAAAATTCAAAATTTCAAATTTTCACATACTCGTTTTTTCAAATAATCAAAATTTTAAATTTTCACATATTCATATTTTAAAAGTTTTAAATTTTTACATACTCGTATTTTCAAAATTTAAAATTTCCACATATTCATATTTTCAAATTTTCACATATTCATATTTTGAAAATGCAAAATTTCAAATTTTCACACACTCATATTTTCAAAAATTCAAAATTTTAAATTTTCACATATTCATATTTTTAAAGTTTCAAATTTTAAATACTCGTATTTTCAAAATTTCAAATTTCCACATATCATATTTTCAAAATTTCAAATTTTCACATATTCATATTTTCAAAATTTAAAATTTTCAAAATTTAAAATTTTCACATATTCATATTTTCAAAAATTCAAAATTTCAAATTTTCACATACTCGTACTTTCAAAATTTCAAATTTTCACATACTCGTATTTTCAAATTTTCACATACTGATATTTTCAAAAATTCAAAATTTCAAATTTTCACATATTCATATATGTAAAAATTCAAAATTTCAAATTTTCACATACTCGTATTTTCAAAATTTAAAATTTTCACATACTCATATTTTCAAAAATTTAAAATTTTCACATACTCACATTTTCAAAAATTCAAAATTTTCACATATTCATATTTTCAAAATTTCAAATTTTCACATACTCGTATTTTTAAAAATTTCAAATTTTTACATACTGATATTTTCAAAAATTCAAAATTTCAAATTTTCACATATTCATATATTCAAAAATTCAAAATTTCAAATTTTCACATACTCGTATTTTCAAAAATTCAAAATATAAAATTTTCACTACTCATATTTTCAAAAATGCAAAATTTTAAATTTTCACATACTCATATTTTCAAAAATTCAAAATATCAAATTTTCACATATTCATATTTTCAAAATTTCAAATTTTTACATGCTCATATTTTCAGAAATTCAAAATTCATAATTACAAATTATCACATATTCATATATTCAAAATTTCAAATTTTCACATACTCGTATTTTCAAAATTTCAAATTTTAACATACTATATTTTCAAAAATTCAAATTTTTACATACTCATATTTTCAAATTTTCACATACTGATATTTTCAAATTTTCACATACTAATATTTTCAAAAATTCAAAATTTTCACATATTCATATGTTCAAAATTTAAAATTTTCACATACTCGTATTTTCAAAATTTAAAATTTTCACATATTCATATTTTGAAAAATGCAAAATTTCAAATTTTCACATACTCGTATTTTCAAAAATTTAAAATTTGCACATACTCATATTTTCAAAAATTCAAAATTTTAAATTTTCGCATATTCATATTTTCAAAATTTCAAATTTTCACATACTCGTATTTTCAAAATTGCAAATTTTCACATACTGTCATTTTGAAAAATGCAAAATTTCAAATTTTCACATACTCGTATTTTCAAAGTTTCAAATTTTTACATACTCGTATTTTCAAAATTTAAAATTTTCACATACTCATATTTTCAAAAATTCAAAATTTAAAATTTTCACATACTCATATTTTCAAAAATTCAAAATTTTAAATTTTCACATATTCATATTTTCAAAATTTCAAATTTTAACATACTCGTATTTTCAAAATTTCAAATTTTCACATACTCGTATTTTAAAAATTTCAAATTTTCACATACTCATATTTTCAAAAATTCAAAATATTCACATATTCATATTTCAAAAATTCAAAATTTCAAATATTCACTTACTCGTATTTTCTAATAATCAAAATTTTAAATTTTCACATATTCATATTTTTAAAGTTTCAAATTTTTACATACTCGTATTTTCAAAATTTCAAATTTCCACATATTCATATTTTCAAATTTTCACATATTCATATTTTGAAAAATACAAAATTTCAAATTTTCACATACTCATATTTTCAAAAATTCAAAATTTTAAATTTTCACATATTCATATTTTTAAAGTTTCAAATTTTTACATAATCGTATTTTCAAAATTTCAAATTTCCACATATTCATATTTTCAAAATTTCAAATTATCACATATTCATATTTTCAACAATTCAAAATTTCAAATTTTCATATACTCATATATTTAAAACTTAAAATTTTCACATATTCATATTTTCAAAATTTAAAATGTTCAAAATTACAAAATTTAAAATTTTTACATATTCATATTTTTAAAGTTTCAAATTTTAACATGCTCGTATTTTCAAAATTTCAAATTTCCACATATTCATATTTTCAAAAATTCAAAATTTTCACATATTCATATTTCAAAAATTCAAAATTTCAAATATTCACTTACTCGTATTTTCTAATAATCAAAATTTTAAATTTTCACATATTCATATTTTTAAAGTTTCAAATTTTTACATACTCGTATTTTCAAAATTTCAAATTTGCACATACTCGTATTTTCAAAATTTCAAATTTTCACATACTCGTATTTTCAAAATTTCAAATTTGTACATATTCGTACTTTCAAAATTTCAAATTTTCACATACTCGTATTTTCAAAATTTCAAATTTTCAGATACTGATATTTTCAAAAATTCAAAATTTCAAATTTTCACATATTCATATATTCAAAAATTCAAATTTTCACATACTCGTATTTTCAAAATTTAAAATTTTCACATACTCATATTTTCAAAAATTTAAAATTTTCACATACTCATATTTTCAAAAATTCAAAATTTTAAATTTTCACATATTCATATTTTCAAAATTTCAAATTTTCACATACTCGTATTTTTAAAATTTAAAATTTTTACATACTGATATTTTCAAAAATTCAAAATTTCAAATTTTCACATATTCAATAATTCAAAATTTCAAATTTTCACATACTCGTATTTTCAAAATTTCAAATTTTCACATACTCGTATTTTCAAAAATTTTAAATTTTCATTACTCATATTTTCAAAAATGCAAAATTTTAAATTTTCACATATTCATATTTTCAAAGTTTCAAATTTTCAAATTTTTACATACTCGTATTTTCAAAATTTCCACATATTCATATTTTAACATATTCATATTTTGAAAAAGTGCAAAATTTCAAATTTTCACATACTCATATTTTTAAAGTTTCAAATTTTTACATACTCGTATTTTCAAAATTTAAGATTTTCACATACTGATATTTTCAAAAATTCAAAATTTCAAATTTTCACATACTGATATTTTCAAAAATTCAAAATTTCACATATTCATATTTTCAAAGTTTCAAAATTTAAATACTCGTATTTTCAAAATTTCAAATTTCCACATATTCATATTTTCAAATTTTCACATATTCATATTTTGAAAAATGCAAAATTTCAAATTTTCACATACTCATATTTTCAAAAATTCAAAATTTTAAATTTTCACATATTCATATTTATAAAGTTTCAAATTTTTACATTCTCGTATTTCCAAAATTTCCACATATTCATATTTTCAAAATTTAAAATTTTTACATACTCGTATTTTCAAAATTTCAAATTTTCACATACTCGTATTTTCAAAATTTCAAATTTTCACATACTCGTATTTTCAAAATTTCAAATTTTTACATACTCGTATTTTCAAAATTTCAAATTTTCACATACTCGTATTTTCAAAATTTCAAATTTTCACATACTCATATTTTCAAAAATTCAAAATTTTCACATATTCATATGTTCAAAAATTCAAAATTTCAAATTTTCACATACTCGTATTTTCAAAAATTCAAAATTTGAAATTTTCACATACTCATATTTTCAAATAATCAAAATTTTAAATTTTCACATATTCATATTTTTAAAGTTTCATATTTTTACAAACTCGTATTTTCAAAATTTCAAATTTTCACATACTCGCATTTTCAAAATTGTAAATTTTCACATACTGATATTTTGAAAAATGCAAAATTTCAAATTTTCACATACTCGTATTTTCAAAGTTTCAAATTTTTACATACTCGTATTTTCAAAATTTCAAATTTTCACATACTCGTATTTTCAAAATTTCAAATTTTTACATACTCGTACTTTCAAAATTTCAAATTTTCACATACTCGTATTTTCAAAATTTCAAATTTTCAGATACTGATATTTTCAAAAATTCAAAATTTCAAATTTTCACATATTCATATATTCAAAAATTCAAATTTTCACATACTCGTATTTTCAAAATTTAAAATTTTCACATACTCATATTTTCAAAAATTCAAAATTTTAAATTTTTACATATTCATATTTTCAAAATTTCAAATTTTCACATACTCGTATTTTTAAAATTTCAAATTTATACATACTGATATTTTCAAAAATTCAAAATTTCAAATTTTCACATATTCATATATTCAAAATTTCAAATTTTCACATACTCGTATTTTCAAAATTTCAAATTTTCACATACTCGTATTTTCAAAAATTTTAAATTTTCGCTACTCATATTTTCAAAAATGCAAAATTTTAAATTTTCACATATTAATATTTTAAAAGTTTCAAATTTTTACATACTCGTATTTTCAAAATTTCCACATATTCATATTTTTACATATTCATATTTTGAAAAAATGCAAAATTTCAAATTTTCACATACTCATATTTTCAAAGTTTCAAATTTTTACATACTCGTATTTTCAAAATTTAAGATTTTCACATACTGATATTTTCAAAAATTAAAAATTTCAAATTTTCACGTACTGATATTTTCTAAAATTCAAAATTTCACATATTCATATTTTCAAAGTTTCAAAATTTAAATACTCGTATTTTCAAAATTTCAAATTTCCACATATTCATATTTTCAAATTTTCACATATTCATATTTTGAAAAATGCAAAATTTCAAATTTTCACATACTCATATTTTCAAAAATTCAAAATTTTAAATTTTCACATATTCATATTTTTAAAGTTTCAAATTTTTACATACTCGTATTTCCAAAATTTCCACATTTTCATATTTTCAAAATTTCAAATTTTTACATACTCGTATTTTCAAAATTTCAAATTTTCACATACTCGTATTTTCAAAATTTCAAATTTTCACATACTCGTATTTTCAAAATTTAAAATTTTCACATACTCGTATTTTCAAAATTTCAAATTTTCACATACTCGTATTTTCAAAATTTCAAATTTTCACATACTCATATTTTCAAAAATTCAAAATTTTCACATATTCATATGTTCAAAAATTCAAATTCAAATATTCACATACTCGTATTTTCTAATAATCAAAATTTTAATTTGCACATATTCATATTTTAAAGTTTCAAATTTCCACATATTCATATTTTCAATATTTCACATATTCATATTTTCAAAGTTTCAAAATTTAAATACTCGTATTTTCAAAATTTCAAATTTCCACATATTCATATTTTCAAATTTTCACATATTCATATTTTGAAAAATGCAAAATTTCAAATTTTCACATACTCATATTTTAAAAATTCAAAATTTTAAATTTTCACATATTCATATTTTTAAAGTTTCAAATTTTTACATACTCGTATTTCCAAAATTTCCACATATTCATATTTTCAAAATTTCAAATTTTTACATACTCGTATTTTCAAAATTTCAAATTTTCACATACTCGTATTTTCAAAATTTCAAATTTTTACATACTCGTATTTTCAAAATTTCAAATTTTCACATACTCGTATTTTCAAAATTTCAAATTTTCACATACTCATATTTTCAAAAATTCAAAATTTTCACATATTCATATGTTCAAAAATTCAAAATTTCAAATTTTCACATACTCGTATTTTCAAAAATTCAAATTTAAAATTTTCACATACTCATATTTTCAAAAAATCAAAATTTTAAATTTTCACATATTCATATTTTCAAAATTTCAAATTTTTACATACTCGTATTTTCAAAATTTCAAATTTTCACATACTCGTATTTCAAAATTTCAAATTTTTACATACTCGTATTTTCAAAATTTCAAATTTTCACATACTCGTATTTTCAAAATTTCAAATTTTCACATACTCATATTTTCAAAAATTCAAAATTTTCACATATTCATATGTTCAAAAATTCAAAATTTCAAATTTTCACATACTCGTATTTTCAAAACTTCAAAATTTAAAATTTTCACATACTCATATTTTCAAAAATTCAAAATTTTCACATATTCATATTTTTATAGTTTCAAATTTTTACATACTCGTATTTTCAAAATTTCAAATTTCCACATATTCATATTTTCAAAATTTCAAATTTTCACATATTCATATTTTCAAAAATTCAAAATTTCAAATTTTCACATACTCATATTATCAAAAATTCAAAATTTCAAATTTTCACATACTCATATTTTCAAAAATTCAAAATTTTCACATATTCATATTTTCAAAATTTAAAATTTTCACATACTCATATTTTCAAAAATTAAAATTTTCACATACTCATATTTTCAAAATTTCAAATTTTCACATACTCATATTTTCAAAAATTCAAAATTTCAAATTTTCACATATTCATAATTTCAAAATTTCAAATTTTTACATACTCATATTTTCAAAAATTCAAAATTACAAATTATCACATATTCATATATTCAAAATTTCAAAGTTTCACATACTTGTATTTTCAAAATTTCAAATTTTCACATACTATATTTTCAAAAATTCAAATTTTCACATACTCATATTTTCAAATTTTCACATACTGATATTTTCAAATTTTCACATACTAATATTTTCAAAAATTCAAAATTTTCACATATTCATATGTTCAAAATTTAAAATTTCCACATACTCGTATTTTCAAAATTTCAAATTTTCACATATTCATATTTTGAAAAATGCAAAATTTAAAATTTTCACATACTCGTATTTTCAAAGTTTAAAATTTTTACCTACTTGTATTTTTAAAATTTCAAATTTTCACATACTCGTATTTTCAAAAATTAAAAATTTAAAATTTTCACATACTCATATTTTCAAAAATTTTAAATTTTCACATATTCATATTTTCAAAATTTAAAATTTTCACATACTCATAATTTCAAAATTTAAAATTTTCACATACTCGTATTTTCAAAGTTTCAAATTTTTACATACTCGTATTTTCAAAATTTAAAATTTTCACATACTCGTATTTTCAAAATTTAAAATTTTCACATACTCGTATTTTCAAAAATTCAAAATTTAAAATTTTCACTACTCATATTTTTAAAAATGCAAAATTTTAAAATTTCACATATTCATATTTTCAAAGTTTCAAAGTTTTATATACTCGTATTTTCAAAATTTCAAATTTTCACATATTCATATTTTCAAAAATTCAAAATTTAAAATTTTCACATACTCATATATTCAAAAATTCAAAATTTCAAATTTTCACATACTCGTATTTTCAAAATTTAAAATTTTCACATACTCATATTTTCAAAAATTCAAAATTTAAAATTTTCACTACTCATATTTTCAAAAATGCAAAATTTTAAATCTACACATATTCATATTTTCAAAGTTTCAAATTTTTACATACTCGTATTTTCAAAATTTCAAATTTCCACATGTTCATATTTTTACATATTCATATTTTGCAAAAATGCAAAATTTCAAATTTTCACATACTCGTATTTTCAAAATTTCAAATTTTTACATACTCGTATTTTCAAAATTTAAAATTTTCACATACTGATATTTTCAAAAATTCAAAATTTCAAATTTTCACATACTGATATTTTCAAAAATTCAAAATTTCACTTATTCATATTTTCAAAGTTTCAAAATTTAAATACTCGTATTTTCAAAATTTCAAATTTCCACATATGCATATTTTCAAATTTTCACATATTCATATTTTGAAAAATGCAAATTATCACATACTCATATTTTCAAAAATTTTAAATTTTCACATATTCATATTTTTAAAGTTTTAAATTTTTACATACTCGTATTTTCAAAATTTCAAATTTCCACATATTCATATTTCCAAAATTTCAAATTTTTACATACTCGTATTTTCAAAATTTCAAATTTTTACATACTCATATTTTCAAAAATTCAAAATTTACACATATTCATATGTTCAAAAATTCAAAATTTCAAATTTTCACATACGCGTATTTTCAAATAATCAAAATTTTAAATTTTCACATATTCATATTTTTAAAGTTTCAAATTTTTACATACTCGTATTTTCAAAATTTCAAATTTCCACATATTCATATATTCAAATTTTCACATATTCATATTTTGAAAAATGCAAAATTTCAAATTTTCATACACTCATATTTTCAAAAATTCAAAATTTTAAATTTTCACATATTAATATTTTTAAAGTTTCAAATTTTTACATACACGTATTCTCAAAATTTCAAATTTCCACATATTCATGTTTTCAAAAATTCAAAATTTAAAATTTTCACATACCTATATATTTAAAATTTCACATATTCATATTTTCAAAATTTAAAATTTTCACATATTCATATTTTCAAAAATTCAAAATTTAAAATTTTCACATACTCGTACTTTCAAAATTTAAAATTTTCACATACTCGCATTTTCAAATTTTCACATACTGATATTTTCAAAAATTCAAAATTTCAAATTTTCACATATTCATATATTCAAAAATTCAAAATTTCAAATTTTCACATACTCGTATTTTCAAAATTTAATTTCACATACTCATATTTTCAAAAATTCAAAATTTAAAATTTTCACGTACTCATATTTTCAAAAATTCAAAATTTTAAATTTTCACATATTCATATTTTCAAAATTTCAAATTTTCACATACTCGTATTTTTAAAAATTTCAAATTTTTACATACAGATATTTTCAAAAATTCAAAATTTAATATTTTCACATATTCATATATTCAAAAATTCAAAATTTCAAATTTTCACATACTCGTATTTTCAAAAATTCAAAATTTAAAATTTTCAGAACTGCAAAATTTTAAATTTTCACATACTCATATTTTCAAAAATTCAAAATATCAAATTTTCACATATTCATATTTTCAAAATTTCAAATTTTTACATACTCATATTTTCAAAAATTCAAAATTTAAAATTACAAATTATCACATATTCATATATTCAAAATTTTAAATTTTCACATACTCATATTTTCAAAAATTCAAAATATCAAATTTTCACATATTCATATTTTCAAAATTTCAAATTTTTACATACTCATATTTTCAAAAATTCAAAATTCAAAATTACAAATTATCACATATTCATATATTCAAAATTTCAAATTTTCATATACTCATATTTTCAAAAATTCAAAATATTAAATTTTCACATATTCATATTTTTAAAGTTTCAAATTTTTACATACACGTATTCTCAAAATTTGAAACTTCCACATATTCATATTTTCAAAATTTCAAATTTTCACATATTCATGTTTTCAAAAATTTAAAATTTAAAATTTTCACATACTTATATATTTAAAATTTCACATATTCATATTTTCAAAATTTAAAATTTTCAAAATTACAAAATTTAAAATTTTCACATATTCATATTTTCAAAAATTCAAAATTTCAAATTTTCACATACTCTGACATTCTCAGCGAACGGTTCTCTCCCACGCAGCGCGTTTCTGTAACACAAAACAATTTACTAGTCGTTAATTTTTCTTTGATCTCTTCGTCTATAATATTGTCAATTTGCTTCTTTTTGAACTCCGGTCTTGTAAGACAGCTGACAATAATATACGTAAACATTATACTGAGATGGCCCCTGGGGCCAAAACTTCTACTCGGACCTCAATAAAGTCCACCAAAATGAAAAGACAAAGGTTGTCTACCAATCCGTCGTCAAGCACATCTGTTAGATCGGGTAACAGATTCAGTGCACTCTCTGACACTAGCGACATGGAGTATGAATATGAGTCCAAGATCTTGAACTCAAAACCATCGAAACCGCCACCATTAGTGGTCGATTCAAACACTTCCATCTTATCTCTTAAACAGATGCTCGGTAAGGAATGCACTTACAAGCGTACTTCAATTGGCACAAAAGTTTTCACTCCGAATCAGGAAACGATGGATCAATGCAAGAAATTGTTAACAACAAAAAGTATTGATTTTCACACTTTTAATACAAAGGAAAACCGATTATTTACAATTTTCTTGTATGGCCTTCCCCAAATCCCAGTCAATGAAATCGTCGATGATTTAAAAGAATATAATTTGATTCCCTCAGCGGTGAATGAAATAAAAACTCAATATAGTTCAGCAAATAATACTGTTTATAAAGTGCAGTTTTGTCGCAAAAACTTTAATCCACATGCTCTTAAAAAAGTTACAGCGGTTTGTGATGTCATCATCACGTGGCGAAAACCTAAGCGTAAGAAGAGAGATATGCCGACGCAATGCAGCAACTGCCTAATGTATGGCCACGGTGGAAACCATTGCTATCGTCGACCTGCTTGCATGATTTGCGCACATAATCATCACACAGACCAGTGCCCTTTCAATAACAACAAAGAGAAAAAACCAGTCATATTCTCTTGTTTTAACTGTAAGAAATTAGGAAAGGAGAGAACTGACCACTCCGCAAATGACATTAACTGTCCATCACGTGCAATTTACCTCGAAACCAGAGCAAAAGCAACATCAACTAACTCGCGAAGAAATGTTAGTAAAAAACCAACTACAACACATGTTCCACAACTTCAGTCTAGGTCCGCGCCACAAAACAACAACAATCAACGTATGTCATTCTCTGAGTGCTTAAGAAGCAGCACTCAAGCCAGTAACAACAACAATCATCCGTCATTCTCAGAATTCTTAAGAGAAAATGATGAACTCTTTAGCATTGATGAGCTCTTCAATATATTTGTATCAACTTTGGAAGATCTTCAAAGGTGCACAATAAAAGTACAACAAATTCAAGTTGTAATGTCGATGGTAAGATATGCATATGGCCTACGATAATATGCAACCATTTAGACTCCTTCATTTTAATGCAAATGGCATTACCAATTACTCGTTACAAAAACAGTTTGAATATCTGCTTGAACGAGAAAATATACAGATAGCATCTTTAAACGAAACTTTTTTCAATGAAAACCATCAAACACATTTTAAAAACTACTTTGTGTATAGAAATGATCGAAATGAAGCAAGAGGCGGGGGAGTCGCTTTAATTGTTCGAAAAAATATAAAACATCGCCTTTTAAATATTACACATACTCATAAGATAGAAAATCTGTCAGTAGAAATATTATTGAATGGTAGACCAGTCGTTCTTACTACGGCCTATTCGCCAAAATATTTCTCCTCATTCTCCGATGATATCCTAAAACTGACGTCATCCAGCCGGGAATTTTTGATAATTGGGGACCTGAATGCAAAACACCAATCTTGGAACTGTTCTTCAAATAACACCGCAGGCAATATTTTAAATAATTTAACACAAACCAATAATTTTTTTGTACATTTCCCTAATGATCAAACATATTACCCGCATCAACAAAACAGAAACCCTTCGGTCATCGATATTATCATAAGCAACACTACGTTTAATCTGAATTTGAATGTACTTGGTTATGAATTGCCATCAGATCATCGCCCTATAATATGTTCCATTAGTCGCTCGTACCCAGCTGTAGTTGATTCTAGTCATTATGATTATAAAAATACCAACTGGAATGCTTTTAGAAACTTGATCAACGCTAAAATTGCACTTAGCAGAGACCACTACCGTACTAGAGAATTCATTGATATAGAGCTTAAAAAACTTATAGACCTGATTATTGAAGCAAGGAATGCCTCTACACCAAAAGTTAATTCAACTAATAACTACCTATTACCAAATGATGTTATTAAATTAATAATATCAAGACGTACGTTAAAAAGAAAGATTAACAGATCGAATTCAGCCGCAGAAGTAAATCTGTTAAACCAATGCGTTAAATTACTTAATACTATTATAGACGAACGCATTATTTTGTTTCGAAATACAAATTGGTCAGATATGTTGTCGAACCTTAAACCTGGCGATAAATCTTTTTGGAAGATAAGCAGAAAATTACGTGGCAAAGCAAACAAAAAAGTTCCCCTTCTGATTTATAATAATAAAAGATACAATTCTAATAAAGAGAAGGCAGAATTACTGGCCAATACGTTTTCCTCAGCTAACAAAATTACATCAGACTACAAACACTCTAATGACAAAAAGATTAATTCTCATGTTTGTAAATTTAGATCGGAAAGTTCTACCCCCGAAGAAGCTGTTTACACAACGTCAGACGAATTATCAAGGTTAGTGAAAAGGCTCAAATCCTCCAAATCACCTGGATTAGATAATATTTCAAATTTGCTGCTCAAAAATCTTCCAGATGCAGCTCTTAAATTATTGACGATAATATTTAACAGCTGTATACATTTAAACTATTTCCCGAAAATATTTAAGACGGCCAAGGTTATTGCTATAGTAAAACCTAATAAAACAACGCATGATCCCAAGAGCTATAGACCTATAAGCCTTCTCAGTAATATAGGAAAATTATTCGAAAAAATTATTCACACCCGTCTAAGCGACTTTGTTACAGAAGCTAATATTATAGCACCTGAACAGTTTGGATTTAGAAAAGAACACAGTTCTATCCACCAAGTAACTAGGATCAAAAATATAATTTCTTCAAATAAGCGAAAAAAACTTACAACTGGAATGATTTTGTTGGACATTGAAAAAGCATTTGATACTGTTTGGCATAATGGAGTCATCTACAAATTGCTCAAAGCAGGGACGCCAAAATATCTATGTAGACTTCTAATGGAATTCATAGAAAACCGTAGCTTTGTGGTTTCTGTCAACGGTATACAATCATCACAAATAACAACTAATGCGGGACTACCACAAGGATCAGTGTTGTCACCATTATTATACTCTATTTTTACTTCAGATTTCTCTCCCTGAGTATTTAAAAACAGCATATTACGCTGACGATACGGCACTAATTACATCCAGCAAGCTAACAAAAGCGCTCCTCAAAAAAATGGAAAAAGGGCTTTTAGCATGTCATAAATACTTCCGCAAATGGAAAATTAAATTGAATTCTGACAAAACCCAATCTATAATATTTCCTTACAATAATTCGCCAAAACGCCTGCCCAATCGACAACTTAGATTTGGAAATGAGACCATTCAAATAACGGATGATGTTAAATACCTCGGCGTGGTCCTTGATAAAAAACTAAAATTTAAAAAACATATTGAACAAACATGTAATAAATGCGTCAAAATACTTAAAGCTCTTTGGCCAATGCTAAATAGGCGGTCTACGCTTAATATGAGGAACAAAAGCGTAATATATAAGAGCGTTATTAGACCAACTTTAACTTACGCGTGCCCGATCTGGTATAAAGCGGCAAAAACTCATCTTAAAAAACTTCAAATTATACAGAATAAATGTCTAAAGATAATTCATAATAAGCCATGGAGATACCCAACTGACATACTCCACCACGAAAGCGGATACGATAAAATCGACGTCTTTGTACTAAAAGTAATTGAAAGTTATTTTAACAAAATTGAAAATTCTTCTTATCCATTAATAAGAGAATGTAATAAAGTAGCATTATTATAAAATGAACAATAAAAATCACCAAATGAAAACATTGTGCATATACCGACTTACAGCTTTGTAAATCTGTTAATATACACAATTGTTCGCAAACTATATTTGATATCAACATTTAAAAATAAAGGTTTTTCCTATTTTACCTTTAAAAAGTCATAATTAAATATACTGTCTATAAATCTTTTTATTAATAATATATTATTTGTTGTAATATCTTAATGATAAAATCCCAAAATCTGTAAATATGTACATAAACACAAATGAAAATAAAGATGAATATTTATAAATAAAAAAAAAAAAAAAAAAAAATATTCATATTTTGAAAAAATGCAAAATTTCAAATTTTCACATACTCGTATTTTCAAAATTTCAAATTTTCACATACTCGTATTTTTAAAAATTCAACATTTAAAATTTTCACTACTCATATTTTCAAAAATGCTAAATTTTAAATTTTCACATATTCATATTTTCAAAGTTTCAAATTTTTACATACTCGTATTTTCAAAATTTCAAATTTCCACATATTCATATTTTCAAAATTTCAAATTTTCACATATTCATATTTTCAAAAATTCAAAATTTCAAATTTTCACATACTCATATATTCAAAAATTCAAAATTTCAAATTTTCACATACTCGTATTTTCAAAATTTAAAATTTTCACATACTCATATTTTCAAAAATTCAAAATTTAAAATTTTCACTACTCATATTTTTTAAAATGCAATATTTTAAATTTTCACATATTCATATTTTCAAAGTTTCAAATTTTTACATACTCTTATTTTCAAAATTTCAAATTTCCACATATTCATATTTTGAAAAAATGCAAAATTTCAAATTTTCACATACTCGTATTTTCAAAGTTTAAAATTTTTACATACTCGTATTTTCAAAATTTCAAATTTTTACATACTCGTATTTTCAAAATTTAAAATTTTCACATACTGATATTTTCAAAAATTCAAAATTTCAAATTTTCACATACTCATATTTTCAAAAATTCAAAATTACACATATTCATATTTTCAAAGTTTCAAAATTTAAATACTCGTATTTTCAAAATTTCAAATTTCCACATATTCATATTTTCAAATTTTCACATATTTATATTTTGAAAAATGCAAAATTTCAAATTTTCACATACTCATATTTTCAAAAATTCAAAATTTTAAATTTTCACATACTCATATTTTCAAAAATTCAAATTTTTACATACTCGTATTTACAAAATTTCAAATTTCCACATATTCATATTTTCAAAATTTCAAATTTTTACATACTCGTATTTTCAAAATTTCAAGTTTTTACATACTCGTATTTTCAAAATTTCAAATTTTCACTTACTCGTATTTTCAAAATTTCAAATTTTTACATACTCATATTTTCAAAAATTCAAAATTTCAAATTTTCACATACTCGTATTTTCAAATAATCAAAATTTTAAATTTTCACATATTCATATTTTTAAAGTTTTAAATTTTTACATACTCGTATTTTCAAAATTTCAAATTTCCACATATTCATATTTTCAAATTTTCACATATTCATATTTTGAAAATGCTAAATTTAAAATTTTCACATACTCATATTTTCAAAAATTCAAAATTTTAAATTTTCACATATTCATATTTTTAAAGTTTAAAATTTTAAATACTCGTATTTTCAAAATTTCAAATTTCCACATATCATATTTTCAAAATTTCAAATTTTCACATATTCATATTTTCAAAAATGCAAAATTTCAAATTTTCACATACTCATATATTTAAAATTTAAAATTTTCACATATTCATATTTTCAAAATTTAAAATTTTCAAAATTGAAAAATTTAAAATTTTCACATATTCATATTTTCAAAAATTCAAAATTTCAAATTTTCACATACTCGTACTTTCAAAATTTCAAATTTACATACTCGTATTTTCAAATTTTCACATAGTGATATTTTCAAAAATTCAAAATTTCAAATTTTCACATATTCATATATGTAAAAATTCAAAATTTCAAATTTTCACATACTCGTATTTTCAAAATTTAAAATTTTCACATTCTCATATTTTCAAAAATTCAAAATTTAAAATTTTCACATACTCATATTTTCAAAAATTCAAAATTTTAAATTTTCATATATTCATAATTTCAAAATTTCAAATTTTCACATACTCGTATTTTTAAAAATTTCAAATTTTTACATACTGATATTTTCAAAAATTCAAAATTTCAAATTTTCACATATTCATATATTCAAAAATTCAAAATTTCAAATTTTCACATACTCGAATTTTCAAAATTTCAAATTTTCACATACTCGTATTTTCAAAAATTCAAAATTTAAAATTTTCACTACTCATATTTTCAAAAATGCAAATTTTAAATTTTCACATACTCATATTTTCAAAAATTCAAAATATCAAATTTTCACATATTCATATTTTCAAAATTTCAAATTTTTACATACTCATATCTTCAAAAATTCAAAATTCATAATTACAAATTATCACATATTCATATATTCAAAATTTCAAATTTTCACATACTCGTATTTTCAAAATTTCAAATTTTAACATACTATATTTTCAAAAATTCAAATTTTTACATACTCATATTTTCAGATTTTCACATACTGATATTTTCAAATTTTCACATACTAATATTTACAAAAATTCAAAATTTTCACATATTCATATGTTCAAAATTTAAAATTTTCACATACTCGTATTTTCAAATTTCAAATTTTCACATATTCATATTTTGAAAAATGCAAAATTTCAAATTTTCACATACTCGTATTTTCAAAGTTTCAAATTTTTACATACTCGTATTTTCAAAATTTCAAATTTTCACATACTCGTATTTTCAAAAATTTAAAATTTGCACATACTCATATTTTCAAAAATTCAAAATTTTCACATATTCATATTTTCAAAATTTCAAATTTTCACATACTCGTATTTTCAAAATTGCAAATTTTCACATACTGATATTTTGAAAAATGCAAAATTTCAAATTTTCACATACTCGTATTTGCAAAGTTTCAAATTTTTACATACTCGTATTTTCAAAATTTAAAATTTTCACATACTCATATTTTCAAAAATTCAAAATTTAAAATTTTCACATACTCATATTTTCAAAAATTTTAAATTTTCACATATTCATATTTTCAAAATTTCAAATTTTAACATACTCGTATTTTCAAAATTTCAAATTTCCACATATTCATATTTTCAAAATTTCAAATTTTCACATACTTATATTTTCAAAAATTCAAAATTTTCACATATTCATATGTTCAAAAATTCAAATATTCACATACTCGTATTTTCTAATAATAAAAATTTTAAATTTTCACATATTCATATTTTTAAAGTTTCAAATTTTTACATACTCGTATTTTCAAAATTTCAAATTTCCACATATTCATATTTTCAAATTTTCACATATTCATATTTTGAAAAATGCAAAATTTCAAACTTTCACATACTCATATTTTCAAAAATTCAAAATTTTAAATTTTCACATATTCATATTTTTAAAGTTTCAAATTTTAAATACTCGTATTTTCAAAATTTCAAATTTCCACATATTCATACTTTCAAAATTTCAAATTTTCACATATTCATATTTTCAAAAATTCAAAATTTCAAATTTTCACATACTCATATATTTAAAATTTAAAATTTTCACATATTCATATTTTCAAAATTTAAAATGTTCAAAATTACAAAATTTAAAATTTTCACATATTCATATTTTTAAAGTTGCAAATTTTTACATGCTCGTATTTTCAAAATTTCAAATTTCCACATATTCATATTTTCAAATTTTTACATACTCGTATTTTCAAAATTTCAAATTTCCACATATTCATATTTTCAAAATTTCAAATTTTCACATATTCATATTTTCAAAAATTCAAAATTTCAAATTTTCACATACTCGTATTTTCAAAATTTCAAATTTTCACATACTCGTATTTTCAAAATTTCAAATTTTCACATACTCGTATTTTCAAAATTTCAAATTTTTACATAATCGTATTTTCAAAATTTCAAATTTTCACATACTCGTATTTTCAAAATTTCAAATTTTCATATACTCGTATTTTCAAAATTTCAAATTTTTACATACTCGTACTTTCAAAATTTCAAATTTCCACATATTCATATTTTCAAATTTTTACATACTCGTATTTTCAAAATTTCAAATTTTCACATACTGTTATTTTCAAAAATTCAAATTTTCACATATTCATATATTCAAAAATTCAAAATTTTATCATCTTGTATTTTCAAAATTTAAAATTTTCACATACTCATATTTTCAAAAATTCAAAATTTAAAATTTTCACATACTCATATTTTCAAAAATTCAAAATTTTCACATATTCATATTTTCAAAATTTCAAATTTTCACATACTCGTATTTTCAAAATTGCAAATTTTCACATACTGATATTTTGAAAAATGCAAAATTTCAAATTTTCACATACTCGTATTTGCAAAGTTTCAAATTTTTACATACTCGTATTTTCAAAATTTAAAATTTTCACATACTCATATTTTCAAAAATTCAAAATTTTCACATATTCATATGTTCAAAAATTCAAATATTCACATACTCGTATTTTCTAATAATCAAAATTTTAAATTTTCACATATTCATATTTTTAAAGTTTCAAATTTTTACATACTCGTATTTTCAAAATTTCAAATTTCCACATATTCATATTTTCAAAATTTCAAAATTTCAAATTTTCACATACTCGTATTTTCAAAATTTCAAATTTTTACATAATCGTATTTTCAAAATTTCAAATTTTCACATACTCGTATTTTCAAAATTTCAAATTTTCATATACTCGTATTTTCAAAATTTCAAATTTTTACATACTCGTACTTTCAAAATTTCAAATTTTCACATACTCGTATTTTCAAAATTTCAAATTTTCACATACTGATATTTTCAAAAATTCAAATTTTCACATATTCATATATTCAAAAATTCAAAATTTTACCATCTTGTATTTTCAAAATTTAAAATTTTCACATATTCATATTTTCAAAAATTTAAAATTTTCACATACTCATATTTTCAAAAATTCAAAATTTTAAATTTTCACATATTCATATTTTTAAAGTTTCAAATTTTAAATACTCGTATTTTCAAAATTTCAAATTTCCACATATTCATATTTTCAAAATTTCAAATTTTCACATATTCATATTTTCAAAAATTCAAAATTTCAAATTTTCACATACTCATATATTTAAAATTTAAAATTTTCACATATTCATATTTTCAAAATTTAAAATGTTCAAAATTACAAAATTTAAAATTTTCACATATTCATATTTTTAAAGTTTCAAATTTTTACATGCTCGTATTTTCAAAATTTTAAATTTCCACATATTCATATTTTCAAATTTTCACATATTCATATTTTGAAAAAATGCAAAATTTCAAATTTTCACATACTCATATTTTCAAAAATTCAAAATTTTAAATTTTCACAAATTCATATTTTTAAAGTTTCAAATTTTTACATACTCGTATTTTCAAAATTTCAAATTTCCACATATTCATATTTTCAAAATTTCAAATTTTCACATATTCATATTTTCAAAAATTCAAAATTTCAAATTTTCACATACTCGTATTTTCAAAATTTCAAATTTTCACATACTCGTATTTTCAAAATTTCAAATTTTCACATACTCGTATTTTCAAAATTTCAAATTTTTACATAATCGTATTTTCAAAATTTCAAATTTTCACATACTCGTATTTTCAAAATTTCAAATTTTCATATACTCGTATTTTCAAAATTTCAAATTTTTACGTACTCGTACTTTCAAAATTTCAAATTTTCACATACTCGTATTTTCAAAATTTCAAATTTTCACATACTGATATTTTCAAAAATTCAAATTTTCACATATTTATATATTCAAAAATTCAAAATTTTACCATCTTGTATTTTCAAAATTTAAAATTTTCACATACTCATATTTTCAAAAATTCAAAATTTAAAATTTTCACATACTCATATTTTCAAAAATTCAAAATTTTAAATTTTCACATATTCATATTTTCGAAATTTCAAATTTTCACATACTCGTATTTTTAAAATTTAAAATTTTTACATACTGATATTTTCAAAAATTCAAAATTTCAAATTTTCACATATTCATATATTCAAAAATTCAAAATTTCAAATTTTCACATACTCGTATTTTCAAAATTTCAAATTTTCACATACTCGTATTTTCAAAAATTTTAAATTTTCACTACTCATATTTTCAAAAATGCAAAATTTTAAATTTTCACATATTCATATTTTCAAAGTTTCAAATTTTTACATACTCGTATTTTCAAAATTTCCACATATTCATATTTTGAAAAAATGCAAAATTTCAAATTTTCACATACTCGTATTTTCAAAGTTTCAAATTTTTACATACTCGTATTTTCAAAATTTAAAATTTTCACATACTGATATTTTCAAAAATTCAAAATTTAAAATTTTCACATACTGATATTTTCAAAAATTCAAAATTTCACATATTCATATTTTCAAAGTTTCAAAATTTAAATACTCGTATTTTCAAAATTTCAAATTTCCACATATTCATATTTTCAAATTTTCACATATTCATATTTTGAAAAATGCAAAATTTCAAATTTTCACATACTCATATTTTCAAAAATTCAAAATTTTAAATTTTCACATATTCATATTTTCAAAATTTCAAATTTTTACATACTCGTATTTTCAAAATTTCAAATTTTCACATACTCGTATTTTCAAAAATTCAAAATTTAAAATTTTCACATACTCATATTTTCAAATAATCAAAATTTTAAATTTTGACATATTCATATTTTTAAAGTTTCATATTTTTACATACTCGTATTTTCAAAATTTCAAATTTCCACATATTCATATTTTGAAAAATTCAAAATTTAAAATTTTCACATACTCATATTTTCAAATAATCAAAATTTTAAATTTTCACATATTCATATTTTTAAAGTTTCAAATTTTTACATACTCGTATTTCCAAAATTTCCACATATTCATATTTTCAAAATTTCAAATTTTACATACTCGTATTTTCAAAATTTCAAATTTTCACATACTCGTATTTTCAAAAATTCAAAATTTAAATTTTTCACATACTCATATTTTCAAATAATCAAAATTTTAAATTTTCACATATTCATATTTTTAAAGTTTCATATTTTTACATACTCGTATTTTCAAAATTTCAAATTTCCACATATTCATATTTTGAAAAATTCAAAATTTCAAATTTTCACATACTCATATTTTCAAATAATCAAAATTTTTAATTTTCACATATTCATATTTTTAAAGTTTCAAATTTTTACATACTCGTATTTTCAAAATTTAAAATTTCCACATATTCATAATTTTACATATTCATATTTTGAAAAAATGCAAAATTTCAAATTTTCACATACTCGTATTTTCAAAATTTCAAATTTTCACATACTCATATATTTAAAATTTTCACATATTCAAATTTTCAAAATTTAAAATTTTCAAAATGACAAAATTTCAAATTTTCACATACTCGTATTTTCAAAAATTCAAAATCTAAAATTTTCGCATACTCATATTTTCAAATAATCAAAATTTTACATTTTCACATATTCATATTTTTAAAGTTTCAAATTTTTACATACTCGTATTTTCAAAATTTCAAATTTCCACATATTCATATTTTTACATATTCATATTTTGAAAAAATGCAAAATTTCAAATTTTCACATACTAGTATTTTCAAAATTTCAAATTTTCACATACTCGTATTTTTAAAAATTCAACATTTAAAATTTTCACTACTCATATTTTCAAAAATGCAAAATTTTAAATTTTCACATATTCATATTTTCAAAGTTTCAAATTTTTACATACTCGTATTTTCAAAATTTCAAATTTCCACATATTCATATTTTCAAAATTTCAAATTTTCACATATTCATATTTTCAAAAATTCAAAATTTCAAATTTTCACATACTCATATATTCAAAAATTCAAAATTTCAAATTTTCACATACTCGTATTTTCAAAATTTAAAATTTTCACATACTCATATTTTCAAAAATTCAAAATTTAAAATTTTCACTACTCATATTTTTTAAAATGCAAAATTTTAAATTTTCACATATTCATATTTTCAAAGTTTCAAATTTTTACATACTCTTATTTTCAAAATTTCAAATTTCCACATATTCATATTTTGAAAAAATGCAAAATTTCAAATTTTCACATACTCGTATTTTCAAAGTTTAAAATTTTAACATACTCGTATTTTCAAAATTTCAAATTTTTACATACTCGTATTTTCAAAATTTAAAATTTTCACATACTGATATTTTCAAAAATTCAAAATTTCAAATTTTCACATACTGATATTTTCAAAAATTCAAAATTTCACATATTCATATTTTCAAAGTTTCAAAATTTAAATACTCGTATTTTCAAAATTTCAAATTTCCACATATTCATATTTTCAAATTTTCACATATTTATATTTTGAAAAATGCAAAATTTCAAATTTTCACATACTCATATTTTCAAAAATTCAAAATTTTAAATTTTCACATATTCATATTTTCAAAAATTCAAATTTTTACATACTCGTATTTTCAAAATTTCAAATTTCCACATATTCATATTTTCAAATTTTCACATATTCATATTTTGAAAATGCTAAATTTAAAATTTTCACATACTCACATTTTCAAAAATTCAAAATTTCAAATTTTCACATATTCATATTTTTAAAGTTTAAAATTTTAAATACTCGTATTTTCAAAATTTCAAATTTCCACTTATCATATTTTCAAAATTTCAAATTTTCACATATTCATATTTTCAAAAATGCAAAATTTCAAATTTTCACATACTCATATATTTAAAATTTAAAATTTTCACATATTCATATTTTCAAAATTTAAAATTTTCAAAATGGAAAAATTTAAAATTTTCACATATTTATATTTTCAAAAATTCAAAATTTCAAATTTTCACATACTCGTACTTTCAAAATTTCAAATTTTCACATACTCGTATTTTCAAATTTTCACATACTGATATTTTCAAAAATTCAAAATTTCAAATTTTCACATGTTCATATATGTAAAAATTCAAAATTTCAAATTTTCACATACTCGTATTTTCAAAATTTAAAATTTTCACATTCTCATATTTTCAAAAATTCAAAATTTAAAATTTTCACATACTCATATTTTCAAAAATTCAAAATTTTAAATTTTCACATATTCATAATTTCAAAATTTAAAATTTTCACATACTCGTATTTTTAAAAATTTCAAATTTTTACATACTGATATTTTCAAAAATTCAAAATTTCAAATTTTCACATATTCATATATTCAAAATTTCAAATTTTCACATACTCGTATTTTCAAAATTTCAAATTTTCACATACTCGTATTTTCAAAAATTCAAAATTTAAAATTTTCACTACTCATATTTTCAAAAAGGCAAAATTTTAAATTTTCACATACTCATATTTTCAAAAATTCAAAATATAAAATTTTCACATATTCATATTTTCAAAATTTCAAATTTTTACATACTCATATCTTCAAAAATTCAAAATTCATAATTACAAATTATCACATATTCATATATTCAAAATTTCAAATTTTCACATACTCGTATTTTCAAAATTTCAAATTTTAACATACTATATTTTCAAAAATTCAAATTTTTACATACTCATATTTTCAAATTTTCACATACTGATATTTTCAAATTTTCACATACTAATATTTTCAAAAATTCAAAATTTTCACATATTCATATGTTCAAAATTTAAAATTTTCACATACTCGTATTTTCAAATTTCAAATTTTCACATATTCATATTTTGAAAAATGCAAAATTTCAAATTTTCACATACTCGTATTTTCAAAGTTTCAAATTGTTACATACTCATATTTTCAAAATTTCAAATTTTCACATACTCGTATTTTCAAAAATTTAAAATTTGCACATACTCATATTTTCAAAAATTCAAAATTTTCACATATTCATATTTTCAAAATTTCAAATTTTCACATACTCGTATTTTCAAAATTGCAAATTTTCACATACTGATATTTTGAAAAATGCAAAATTTCAAATTTTCACATACTCGTATTTGCAAAGTTTCAAATTTTTACATACTCGTATTTTCAAAATTTAAAATTTTCACATACTCATATTTTCAAAAATTCAAAATTTAAAATTTTCACATACTCATATTTTCAAAAATTTTAAATTTTCACATATTCATATTTTCCAAATTTCAAATTTTAACATACTCGTATTTTCAAAATTTCAAATTTCCACATATTCATATTTTCAAAATTTCAAATTTTCACATACTCATATTTTCAAAAATTCAAAATTTTCACATATTCATATGTTCAAAAATTCAAATATTCACAAACTCGTATTTTCTAATAATCAAAATTTTAAATTTTCACATATTCATATTTTTAAAGTTTCAAATTTTTACATACTCGTATTTTCAAAATTTCAAATTTCCACATATTCATATTTTCAAATTTTCACATATTCATATTTTGAAAAATGCAAAATTTCAAACTTTCACATACTCATATTTTCAAAAATTCAAAATTTTAAATTTTCACATATTCATATTTTTAAAGTTTCAAATTTTAAATACTCGTATTTTCAAAATTTCAAATTTCCACATATTCATACTTTCAAAATTTCAAATTTTCACATATTCATATTTTCAAAAATTCAAAATTTCAAATTTTCACATACTCATATATTTAAAATTTAAAATTTTCACATATTCATATTTTCAAAATTTAAAATGTTCAAAATTACAAAATTTAAAATTTTCACATATTCATATTTTTAAAGTTGCAAATTTTTACATGCTCGTATTTTCAAAATTTCAAATTTCCACATATTCATATTTTCAAATTTTTACATACTCGTATTTTCAAAATTTCAAATTTCCACATATTCATATTTTCAAAATTTCAAATTTTCACATATTCATATTTTCAAAAATTCAAAATTTCAAATTTTCACATACTCGTATTTTCAAAATTTCAAATTTTCACATACTCGTATTTTCAAAATTTCAAATTTTCACATACTCGTATTTTCAAAATTTCAAATTTTTACATAATCGTATTTTCAAAATTTCAAATTTTCACATACTCGTATTTTCAAAATTTCAAATTTTCATATACTCGTATTTTCAAAATTTCAAATTTTTACATACTCGTACTTTCAAAATTTCAAATTTTCACATACTCGTATTTTCAAAATTTCAAATTTTCACATACTGATATTTTCAAAAATTCAAATTTTCACATATTCATATATTCAAAAATTCAAAATTTTATCATCTTGTATTTTCAAAATTTAAAATTTTCACATACTCATATTTTCAAAAATTCAAAATTTAAAATTTTCACTTACTCATATTTTCAAAAATTCAAAATACTCATATTTTCAAAAATTCAAAATTTTAAATTTTCACATATTCATATTTTTGAAATTTCAAATTTTCGCATACTCGTATTTTTAAAATTTCAAATTTTTACATACTGATATTTTCAAAAATTCAAAATTTCAAATTTTCACATATTCATATATTCAAAAATTCAAAATTTCAAATTTTCACATACTCGTATTTTCAAAATTTCAAATTTTCACATACTCGTATTTTCAAAAATTTTAAATTTTCACTACTCATATTTCCAAAAATGCAAAATTTTAAATTTTCACATATTCATATTTTCAAAGTTTCAAATTTTTACATACTCGTATTTTCAAAATTTCCACATATTCATATTTTTACATATTCATATTTTGAAAAAATGCAAAATTTCAAATTTTCACATACTCGTATTTTCAAAGTTTCAAATTTTTACATACTCGTATTTTCAAAATTTAAAATTTTCACATACTGATATTTTCAAAAATTCAAAATTTAAAATTTTCATATACTGATATTTTCAAAAATTCAAAATTTCACATATTCATATTTTCAAAGTTTCAAAATTTAAATACTCGTATTTTCAAAATTTCAAATTTCCACATATTCATATTTTCAAATTTTCACATATTCATATTTTGAAAAATGCAAAATTTCAAACTTTCACATACTCATATTTTTTAAATTTTCACATATTCATATTTTTAAAGTTTCAAATTTTTACATACTCGTATTTCCAAAATTTCCACATATTCATATTTTCAAATTTTTACATACTCGTATTTTTAAAATTTCACATACTCGTATTTTCAAAATTTCAAATTTTCACATACTCGTATTTTCAAAATTTCAAATTTTTACATACTCGTATTTTCAAAATTTCAAATTTTCACATACTCGTATTTTCAAAATTTCAAATTTTCACATACTCACATTTTCAAAAATTCAAAATTTTCACATATTCATATGTTCAAAAATTCAAAATTTCAAATTTTTACATACTCGTATTTTCAAAAATTCAAAATTTCAAATTTTCACATACTCATATTTTCAAATAATCAAAATTTTAAATTTTCACATATTCATATTTTTAAAGTTTCTTATTTTTACATACTCGTATTTTCAAAATTTCAAATTTCCACATATTCATATTTTGAAAAATGCAAAATTTCAAATTTTCACATACTCATATTTTCAAAAATTCAAAATTTGAAATTTTCACATATTCATATTTTTAAAGTTTCAAATTTTTACATACTCGTATTTTCAAAATTTCAAATTTCCACATATTCATATTTTCAAAATTTCAAATTTTCACATATTCATATTTTCAAAAAATTCAAAATTTCAAATTTTCACATACTCATATTATCAAAAATTCAAAATTTCAAATTTTCACATACTCATATTTTCAAAAATTCAAAATTTTCACATATTCATATTTTCAAAATTTAAAATTTTCACATACTCATATTTTCAAAAATTAAAATTTTCACATACTCATATTTTCAAAATTTCAAATTTTCACATATTCATAATTTCAAAATTTCAAATTTTTACATACTCATATTTTCAAAAATTCAAAATTACAAATTATCACATATTCATATATTCCAAATTTCAAATTTTCACATACTCGTATTTTCAAAATTTCAAATTTTCACATACTATATTTTCAAAAATTCAAATTTTCACATACTCATATTTTCAAATTTTCACATACTGATATTTTCAAATTTTCACATACTAATATTTTCAAAAATTCAAAATTTTCACATATTCATATGTTCAAAATTTAAAATTTTCACATACTCGTATTTTCAAAATTTCAAATTTTCACATACTATATTTTCAAAAATTCAAATTTTCACATATTCATATTTTGAAAAATGCAAAATTTCAAATTTTCAAATACTCGTATTTTCAAAGTTTCAAATTTTTACATACTTGTATTTTCAAAATTTCAAATTTTCACATACTCGTATTTTCAAAAATTCAAAATTTCAAATTTTCACATACTCATATTTTCAAAAATTTTAAATTTTCACATATTCATATTTTCAAAATTTAAAATTTTCACATACTCGTATTTTCAAAATTTAAAATTTTCACATACTCGTATATTCAAAGTTTCAAATTTTTACATACTCGTATTTTCAAAATTTAAAATTTTCACATACTCATATTTTCAAAAATTCAAAATTTAAAATTTTCACATACTCATATTTTCAAAAATTCAAAATTTTAAATTTTCACATATTCATATTTTCAAAATTTCAAATTTTCACATACTCGTATTTTAAAAATTTCAAATTTTCACATACTGATTTTTTCAAAAATTCAAAATTTCAAATTTTCACATATTCATATATTCAAAAATTCAAAATTTCAAATTTTCACATACTCGTATTTTCAAAATTTCACATTTTCACATACCCATATTTTCAAAAATTCAAAATTTAAAATTTTCACTACTCATATTTTCAAAAATGCAAAATTTTAGATTTTCACATATTCATATTTTCAAAGTTTCAAATTTTTACATACAAGTATTTTCAAAATTTCAAATTTCCACATATTCATATTTTTACATATTCATATTTTGAAAAAATGCAAAATTTCAAATTTTCACATACTCGTATTTTCAAAGTTTCAAATTTTTACATACTTGTATTTTCAAAATTTAAAATTTTTACATACTCGTATTTTCAAAATTTAAAATTTTCACATACTGATATTATCAAAATTCCAAATTTTAAATTTTCACATACTGATATTTTCAAAAGTTCAAAACTTCACATATTCATATTTTCAAAGTTTCAAAATTTAAATACTCGTATTTTCAAAATTACAAATTTCCACATATTCATATTTTCAAATTTTCACATATTCATATTTTGAAAAATTCAAAATTTCAAATTTTCACATACTCATATTTTTAAAAATTTAAAATTTTAAATTTTCACATATTCATATTTTTAAAGTTTCAAATTTTTACATACTCATATTTTCATATTTTTCAAAATTTCAAATTTTTACATACTCGTATTTTCAAAATTTTAAATTTTCACATACTCGTATTTTCAAAATTTCAAATTTTCACATACTCGTATTTTCAAAATTTCAAATTTTCACATACTCATATTTTCAAAAATTCAAAATTTTCACATATTCATATGTTCAAAAATTCAAAATTTAAAATTTTCACATACTCGTATTTTCAAAAATTTAAAATTTTCACATACTCATATTTTCAAATAATCAAAATTTTAAATTTTCACATATTCATATTTTTAAAGTTTCAAATTTTTACATACTCGTATTTTCAAAATTTCAAATTTCCACATATTCATATTTTCAAATTTTCACATATTCATATTTTGAAAAATGCAAAATTTCAAATTTTCTCATACTCATATTTTCAAAAATTCAAAATTTTAAATTTTCACATATTCATATTTTTACAGTTTCAAATTTTTACATACTCGTATTTTCAAAATTTCAAATTTCCACATATTCATATTTTCAAAATTTCAAATTTTCACATATTCATATTTTCAAAAATTCAAATTTTCACATACTCATATATTTAAAATTTTCCAATATTAATATTTTCAAAATTTAAAATTTTCAAAATTAAAAAATTTAAAATTTTCACATATTCATATTTTCAAAAATTCAAAATTTTAAATTTTCACATACTCGTATTTTCAAAATTTCAAATTTTCACATACTAATATTTTCAAAAATTCAAAATTTCAAATTTTCACAGATTCATATATTCAAAAATTCAAAATTTCAAATTTTCACATACTCGTATTTTCAAAATTTAAAATTTTCACATACTCATATTTTCAAAAATTCAAAATTTAAAATTTTCACATACTCATATTTTCAAAAATTCAAAATTTTAAATTTTCACATATTCATATTTTAAAAATTTCAAATTTTCACATACTCGTATTTTCAAAAATTCAAATTTTCACATACTGATATTTTCAAAAATTCAAAATTTCCAATTTTCACATATTCATATATTCAAAAATTCAAAATTTCAAATTTTCACATACTCGTATTTTCAAAATTTCAAATTTTCACATACTCATATTTTCAAAAATTTAAAATTTTCACTACTCATATTTTCACAAATGCAAAATTTTAAATTTTCACATATTCATATTTTCAAAGTTTCAAATTTTAATATACTCGTATTTTCAAAATTTCAAATTTCCACATATTCATATTTTGCAAAAATGTAAAATTTCAAATTTTCACATATTTTTCAACTTTTTACATACTCGTATTTTCAAAATTTCAAATTTTTACATACTCGTATTTTCAAAATTTAAAATTTTCACATACTGATATTTTCAAAAATTCAAAATTTCAAATTTTCACACACTGATATTTTCATAAATTCAAAATTTCACATATTCATATCTTCAAAGTTTCAAAATTTAAATACTCATATTATCAAAATTTCAAATTTCCACATATTCATATTTTCAAATTTTCACATATTCATATTTTGAAAAATGCAAAATTTCAAATTTTCACATACTCATATTTTCAAACATTCAAAATTTTAAATTTTCACATATTCAAATTTTTAAAGTTTCAAATTTTTACATACTCGTATTTTCAAAATTTCAAATTTCCACATATTCATATTTTCAAAATTTCAAATTTTTACATACTCGTATTTTCAAAATTTCAAATTTTCAAATACTCGTATTTTTAATATTTCAAATTTTCACATACTCGTATTTTCAAAATTTCAAATTTTTACATACTCATATTTTCAAAATTTAAAATTTTCACATACTCGTATTTTCAAAATTTCAAATTTTCACATACTCATATTTTCAAAAATTCAAAATTTCAAATTTTCACAACTGATATTTTCAAAAATTCAAAATTTCACATATTCATATTTTCAAAGTTCCAAAATTTAAATACTCGTATTTTCAAAATTTCAAATTTCCACATATTCATATTTTCAAATTTTCACATATTCATATTTTGAAAAATTCAAAATTTCAAATTTTCACATACTCATATTTTCAAAAATTCAAAATTTTAAATTTTCACATATTCATATTTTTAAAGTTTCAAATTTTTACATACTCGTATTTTCAAAATTTCAAATTTCCACATATTCATATTTTCAAAATTTCAAATTTTTACATACTCGTATTTTCAAAATTTCAAATTTTCACATACTCGTATTTTCAAAATTTCAAATTTTCACATACTCGTATTTTCAAAATTTCAAATTTTTACATACTGATATTTTCAAAAATTCAAAATTTCACATATTCATATTTTCAAAGTTTCAAAATTTAAATACTCGTATTTTCAAAATTTCAAATTTCCACATATTCATATTTTCAAATTTTCACATATTCATATTTTGAAAAATGCAAAATTTCAAATTTTCACATAGTCATATTTTCAAAAATTCAATATTTTAAATTTTCACATATTCATATTTTCAAAGTTTCAAATTTTTACAGACTGGTATTTTCAAAATTTCAAATTTCCACATATTCATATTTTCAAAATTTCAAATTTTCACATATTCATATTTTGAAAAATGCAAAATTTCAAATTTTCACATACTCGTATTTTCAAAATTCAAATTTTCACATACTCATATTTTCAAAAATTCAAATTTTCACATACTCGTATTTTTAAAATTTCTAATTCTCACATACTCATATTTTCAAAAATTCAAAATTTAAAATTTTCACATACTCGTATTTTCAAAATTTCAAATTTCCACATATTCATATTTTCAAAATTTCAAATTTTCACATATTCATATTTTGAAAAATGCAAAATTTCAAATTTTCACATACTCGTATTTTCAAAATTTAAAATTTTCACATATTCATATTTTCAAAATTTAAAATTTTCAAAATTACAAAATTTTAAATTTTCACATATTCATAATTTCAAAATTTTAAATTTTCACATATTCATATTTTGAAAAATGCAAAATTTCTAATTTTCACATACTTGTATATTCAAAATTTCAAATTTTCACATACTGATATTTTCAAAAATTTTAATTTTTCACATATTCATATATTCAAAAATTCAAAATTTCAAATTTTCACATACTCGTATTTTCAAAATTTCAAATTTTTACATACTGATATTTTCAAAATCTCAAATTTTCACATATTTATATATTCAAAAATTCAAAATTTCAAATTTTCACATACTCGTATTTTCAAAGTTTCAAATTTTCACATACTCGTAGTTTCAAAATTTCAAATTTTTACATACTCGTATTTACAAAATTTAAAATTTTCACATACTGATATTTTAAAAAATTCAAAATTTCACATATTCATATTTTCAAAGTTTCAAAATTTAAATACTCGTATTTTCAAAATTTCAAATTTCCACATATTCATATTTTCATATTTTCAAATTTTCACATATTCATATTTTGAAAAATGCAAAATTTCACATTTTCACATAGTCATATTTTCAAAAATTCAATATTTTAAATTTTCACATATTCATATTTTCAAAGTTTCAAATTTTTACAGACTGGTATTTTCAAAATTTCAAATTTCCACATATTCATATTTCCAAATTTCAAATTTTCACATATTCATATTTTGAAAAATGCAAAATTTCAAATTTTTACATACTCGTATTTTCAAAATTCAAATTTTCACATACTCATATTTTCAAAAATTCAAAATTTCAAATTTTCACATACTCGTATTTTCAAAATTTCTAATTCTCACATACTCATATTTTCAAAAATTCAAAATTTAAAATTTTCACATACTCATATTTTCAAAAATTCAAAATTTAAAATTTCCACATATTCAAATTTTCAAAATTTCAAATTTTCACATATTCATATTTTGAAAAATGCAAAATTTCAAATTTTCACATACTCGTATTTTCAAAATTTAAAATTTTCACATATTCATATTTTCAAAATTTAAAATTTTCAAAATTACAAAATTTAAAATTTTCACATATTCATAATTTCAAAATTTAAAATTTTCACATATTCATATTTTGAAAAATGCAAAATTTCTAATTTTCACATACTCGTATATTCAAAATTTCAAATTTTCACATACTGATATTTTCAAAAATTTTAAATTTTCACATATTCATATATTCAAAAATTCAAAATTTCAAATTTTCACATACTCGTATTTTCAAAATTTCAAATTTTTACATACTGATATTTTCAAAATCTCAAATTTTCACATATTTATATATTCAAAAATTCAAAATTTCAAATTTTCACATACTCGTATTTTCAAAATTTAAAATTTTCACATACTTTTTCAAAAATTCAAAATTTTAAATTTTCACATATTCATATTTTCAAAGTTTCAAATTTTTACAGACTGGTATTTTCAAAATTTCAAATTTCCACATATTCATATTTTCAAAATTTCAAATTTTCACATATTCATATTTTGAAAAATGCAAAATTTCAAATTTTCACATACTCGTATTTTCAAAATTCAAATTTTCACATACTCATATTTTCAAAAATTCAAAATTTCAAATTTTCACATACTTGTATTTTCAAAATTTCAAATTCTCACATACTCATATTTTCAAAAATTCAAAATTGAAAATTTTCACATACTCATATTTTTAAAAATTCAAAATTTTCACATATTCATATATTCAAAAATTCAAAATTTCAAATTTTCACATACTCGTATTTTCAAAATTTCAAATTTTTACATACTGATATTTTCAAAAATTCAAAATTTAAAATTTTCACATATTCACATATTCATATATTCAAAAATTCAAAATTTCATATTTTCACATACTTTTTCAAAAATTCAAAATTTTAAATTTTCACATATTCATATTTTCAAAATTTAAAATTTTTACATATTCATATTTTCAAAATTTAAAATTTTCACATATTCATATTTTGAAAATTTCAAATTTTCACATATTCATATTTTGAAAAATGCTAAATTTCATATTTTCACATACTCGTATTTTCAAAATTTCAAATTTTCACATACTCATATTTTCAAAAAGTCAAAATTTTCACATATTCATATATTCAAAAATTCAAAATTTCAAATTTTCACATACTCGTATTTTCAAAATTTCAAATTTTACATACTGATATTTCAAAATTCAAATTTTCACATATTTGTATATTCAAAAATTCAAAATTTCAAATTTTCACATACTCGTATTTTCAAAATTTCAAATTTTCATATTTTCAAAAATTCAAAATTTTCACATATTCATATGTTCAAAATTTCAAATTGTCACATACTCGTATTTTCAAAACCTCAAATCTTCACATACTCATATTTTCAAAAATTCAAAATTTCAAATTTTTACATACTCATATTTTCAAAATTTCAAATTAACACATACTCATATATTCAAAATTTAAAATTTTCACATACTCGTATTTTCAAAATTTCAAATTTTCACATACTGATATTTTCAAAAATTTCAAATTTTCACATATTCATATATTCAAAAATTCAAAATTTCACATACTCGTATTTTCAAAATTTCAAATTTTCATATTTTCAAAAATTCAAAATTTTCACATATTCATATGTTCAAAATTTCAAATTGTCACATACTCGTATTTTCAAAATTTCAAATTTTCACATACTCATATTTTCAAAAATTCAAAATTTCAAATTTTCACTTACTCATATTTTCAAAATTTCAAATTTTCACATACTCGTATTTTCAAAATTTCAAATTTTCTTATTTTCAAAAATTTAAAATTTTCACATATTCATATGTTCAAAATTTCAAATTGTCACATACTCGTATTTTCAAAATTTCAAATTTTCACATACTCATCTTTTCAAAAATTCAAAATTTCAAATTTTCACATACTCATATTTTCAAAATTTCAAATTTTCACATACTCGTATTTTCAAAATTTCAAATTTTCATATTTTCAAAAATTCAAAATTTTCACATATTCATATGTTCAAAATTTCAAATTGTCACATACTCGCATTTTCACATACTCATATTTTCAAAAATTCAATATTTTAAATTTTCACATATTCATATTTTCAAAGTTTCAAATTTTTACAGACTGGTATTTTCAAAATTTCAAATTTCCACATATTCATATTTCCAAATTTCAAATTTTCACATATTCATATTTTGAAAAATGCAAAATTTCAAATTTTCACATACTCGTATTTTCAAAATTCAAATTTTCACATACTCATATTTTCAAAAATTCAAAATTTCAAATTTTCACATACTCGTATTTTCAAAATTTCTAATTCTCACATACTCATATTTTCAAAAATTCAAAATTTAAAATTTTCACATACTCATATTTTCAAAATTTCAAATTTCCACATATTCATATTTTCAAAATTTCAAATTTTCACATATTCATATTTTGAAAAATGCAAAATTTCAAATTTTCACATACTCGTATTTTCAAATTTAAAATTTTCACATATTCATATTTTCAAAATTTAAAATTTTCAAAATTACAAAATTTAAAATTTTCACATATTCATAATTTCAAAATTTAAAATTTGCACATATTCATATTTTGAAAAATGCAAAATTTCTAATTTTCACATACTCGTATATTCAAAATTTCAAATTTTCACATACTGATATTTGCAAAAATTTTAAATTTTCACATATTCATATATTCAAAAATTCAAAATTTCAAATTTTCACATACTCGTATTTTCAAAATTTCAAATTTTTACATACTGATATTTTCAAAATCTCAAATTTTCACATATTTATATATTCAAAAATTCAAAATTTCAAATTTTCACATACTCGTATTTTCAAAATTTAAAATTTTCACATACTTTTTCAAAAATTCAAAATTTTAAATTTTCACATATTCATATTTTCAAAGTTTCAAATTTTTACAGACTGGTATTTTCAAAATTTCAAATTTCCACATATTCATATTTTCAAAATTTCAAATTTTCACATATTCATATTTTGAAAAATGCAAAATTTCAAATATTCACATACTCGTATTTTCAAAATTCAAATTTTCACATACTCATATTTTCAAAAATTCAAAATTTCATATTTTCACATACTTGTATTATCAAAATTTCAAATTCTCACATACTCATATTTTCAAAAATTCAAAATTTAAAATTTTCACATACTCATATTTTTAAAAATTCAAAATTTTCACATATTCATATATTCAAAAATTCAAAATTTCAAATTTTCACATACTCGTATTTTCAAAATTTCAAATTTTTACATACTGATATTTTCAAAAATTCAAAATTTCAAATTTTCACATATTCACATATTCATATATTCAAAAATTCAAAATTTCAAATTTTCACATACTTTTTCAAAAATTCAAAATTTTCACATATTCATATTTTCAAAAAGTCAAAATTTTTACATATTCATATTTTCAAAATTTAAAATTTTCACATATTCATATTTTGAAAATTTCAAATTTTCACATATTCATATTTTGAAAAATGCTAAATTTCATATTTTCACATACTCGTATTTTCAAAATTTCAAATTTTCACATACTCATATTTTCAAAAAGTCAAAATTTTCACATATTCATATATTCAAAAATTCAAAATTTCAAATTTTCACATACTCGTATTTTCAAAATTTCAAATTTTTACATACTCATATTTTCAAAAATTCAAATTTTCACATATTTATATATTCAAAAATTCAAAATTTCAAATTTTCACATACTCGTATTTTCAAAATTTCAAATTTTCATATTTTCAAAAATTCAAAATTTTCACATATTCATA
Source organism: Muscina levida (assembly GCA_964034835.1). Taxonomy (NCBI): domain Eukaryota; kingdom Metazoa; phylum Arthropoda; class Insecta; order Diptera; family Muscidae; genus Muscina; species Muscina levida. The sequence continues at coordinate 77,174,972 of OZ035880.1, forward strand.
TGTTCAAAATTTCAAATTGTCACATACTCGTATTTTCAAAACTTCAAATCTTCACATACTCATATTTTCAAAAATTCAAAATTTCAAATTTTTACATACTCATATTTTCAAAATTTCAAATTAACACATACTCATATATTCAAAATTTAAAATTTTCACATACTCGTATTTTCAAAATTTCAAATTTTCACATACTGATATTTTCAAAAATTCATATTTTCAAATTTTCACATATTCATATATTCAAAAATTCAAAATTTCAAATTTTCACATACTCGTATTTTCAAAATTTCAAATTTTCATATTTTCAATAATTCAAAATTTTCACATATTCATATGTTCAAAATTTCAAATTGTCACATACTCGTATTTTCAAAATTTCAAATTTTCACATACTCATATTTTCAAAAATTCAAAATTTCAAATTTTCAGTTACTCATATTTTCAAAATTTCAAATTTTCACATACTCGTATTTTCAAAATTTCAAATTTTCTTATTTTCAAAAATTCAAAATTTTCACATATTCATATGTTCAAAATTTCAAAATTTCAAATTGTCACATACTCGTATTTTCAAAATTTCAAATTTTCACATACTCATATTTTCAAAAATTCAAAATTTCAAATTTTCACATACTCATATTTTCAAAATTTCAAATTTTCACATACTCGTATTTTCAAAATTTCAAATTTTCATATTTTCAAAAATTCAAAATTTTCACATATTCATATGTTCAAAATTTCAAATTGTCACATACTCGCATTTTCACATACTCATATTTTCAAAAATTCAAAATTTCAAATTTTCACATACCCATACTTTCAAAATTTTAAATTTTCACATACTCGTATTTTCAAAATTTCAAATTTTCATATTTTTAAAAATTCAAAATTTTCATATGTTCAAAATTTCAAATTTTCTTATTTTCAAAAATTCAAAATTTTCACATATTCATATGTTCAAAATTTCAAAATTTCAAATTGTCACATACTCGTATTTTCAAAATTTAAAATTTTCACATACTGATATTTTCAAAAATTCAAAATTTCAAATTTTCACACACTGATATTTTCAAAAATTCAAAATTTCACATATTCATATTTTCAAAGTTTCAATATTTAAATACTCATATTATCAAAATTTCAAATTTCCACATATTCATATTTTGAAAAATGCAAAATTTCAAATTTTCACGTACTCATATTTTCAAAAATTCAAAATTTTAAATTTTCACATATTCAAATTTTTAAAGTTTCAAATTTTTACATACTTTTTTTTCAAAATTTCAAATTTCCACATATTCATATTTTCAAAATTTCAAATTTTTACATACTCGTATTTTCAAAATATCAAATTTTCACATACTCGTATTTTTAATATTTCAAATTTTCACATACTCGTATTTTTAAAATTTCAAATTTTTACATACTCGTATTTTCAAAATTTAAAATTTTCACATACTCGTATTTTCAAAATTTCAAATTTTCACATACTCATATTTTCAAAAATTCAAAATTTCAAATTTTCACATACTGATATTTTCAAAAATTCAAAATTTCACATATTCATATTTTCAAAGTTTCAAAATTTAAATACTCGTATTTTCAAAATTTCAAATTTCCACATATTCATATTTTCACATATTCATATTTTGAAAAATGCAAAATTTCAAATTTTCACATACTCATATTTTCAAAAATTCAAAATTTTAAATTTTCACATATTCATATTTTTAAATTTCAAATTTTTACATACTCGTATTTTCAAAATTTCAAATTTCCACATATTCATATATTCAAAATTTCAAATTTTTACATACTCGTATTTTCAAAATTTCAAATTTTCACATACTCGTATTTTCAAAATTTCAAATTTTCACATACTCGTATTTTCAAAATTTCAAATTTTTAAATACTCGTATTTTCAAAATATCAAATTTTCACATACTCGTATTTTCAAAATTTCAAATTTTCACATACTCATATTTTTAAAAATTCAAAATTTCAAATTTTCACATACTCGTATTTTCAAAGTTTCAAATTTTCACATACTCGTAGTTTCAAAATTTCAAATTTTTACATACTCGTATTTACAAAATTTAAAATTTTCACATACTGATATTTTCAAAAATTCAAAATTTCACATATTCATATTTTCAAAATTTAAATACTCGTATTTTCAAAATTTCAAATTTCCACATATTCATATTTTCAAATTTTCACATATTCATATTTTGAAAAATGCAAAATTTCAAATTTTCACATAGTCATATTTTCAAAAATTCAATATTTTAAATTTTCACATATTCATATTTTCAAAGTTTCAAATTTTTACAGACTGGTATTTTCAAAATTTCAAATTTCCACATATTCATATTTTCAAAATTTCAAATTTTCACATATTCATATTTTGAAAAATGCAAAATTTCAAATTTTCACATACTCGTATTTTCAAAATTCAAATTTTCACAAACTCATATTTTCAAAAATTCAAAATTTCAAATTCTCACATACTCATATTTTCAAAAAATTTCAAATTTTCACATACTTTTTCAAAAATTCAAAATTTTCACATATTCATATTTTCAAAAAGTCAAAATTTTTACATATTCATATTTTCAAAATTTAAAATTTTCACATATTCATATTTTGAAAATTTCAAATTTTCACATATTCATATTTTGAAAAATGCTAAATTTCATATTTTCACATACTCGTATTTTCAAAATTTCAAATTTTCACATACTCATATTTTCAAAAAGTCAAAATTTTCACATATTCATATATTCAAAAATTCAAAATTTCAAATTTTCACATACTCGTATTTTCAAAATTTCAAATTTTTACATACTGATATTTTCAAAAATTCAAATTTTCACATATTTATATATTCAAAAATTCAAAATTTCAAATTTTCACATACTCGTATTTTCAAAATTTCAAATTTTCATATTTTCAAAAATTCAAAATTTTCACATATTCATATGTTCAAAATTTCAAATTGTCACATACTCGTATTTTCAAAACTTCAAATCTTCACATACTCATATTTTCAAAAATTCAAAATTTCAAATTTTTACATACTCATATTTTCAAAATTTCAAATTAACACATACTCATATATTCAAAATTTAAAATTTTCACATACTCGTATTTTCAAAATTTCAAATTTTCACATACTGATATTTTCAAAAATTCAAAATTTCAAATTTTCACATATTCATATATTCAAAAATTCAAAATTTCAAATTTTCACATACTCGTATTTTCAAAATTTCAAATTTTCATATTTTCAATAATTCAAAATTTTCACATATTCATATGTTCAAAATTTCAAACTTTCACATACTCGTATTTTCAAAATTTCAAATTTTCACATACTCATATTTTCAAAAATTCAAAATTTCAAATTTTCAGTTACTCATATTTTCAAAATTTCAAATTTTCTTATTTTCAAAAATTCAAAATTTTCACATATTCATATGTTCAAAATTTCAAATTGTCACATACTCGTATTTTCAAAATTTCAAATTTTCACATACTCATATTTTCAAAAATTCAAAATTTCAAATTTTCACATACTCATATTTTCAAAATTTCAAATTTTCACATACTCGTATTTTCAAAATTTCAAATTTTCATATTTTCAAAAATTCAAAATTTTCACATATTCATATGTTCAAAATTTCAAATTGTCACATACTCGCATTTTCACATACTCATATTTTCAAAAATTCAAAATTTCAAATTTTCACATACCCATACTTTCAAAATTTTAAATTTTCACATACTCGTATTTTCAAAATTTCAAATTTTCATATTTTCAAAAATTCAAAATTTTCATATGTTCAAAATTTCAAATTGTCACATACTCGTATTTTCAAAATTTAAAATTTTCACATACTGATATTTTCAAAAATTCAAAATTTCAAATTTTCACACACTGATATTTTCAAAAATTCAAAATTTCACATATTCATATTTTCAAAGTTTCAATATTTAAATACTCATATTATCAAAATTTCAAATTTCCACATATTCATATTTTAAAATTTTCACATATTCATATTTTGAAAAATGCAAAATTTCAAATTTTCACGTACTCATATTTTCAAAAATTCAAAATTTTAAATTTTCACATATTCAAATTTTTAAAGTTTCAAATTTTTACATACTCGTATTTTCAAAATTTCAAATTTCCACATATTCATATTTTCAAAATTTCAAATTTTTACATACTCGTATTTTCAAAATATCAAATTTTCACATACTCGTATTTTTAATATTTCAAATTTTCACATACTCGTATTTTTAAAATTTCAAATTTTTACATACTCGTATTTTCAAAATTTAAAATTTTCACATACTCGTATTTTCAAAATTTCAAATTTTCACATACTCATATTTTCAAAAATTTAAAATTTTCACATACTGATATTTTCAAAAATTCAAAATTTCACATATTCATATTTTCAAAGTTTCAAAATTTAAATACTCGTATTTTCAAAATTTCAAATTTCCACATATTTATATTTTCACATATTCATATTTTGAAAAATGCAAAATTTCAAATTTTCACATACTCATATTTTCAAAAATTCAAAATTTTAAATTTTCACATATTCATATTTTTAAATTTCAAATTTTTACATACTCGTATTTTCAAAATTTCAAATTTCCACATATTCATATATTCAAAATTTCAAATTTTTACATACTCGTATTTTCAAAATTTCAAATTTTCACATACTCGTATTTTCAAAATTTCAAATTTTCACATACTCGTATTTTCAAAATTTCAAATTTTAAATACTCGTATTTTCAAAATATCAAATTTTCACATACTCGTATTTTCAAAATTTCAAATTTTCACATACTCATATTTTTAAAAATTCAAAATTTCAAATTTTCACATACTCGTATTTTCAAAGTTTCAAATTTTCACATACTCGTAGTTTCAAAATTTCAAATTTTTACATACTCGTATTTACAAAATTTAAAATTTTCACATACTGATATTTTCAAAAATTCAAAATTTCACATATTCATATTTTCAAAATTTAAATACTCGTATTTTCAAAATTTCAAATTTCCACATATTCATATTTTCAAATTTTCACATATTCATATTTTGAAAAATGCAAAATTTCAAATTTTCACATAGTCATATTTTCAAAAATTCAATATTTTAAATTTTCACATATTCATATTTTCAAAGTTTCAAATTTTTACAGACTGGTATTTTCAAAATTTCAAATTTCCACATATTCATATTTTCAAAATTTCAAATTTTCACATATTCATATTTTGAAAAATGCAAAATTTCAAATTTTCACATACTCGTATTTTCAAAATTCAAATTTTCACAAACTCATATTTTCAAAAATTCAAAATTTCAAATTCTCACATACTCATATTTTCAAAAATTCAAAATTTAAAATTTTCACATACTCATATTTTTAAAAATTCAAAATTTTCACATATTCATATATTCAAAAATTCAAAATTTCAAATTTTCACATACTCGTATTTTCAAAATTTCAAATTTTTACATACTGATATTTTCAAAAATTCAAAATTTCAAATTTTCACATATTCATATATTCAAAAATTCAAAATTTCAAATTTTCACATACTTTTTCAAAAATTCAAAAATTTAAATTTTCACATATTTATATTTTCAAAATTTAAAATTTTTACATATTCATATTTCAAAATTTAAAATTTTCACATATTCATATTTTGAAAATTTCAAATTTTCACATATTCATATTTTGAAAAATGCTAAATTTCATATTTTCACATACTCGTATTTTCAAAATTTCAAATTTTCACATACTCATATTTTCAAAAAGTCAAAATTTTCACATATTCATATATTCAAAAATTCAAAAATTCAAAATTTCAAATTTTCACATACTCGTATTTTCAAAATTTCAAATTTTCATATTTTCAAAAATTCAAAATTTTCACATATTCATATGTTCAAAATTTCAAATTGTCACATACTCGTATTTTCAAAATTTCAAATTTTCACATACTCATATTTTCAAAAATTCAAAATTTCAAATTTTCACTTACTCATATTTTCAAAATTTCAAATTTTCACATACTCGTATTTTCAAAATTTCAAATTTTTACATACTGATATTTTCAAAAATTCAAATTTTCACATATTTATATATTCAAAAATTCAAAATTTCAAATTTTCACATACTCGTATTTTCAAAATTTCAAATTTTCGTATTTTCAAAAATTCAAAATTTTCACATATTCATATGTTCAAAATTTCAAAATTTCAAATTGTCACATACTCGTATTTTCAAAACTTCAAATCTTCACATACTCATATTTTCAAAAATTCAAAATTTCAAATTTTTACATACTCATATTTTCAAAATTTCAAATTAACACATAGTCATATATTCAAAATTTCAAATTTTCACATACTCGTATTTTCAAAATTTCAAATTTTCACATACTGATATTTTCAAAAATTCAAAATTTCAAATTTTCACATATTCATATATTCAAAAATTCAAAATTTCAAATTTTCACATACTCGTATTTTCAAAATTTCAAATTTTCATATTTTCAAAAATTCAAAATTTTCACATATTCATATGTTCAAAATTTCAAATTGTCACATACTCGTATTTTCAAAATTTCAAATTTTCACATACTCATATTTTCAAAAATTCAAAATTTCAAATTTTCACTTACTCATATTTTCAAAATTTCAAATTTTCACATACTCGTATTTTCAAAATTTCAAATTTTTACATACTGATATTTTCAAAAATTCAAATTTTCACATATTTATATATTCAAAAATTCAAAATTTCAAATTTTCACATACTCGTATTTTCAAAATTTCAAATTTTCGTATTTTCAAAAATTCAAAATTTTCACATATTCATATGTTCAAAATTTCAAAATTTCAAATTGTCACATACTCGTATTTTCAAAACTTCAAATCTTCACATACTCATATTTTCAAAAATTCAAAATTTCAAATTTTTACATACTCATATTTTCAAAATTTCAAATTAACACATACTCATATATTCAAAATTTCAAATTTTCACATACTCGTATTTTCAAAATTTCAAATTTTCACATACTGATATTTTCAAAAATTCAAAATTTCAAATTTTCACATATTCATATATTCAAAAATTCAAAATTTCAAATTTTCACATACTCGTATTTTCAAAATTTCAAATTTTCATATTTTCAAAAATTCAAAATTTTCACATATTCATATGTTCAAAATTTCAAATTGTCACATACTCGTATTTTCAAAATTTTAAATTTTCACATACTCATATTTTCAAAAATTCAAAATTTCAAATTTTCACTTACTCATATTTTCAAATTTTCACATACTCGTATTTTCAAAATTTTCTTATTTTCCAAAATTCAAAATTTCCACATATTCATATGTTCAAAATTTCAAATTGTCACATACTCGTATTTTCACAATTTCAAATTTTCACTTACTCATATTTTCAAAAATTCAAAATTTCAAATTTTCACATACTCATATTTTCAAAATTTTCACATACTCGTATTTTAAAAATTTAAAATTTTCATATTTTCAAAAATTCAAAATTTTCACATATTCATATGTTCAAAATTTCAAATTGTCACATACTCGTATTTTCAAAATTTCAAATTTTCACATACTCATATTTTCAAAATTTCAAATTAACACATATTCATATGTTAAAAATTTCAAATTGTCACATACTCGTATTTTCAAAATTTCAAATTTTCACATACTTATATTTTCAAAAATTCAAAATTTCAAATTTTCACATACTCGTATTTTCAAAATTTTAAATTTTCACATACTGATATTTTCAAAAATTCAAAATTTCAAATTTTCACATATTCAAAATTTCAAATTTTCACATATTCATATGTTCAAAACTTCAAATTGTCACATACTCGTATTTTCAAAACTTCAAATTTTCATATTTTCAAAAATTCAAAATTTTCACATATTCATATGTTCAAAATTTAAAAATTTCAAATTTTCACATACTCGTATTTTCAAAATTTAAAATTTTCACATATTCATATTTTGAAAAATGCAAAATTTAAAATTTTCACATACTCGTGTTTTCAGTTTCAAATTTTTACGTACTCGTATTTTCAAAATTTCAAATTTTCACATACTCGTATTTTCAAAATTTCAAATTTTTACATACTCGTATTTTCAAAATTTCAAATTTTCACATACTCGTATTTTCAATATTTAAAATTTTCACATACTCATATTTTTAAATATTCAAAATTTTCACATATTCATATTTTCAAAGTTTAAAATTTTTACATACTCGTATTTTCAAAATTTCAAATTTTCAGATACTCGTATTTTCAAAATTTCAAATTTCCACATATTCATAATTTCAAAATTTAAAATTTTCACATATTCATATTTTGAGAAATGCAAAATTTCAAATTTTCACATACTCGTATTTTCAAAGTTTCAAATTTTTACATACTCGTATTTACTCGTATTTTCAAATTTTCACATACTCGTATTTTCAAAATTTCAAATTTTTACATACTCGTATTTTCAAAATTTCAAATTTTCACATACTCGTATTATCGTAATGGAGAAATATATGCGCGAAAAATAGAAAAAACATCATTTGTCAACATTAATAATGAAACTGATGTCGAAATAATTTATTAATTGAAAAAACTAATGCGTAAAACTTTTTATTTAAAATATTGAGAAATAGACTCACAAAAATAACACTTCAACCCCCAAAGTTAAAAAAAAAACCACACAAATTAATAATATACAATATTTATTACTTTTCTTTTTATTATCCTCTTTGAGTGATTAACAATTTTACAATTAACCAAAATGATTAATACTACAAATTTACTCAACACTTTTAATGAAATAAATGATAATCAACTTGATTACCCGCTATCATTTGTTTACATGAATATACGCTCTTTGCGGAAAAATTTCACAACATTTCTAGTGCATTTGCATAAAATTATCAGCAGAATTAAAATAATAATACTAGTGGAAACGAACATATCTGATGAAGAAAACTGTTTTTATTCAATAAACAATTTCAACAGTATTTTCCTAAACAGAGATGGAAATGGTGGAGGCATTGCTGTATATCTTCGTGATAATATAATATATAATATATCAACTATTAACATAAACACTCAACACTGCGAATCTCTTCGCGTTGATCTAAATATCGGTACAAAAACGTTAACACTTTTCCCTATATATCGTCCACCGCGGTCAAATATCAAACTATTTATAAACGAACTGGAACAAAACATAAGTGAAATACATAAAAACAGAGCGATGATTGTTATTGGTGATATGAACGTCAACATTGCAAACGAAAAAACAAAAACAACAAGAACGTACATTGACATGATGTCTTCCAACGTATTACAATGCATGGTAAATGAGACAACAAGAGAAGAAATCAACAAAAACAAAGGCACCTGCATAGATCATATGTTTGTCCGAACTAACAAATCTCTCTCATGTGCACATGCAGCTGTTGTGTTGACAAACATCTCTGACCACTATTCGCTGTTTGGGTGCGTAGGAGGTGAAGGAACACATGAAAAAACATGCGTGAATGGCAATGCTGTCAATCAAAATGAAACAATCGCGAAGGGCAATGCTGTCAATCAGGGTACGGAAAACCCACATTGCTTCGGAATAAACTCTTACAAAGTTAACAATTTAATTAAAAAAACTAATTGGAACCAAATTATTAGCCAAAATCAAAATTGTAATGAAAAATTTTTGAGCATATATGAAAAATTCAAGGAAATATATCAAAATGCAAAACAAACCCACAGAAAAACTAAAAAAAGAAACGATTATCCTTGGTTAAATGATCAAATAGTAAAATACTGTGAAGTGAAAGATAAACTTTACCAAAGATACAGGAAAAGTAAAAATAATAAAAACAAAGAAAATGAATATAGAACATTCAATAACAAACTAAACCAGATAATTATACACGCCAAAAATGAATACCACAGAAATGAGTTTATAAAAAATAGGCACAATATGCGAGGAACGTGGACATTAATAAACGGTATAATAGGCAAAAAATCAGACAATGTTGATGATGTTATTAAAAATGAAGATATTAAAACAATTACGGAAAACTTCTCAATTAAGTTCAAAGAAAACGTACAAAATATATTACATGAATGCGACATACAAACAATAAATATCAATGAAAAAAGAATTAGTAACTCTGGCACGGCACGGCCTAAAAACTAAATGCCTTACTTTGACATAGAAAAATTTTAAGTAATCTTAGTTTAACAACAAAAAACCTTGTAAAGAAGCTTAAGCTTTAAGGTAAAAAGGGGAATCGTGGGGAAAGAATTTCCTCCATTTTCTCATGTTTGAATATTAACGGTCAAATTCAAAGAATACACCACTGGTGCTGGACATTTTCGGCTGATATCTACTTCGCATGTACATGTGTGACATAATTGTAGATATATATACAGCTGATGATGTACCATTGTGTATCAGTTTGTCACAAAGGGGTCTGAAGATGAACTCGTCATGGAGTTCGAAACGCGTCATCCTAGTGAGTGACACACTGAATTTGACCAAAAATATTTAAACAATAAAATAAAAAAACACTTTTCTGATCGTAAGCCGAATTTGATGTATCATTTGATACACTTTAACGTAAAAAAATTAAATATATTAAAAACTTTAAATTCAAGAAAAGGAGCAGGAGTAGACGGCATTCGTCCAAGGGATATAAAATGCAATGCCGAAATACTCACACCAACAATAACGTCAATAATAAACACAAGTCTAACTGAGTGTTCCATACCCAAATTATTAAAAACCTCACTTGTTAGGCCGATTTTCAAAAATGGCAGAAAAAAACGATTATAACAATTACCGACCTATATCAATTTTACCGGTAATGGAAAAAATATTGGAAGAGATTGTTGTAAGGCGACTGAATGATTTTCTCATTAAGTACAAAATAATTAGCAAACATCAATATGGATTTCAAAAAGGAAAAAACATAAATAAACTATTGGGCCACTTCTCTACTCACATCAATAAAAACTTAAATAAAAACAAGCACTGCCTGGCTCTCTTTATCGACTTCAGCAAAGCATTTGACACGCTTTCACATAAGAATTTAATATGCATTTTGGAAAGGAATGGGATTCGTGGCCAGTGCCTGGAATGGTTTAGGAACTACTTGGATTGCAGATCGTATAGGGTTAAAATTGATGACAATAAAAGCCAAGAAATCTCAATGAACAATGGTGTGCCTCAGGGATCGAAGCTTGGTCCGATATTGTATCTTATATACGCAAATGAAATGTTAAACCAACTGAAAAATAGTACAACTTTTGCATACGCTGACGTTACTGCTATAATAGTATCACACGAGAATCTCGAAACAGCTGTACAAAACAGCTTCAAAAATTCAAAATTTTCACATATTCATGTGTTCAAAATTTCACATACTCGTATTTTCAAAATATCAAATTTTCACATACCCATATTTTCAAAAACTCAAAATTTCAAATTTTCACATACTCATATTTTCAAAATTTCAAATTTTCACATACTCATATTTTCAAAAATTCAAAATTTTTACATATTCATATGTTCAAAATTTCACATACTCGTATTTTCAAAATATCAAATTTTCACATACTCATATTTTCAAAAATTCAAAATTTCAAATTTTTACATACAGTATATATTCAAAATTTAAAGTTTTCACATATTCATATTTTCAACACTTTCACATATTCATATTTTAAAAATTTTCACATATTCATATTTTGAAAAATGCAAAATTTCAAATTTTTACATACTAATTTTTTCAAAATTTCAAATTAACACATACTCATATATTCAAAATTTAAAATTTTCACATACTCTTATTTTCAAAATTTCAAATTTTCCCATACTGATATATTCAAAAATTCAAAATTTCAAATTTTCACATATTCATATATTCAAAAATTCAAAATTTCAAATTTTTACATACTCGTATTTTCAAAATTTCAAATTTTCATATTTTCAAAAATTCAAAATTTTCACACATTCATATGTTCAAAATTTCAAAATTTCAAATTGTCACATACTCGTATTTTCAAAATTTCAAATTTTCACATACTCATATTTTCAAAATTTCAAATTTTCACATACTCGTATTTTCAACATTTCAAATTTTCATATTTTCAAAAATTCAAAATTTTCACATATTCATATGTTCAAAATTTCAAATTGTCACATACTCGTATTTTCAAAATTTCAAATTTTCACATACTCATATTTTCAAAAATTCAAAATTTCAAATTTTCACATACTCGTATTTTCAAAATTTCAAATTTTCACATATTCATATATTCAAAAATTCATAATTTCAAATTTTTACATACTCGTATTTTCAAAATTTCAAATTTTCATATTTTCAAAAATTCAAAATTTTCACATATTCATATGTTCAAAATTTCAAATTGTCACATACTCCTATTTTCAAAATTTTTTTATTTATTTTTTTTTATAAATATTCATCTTTATTTTCATTTGTGTTTATGTACATATTTACAGATTTTGGGATTTTATCATTAAGATATTACAACAAATAATATATTATTAATAAAAAGATTTATAGACAGTATATTTAATTATGACTTTTCAAAGGTAAAATAGGAAAAACCTTTATTTTTAAATGTTGATATCAAATATAGTTTGCGAACAATTGTGTATATTAACAGATTTACAAAGCTGTAAGTCGGTATATGCACAATGTTTTCATTTGGTGATTTTTATTGTTCATTTTATAATAATGCTACTTCATTACATTCTCTTATTAATGGATAAGAAGAATTTTCAATTTTGTTAAAATAACTTTCAATTACTTTTAGTACAAAGACGTCGATTTTATCGTATCCGCTTTCGTGGTGGAGTATGTCAGTTAGGTATCTCCATGGCTTATTATGAATTATCTTTAGACATTTATTCTGTATAATTTGAAGTTTTTTAAGATGAGTTTTTGCCGCTTTATACCAGATCGGGCACGCGTAAGTTAAAGTTGGTCTAATAACGCTCTTATATATTAGGCTTTTGTTCCTCATATTAAGCGTAGACCGCCTATTTAGCATTGGCCAAAGAGCTTTAAGTATTTTGACGCATTTATTACATGTTTGTTCAATATGTTTTTTAAATTTTAGTTTTTTATCAAGGACCACGCCGAGGTATTTAACATCATCCGTTATTTGAATGGTCTCATTTCCAAATCTAAGTTGTCGATTGGGCAGGCGTTTTGGCGAATTATTGTAAGGAAATATTATAGATTGGGTTTTGTCAGAATTCAATTTAATTTTCCATTTGCGGAAGTATTTATGACATGCTAAAAGCCCTTTTTCCATTTTTTTGAGGAGCGCTTTTGTTAGCTTGCTGGATGTAATTAGTGCCGTATCGTCAGCGTAATATGCTGTGAAAATTTGAAATTTTGAAAATATGAATATGTGAAAATTTGAAATTTTTAAAATATGAATAAGTGACAATTTGAAATTTTGAAAATATTAGTATGTGAAAATTTTAAATTTTAAATTTTTGCGAATATGAATATGTGAAAATTTTAAATTTTTCAAAATATGAATATGTACAAATTTGAAATTTTGAAAATACGGGTATGTTAAAATTTGAATATATGGATGTGTGAAAACTTGAATTTTTAAAAATATGAATATGTGAAAATTTGAAATTTTTAAAATATGAGTATGTCAAAATTTGAAATTTTGAAAATATGAATATGTGGAAATTTTAAATTTTGAAAATACGAGTATTTAAATTTTGACCGGCTGTGGCATAGTGGTTAGAACACTCGACTACCATGCGGGAGATCGCAGGTTCAAACCTTGCTCCAGTCATCTTAAAAGAAAAAAATAAATAAATTTTTCTTTCATTGTCGGCTCCCCTCGAATGTTGTTGACAGCAACTTCGCAGTATTAAGCGTCGATTCAATCGGCGTGTCTAGTAAGAGCTTCTCAAAACAGTGACGTTCGCATTCGTCGATAAACAACTAGGTGCCGTTAGTTGTGAATCTAAAAATAGAAAGCGTGTTAATTCACAACAACGCGAGAAGCTATCCCATACCTCATTCATGGGGTGCAAAGGGAAATTAAGTAAGTAAGTAAATTTTGAAACTTTGAAAATATGAATATGTGAAAATTTAAAATTTTTGAAAATATGAGTATGTGAAAATTTGAAATTTTGAGAATACGAGTATGTGAAAATTTGAATTTTTGAATATATGAATATGTGAAAATTTGAAATTTTGAATTTTTGAAAATATCAATATGTGAAAATTTGAAATTTTGAATTGTTGAATATATGAATATGTAAAAATTTTAAATTTTGAATTTTTGAGAATATCAGTATGTGAAAATTAAAAATTTTGAAAATTTGATATTTTGAAAATACGAGTATGTGAAATTTTGAACATATGAATATGTGAAAATTTTGAATTTTTGAAAATATGAGTATGTGAAAATTTGAAATTTTGAAAATATGAGTATGTGAAAATTTGAAATTTTGAATTTTTGAAAATATGAGTATGTGAAAATTTGATATTTTGAAAATACGAGTATGTGAAACTTTGAACATATGAATATGTGAAAATTTTGAATTTTTGAAAATATGAATATGTGAAAATTTTAAATTTTGTAATTTTGAAAATATGAATATGTGAAAACTTTAAATTTTGAATATATACTATATGTGAAAATTTGAATTTTTGAAAATATGAGTACGTGAAAATTTGATATTTTCAAAATACGAGTATGTGAAATTTTGAACATATGAATATGTGAAAATTTTGAATTTTTGAAAATATGAGTATGTGAAAATTTGAAATTTTGAAAATATGAGTATGTGAAAATTTGAAATTTTGAATTTTTGAAAATATGAGTATGTGAAAATTTGATATTTTGAAAATACGAGTATGTGAAACTTTGAACATATGAATATGTAAAAATTTTGAATTTTTGAAAATATGAATATGTGAAAATTTTGTAATTTTGAAAATTTTGAAAATATGAATATGTGAAAACTTTAAATTTTGAATATATACTATATGTGAAAATTTTAATTTTTGAAAATATGAGTATGTGAAAATTTGATATTTTGAAAACATGAGTATGGAAATTTTGAACATATGAATATGTGAAAATTTTGAATTTTTGAAAATATGAGTATGTGAAAATTTGAAATTTTTAAAATATGAACATGTGAAAATCTGAAATTTTGAAAATATAAATGTGCAAAAATTTGAAATTTTGAAAATATGAATATGTGAAATTTTGCATTTTTTAAAATATAAATATGTGAAAATTTGCAATGTTGAAAATATGAATATGTGAAAAATTTGAAATTTTGAAAATATGAATATGTGAAATTTTGAATTTTTGAAAATATGAATATGTGAAAATTTGAAATGTTGAAAATATGAACATGTAAAAATTTTAAATTTTGAAAATATGAATATGTGAAATTTTGAATTTTTGAAAATATGAATATGTGAAAATTTTAAATGTTGAAAATATGAACATGTGAAAATTTGAAATTTTGAAAATATGAATGTGTAAAAATTTGAAATTTTAAAAATATGAATATGTAAAATTTTGAATTTTTTAAAATATGAATGTGTAAAAATTTGAAATTTTGAAAATATGAATGTGTAAAAATTTGAAATTTTGAATATATGAATATGTACAAATTTAAAATTTTGAAAATTGAATGTGTGAAATTTTGAATTTTTGAAATATAAATATGTGAAATTTTGAATTTTTGAAAATATGAATATGTGAAAATTTAAAATTTTGAAAATATGAATATGTGAAAATTTGAAATTTTGAAAATATGAATATGTGAAATTTTGTAGTTTTGAAAATATGAAATATGAATTTTGAAATTTTGAAAATATGAATATGTGAAATTTTGAAAATATGAATGTGTGAAAATTTGAAAATATGAATGTGTGAAATTTGAAAATATGAATATGAAAAAATTTTAAATTTTGAAAATATGAATATGTAAAAATTTTACATTTTGAAAATATGAATCTGTGAAATTTTAATTTTTGAAAATATGAATATGTGAAAATTTGAAATGTTGAAAATATGAATATGTGAAAATTTGAAATTTTGAAAATATGAAAATAATGAATATGTAAAAATTCAAAATTTTGAAAATATGAATGTGTAAAAATTTGAAATTTTAAAAATATGAATATGTAAAATTTTGAATTTTTTAAAATATGAATGTGTGAAAATTTAAAATTTTGAAAATATGAATATGGAAAAATTTGAAATTTTGAAAATATGAATGTGTAAAAATTTGAAAATTGAATATGTGAAATTTTGAATTTTTGAAAATATGATTATGTGAAAATTTTAAATGTTTAAAATATGAATGTGCAAAAATTTGAAATTTTAATATATGAATATGTAAAAATTTGATATTTTTAAAATATGAATATGTAAAAATTTGATATTTTAAAAATATGAATATGAAAAGATTTTAAATTTTGAAAATATGAAATTTCAAATTTTCACACATTCATATTTTAAAAAATTCAAAATTTTACATATTCATATTTTTAAAATTTCAAATTTTTACACATTCATATTTTCAAAATTTTGAATTTTCACATATTCATATTTTCAAAATTTCAAATTTTCACATATTCATATTTTCAACATTTCAAATTTTCACATATTCATATTTTCAAAAATTAAAAATTTCACAGATTCATATTTTCAAAATGTAAAATTTTTACCTATTCATATTTTCAAAATTTAAAATTTTTTCATATTCATATTTTCAAAATTTCAAATTTTCACACATTCATATTTTCAAATTTTCACACATTCATATTTTCAAAATTTCACAAATTCATATTTTCAAAATTTCAAATTTTTTCATATTCATATTTTAAAAATTTCAAATTTTCACACAGTCATATTTTCAAAATTTCACATTTTCACATAATCATATTTTCAAAATTTCAAAATTTCACATATTCAATTTCCAAAATTTTAAATTTTTACATATTCATATTTTCAAAATTTCAAATTTTCACATATTCATATTTTCAAAAACTCAAATTTTAACATACTCATATTTTCAAAATTTCAAAATTCATATTTTCAAAACTACAAAATTTCAGATTATCACATATTCAAAATTTCAAATTTTGAAATATTCTTATTTTCAAAATTTTAAATTTTTCCACATTCATATTTTTAAAATATCAAATTTTTACATATCCATATTTTAAAAATTTCAAACTTTCACATATTCATATTTTCAAAATTTCAAACTTTTACATATTCATTTTTTCAAAATTTCAAATTTTCACATATTCATATTTTCAAAAATTCAAAATTTCACAAATTCATATTTTCAACATTTCAAATTTTTTCATATTTATATTTTCAAAAATTCAAATTTTCACATATTCATATTTTCAAAATTTCACATATTCATATTTTCAAATTTTAACATACTTATATTTTCAAAATTTCAAAATTCATATTTCATATTTTCACAAGTACATAATTTCAAATTATCACATATTCATATATTCAAAATTTAAAATTTTTACATATTCATATTTTTAAAATTTCAAATTTTGAGATATTCATATGTTCAAACTTTAAAATTTTTACATACTCATATTATCAAAATTTTAAATTTTCACATATTCATATTTCAAAATTGCAAAATTTAAAATTTTTGCATATTCATATTTTCAACATTTCAAATTTTTACATATTCATATTTTCAAAATATCAAAATTTCACATATTCATATTTTCAAAAATTCAAAATTTTACATATTCAATTTTCAAAATTTCAAATTTTTTCATATTTTAAAATTTTCAAATTTTCACACATTCATATTTCAAAATTTCACTTTTTCACATATTCATATTTTTCAAAATTTCAAATTTTCACACATTCACACACATTTTTACATATTCATATATTAAAAATTTCAAACAAAATTTCAAAAAATTTCACACATATGTGAAAATTTTAAATTTTAAAAACATGAATATGTGCAAATTTAAAATTTTGAAAATATGAATATGTGAAAATTTTGAATTTTCGAAAATATGAATATGTGAAAATTCTGAAAATATTCATATTTTAAAAATTTTAAATTTTTTGCTGGTCACCAGTCTAAAATTTTCATATTATATTTACTGATAATGCAAGTCCATTCTTATCATAAAATTGTAGTTACAACAAAAAATAGCACCAATAATAGTAAAAAATTAGCAGTTAGCAGCAAAATCTTGAGTTTATTTTATTGGCGTTTAAATGTAACATTCGTGACCAACAATGAGTGGCACATAAACTTTATAATATTCCCTAATTGCGCAAATAAAAAAATGGCTTAAGCAAACATTTTTTTAAGCATATCACAGCTATGGGATGTTTTCTCAAATAATGTCAGTAACATAACGTAGGTCTTTATTACCTCGGGGCTAAAAATTTGCCCAACAAAAATATATTTTTAAAGCGTTATTGGTTTATTTTATGAAATAATTAAGTGCATTTACTAAATCTTAAACAACACGCATACTTTTGAAATTTCAAGAACTAACATAAAACGCACTTCTATTTCGTGTAGCATAACGTAGGCCTGTGTTTTGTTAATATCTTGGATTGTAGTTTTTTAAGTATGACGCCTTTTTTACATAATGTAGAGCTAGTAGGGAGCTATTCAAAATATTATTTATTTTTATTTTATTAATAGATTCATATTATGTATTACAATTCAATATAAGTGTTAGTATTATTGGTTAATATAATTATGAACTATAATTGGCGAAGCATTTATTGCTGTAGCCAGATTGACAAAAGTTTAAAAGTTTTTAGCAAATCAAAGTTTTCCTTTCTTTACATAATGTAAACGTATTAAATGTAATGGAAATGGAATATAATAATTGATTAAACCTCAAATTCTTTCATTATTAAGTTTCTAAATTTCAAATATGATTCTAGATATAAATAAAGCGAGTTGAAATTGATGCCATTTAATATATTAATTACTTCATTATGATCTAGGGAAATATAGCCAAAATGTATTCTTCTTATTTCTCTGTAAATAGGACAAATGCCAATGAAATGGAATGTATTTTCTGATTCGTGCATGTTGCACATTGTACAAATGCCATTAGTATTGTTCTTGAAGCATCTAGCATTCAGATCTAATAGCCCACACCTAGCTCTTCTAATCAGACTCGTAGCCCGCGCTGAAAATTCGGCCGTCATTAATGGCGTAACACTGTAGTCAAGCTGAGAATACAGATCGTGAAACTGGGAATTGGAAGCATCGACGACAAATTTTTCTCTCTCCTTAATCGCCACTAAATCTACGATCTCTTTCCAGTATAGACATACAGGAATGTCATTATCAGGAGGCGAAAAATTTACCGTATTACTTAAATTCACCCATTCTCTAGCCCAAAATACGTTCATTCTTATTATCGTTTCCGCCAGTATAAGAGGAAATCTATCTGCACTTAAGGAAAGTACCCTGTTCACATAGAAGAAGTGTAGTTTCAGTGAAGAGATATAAAGAGAGCTATACCCGGTTTCCAAATATAACACATAATTCGGAGCATTAGCTGGAAGGTGCAGCATTTTCTTAATGAAAAAACGGAACAGCTTCTCTACATCATCATATTTTACGTTACCCCATATTTGAGCAGCATACAACATTATAGATTTTGACGCAGCATTAAAGATTTTCAATTTGTTAACATTAGATATCTTTGGATTATTAATATATTTAGAAGCAGAAAGTTTGTTCTTTAAATGACTTCTAAAAGATAAGTTGTATGTTATGTCCACCCCAAGATACACATAATTATTGACAATTTCTATATTATCTTCCCCATAATGCCACTTCAAATTCTGAGAAATCCTAGTACCGTTTCGAAAAACCATTATCTTAGATTTTAACAAATTGACTTTTAAACTCCACATGGAACAATAACTCTGAAGATCATTAATCATATCCTGTGGTCCATTAGGTGTATCAGAGAGTATAACAATGTCATCTGCGTATAAAAGGATCTTCACATTAATACCAGCCACATTCAAGCCACCTGGCAAAAAATCTGGAAGGTCATTTATGTAAAGTGAAAATAACAATGGACTCAATATACACCCTTGCTTGACACCTGTTTCCACTGCAAAATAGTCAGAGAACATATTTCCGTCCCAGACCCGGCTTTCTGTAGTATCATACAGAGATTGCAGAGCCCTAATGATCTTGGATGACAGGCCTATACAAGATAGCTTATAGAACAGACTATTTCTGGATATCATATCAAATGCACATGAAAAATCAACAAAAAATGCATATGTATATTTACCACTTAGTTTGTTCAAATTCACAACATTAACCAGATTAAATATATTGTCCACCGTAGAATTCTCCCTTCGAAAGCCAGCCTGGAATTCATTGAAAACACTGTTTTTGGATAACCAACCGGATATGCGATTCAAAAGAATATTGTTGAAGATCTTGCAGATTGTATCTATTAGCGACAGACCCCTATAATTAGTGACCAAACCTCAAGAGAACCTCATCTTGGTTTCGTAACATTGAGCTAAAATGCAAGTAAAAATCGTCAGCATCCAAGTTACAATTCGTCAAATGTTTCCTGGTCTTTAAAAAATTGGAAATATTCCACTATTCTTTGCTACAGGTGACTTTATCAAGCATACTAATATT
The DNA here is from genome assembly GCA_964034835.1 of Muscina levida. Lineage (NCBI taxonomy): Eukaryota > Metazoa > Arthropoda > Insecta > Diptera > Muscidae > Muscina > Muscina levida. The sequence continues at coordinate 77,195,808 of OZ035880.1, forward strand.
TCTATTTTGATACTGCAGTTTTTTTAATCTACACAATTCTAGGTAGCCAGACCTGGACGAAAGAAAGCGATATCTGTTATGAGCCGTATGTTTCTTTCTTAATTTTCTAAGATTTTTTTGCATGACGGAGTAAAATCGGAAGCACTTCCAGTCGAACCATTTCTGTCTTGGTTTGAAAAAAGATCTACCCGGTTTTCTAACATGTGCGTTCTTAATTTTAGCCTTAATCGCATGTGCCATTTCATCAACAGAAATGTCCTTTACAAAAATATTATTTCTCGAAAGGTTACTCCGATATTGGTCAGCAAATGTCCCGTTCCAAAACGGTTTCCGAAAAATAACCCCCGTCTTATTTTCAGATGAACAGGTCGGAATCTTGATTCTCAGGCATAATGGCATGTGGTCAGAATAAGGTTTAGATGCTACAGAGAAACTATCAACCAATTGTAGAAAATTATACGAACATATACAATAATCAATCACAGAACTACCCATAACACCACAAAAGCTATATTCACCCTGAGCATCATCCACCGTTCTGCCATTCAGTACGATTCCCCCTACCTTATCGATTATATCCATAAGGCGACGACCCTGCCAATTTATAATTTTATCCTTAGAACATCTAAGATTATTAATCTGTTGAAAATCCCGTAACTCATTTTCATCTATATACTGTTCTTCACCAATACGAGCATTCAGGACACCTACGATACAAAAACTAGTGGGGCTAAAATCATCCAAAAAATTCTGAAAACTCTCAAGATCATTTTTCCAATTTGTACAATTTAAATATCTAGGAATAAAATAAAATACATCATCGCTAAATGTGGAAGATAGTACTACATTGTTGTTAATTGTAATAAACTTTAATGCAAATTTTTTCCGAATTTCCTTCTTGAACCCGTATAGACAACCACCGCTTGCGCGACCGGTTTTGTGAACTTTAGTTGCTGCAATCCAATGCAACGAATAATTTTTGAAATATGATGAAAAGTATAATTGTCTTTCAGAAATTATATGGGTTTCGAAAAGAAAAAATATATCAATATTATTAATATAAGTAATAAAAGTACCAAAATTTAAAGATTTTTCTAGATTCGATACATTATAAGATATTAAATGGCACGAATCAAACTGCTATATTGAAGAATTAACTGTTGGGTTAGTGTGCTATTCAAAATATATTATAAAATACAAAAAAGTCTAACTTTTATGTGCTTTTTCCCAATTGAATCGTACGATCGTAACATTCGTAATGCTGGAATTACCCATATTCATATTTTCACATGTTCATATTTTCAATATTTATAATTTTCACATAATCATTGGGACCGGCCGTGGCATAGTGGTTAGAACACGCGACTACCATGCGGGAGATCGCAGGTTCAAACCTGGCTCCAGTCATCCTAAAAGAAAAAAATAAAAAAAAATTTTCTTTCATTGTCGGCTCCCCTCGAATGTTGTTGACAGCAATTTGGCAGTATTAAGCGTCGATTCAATCGGCGTGTCTAGTAAGAGCTTCTCAAAACAGTGACGTTCGCATTCGTCGATAAACAAGTAGGTGCCGTTAGTTGTGAATCTACAAATAGAAAGCGTGTTAATTCACAACAACGCGAGAAGCTATCCCATACCTCATTCATGGGGTGCAAAGGGAAATAAAGTAAGTAGTACATATTCATATTTTCAAAATTTTACTCATTCATATTTTTAATAATTCAAATTTTAAATATTCATATTTTCAAAATTTTAAATTTTGACATATTCATATTTTCAAAATTTAAAATTTTCATATATTCATATTTTCAAAATTTAAAATTTTCACTTAATTATATTTTCAATAATTCAAATTTTAAAGTATTCATATTTTCAGAATTTTTAATTTTGACATATTCATATTTTCAAAATTTAAAATTTTCAAATATTCATATTTTCAAAATTTCACATTTTCACATATTCATATTTTTAAAATTTCAAATTGTTTAGCTGTACACTAGACCTGGCGTTAAAAAGTTTTTTTGGAATCTTGAGTGTGGGTAGCAATTAAAATATGCGACTTGATGCCAAAATTGATATAGTAAATTTTCAGGCTGATCGGATGGTGCCAACCCGTGCCCCAATGAGGTCAAAGGTCAACATTTTTAAAAAACCACCAAAAAACTCTTATTATTGCATTTTATTAATTTTTTTTAAATAAAATTACTATAGATATAATGTTTTTTCTTCAATTTTCATTAAAAGGGCTTATAAGTTTTATTTTAAATCATTGAAGATTTTGAATAGACTAAGGGGTTCTTACGTTAGCTCTCTACAATGTGCAGAAAGTACTGTTTACCGTCTTCGTTGTGTGTTAAGCATTTGTAAGAGTCAGTTATTAGTCTGACTATTTTTTCGACGGCATTCACAACAGCAATGCTTTTGGAGATCAGCTGTTAAGAAATTTGGCTTAAGAAATTTGATGCATTAAAGCGTAAGAAATCCATGGAAATCTCCAAACGAGGAAAAAAATATTTTGTTTTCGTAGTCAGAAAAGAGCTCAAATACTTGGATGTGAATAATTTGAAATTATTAACATCATCACCGATGTAATGGTCTTTATCAGACTCAGACCACCTTTTCTTTTATTTCTGAGTCTACATGTGGGTCAAAAAAGGCAAGTGCAACTGTTTTCTTCGTTAAATACCACTGGTGGTCCCGAATTTTTTCCAATAGCACTGTATATATTTTAAGTATCAAAACAGCCAATAATCCTCTTTATTAGCTTCATATTACTATTTGGACTATAGAGGCTTACTAAAAAAAATTCACATATTACGAGTTCCATTCAACTGAATCGCAGAAATTTTAAAGTGTGTGTGAAAAATATACATTTTTAAACAATAAATGATCTTGTACATGAAACTTGCATGTGACGTCACTCCAGATGCACGAAATGTGAAACTGGGAATGCTACCACCAAGAAATATAAATGCAAATTGTAGACGTTCCCTATAATCATGCCGAATATGTACTTTCGCTTAATATTTAAGACAAAAGGGACGTTTTTTGCAACAGTTGTATCAAAACATATAATTTCTAATGAATTCAGAATATCAATTTTTAGCAAATAGGCGTAGACTGATTGAGCTACTGTAGAACCAGTTAAATCTTTAATGCTGGGGATATCTATAAACTTTTCATAGTTCTATCACGTCAGCCCAGTAGCCAAACGAACAACTTTATCTATTCCAGCAATTGCGTCTCGTGGCATGATGGTTAGAAAACGCGACTACCATGCGGGAGATCTCAAGTTCGATTAGCTGTGAATCTAAAAATAGAAAGCGTTTTAATTCCCAACAACGCAGGAAGCTATCATATACATACATGGGGTGTTAAGGAAAATTAAGTTTGTTAAGTAAGTGGGAAGTAGCATTCCGTCCCAATGCAAAACTTATGTTTTAGGGATATAAAAAATTGAATATATAAGAAATACTTATAACTTGGCCAAAAAAAAAATTACATTGAAGTTTTCAATATTTTCTTTGCCATGACGCCGACGGTGTTTTTAACGTTGCTCATGCAAACTTGTGCAATTCAGAAGTAGATCCTCAATATTGTGAACTAGCGTCTTAGAAGTTTCACAGATAAAGTGTATATATAATGGAGATGACATATTGCCGGCATCCATACAAGCTAGCATTCTGTCGTCTATAAAATTTTCCTTTCCACGTTTTTGAATCGGCATATTTCAGCAACTTGGAATTTTTCATAGTTAAGTCTGAACATGAAATTTAGTGCACAAAAAATAGACACTGTGTGGCCAAGTACTACATAAGAATATAGTAATTAAACCAAGTTCGGGTTTTTCTCCATAATTTTCTTTTCGACGTTTTTCATCTTCCTATCATTGTGTCTTTCTTTTTTCTTCATTTGTGACATTGTGATCGACACAAGTCATGCTACCAACACCCCCACTTTTTCGCTGCTTTATTAAAAAGTCTCTTTTTTGCTATATACTAATAAGCTTGAGAACTTCCACGTGGGCAAAGTCAAATAAATTGTTTTGAATTATACTTCGTTCCGGAGATTTTATAATGTTTAATGACTTTTGCAGCACACGTACTTTGGTCTGGAGTTAGGATTCTAGCTTTATCACAAAAAGAAAATATTTCATTTAACACCAATCTTGCACTTTCTTAAACTGTTTTACATTAATATTATAAATTAAAATATATTTACATTTACATGTCCGCTATAAATTATTATATAAATTATATATGTGTATTTGATTCTTGTCGCATAGTGTACTTCAGAGTTATTGAAACTGATAACTAATTTACAATTTGTAAATCATGTTCTAATTTATAGTATTTTTATTTATAAAATTTCTCATTTAAACAATTGATAAAACGTAAAAAATACAGTATTTTGGGGATTTTTTCAAAATTTTGACCTTTGACCTCATTGGGGCACGTGTTGGCACCATCCGATCAACCTGAAAATTTGCTACATCGATTTTGGCATCAAATCGCATATTTTAATCGCTACCCACATTTAAAATTCCAAAAAATAAAAAACCCCATATAAGCTGCGCCAGGTCTACTGTACACCCTTGTTATGTAGGGATTTACTACTTTTAAGATCACCCCTACTACATTTATAACGAAGAATGAAAAGAAGAAAAGAAAGCTTGTTGACATTTATGTTTACTGACAATTACGATTATTACCAGCAAACCACCCGAAGGTAATACCCACAAAATAAAACCCGATATAATTCAAAAACTCATAATTTACTTGTGTTTTTATTTCTCTCATCTTTTGGATAAATTATTATTCTACCCCGCCACAACATTTGGTCCTTCGAGCCGGATACTGAGCCGCCCGTAATTTGGAATAATATCCAAACATTTCATCCAAAGCAATCAACCCGAATCAACTCGCCATCAACCCGAAATCACTAAGATACATATCCCCAACTTAAAACAAAATATCGGAAAACCTAGGTAAGGTAGAATTATTTGTTTGAAAAGGAAAGTGAATAGAATAAATACTTTTTCTCAACTATAATAACAATACGAGCGATCTCTTATTTCGATCCACCACCATTTGCCCGCGTAGTGTTGTTGTTGTGATTGCTAGTAACTTCGCGGTTAGTTCATTTCGGTTGAGTTTTGTTATTCCCCGTACGGCACTACCGTGTTTGTTTTCCCTTCAAACCGTCGTTTGCTTTGTCGACGCTCTCTACGTTGGTTTACCTCCCCATTCCCCACTACCGTGTATGCGCGTCCCTCGAACAACAAATCGATATTAGTTAATCTCGCGCGAGATATAACCCAACAAACCATTCTCTAAGTAAAATGTAACTATGCTGGAGAATAAGCTTATCATAACAAAATTTCTTCAACATTTCATAAGCATTATTATGATAGGTTTATTTATTTCAAAATAAAAACACTATTTCAATGGTGTATTAAAAACGCTTAACATAGCAACAGTATTTACAACACCACAAGTTATACACTTCGGCAGGGTAACAGTTTTGTAAATATGATTACAAAAGACTTATGCTAGCTATAGTTTTGTAAATGTTTTGTTATTGATGTCCCGTTATTTTAACGCGTCGTTTTCCATGATTTCACAGAGATTCCACAGTCTTCTTGTTTACTTTGATGAGTGCAGTTTAGTTAAGTTTTAATATACATACTAATAAACATTTTGAATTAAAAAAAGTAATAATTGTATTAGTATAAATAATTATATTTTCATAAAAACATAAAAAACACTTTTTATTTTGTTGTATCCATAAGTTTTCAGCATAATAATAATTTTAATAAATTAAGAATGAATTGAATTGAAAACATAAAAAAACACTTTTTATTTTATCGTATCCATAAGCTTACAAAAACCTTAAAAAATAAGCTTATTGCAACCATAATTAGACAACTATTTTTCTGTAAGCTTACTCTATAGCTAGATTTCTAAGCTTTTTGTATACTAAGGACTAGTAATATTATCTATTTGTTTCAAAAACTATTGTTATGAAGTCTTTCATAACAGTTTTCGCTATAGTTTTGCAAGCTTAAAGCTTATGGTAGTAAGCTAGTTACAAACTAGTTAAATACAGTTTTGGTTTGTTGCGAACCAGCCGTACACACATTATCTTGCCATCCCCCCGCTACCCCCTGAGCGGCTCGATTACCATCACTTTGTGCGTTGCACAGTGGTTCCTTTTTGGTTTTTTTTGGAATTAATTCTGTAACTTTTGAACGGATAATGCTATCTTGATGAAATTTAAAATAGTCAAAGCTGAGGTGTTTTCGAAATGATTTGGAAATATTCGGCTCCCGAGGTGGTGTGGGGGCCACTGCGTGGCCCTCCAAAGTTGGTCACCTCGGGTGTTTCAAAATTTCAAATGCTTGAGGAACGTGCATTTATGAACCGATTTTTTGCATTTAGATAGTGCTTCGAGAAACCTTCAAAAAACACGCCTACATGCACATGTTATCTCATTTAGGTCAAGAGATATTTGAGAAAATAAAAAAGATGGTGTCATTTTTGGACGAGGTTGATTTAGTATTTTTAAGGGTGTGAGCTCAGTTTTTCCTTGATTTTAAAGATATTTATATCGTTAGTTAGCTTATAAAATTCTGAATGAAATTGCTGAAAAAATAATGCAAATATTTTGTTCCAATCAAAAGTTATAAGCATCGCAAGTAAAAGTTTCCAAAAGAAGGCATATTTTTACTGTTTTTTTGCAAAAAGGCGACTACATTCTTTTGTTTGTAAAAAAATATTTCTTCCGGGAAGTGGCAATTTCTTTATTATTCCTCATAGAAATGTTGATGCAGATGCATTTAATGCTAAATTTGAATCAGTTCAGCAAAATGGTTCCCCGGCAAGGGAAGTCAAAAATACCCCATTTTTAAAAAAAAAAATTTTTGTTTTTGAAAATTCTCAAATCGCAAAGCGCCAACGAGAAAGCTCATTATATATTTTTTTGACCACATATGTGGACTAGTTAACTGTAACGTACTTCAACATCCCTGCCATAAACAAAGACAGTGTGGCCATTTTAGTAAAAAATTCGGAATTTTGGAACATATTTTCCCCGTTTTGGGAATTTGGGTATTTTGTTGTAAGATATGGCAACATATTGTTATTCGTTTTTTAAGGACAATTTTATGTACATTATTCCAAAATTTCGTTAAGATATTTCAGTCCGTTTGGATTTTACGCTATTTTTCATATAAGATATTATTTCTCCAAAATAAAATGTGCTTTTAATTAATTTTTGTAAATTATTAAACTTTATATTGTTTCCTTTCCATCGATATGCAATACTTGTATGTCGAGAGTTTAATTATTGTTTATAATTATAATCAAACTTCACTACCTCTGTAAAAAAAAGTATATATCATGAAACACACATATATATGGGGGCTATATCTAAATCTGAACCGATATGCTTAGTTTTGTTACCACTTTAGAATAGTGTAAAAAAACTAAGATGTGCAAAGTTTTGTTAACATCAGAGCAAAAATGTGGTTTTTGGCTACAATAATCTATAAAAGGTTATGCTAATTTGTATGGGAGGTACCAGAAGGGGCGGGGCAAGCGGACCCATTATTTCAGTATATACTACACGCTGTCAAATAATAATACCATCCAAATTTTAGCTTCGTAGAGCCCTCCATCAGGAAGTTAGTGACAATATAGTGGTTTTAGTGAAATAGGTCATTTTGTATGGGAGGTACTTGAGGGGGCGTGGCTATTTCGCCCATTTTCCAACCAACATCGCGACTAGTGAATTTTATGCCACTGGTAAATTTTTATTGAAATTCATTAAGAACTACCCCATTTATCGTCGTAACCATTTACCCAGCCGGCCAGACGGACATAGCTTTATTGGGTTAAGAAGCCCCGAAACTTATTTTTTCTGAAGGAATCTAGGGTCTCAGTCATATGTACTGATGGGCTTTACTTCTTCCCGTATAAAATTATATATTTCCTCTTTAGGGTAGCCAGACGTACTGTTTTTAGCAGTACTTGTACTGTTTTATTGTTAATGTACTGTTTTATGCACAACACGTAAAACAGTACGCAAAAGTACTGTTTTTCAAAAATTTTACTGTTTTTGTTTTTTATTTTACTAATTTTTTATTTAACAATCCATTTCAATATTTGATAAAACAAGTTTGCTATAGTCTACAAAAACAGCCGCAGATAATATAAAACACTCTACCATGTAAACACATAGTTTGTTTACAACATTGTTATTGTTTTGGATGCATACAATTTTTAAAATGGGTTTGAAAATTACATTTTAACATCGCGGTAAGATAACTACATTTATATCCACACACTTAGTTATAAAGGCATCTATCATATGATACGCGAAAGTCTCAAATATCTTAAGACAAAATTCGTTTCAGGACTTTTTAAGACCTTCTGTCTGGATGGGTGGCTGGTGAGCAGAATACCTAGAGTAAACTTTCACGGACCGATCTCTATTAAAATTTACTACTGTTAATAGTTTTCTAAACGAAGCCATTGCAATGTAAATAGGCTGTGGCTATTCTGCCTATTTACAATCAAACAGCAAAATTCCTCTTTTGGTATTACCTATTTTTGAAAAATTTATATTTCTTTTATAACTTACAAACGAGAAACTGCTGGGTGTATTAACTTCATCAGATTATAAAACATTTGCCACAACCCTTCTGGTACCTTCCACACAAATGATTCAATTCACCGTCATATATCTACATGCATATCTGTATCGTTAGTACAAACTTTGGCCAAGGATAGCATGATCTCTATTTGTAAAATATTTTGAACACTTATTTTTACTTGTTAAAAGCGTAAATTTATAAAAAGGCTATAATTTATGATTAATTTTATAGTATAAAACTTGATGCTCTAAACCCTTTTTTCAATAACTGGTGCAATTAAAAAGGATTTACTAACTACATATCGGTGGCTTAACATGCAAAGGCACTGAAATCTAATTTTCTTAGATCCTTCGCTTGTTCAGCCAACATCATGTTTGTTCACTGTGTAAACGCGTTTATGACATAAGTAATATTATTTTTTTAACATTGTCTTTGTTGCTTTTTGTATTAATTCTCAATATATGTGAGGCTTAATATATTTTTATGTTTTAATTTTAAATGTACTGTTTTTTCTACGTTTTACTGTTTTTTGTTCACTAATGTACTGTTTTCCCGATTTGAATATCTGGCTACCCTATTCCTCTTCGATATTACTGAGATTATACAAATTTTGTTCAAAATTTGTTAAAAATGGTAATAATAACAATAAAAATCAGCAAAATCATATTTAAAACTTAAAAAATAATTTTAATATGTTTTTCATTGTTCGGTTTAAGATCTATTATATTATTGCTAATAGAATTTGTTTTTACAAGAGTTGTGTGAAATGGATTATGTTGACAGCTGGCAGGGCAGATAGCTATTTCGATGGTTGCCAAACCATCATCATCAGTGCCGTTTGCTGTGCCTTCTCCACTCATTATCACAACCTTAAGTGTTAAAAGCTTCACACAATCAATGTGAAGCTCACACACACCGGTGCGAAAATGGTATCAACGAAGACAACGTCAACACAATCCACACAAGCTCTTGTCTATGCTTTGTCCATCGGACAAAATAGCATAGAATTGTTTTTGGCATCAAATGCCAACCCAGTGTACCTCCCGTGTATGTATTCTCTTGTTTGTTTTTATCGATCTGTGCAGAATATGAATATGTTTTTCATTGTTCGGTTTAAGATCTATTCTATTATTGCTAATAGAATTTGTTTTTACAAGAGTTGTGTGAAATGGATTATGTTGACAGCTGGCACACAACTCTTGTACAAACAAATTCTATTAGCAATAATAGAATAGATCTTAAACCGAACAATGAAAAACATATTCATTTTCTGCACAGATCGATAAAAACAAACAAGAGAAAAAATAATTTTGCTTAAAATATTTATGCAATAAGAGAAATTTTTAGTACACAGGAGACTAAAAAATTATTATGGAGTCGTTACTTATAAATAAATCTTACAAGCCCATAGACTCTTTAATTAAGTTATTTATGATTTATAAATCCCTATGCACAGGAATGAGAGACAAATTACGAAAAATGTCTCTTATTGCATAAACATATCCAGCAAAATTATTTTTAAAGTTATATATTTGATTTGTAATGCAATATTCATATGATTTTGCTGATTTTTATTGTTTTTGTGTCCGATGGACATATGCATAGGCAAGTGCTTGTGTGTGTATTATGTTGGCATGTTGTGCGCTTCGAGGATGCTTTCTTCGCACCGTTGGGAAAAGTTCTCATTAGCTTTGAGATTCTTTCTTCCCTTAAGGTTGGTGATGATAGAGGAGAAGGCACAGCAAAGGGCGCTGACGAGACATTGTGGTAAATGTCGAAATGACGTCATACGCCTAACCTGCTGTCAACATAATACATTTCACGCTCTTGAATAAAAAACTATTGGCAATAATAAATAATTGCCAATAGAACTGATCTTTAACCGAACTATGACAATATCATAATTCATTGCAGATCAACAAAAAACAAAATCAAGAACAACAAAACACTGACGGTACGCAGAACGGGGTTGGCACTTTGTCAACAACAAAACTCCTGTGCAATTGTGTCCGATGGACATATGCATAGGCAAGTGCTTGTGTGTGTATTATGTTGGCATGTTGTGCGCTTCGAGGATGCTTTCTTCGCACCGTTGGGAAAAGTTCTCATTAGCTTTGAGATTCTTTCTTCCCTTAAGGTTGGTGATGATAGAGGAGAAGGCACAGCAAAGGGCGCTGACGAGACATTGTGGTAAATGTCGAAATGACGTCATACGCCTAACCTGCTGTCAACATAATACATTTCACGCTCTTGAATAAAAAACTATTGGCAATAATAAATAATTGCCAATAGAACTGATCTTTAACCGAACTATGACAATATCATAATTCATTGCAGATCAACAAAAAACAAAATCAAGAACAACAAAACACTGACGGTACGCAGAACGGGGTTGGCACTTTGTCAACAACAAAACTCCTGTGCAATTGTGTCCGATGGACATATGCATAGGCAAGTGCTTGTGTGTGTATTATGTTGGCATGTTGTGCGCTTCGAGGATGCTTTCTTCGCACCGTTGGGAAAAGTTCTCATTAGCTTTGAGATTCTTTCTTCCCTTAAGGTTGGTGATGATAGAGGAGAAGGCACAGCAAAGGGCGCTGACGAGACATTGTGGTAAATGTCGAAATGACGTCATACGCCTAACCTGCTGTCAACATAATACATTTCACGCTCTTGAATAAAAAACTATTGGCAATAATAAATAATTGCCAATAGAACTGATCTTTAACCGAACTATGACAATATCATATTATTACCATTTTTAACAAATTTTGAACAAAATTTGTATAATCTCAGTAACATCGAAGAGGAAATATATAATTTTATACGGGAAGAAGTAAAGCCCATCAGTGCATATGACTGAGACCCTAGATTCCTTCAGAAAAAATAAGTTTCGGGGCTTCTTAACCCAATAAAGCTATGTCCGTCTGGCCGGCTGGGTAAATGGTTACGACGATAAATGGAGTAGTTCTTAATGAATTTCAATAGAAATTTACCAGTGGCATAAAATTCACTAGTCGCGATGTTGGTTGGAAAATGGGCGAAATAGACACGCCCCCTCAAGTACCTCCCATACAAAATGACCTATTTCACTAAAACCACTATATTGTCACTAACTTCCTGATGGAGGGCTCTACGAAGCTAAAATTTGGATGGTATTATTATTTGACAGCGTGTAGTATATACTGAAATAATGGGTCCGCTTGCCCCGCCCCTTCTGGTACCTCCCATACAAATTAGCATAACCTTTTATAGATTATTGTAGCCAAAAACCACATTTTTGCTCTGATGTTAACAAAACTTTGCACATCTTAGTTTTTTTACACTATTCTAAAGTGGTAACAAAACTAAGCATATCGGTTCAGATTTAGATATAGCCCCCATATATATGTGTGTTTCATGATATATACTTTTTTTACAGAGGTAGTGAAGTTTGATTATAATTATAAGCAATAATTAAACTCTCGACATACAAGTATTGCATATCGATGGAAAGGAAACAATATAAAGTTTAATAATTTACAAAAATTAATTAAAAGCACATTTTATTTTGGAGAAATAATATCTTATATGAAAAATAGCGTAAAATCCAAACGGACTGAAATATCTTAACGAAATTTTGGAATAATGTACATAAAATTGTCCTTAAAAAACGAATAACAATATGTTGCCATATCTTACAACAAAATACCCAAATTCCCAAAACGGGGAAAATATGTTCCAAAATTCCGAATTTTTTACTAAAATGGCCACACTGTCTTTGTTTATGGCAGGGATGTTGAAGTACGTTACAGTTAACTAGTCCACATATGTGGTCAAAAAAATATATAATGAGCTTTCTCGTTGGCGCTTTGCGATTTGAGAATTTTCAAAAACAAAATTTTTAAAAAATGGGGTATTTTTGACTTCCCTTGCCGGGGAACCATTTTGCTGAACTGATTCAAATTTAGCATTAAATGCATCTGCATCAACATTTCTATGAGGAATAATAAAGAAATTGCCACTTCCCGGAAGAAATATTTTTTTTACAAACAAAAGAATGTAGTCGCCTTTTTGCAAAAAACAGTAAAAATATGCCTTCTTTTGGAAACTTTTACTTGCGATGCTTATAAATTTGAAATTTTGAAACACCCGAGGTGACCAACTTTGGAGGGCCACGCAGTGGTCCCCACACCACCTCGGGAGCCGAATATTTCCAAATCATTTCGAAAACACCTCAGCTTTGACTATTTTAAATTTCATCAAGATAGCATTATCCGTTCAAAAGTTACAGAATTAATTCCAAAAAAAACCAAAAAGGAACCACTGTGCGTTGGCCAGTTTGTGTGGGTGAGACTTGTGAGAGCTTTACAAACAACCACACTACGTTTGATTCGTATTTGTTTGTTTATCTTTTCCCACTAGCTGTTCTTAGCACAGTGGGCTCGGTAAGACCAAAAAGTGGTCAAATTTATTATTTTTAAAAAATAAGGGTAAATATAACTGTTTCTGCAATATACATACGTATATAGGTTTGAAGTAAATTTAAATTGAATAAAACCTTGTGAAAAGTCCAACTTTGGCTAAGTTTGACATTCGCAAACTGTCTTTTAGACCCCATTTCGCCATAAATAATCGTTAAATCTCAATTCTTTCGATTTTTCGCCCTTTTATTTATCCGTTAAGTTAAAATTATAGCCGAGCTAAAGAGTTTGATCAGATGCTGCGATCGATTGATCGATTTGGAACAATTTTTAAGTGCTCTGCCGACTGATGAACACACTGTTCATTCCCTTAATGTATATAGAGGGGAATTTATTAGACTTTTCGAAACGTTCCGCTCACGTTATAAAGATATACAGTGGTTCACAGCTTATTTCAACCACTTTAAATTAAAATATTTAACTAAGCATAACTTCTACGCAAAACAAATAATGAAAATTATTTAAATGTAGTTTTATAGATAATACAGTTTAAGGAGAATATGTAAAATAAAAAACAAAACAATTGGTTCTCTAGATTAGCTAAAAAAGAAAACATGGTTACAACACAAACTTTTACACCACAGCTTATTTCAACCAGCCAATTCCGATAACTGTAACGATTGCGCCTCTCTTCGAATAGCGGTAAATTTTTATGTATGTTCTTTGGTGTCATGTTCGCAATGGTTTAAATCAAATTTTAGTATGTTTTTGCCAGTCGAGTGTTTAATAAGTGTATTTTTTTTGACAATGGGTCGTCGTACTACCTTAGAGCAGAGAGAATTGGTCATCAGCCATTTCAAGAATGGTCATTCGCGCCGAAAAATAGCTGAAATGGTGTGTCTGAGTGACTCTACAGTGCAGAGCATAATATCTCGATATGTGCATGAAAATAGGATCCATAATAAGGGCAGAAAAGCTCCAAACAAAATCTTTAACGAAATTGACGAGCGCTACATCGTCCGAAAAATAAGAGAAAACCCAAAGTTACCTGCTCCAAAACTAGCAGTTCAAGTTAAAAATGAATTACATAAAACCTGCTGTGCAGAAACTATCCGCCGTGTGCTTCGGGACTATGATTTTAATGGTAGAGTAGCTAGAAAAAAACCCTTTATAAATAAGAAGAATCAACAAGTGCGTCTGAAATTCGCCAAAGAGCATATTAACAAAGATTCAAGCTTTTGGAAGCAAGTTATATTTGCCGACGAATCTAAATTTAATATTTTCGGCTCGGATGGTCAAACCTATGTATGGCGTAAGCCAAATACAGAGCTTCAAAATAAAAACTTAAAGGCGACAGTCAAACATGGCGGTGGCAGCGTAATGGTTTGGGCGTGTATGTCGGCAGCCGGGGTTGGGAAATTGGAATTTATTGAGACTACGATGGACAAAACTGTGTACCTAAATATACTAAAATCCAATTTATTGCAAAGTGCCGACAAACTGGGTATAAGGCAGGATTTTCGGTTTTATCAGGACAACGACCCGAAACATAAGTCGGGAATAGTCCAGTCATGGCTTATATGGAATTGTCCGCACTTGATGCAACCGCCACCGCAATCACCAGACCTGAACCCTATTGAAAATTTATGGGCAATTTTGGATCAAAACGTCCGCCAACACCAGATATCCAACAAAAATTACTTAAAAGCTGCGCTAAAGGAGGAATGGGGAAAGATATCCCCCCAAACTACCCAAAAGTTGGTGGAATCCATGCAAAAGAGGCTGAAAGCAGTTATAGACCAAAAAGGAGGCCACACTAAGTTTTAAAATTAATAAAAAATATTGAATTTTATACTGAAATCGTTTTTTATGTTAGCTGGTTGAAATAAGCTGTGACTGTTTATGTTCGTTAATTTTTGGTTTTTAGTTTGTAAGTTTTATAAAAAGTATCTTCCAGAATTAATAAAGTACATTATTGAACTACTAAAAATAGTCTACAAACCTACATTTAATTTTTTTTCATAGCTCGTGTCGTTTACTTTCTATACGCACTTAAACATTTTAATCAGTTCTGGTTGAAATAAGCTGTGAACCACTGTATGTAACTATGAGGACACGGTAAAAGTTCCTATGGACATAATAAAATCAAAATATTTGTCCGAATGTAAAACTTATGTGGAAGACAGCTTCAATCCCCATTCACCTTCCCCCTTATGACACCGAGGTCTTCTCTGGTGATAACAAATAGTGGCCCACATTTAGAGATATGTTCTCTGCCCTATATAAGAATAATGAGAACATCTGCGATATTCAAAAGATGTATTATCTCATGCCCCATGACAAATAAAGGCTTGGTCTTACCCAAGTTGAAAAAGAAACTGCCCAGCTATTAAACAGCTGCAGAGGACGATTAATGACTGCAGACACAATCTCTCCATTTTAGGGATTGACACAGAGGGCTGGGACTTAATTTTTATATTTCTTTACTCAACTCGTCTTCCCAAAGTCACTCTCAGACTTTGGGAACAATCCCAATCAGCAATTTCAGAGTTACCTAAATGGTCTAAAATTAATAAGTTCTTGTCATCGATGTTCGCAACATTAGAAACGGTTTCGGATATTAGAGGTACCAATACATCTATTCCACTCGAAAATAGTTCTCGACATAGAACAGTCTAGTGTCACAAAAAGGCATACGAATTTCGTTACCAGTGTCTCTCGTGAACCACTACCCGAACATTCGGAGGAAATACTCATGGAGTCACCACGTTCATTAATTCAAACCTTAACGACTCGAGTATCGCCCGCGTCTAAGTCAAAAGATCTTTTAGGGACCACGCCTGTCAACGTCTGCAATAACGACTTGAAGTGTCGTTCAAGTACACTTGTAGACCCCGCCTCTTAAGTGACTTTTGTTACCCGAAAATTGCAGAGAAGTATGTCTCTTCCAATCTTTTCAGCCCCGACTGCCAAAATTATTGGTTTAAATGACACCGTTGCCTCGAAGTCAAATGGGATATGTATCATTACACTTCACTCTGATACAGATCCTAATTTTAGTCTGACCACAAAGGCTTACGTAGTTGATAATATAACCCACCGTTTGCCATCATGCGTTCCCCCTAGAATAAATAAATGGAAGTTGGCTGAAATGAGAAAGGCTGACTTAAGTCTGTCGCAACCCGACTTGCTTTTGGGTTCCGACACTTATTCAAAAATTATGCTTTCTTGAGTCTAGAAGGATGCTGATGGAGAGCTTATCGCTCAGAAAACTGTGTTTGGCTGGATTGTAACCGGTAAGGTCTCACAGTTACAAGTCCAAAGGCACATTTCTGCACATGGTTGTCAGCCCCCACTAGACCTTAGCATATAATTTAATCGATTTCCAGTACCGAAACTGTAGGGGTTTTTGTGGAATTATTTGGAAGCTACGCGTTGAAATAAATTCCACCCCGTATTGAATCTGCTATTCAAAACCCCTAGACTCTGATCCGATGATACGCTTGTTCGTAGGTAATACGATCCCCGTAGGGTTATTTTAGCCCTAACACGAAGATTTTATTCGTGCCCCGTTAGCTTTTGGTAAGCAAATGCATCCATCCTGCATCATTGAGGCGGTTTAGTACTGATGTTCGTGTGTCACCTCTGACACCCCCGTATATAGCCGTTGAAACCTCTAATTATGTAATTTTCTTTCATTCTTTCCATGAAGTATATGGCCCGAGTGTACGATAATATGATGGTTTCACCTGTATTTACTGCATGTGACCTGCAGCAATCGTCTTGAGATAATCTTTAAACGTAGGGGGTGTCCGCCGCAACTTTTTTTTCGACCCACACTAGTGGACAGGGTCATGTTTTTATGGAGTGGCCATCGATGGAAAGGGCTACCGATGCGGCAAGCCATACACGATCACACCAAAATGCCCCGTTTGCCAGCAGGGAAACCCGAAAAGGTGCGTGGAGGCGACAGGGGAGCCACGTCAACCAGAGGACCCTGCAATTCGAAAATAAATATGATGCCAACTAAAATACACAACAAAGTAATATATAATTTAATGAAAATAAACTACCCGAATTATTCTGCAGAGAATTGGTATCATACTCCCATAGAAATAAGAAAACAAAATTATGAAGAAGTTAAAGCAAGAATTTTTAACACGGAAGATAGGCAAGTTTCTAAACGAATAATGAAAGTAAGACAACAATGCAGTGAACGACGGGAAAATAGACGGAACATTATTGATTCAATACGCGGGGCAAATTGTAAAAATGGAGACCCAAGAATTTATGCGGAGGTAAAATTATATGGGAGAAAAAATAACTGGGTTGCTCGACACTGGGGCTTCTGTCAGTATTTTAGGGAAGAGAGCTTATACATGACATAGACTGTACAATAGACCGTATCACAAAATAAAGTTCGCCGTACACCAGCCAATATAAAGTATTGTTCCAAGAACATTTCAAAAAAAATTTTATCTTTTTTTGCCGGCGACCTATACTTTTTAGTTTTTTCCGTCATATCTTCGGTATTTACAGTCCGATCTTAAATGTTATTAGCGAATTTTTTGTCTCAGGGAGGCCAATATTTTTGCTCTTAGGTCCATTGACCTCAAGTGTACCGTTCTAGTACTTACCCCACAAATCTCATTTCCTACCACCCTAATGTGACACCCTAATGTTAGAAATTTATAGCTCGCGAAAAATCATAGAACTTTTGCTAAGAAAGTATTTCGATAATTACAACACAACTATTAAAAAAATGCTTTTATTTATTCATTGTTGCAGAGCGTAGGGGTCACCTTTATAAATTTGTCATAGATTCAATATTTACATTCAGATATTAAAATACGCTATATCAACATTTAAGATCGGACTGTAAATACCGAAGATATGACGAAAAAACTAAAAAGTAGAGGTCGCCGGCAAAAAAAGATAAAATTTTTTTTTTGAAATGTCCTGGGAACAATACTTTATATTCGCTGGTGTACGGCGAACTTTTTTTTTTTGTGCCTGTAAGGTGATACGCTCTACTGTACAATAATGCCTATGTTCAGTAATGTAGCAACGGCTAGTGGACAAAATCACAGAATTATTGGAAGAGTTAAGTTAAGTATAGAATATGAGCAGCAAGACACTGAGATGATTCTATACTTATGCCCAGATTTGGAGCAAGAACTTTATCTTGGTATCGACTTCTGGAAAACATTCAAAAAAAAGGCGTGGCAGAAATGGACATAGAGAAAACAACGCCAGGGTTTTCAGATGCTCGAGCGGAGCATAAGCTAAAACCACATGTCTTAACATAACAACAGAAAATAGAATTGAAAGAAGCCATTAAATGTTTCGACACCTTCGAAGAAAAGGGTCTAGGTTGTACCCAGCTCGAAAAACACATTATAAAGTTGGTAGACGGCGCAGAACCAGTTAAGGATATACATTTTCCTATCTCACCAGCCGTTCAACAAATAACATACGACGAAATAGATAACATGCTCCGTTTAAACGTCATAGAAGAAAGTGAAAGCCCCTGGAGCAATCGTACGACCATCGTTAAAAAGACCGAGAAAAATAGATTCTGCTTAGATGCCCGAAAACTTAATAAACTCACGGAGAAGGACGCATATCCACTTCAAAATATAGACGGAATCCTAAGCAGAATCGATGAGACGTACTTTATCAGCAGCGTCGATTTAAAGTTTGCTTTCTGGAAAATTGAGCTAGATACTGAGAGCAAAAAATTAACGGCTTTCACCGTCGCGGGTCGTCCTCTGTATCAATTTCGTGTAATGCCGTTTGGCTTATGCAATGCTGCACAATGATTGTGCAGATTGTTGGACAATGTTATACCCAGAGGATTGAAAGAGAATATATTTACTAGACCATTTCATTTTACCATTTTTTTCGAAAAGTCATTGGGATAATATATTTTCTAATTTTTCTTAAAAAAAACAAAAATTTTGGTATATAAAACTTGAAAATTGATCGACGTTTAGGGGTCGCGCAAAATAGTTTAAAGTTTTTGGCTGCAAAAAGGCATGTTTCAAAAATACTGATTTACTTATATGATGAAAAGTTTTGATACGCTTGACCGATTTTAATCAGAATAGACTTGTTTTAAAGGTAATAATATTTCACGCATTTTCTGTGAAGACATCAAAACATTTTAGATAATAGTTTGAGGTTAATAACCTCTCAAACCTAAAAATTTTTAAATTTCTATTCAAAATCTACCTACTTTCGTCCATTTAAAAAAAAAAATTTTAGTTTTGGCTCTAATGTTTGCATATTTTTAAATGCACTATTGACGAACACTTCGTAACGATACTTTTGATGTATAACAGAATGAATAGAATTTTTAATTGTTGCTGAAATTTTTTGTATTTCGCAGGTGATGAGCTAATTGGATTAATTCAGATCAACATTTTTGTGGTCAAAATTTACATTCAAAACTCGTGTCCCCTTGCAACACAAGCCCCATTAAACGACATTTTGTTGATAAAATCATAAAAAAATACCGCAAATCAAATGAATGATAGCAAATGTTGCACTCAAAACTTTTGTGTGGCGTTTATGGTATATAAGTGACATCGCGTTTGGCTATTTTCTTTTCGACCCCACGCATACCGAAGGAACTTTAATTAAAATTACATCAGCATTAAAGCATCCTGGTGACCAAGATTGCGAAGAAAATGTTACAAAAATGATTTCAGAAAATACTATGAAATTCTTCGATATTATTGGAGTAGGCAGCAGTTTTCTTGCTATCCACCGTCAAATTGGCCCAAGAATGAGAATTGCAAAAGGATTAAAGAAATTGTGAAAAACATCAGCGTTGTCAACGATTGCTATTGGGCTTATTAAAACCGTGAACAACACTTTGACGAAGGATAATAACCAGCAAAACTAATTAGCACAAGTCATCTACAAACGCAATAAAACATACAAAAAACACAAAAGGTGTTATCGTATCCAATTTGAAAAAAATCGTCTTTTTAATTACCTAAATCGTTTTCCTTGCTAAAAATATGCATAGTACACAGTTTTCATTTCATTCTTATCACTTTTGATTATTATTGCTGCTGCTGAACATATGTCATTTGCATGGTACTGCCATACATCAAAAGTATAGTTAGAAAGTGTTTGTCAATAGAGCTTTAATAAATATATAAAAATTAGAGCCAAAACTAAAAAAAAAAATTATAAATGGAGGAAAGTCGGTAAATTTTGAATAGAAATTTAAAAATTTTTAGGTTTGAAAGGTTATTAAACTCAAACTATTATCTAAAATGTTTTAATGTCTTCACAGAAAATGTGTAAAATATTATTACCTTTAAAACAATTCAGTATTTTTGAAACATGCCTTTTTGCAGCCAAAAACCTTAAACGATTTTGCGCGACCCCTAAACGTCGATCAATTTTTAAGTTTTATATACCAATTTTTTTGTTTTTTTTAAGTAGAATTAGAAAATATATTATCCCAATGGCTTTTCGAAAAAAAATTCTGAAATTAAATGGTGTAATATTTACCTATCAAGACTTGCTAGTGATATCAAGTAATTTTGAAGAACACCTGAAACTATTAAGGGAAGTAGCGAAATGTTTGAACGACGCAAATTTAACAATAGGTCTAAAAAGTCTCAGTTTTTTTTCAGAGAGCTAAAATATCTCGGCTTTGTAATAGGTGACGGCATGCTGAAAACAGACCCGGACAAAATTTATGCTATAAAAAGAATAAAAATACCCAGAATTGTCAGAGAAGTACGTAGTTTTCTAGGAACAGCAGGGTGGTATCGTAGGTTTATACGTGATTTTTCTACAATATCAGCACCACTCACTGATACCCTCTGAAAAAACAAAGATTTGTTATGACCAAAGAGGCCATTATAGCGTTTGAGGACCTGAAAAAGGTCCTCCAAATCTACGCCACCCCGATTTCTAAAAAAAATTATTTATACAGTGTGACGCATCAGATTATGGCCTAGAAGCAGTTTTGTTTCCGCTGAACGAACAGAATGAGGAACACCCTATTGCGTTTTTTTCGCAAAAACTAAATAAATGCCAAAGGAATTACACAGTCACAGAAAAAGAATGCCTAGCAGCAGTGATGGCTGTACTTAAGTACGTAAGTTTCGTCCGTATGTGCAACTCATGGATTTCACAGTCATAACAGATCACGCCAGCCTACAATGGTTAATGAGCCTGAAGTATCTAAGTGGAAGGCTGGCTAGGTGGTCTTTACAACTACAGGGATATAATTTCGCGATCGAACACCGTAAAGGCAAGGAAAATATAGTAGCTGATATGCTGTCACGATTGCCCACAGCGGAAGAGTTAACTAAAAATGACTTTTTTGCATGGGAGGATAAAGAATTCGAGGGCCAAGAATATAAAAAATTAATAAAAAGAGTAGAAAGTAACCGAGAACGCCTTCCAGATATTCGTGTGGTAGATAATATGATATTTAAAAAGTCCTTGAAGAGGGGAGACGAGGAAATGGATGAATTTCAATGGAAGCTATGGGTCCCGGAAACAATTACGCATGCACTAATACAAAAGGCTCATGACAATCCATCAGCGGCACATGGAGGTACTTTGAAAACTTTAAATCGACTACGAAATGTATACTATTGGCCGAAGATGACGTCGCAAGTTCGCCAATATGTCTCAAATTGCGTGGTATGTAAGGAAAGTAAACCTGATAATAGACATGCCCAAGGCACTACAGGTGAGGAGGTCCAACCCGACAGACCATTTCAAAAACTGCATGTGGATTTCCTGGGTAAATACCCAAAACGCGTAATATATTTATTGCCGTTGATCATTTCACGAAATTTACACTTTTAAAGGCGATGAGAGAGGCCACGGCCAGTAATGTGGTAAAGTTCATGATCGAGGAAATATTTCGAAAATTCGGCGTACCGGAAACGGTGCACAGTGACAATGGGGCATAATTTACATCGAAACAGTTTGAAAATATGGTCAAAGCCTATGGAATTAATCATATAAAGACAGCGCCGTACTCACCACAATCTAACGCTTTAGAGCGGGTCAACCAATCGGTCCTTGCCGCAATTTGAGAGTACCTAGAGGAGGACCACAGAGACTGGGCTGTATATTTGTCGGAAATTGAATGTGCGCTCCGTGTGTCTGTACATTCAGCCACAGAAGTAACACCTTTTTTAGCGCCAGAAGATATAATCAAAGAGCAAGTACCGTCAAATTTATCCCAGGTCAGGAGGTGTATCTAAAAAATTACGTATTAAGTAACTTTGGAAAAAACTTCAATTCGAAATTCGCAAGAAAATTTCTGAAGTGTAGGGTGTCAAAACTAATAGGAAACAACATGTATGAATTGGAGGATTTAAAAGGCCGACCACTGGGTGTATGGCATTGTTAGGGTTCAATTTTGTATTAGTTTTACGATATTATATTTGTTTATATTATTATCATTATTTTATTATGTTAGCCTTATTAGTATTATTTTTAGTTAATACATAAGTTAACTTTTAGTATTATTATTCAATATTTATTATTATTCTTATTATTATTATTCTTAGTATAAGTATTAATTATTACCCGGCCCTCGTAAATTTGTCTTGGGCATACAACCGTCGTTATTCATTTCGCTGCATTAGCAACTTTCAGGTATGATACAGATTTCCGCATGTGAATGACCGTCGGAAAGTGTACCATACGTGAAAGTGCTGGCAATGCAAATTTGCTAGAACAGCAAATTTGTGGTATTGGGGCTGGCCGCGAAATGAATGACACAATTATATGTATTTTGTTGTTATAAAATTTTTAAATGAAATTAATAACACAATTATATGTATTTTTGTTGTTGTAAAATTTGTGAGTAATGAATGAATGAATGTGTATTTTTTTATTGGTAATGTAGGTTAAGAATATGATAATGTTACATAATAGTATAAATAAAGTGGGTCGGCGGCTATTTGGGTCAGAGAGAAGAAAACCCCAAATAGCGCCACCAAAAGAGTGACAGCGAAAACAGGTGTTTAACTAAACGAAGAAAAAAAAAAGGGTAAGTAGGATTGGCTGGGAAGGAATACTTCCCAGCGATGCATTAGTTGCCCGTCGGCAACGATTTCAAAGGTGCAGCCCGCACCCTAAACTGGCAATGGTGTACTCCAAAGGTACACCATACAACATTTGGCGCAGCCGGTCTTCGAGCAATTTCACGTTCCTATGGGAAACATTAAATCCGGTCTTCGGACCAAAAAGTTTTATTTCCGTTGCTATGGGAAACTTTAGAGCTGGTCTTTGGACCAGAAGTTTTTCGTTGTTATGGTTAACATAACAGACGGTCTTCAGACCAGTATGCGTTCTCCGAGGTATAAAAAAAATAGACTCAAAATAATTTTTGTCGTTTTCTGTTAGTTTTATTTTTATCCGAATGTTATAACAAGAGAATAACATTTCGGAATGTGTTTGAAAGAAACTACGTTACCGTTACTGAAATAATTAAAAACACTGGAGGGAGTCCGTTATAACCATTGAAATATGTATGAAAACTGGAAAATGGGACAACAAATATTGTTCGATATACGTAAAGTTCGCTATAAAATAGGTAGTAGTAGTATTAAGGGTAAATCGGGAATTTTTGTTTATTGGGAGGAATTTTAATTTGTATTTTGTTTTTGTTCTTGTCGCTATAATTGTCAATACGCTCAATCACTTCCGATGGCATTAACAATGTTCTGGATACATACCATGGTGGGACTTAAGTACGAAATGGAAATGGAAGTTTGTGGTAGAAGACTGAGCAACATCTATATCCGTGAAAGGACTAGCGATAGCGTAAGAGGATGTAGAGAGTTTTTGTCAATTTTTTTTATCAATCACTGTATACCTTTCTTAAGAAATGCCGACGTAGTTACAGTTTGAAAGTTATATATTTGTATTAAGTCGTTACATCGTTTGATTATTTTTTCTGTGCACTGAAAATATTATGATATGGACATTTACATGTGACATTCGTCTCTAGAGGAATTTCCTTTACTCTAACAACCGATAGGAGTCACGCTGAGTACTTAAAACCAAGACAGTTAATCGAAATTGTGGGATGGGTAGTGTAGTTACACTAGGACCAATTAGTCCTTAATCCTATACCCTCGGGCATGAATATATAGCTCTTATATGTGAGAGGAGAACTGGCTTTGTTAGAAATTGTGGGCTAGGTAGGGGATAAATACTAGGGTAGGAGTAAACCCTAAACCTACTGGCCACAAGGCAGATACCTCGAGGGTATGGATATATATGAATTGGGTGAAAGATAGGCAGGTTCTAGTTTGACTGCCGTTCACTGGGAAGATTCATGGTTAAGGTTGTGAGACAACCTGAATGTAGTGCGGATATGTTCGGCTACTGATTTGTATTTGTTGTTTTTTATTGATATTGTATTACTGTTGCAGGTTCAAGAGGAACCTTGTTGGGAAAAACAAAGCAGTTCGCCTCCGGGTTGTATTCATAATTTGGAATGTATAAAGTAGCTGTTTTGGTGCAGTACGGATTTAGTTAAGAGGCTAAACGTGACGACCTTTTCACCGTTAGTGTAAGATTCTCTTCAATACGGACTGGTCCCTAGCAGGTAGTGTCTATTAACAGTCCGGTGACATGACAATGTGCGTTCATTGTAAAAACCGGAAGTAACACAAAAATCACCTTTGGAAATATTAGGAAGACAAGATAAATGAGAGGATGCCAGCCGATACCAGAATTTTATATAGTTTTGTTATTAATGATATTATAAGAGTTGTTGTGGATTTTATCTTATTCGAAATTCGCTGGCCGTGTCAGGGGACACTCGGGGATTTCGACGGTTTAAGAGGGTTTTTCGCAAATCACTGTCTGTTTAAGTTCCAGGAACAAAGTTTATGTTATCGAAATATGTTATTTAATCTTGTCTGGTATGGTGTATCGGCGGCAGTCTTTTTATTTTTGGCCTCTCAAGGATTTCAATTCGGCAAGGGGATCAAATCGTGTCCGGGGATGCGGAGGGGTCCCCGCTGAGGTTTTGTAGTCATAGTTGATCCCCTCGGCGGCGGGTTGACACAGTGCTCACGCCGTTTTGCACTCATAATTATTAAAGGGAAACAAATAAACACATGAACAAGAAAAGAAAATTTAGCAATGGCTAATGAGGTAAGGCTTGCCTAATTTTTCTGGAAAATTGCAATAACAAGAACTACTGAGTTAAGCATTGCTCAATTTTTGGTCCCAAATGAAAGAAATAATTATAATAAATTTTTGTAAAAAATTAAATGAATAATAGCGATCATAACGGAAGAAATTTAGCAATGGCTACTGAGGTAAGCATTGCTCAATTTCAGGTAAAACAAAGTTAAGAAGGGGAATTTAATAATGGTTATAGTAAAAAAATAAAAAGAAAAAAATCATAATTAATTTTTGTCAAAAGTGTATAAATAATAATGGATATAATAACGGAAGAAATTTAACAATGGCTACTGGAGTAAGCATTGCTCAGTTTCAGGTAATGAAAGTAAAAAGAAGAGAATTCTTGTAATTAGAGGATTAATTAGAGGGAAAAAAATTAAAAAAAAAGGAAAAATAAGAAATAGAAAATATATATATAAAAATAATAATAATAATAATAAATATAATACAAAGAAAGGAAGTTATGTACAAATATATTTATAAATAGTTAAGAAAAATTAAAAGTAAGGACAGGAATTGTTTTTGAAAAAATAAGGAGATATATGTATATATGGTTTTATAAAATAAATATTTATTATATAGATAGTTGATAAGAGTCAGTAGCATGATTGAAAATACAGAAAACTAAAAGAGGGAAGGCTACTGACGTATCCCCAAGTATGTTTAAGTTTATTTGTATATATCGAATAACGTAATTTTAAGGGTCGGCAGCATAAAAAAAAAAAAATTGGAAAAAGAGGGAGAGCTGCCGACGTATCCCCAATTATGCATAAGTATGATTTATTTTGTACTCCTCCCTTATCATGGAATCGCTGTGCAAAGAGCAGATCGTGGGGTGCGGCAGAAAGTGCGGGGCGTGTTCCATTAACCGTTAAATTGCCAGAGCAGAATGTTGAACGAAATCTCCTCGGGTTTCCAAATTGTCGGAGCAGGATCTTGAATGGCCACAACAAAATATTGAACGAGATTTTCTCGGGTGTCCGGATGATTGTCCCGAACACCACACCAAATAAATCTTTTCGTCCACACAACCATTCCACGGAAAACTGGCAGGGTCTGAGATTTGTTGTCCAGACCAATTGCACGAACCGGACGCATGGTGTCTTGCTCGATGTTCGCATAATCGGAGAATCATTGCCCTACTCAGACGATTTTAAATTGGTCGGTCTAGGGTCACCACCGATCTACTTAGTATCTTCAGTTATAGTTCGGCATGGACTGCGATGTGCGGTCAAAATGTCGACATTTGGGTGCTCTGCAGTTGACCCGATGGCGCTCAGGGCTGCATTCATTATCGATCCATGAGCCAAGTGATCCACCGAGAGTGACGAAGTATGTCCCTATCGAATCATGAGCCGTGGGGCACATGACATCGTCCAGTTATCTTTAAGTTGTCGGCAGAAGTAACATCAAAGGCGCAACCGCACTAAAGACACAACCCCAGCGTTTACAACTTTTGCTGTCCAGTAGGCCCGGATTGAACGATACGGAGATCGTTCTCATCAAAGGGGGGAGGAATGTTAGGGTTCAATTTTGTATTAGTTTTACGATATTATATTTGTTTATATTATTATCATTATTTTATTATGTTAGCCTTATTAGTATTATTTTTAGTTAATACATAAGTTAACTTTTAGTATTATTATTCAATATTTATTATTATTCTTATTATTATTATTCTTAGTATAAGTATTAATTATTACCCGGCCCTCGTAAATTTGTCTTGGGCATACAACCGTCGTTATTCATTTCGCTGCATTAGCAACTTTCAGGTATGATACAGATTTCCGCATGTGAATGACCGTCGGAAAGTGTACCATACGTGAAAGTGCTGGCAATGCAAATTTGCTAGAACAGCAAATTTGTGGTATTGGGGCTGGCCGCGAAATGAATGACACAATTATATGTATTTTGTTGTTATAAAATTTTTAAATGAAATTAATAACACAATTATATGTATTTTTGTTGTTGTAAAATTTGTGAGTAATGAATGAATGAATGTGTATTTTTTTATTGGTAATGTAGGTTAAGAATATGATAATGTTACATAATAGTATAAATAAAGTGGGTCGGCGGCTATTTGGGTCAGAGAGAAGAAAACCCCAAATAGCGCCACCAAAAGAGTGACAGCGAAAACAGGTGTTTAACTAAACGAAGAAAAAAAAAAGGGTAAGTAGGATTGGCTGGGAAGGAATACTTCCCAGCGATGCATTAGTTGCCCGTCGGCAACGATTTCAAAGGTGCAGCCCGCACCCTAAACTGGCAATGGTGTACTCCAAAGGTACACCATACAACAGCATGCCAAAGATTTAAAAAGATAAATCCAACAAATATCAAGCATAATTTAATATAAAATGTTAAATAAATCTTTATATGAAATATGAAATAAAAAATGTTACAGTATTAATATTAGGTTCAGTCAGACCTGACCGTACATATATAAATCATTAATACCACATGTATCTAGCCCAAAACTACGTTTTAACCAGATTAACACAACCGCCAAGTAATCGAATACGACCTGATTTTGACAATAGGTAAAACATAGTACAGGAGGTACAATTTTATAATGTTGGCCGAAAGTTACATCCCTACAGTGAAAACGACTAGTCAGAAGTAAACCAACACAGGACAAAGCTTTACATATGAACTCACCTGAATAAACCAGATAGAAGATAGTAGGTAGAATCGGTAAAAAGTTTACTCAATGTGGATACTACATATATTTCAACATCAAAATCACATAAAAAAAAGTTAAATTGCCAAATCCCATTAGATCACAACTTACGAAGGTTAGAACGAAAGCCCGGCCACTGAATATGTCAGGGCGTGGGAGTTCCCCACGTCAGATTTTCCGCGTTGGTGGCTAATCTGTGGCACCGCGTATATGTAGCGAAGCCGATGGAAAGAAAAACAAGTCAAAGTAGCCTCGCACACCGTTTGTTTCAGCGGTATCGTAAAACCACCGGAGTTTTGTTGCGAGCACTGGATCGCAAGGGGTCCCCCATTGGTGACCAGGGCATTTTCTATGAACACCAGAAACGAGGGGGTTAAACTCGTAGGGACGGCTGCGTGGTGACTTGGGGATAAACTGGAAAAATTTCGATCCCGAGAGAACACAGAGTTGCACAAATAAGCTATCATGTCTAAATGCTGCAGATATTGACAAATTGAAAGAATTCCAGAGGAGAAATTCCAGATTCGACCGCCAGGTGCCATGCACCAGGCACGATGGATGGCGGGAGCAATTTATTCGTTAAAATATCATTACTTAGCTCCCAAATCAGAATTTCGAACAAGGTCTTCTCTGTTGGACGTCTGTTTATTCATTGCTATATCCTATGTAAAGCCTTGGCTGCAATGTACATTAGCGGTGAAAGCACCTCACCAGGAAGGCTTACGAAACAATGAAATGCTTGTGTCCCATTTCAAAAGCAGTATTACATTTATGGCATTTAACAGATAAAGTGTCAATCTTGTCTCTATTCGATGATGATGTAGATCAGGAAACTGAAATAAAAATGGTTGCTAACATATCTGTATACAACCTATCACCTCATGGTAAGCGCTACATTCCAACGAAAGAGGAACTTCTTGGTCCACTTTACGATAAGTCTTAATCAATTTATGTTATTTACTAAATGTATGTTAGGTCTTAAAGTCATTTAATAGCTCCCATACTAACATTTATGTCTAAAGTTTGACGTGATGTCGGCACGGGTTATAGTTATGCGATCGGCACAATATTTATTATTTCTGTTTATAGGAACAAATAGAAAAAACCAGTAAGAAAGTTTTAGTCGGGCAACCCGACTTACATTTACCCTCACCCTCAGTAAAACAAAAAATTTTCTATTACGTTTATTGATATATATTTCTGAAGAGGGCGGAGTGGTACATTTGTATGGGAGGTACCAGAAGGGGAGTGGCTAGACTCCCAGTTCTTTTCTTCAAAACTTTGTCCTGTTATAGCTTAACAAAATATAGAATTTGCGTGACGAGTGTATTGACATTATTATTCCATCTCCAAAGAAGGTGCATGTCTAGACTTCCAGATTTTTTCTCAAAAATGTTATCCTGTTGTAGCTTTACTAAATACAGAGTTTAGGCACGATCGCGTAGAGTGTATTGATATTATTACTTCATCTCTAAAGTGGGCCGAAAGGTACAAAGGGCGTCGCTAGACTTCCAATTTTTTCTCCAAAACTTTATCCTGTTATAACTTGACAAAATACAGAATTTGGAGAACTTTGGGTTTGGAGTTACCAGATGGGGCGTGGCTAGACTTCTAGTTTTTTCCCCAAAACTGTATCCTGCTATAGCTTTACTAAATAAAGAATTTGGACACAATCGTGTTTGGTTTATTAATATTATTACTCTTTTCTAAAGTGGGCGGAGGGTACATTTGTGTGGTAGGTACCAGAAGGGGCGTGGGTAGACCTCCAGTTTTATCTCCAAAACTTTATCATGTTATAACTTAACAAAATACAGAATTTGAACAAGAACGCGTTGGGTGTATTGATATTATTACTCGATGTCCAAAGTGGGTGGAATAGTATATTTGTATGGGAGGTACCAGAAGAGGTGTGGCCATATAGCCCATTTTCAATACCGTAAGTTTTGGGGAAATATTAACTTGTGAAAAGTTTGAAAACATTTGGTTGCGTTTTTTGAAAGTTATCGTGCGCACCAGCCGGACATCCAGACAGACGGGCATGGCTCAAACGACTTAAAAAGTCATGAATCGAATTTGGTTCAGAGAAACCTAGGGACTTAAGTCACTCCTTTTATGTGTTAGACTTTTGGTTCGTTTCAAATGATATATACCCTCATCCCTAAGGATGATGGTGTAAATAGAGGGTATGCGTTCCATAATTCAAAAAAAATTCGCCTTTGTAGCTTGGGACACCCCAACGACCATGCAGATGATTCATCTGGCCCCACCGTAATTAAGATAACGTCCCACTTAAACATTCCTCTAATCATATGTACGGATTCCAATGCACATACTATCTGGGGAAGCTCAGGCATTAATCTAAGGGGTGAGTCGCTATACAACTTTATTATTGAGAACAAACTAACAGTAGTTAATAGGGGTAACGAACCCACTTTTATTGTCACTAACAGAAAAGAAGTTTTAGATCGTACACTTATTAACGATAAAAACTCGAACATTGTCAATAATTGGAGAGTATCGACGGTTTGCTCGTTTTCTGACCATCTATATATCGACTTTGACCTTTCGTTCGAAGTGGATTCCGGAGGATTCTGGCTCATCTTTAGGACGGTTCTAGAGGGCAAGGTGTCCGGCCTCTATCGATGATATTGAAGTATTAACTAACGTCTGAGGCAAGAGAAAAATGCTGCAGCAGAACTGACAGGAATGGTAAAGCTAAGCCACACTGGTGGAATACAGAGGTTGCGGCAAAACGCAAGGAATGCAGTAAAGTATTCAACAAGACGAAAAGAGATGGCGACTGAAGCGCATATAAGTTTTTTTTTTTTTTTTGAGGGATGCCAAACGCAAAATTGCTGAATTATTAGAGGTAATCTAAAGGACATTTCGTCGGCTAGCCTGCAAGTAGTGTTATGTGTTTTTGAACAGGTTTTCAGGAGAGGCAAAAAACTGATTTATTTTGTTCATTAAAGATATTTTTTTTTAACCATAGGCTTAACTGAATGTCTACCACAAATACCAGAGTACTGCATTAAAAGATATCCGATACTGATCTCAGTTACGGAGTGCTATAGGTTTTTTAAGAAAAACTACACATAACACTTTTTGTAGGAAGTTTTTTTAAAATATATTCATATGAATTCGTACACATAACACTTTTTGTTTAGGTTTTTTATTTTATTATATTTAAGTATTTTTGCCATTAAAAGACGTCTAACGCTAGCAAAATTGGTGGTACAAAATGTAAGATGAAATTCATTAACATTTCATTAAAAAAAAAAATTAGAAACTTAGGTAATTAAACAAAGAAAGGCTTAAACAAATACATTTCTAATGTTGAAGATTATCATAAAAGAAGTGGTAATCTTTGTGCATATATTGCTTTAATCACTGGAGGCTCTTGTATTTGGATTCATAAATTTTTAATGGAGATTCATATAAGTTTTTTGGTTCATTTATTTTAAGTACCCTTATTCGCTTTTTTTGGCTCATCAATTCCCAATTATCGGTGTGGCGCAGCTTGAAATAAACTTCATTGTCTTTAAAAAACAATCCACGGATGTTGTTTACTTTTGCATCGCCTACACGTTCACCAGGTCTGATTAAGGTAAAGTTGCCAGGAACGTGTTCGTAATCCTTAAAAAAAGTATACTCTAAGTAGTTTACTGTGTATGGATGTGTTGGTCTTGCCTGTCTCATGCGACTAATCTAGTGGCGAATTAATTGGAGCTGTAAACAAATTTTCTAACGTTGAATGGACACTGTCGACTTCCATCATTGTATGGTCTCTTTCCAATATAATTTGCTCCAACTCTTGTCCAGTAGCTACGGAAAGGTTTGCTAAAGCGCTACACAGTACCTTATTTTTATTTTGGTAGGTACATTCATCCGATATTAGCATAACCTTTACTATATAAAAAAATAATATTTACCATATAAAAAAACACATAACACCTATTGCAGGAATGTTTCGTATATGGGTTACACATAGCACTTTTTGCTATCTTCTAAACCCATTAAGATATCGCAAAAGGTCTTGGTAGGCTTATGTATGACCAGTAGAGCTTCACAATGGTACAATAAAAAAATCCAAAATTACACATGACACTACTTGCAGGCTAGCCGACGATTTGCTTAAAAATCAATTTTTGTAATAGTCTTGAGTCTATGACGTGATATGCTTAGTTCTGCGACTGTCCGGTCTGTTGCTTTTTAATATTATTTTATTGAAACATTATATTCAGTACAATAAATCTTATTTTAAATCTCGCGAAACCTTTTGGCTTGGCTGCAGGTAAAAAAAAACCAAAATTATAATGGTATTTAAATAAGTACAATCAATATGTGGGAGTTCAACTGTAGAGTATTATTGGACATAATTGTTAAAATTCTTTCTTGTTTTGATTATTTTAGTATTATTTTTAAAAATTCATTGGGTGCTTAAAAAGTATTCTTTAACTATCTTTTTTCTCTTTGTCTTGTTTGTTATGTTTAACAGAGTGGTAGGCATCTCATTTAAGGTCTTTGGCAGGGTTACAGCTAGTGAATTTTTTCCATAATCGTTCCGGAAACTTGGAATTTTGTATCGCCCTTCCGCTCTTCTTCTGGTGTTCTGTGGATGATCTATGCATTCTAAGAAGTTTGTGTTATTGTAGAATTCGTTAGCTATTGTTGCTTTATAGATGTTTTTAACGCTTAGTACTCGAAGAGTTTGTAATATGTGCATTAGGGTGGGGCGATTTGGACATCGTAATGGGCGCTTCGCGTTTCTGATTCTTGGGATTGTACTGAGCAAAAAAGTCCACTAGACCATAGGTCTACGGTGAAAATCGAGCTTCCCCAATTTGACTTAAAGTTTTTTCTCAAACTTTATTTTTTTCGAAAATTTGCAAATTTTCTTGGGCCCATATTTTGTAAACTATTTCAAATTTTGACTTATTTTCAAAAGTATGATTATAGCTATTGTCTCGGACTACAATTTCTCTGAACATATTACTTAGAAAAAACTTCATTTTCATGGCCAAAAAGTCGAAAATTTAGAAAATTCACCACTTTTGTAGCCAAGACCATAGTTAAGAACTCTCTAGTACATCGCAAATTGGAATGCTTCTTCAGGCAGTTTGAAACGAAAAAAAGTGTAACGCATTAAAGGAGATGAGTTAGACCCCAAGTATCTTAAGACCAAATTCGTTTCAGGACTTTTTAAGACGATTGAGCTATGTCCGTCTGTCTGGCTGGATGGCTGGTCAGCAGGATAACTCGAGTAATCCTTAACGGATCAGTTTGAAAATTTACCAGTATTAATATATTTCGAAATGAACGTATGGGATTGTAAATGGGCTGAATAGCCGTACCCCTTCTAGTACCTCCCATACAAAATTACCTATTTTTTGGAAAATTAATATTTCTTCCATAACTTCCAAACGGACACTTGGGGGGTAATGGAAATTGGTCGATTATTTTATATTGTTATAGGAGGCAAAACCCCAGAAAACCTAACTATCTGACACACCCCTTCTGGTACCTCCAATACAAATGACCGAACTCACCCCCATAGTCTTACATACATTACTTTTTTGTAAGTACACTAAATTCAGTCAAATTATGCGTAAGTTGTACGGTAATGAAAATATGAATCAGGAATGAATATGGACTATATTGGAACACCCCTTCTGGTACCTCCCATACATAATGATATATTATTGGAAAATTTATATTTCTCCCATAACTTCTAAACGGACACTGTGAAATGTGGTATTTATCTTGTAATAGGAGGCAAAACCACAGCAACCCCTTACTATTATTTGACACACCCCTTCTGGTACCTCCCATTTTCCTCTTTACATACATATCATTTTTTTTGTGCGCTGAATTCAGACAAATTTTGGGTGAGCGTTCACTAAACGTTGACTTACGGTTTTGCCCACAAGCAGGCAAAAAATAATACATTAGTAATTTTATTTCAATAATTGAAAAACAATATTTTATATTGGGTGATGGTATTTATCAGTCAGTTTACCTGACTGAAATTTCTGTACTGGTTTTATTTTATTCTATTTATTTTATTTCTTATTTTTTATTCTTCTATTGTTTTCAGTTCATTTGACGCATTTTTTTTTATTTTTTTGTAAACGATCACAGCATCAAATAGACATATAATTAAATACGCATTTTTAAATTTCTGCCGCAAATGTAAATTTTAGAAATAATTGTTTCGTGTATTAACTGTGCAGTGCCAATAAAAAACATTTTTTTTATTTAAGAAATAGAAAATTTTTATGATTTTGCGCTATGAACAACCGAAAATGGTAATTTATCAATATTTTCACGAAAAATATGCACTTTCATAAGGCCAAAACTGCCTGAAAAAGCATTCCAATGCTTTTGCGATGTACTAAAAATTCTTAACTAGGGTCTTGTCTAAATTTTTGTGTTAGTATTGGATCGAAAATCTCAATAGTTTGGCTGTTTTAGGCCAAAATATCTAAAAAAAAAAAAAAACGTGACAAAAAGTGGTGAATTTTCTACATTTTCGACTTTTTTTCCAAGTAATATGTTCAGAGAAATTGTAGTCCGAGACAATAGCTATAACCTTACTTTTGAAAATAAGTCAAAATTTGAAATAGTTTACGAAATATGAGCCCAACAAAATTTGCAAATTTTCGAAAAAAATAAAGTTTGAGAAATAACTTCAAGTCAAAATGGGGAAGCTCGATTTTCACCGTAGACCTATGATCCAAGAATCAGAAACGCGAAGCGCCCATTAGGATTTTTTTCCTTCAGTACAAATCGCCCCGCCCTAATGTTCATGTTGTGTAGTGGAGTGGTTTGGCCGATATTTGAGGGATTATTATAATTAGAGTTGTGTTGCTGTTTATTTCTGGAATATTTGCTGGATCATAGAAGATAGAATTGTTTTCTATGTTAGTTGTACGTTGCTGGTTTTTGTATATTAGTTTGAGCAGTCTATTTTGTGTTTGCTGAAGTGAGTGGCATGATGCTGCACCTTTCCAGGCAGTTATACCATGCCTCAAGTGCGATACTGCCAGTGAAAAATAAGCCTGTTTTAGAACCTTGGGAGGTGAACAGTTACCAAGGTGATATAAGGCATATGCAGTTTTTGCAGCTTTATGCAAAATGTCGGTGTGGGTTTTCCACTTAAGGTTCTTATCTAGGTGTATCCCCAAATATTTATATGTTTGCACATAGGAAACATGTGTGGAGCAAGTGTTACACATTGTCGACATTTCAACGTGTATTTGGTGCAGGCAATTTGTTTCGTGTAGCGTAATTTGTAGGTCAGTGCGTCGCAAGTGTTTGGGTCTGAAATGCATTAATTTGGTTTTTGAGGCATTTATGATTAAACCGTTATCATGACACCATCTTGCAACTACATCAAGTTCTTTCTGCATTATCGCTACCGCGTCGTTGATGCATGGGTGTGAAACAATGATTGCAGTGTCGTCAGCGAATGCAAATGCTGTGTTGTTCTTAATAGTTTTTAGCATATCGTTGGCATATATTATGTATAAAATTGGGCCGAGTTTAGAGCCCTGTGGTACCCCGTATAATGATGGCATACTGTCGCCAACATTATCATCGATTTTAACTTTAAAATACCTGCATTGTAATTAGTTTCTAAACCAATTGATACATGGTCCTCTGATGCCGTTTCTCTCTAATGCTTCTATAAGTTTATCGTGGGAAAGTGTGTCGAAAGCTTTGCTGAAGCCTATAAATAGTCCCAGGCAATGCATATTTTTGCAAAGACTCTGACTTATGTTGTTAGAGAAAAGTCCTAGGAGTTGGTTAATATTCTTTTCCTTCTGGAAACCAAATTGGGTTTCATGTATTATGTTGTAGTTCTCTAGAAAGTTAGTCAGTCTTAGCTCAACAATTTCCTCTAAAACTTTTTCTACCACTGATAATATCGAAATTGGTCTGTAGTTATTGCAGTCCGATTTCCTTTCACTTTTGTATATTGGACGCACTAGACCAATTTTAAGCAAATTGGGGACAATCGATTCTGCCAGACTTTTGTTTCCTAAGGTTGTAATAATAGTGTTAAGCGTTCTGCGTTGAATTTTAGACCTATTGCCCTTTAATTGTCGGTTCCAGCGCATTTTCTTGTGTTGAGTTTTTGTAATATATTAAATATTTCACGTTCAGTTGTATTTTCCATGTATATTGTATTTTGTATATTTAAATTTAGTTTTGGCAGTGTTTGTATGTCGCATATGTGCATTATATTTTGTACATATTGGTTAAACGCTATTGCGAATTTGTTGGTTATGTTTTTAATATTTTCATTAGGAAAGCTTCTTTTTTATATTGGACGCACTAGACCAATTTTAAGCAAATTAGGGACAATCGATTCTGCCAGACTTTTGTTTCCTAAGGTTGTAATAATAGTGTTAAGCGTTCTGCGTTGAATTTTAGACCTATTGCCCTTTAATTGTCGGTTCCAGCGCTTTTTCTTGTGTTGAGTTTTTGTAATATATTAAATATTTCACGTTCAGTTGTATTTTCCATGTATATTGTATTTTGTATATTTAAATTTAGTTTTGGCAGTGTTTGTATGTCGCATATGTGCATTATATTTTGTACATATTGGTTAAACGCTATTGCGAATTTGTTGGTTATGTTTTTAATATTTTCATTAGGAAAGCTTATTTTTATGGTTTCATCTATGTTATTTATATTTTTTCCTCTAATTTCATTCACTAATTGCCAGGTTGCCCTAATGTCATTTCTGTGTTTAATGAACTCGTTCATAATATAAGCATTTTTGGCATTTATTAGTTTTTTATTTAATTTATTATTGAATTTTTTATATATTGCTTTGTTTATTTCGTTGCTTTTATTTTTTGACCATTTTTTATATAGTTTATCCCTTATACTGCAGCATTCCACTAAGTAGTCATTAAGCCATGGCATTGGATTTCTTTTTCTCTTTTTAATTTTTCTCGTATCTTTTGATTTATCATATATTTCGTTAAATATATTGTAAATTTTTCCGTTTCATATATTAGTTGGTTTACTTTGCTGTTATTTATAAGTTGTTTTTCCGTGCCCTGACAGTTGTTTTGAATTCTATCATTTGTTTTGTTTTCTTCTCCAACGCGGCCAAAAAGTGTGTAGTGGTCAGATAATGTTGTTGTTACAATAGCGGCCTTTGCGTTTGATCTCCCTCTCGGCATCTCATAACATATGGTCTATGCAGCTACTTGTATTGTTGCTTGTGTCTACTCTTGTTGGTTCATTCACCATACATTGTAGACCGTATGATGAGAGCATATTAAGGTATTTTGTTGTTGCTGTGACATTATTTTTGTTTATGTCAATGTTCATGTCTCCGATCACTAGAAGTTTACTTTTGTTGTTAATTTTACTAATCGCTTGTTCAAGCTCATTTATAAAAGCTGGTATATTTTGGCTGGGCGATCGGTAGATGGGTAAAACAGTAATTTTGCCGTTATTAATAATTATGTCGAGTTTTAGAGCTTCGCAAAAATTTGTATTGATTTCTAAGTTTTCAAAATGCATAGTCTCTTTTACGTACACAACAATTCCTCCTCCTCTTCCTTGTCTGTTGAGAAATGTTGCATTGTATCCACTGATACCATATAGTTGACTTTCGTCGTTAGTTATATTAGTTTCCGTTAGTATTAATATGTGTATTTTGTTCGTAACATTCCTTAACTCCGCTAATAATGTTACAAAATTTTTTCTTTGGGATCTTGTGTTCATGTGAATGACTGTAAGCCGATAATTTAGAAGGTTTTTACTAATATCACTTACTTACTTAAGTGGCCAATTACAATTTACGAAACGTAGTTCATAAATTTGAGGCCTGAAGTAATAAAGAATTAAACACGCTTCGGTCTTCTGCGTGTGTTCTCCAGATAGTCCTACCAGATGATGGCACATCGCCTACCACTTGGTCCTTCCAACGGAGTTTGGGTCTCCCTGCTCTGCGCCGTCCTTCAGGTTCGCCTTCAAACACCTTTCTCGCTGGAGCATTTACATTCATCCTGGCAACATGTCCCAGCCATCGAAGTCGTTGGATTCTGACTCTTTTAGCTACGTCGATGTCGTGGTAAAGCTCATACAGCTCATGGTTCATCCGATGGCGAAACTCGCCTTCGACACAGATAGGTCCATATATTTTTCGGAGGTTTTGTATGTCCGTTGTAGTAAGCACCCATGATTCGGCAGCATACAACAGAACAGGTAAGATAAGCACCTGGTATAGCTGTTTCTTAGTATTCTGAGAGAAGGTGGTGTTACTAAAGTGCTGCCGAAGTCCGTAGAAACATCTATTGGCTAGCACTATTCTCCGTTTAATTTCTTGGCTGACATTATTTTTCTTGTTGACGGAAGATCCGAGGTAGGTAAATTCGTCGACTACCTCAAAACAATAATTGTCAACGTTCACGGTCCGCCCCCACCGAGAGGACTAATATCACTTAAGTTTTTAAATATTTCCATTATTAATACAAGGAAAGAGAAAAAAAAATAATAAAAACGATGTAACAGTTTAATTATAATATCTTATTTTATTTAATGTAATTAATATTCAATTTATTTTAATATTTTTTTTGGTTTTATTCATTTCACTTTTTTTCCGTAAAAAAAGTGTAAACAATTATGAAAAATGTAATTGTTTATTGTGTTTAGAATTATTTGTTTGTTTTTTTTTTATTTTTTTTTAGTTTGGGGTTTGAGTTTAGCGACAGTTAAAAACATTATTGATTGGAGTTGGTTATTCCCTCAATATCTGTAGCATTTGTGATAATAATAAAAGGTGAACTTTCATTTTTGCGGGCATAGATATGACCATTCCTGGTCCACATAAACTTCCATTGCGATTCTCTTGCTTTGGTCTTCGCCATCCACAAAAGTCGCCTATTGTGCGGTGTAAGTTCATCGTTTATATCTATATACTTGTTGTTGTCACCACTTGCTCCTGTAAGTACATTCGCTTCAACTCTGTGTCTCTTCATCTTGCTCATTAGTTCCTTTTTCTTGCACATCGATGAGAACTCGACAATATGCTTGTTGTTTCTTTTTATGCGGTATAACATATTTATAAAAGTCGCTGCTTCGGTATTGTTATCCGTTACGTTGCTTATTTCGATGTTCCGACAGATTGGCTGTTGCTCTAGCTGGTTAATTCGCTTGCTCGTATAATATATTTGTTTTGATTTCCCGCGGTCTTTTTCCTGCAGCTCGTTCACTGCACTCCTAAGTTCGCAACCGTTTCACATAACTTGTTGAGAGCAGTCATTATTTGGTCTCTCATATCGTTGTTCGCTGTCGTTAATTGATCACTCATCTCCTTGTTAGAGTTGCTGAGAGTTATCATGTTAGCGGTCATTTGCTGCATTGCGGTTTTTATTTCCTTCATTTCTCGTTCCTACCCCGTTGTATCATTGTTTGAGCGTTTGTTAAAATTTGCATTGTTGACACTGACTGGTACTGCTATTGTTGTTTCTTTGTATCTCTTGCTATTTTCGTTGCCTGCGTCGTCGTCGTCCCGCTGCTGCTATTGTTGTGTTAGTTCTGTTATTTCGTTGTAAACGAAACCCGCTTGTTCTGGTCAGCATTACGTATGTAATGATACCATCGATGACCAGGAATGACACAGTACTTCCTCGTCAATATACCCGCCATACGTTTTATTGACGAATTTAACATGGGGATGCCATAGGAGGTATACAATCGCCACCCTCTCGCTTACCATCCATTGACGAAAACACTAATGGTAATTCGTAATTACTTTCGTCGATACCAATTATATGATGAAATAGATAATGAAGTGGAGTGAACTAGTTCGTTAATAATATACTACTACAGAATGGAAAAATTTGAAGGAACTTGGGAAGTGACATAGTGTATGGTGTAGGTCTGGTCGAGTACAATATGAATATGTATACAAAAAACTTAAGTTTGGTAAACACTATTAGGCGATTTGCTGCGCGGTTTACACTGGTGACATATCCAGGCAGCTTTTTTCATACTGCTCATTCCATCATAAGAGCTCTCTGAGAGCACAGTGCATGGACTGAAATGGTAGTTATTTTTGCAGTTATGACAGCATATGTAATTTTTTGTTGTGATAGCGTAACTACACTGATTGCAAAGTAACTCAGGCACTTGTAAAGACATATTTACTTCGATGATTTTTTTTTTAGTGTTACAACAAAAAAGTTTTTGCGTGCAGAGAATATCGCATCCGTTCACGACGAAGGCTTTTTTGAACTGTCTTTAGTTAACGGTTTCAAGAACCTGACCAGGAAGGCCAAAAGGCAGTAATGGATAAAATTCTGCAGTAATGTAGAAATCTCTTCGGAAACCAGTTGGCTACGTAATATCTTATCCTCGAATCCAACAATACCGTCGTACATACAAAGACCAGATGGTACATGGCCACTAACAGCCTTGAAACTCTGAAAGTGCAGATGTAAGCACACTTTACAGGTTGTCGGGTAAGTGCCTACCAGGTTATGGAAAACTCGGTCGGCTATAACTTTGATATCTCAGACATACCGATTACTGAACATCGAATTCAATGGGCTATCAAAAGTTTCCACTCTTTTAAGTCACCGGGATCTGATGGAATGCCTTCCTGAATATTGAGGGAACAACTGGAGATTTACGTAGTGGTCATCTCTTTAGTTGTTAAACTACTAAAATTTATGTGCACTGGATCCAGTCTGGGCTTGTCAAGTTTTTTCAAGGTAGCGGTTCGCAGAACTCCACAAGGAGGAGTAATCTCTCCACTACTATGGAATCTGAACAATACTCTCCTGTGGACGATGGAAAAAACGGGCTGCACAACCGTCGCATATGCGGATGACGTGGCACTAAGGATCGTTAATTACTCTCTAAGCTTCTGGAATCTGCGCTGAAACTTCTATTAAAATGGTGCCATGACTGTGGACTAGGCGTAAGCCCGATTAGAACGGAACTGGTCCTATTCACACGGATGTACAAAATCTCTCAATTTGCCAAACCCATATTAAATGGAGTCGCACTTACACTCTCTGATAGTGCCAAATACCTTAGGCTAATATTGGAAAGTAAACTGAATTGGAATCTGCACACTCAGGCTAGAATTATCAAAGCGGCAACGGTTCTATACTGCAGCAAAAGTGCAATGGGGAATAAGCCCCAAAAATTTAAACTGATTATATGACTCAGCTATTAAATCCAACTTATTCAACGGATCGGCAGTCTGGTGACCGGTGCTAGATAGAGCCTGCCTCCCAAAGACTGAAATTCGAACGCATTATAAGACTAGTGGCAATCATGATAACAGGGGCACTTAGAACTACTCCAACTAATGCACTGTTTACGATGCTAAACTGGTTACCCCCGGACATTGAGGCGAGGAAAAAGAAACAAAAAAAAAGCATGGTTGAACAGGAACTATGGCCTTGCCAAAATTCTGGACCTAATCATTGTGAGCTGTCACACGGATTACATGATGAGTATCAATCAGACTACCGGATCACTGTAGCACTGTTTAGGCCGAAATAGCGGTCATTAAAATAGCCGTAAAGAAAATTCAGTATCGTGGGATATTGGGCGACAACATTCATATTCTTACTTAACTTACGTGTACACCACTTCGAGAAATGTTCGAGACATTCGACGGTTACCCTTACATGGGTTCTAGGACATGGGGACATATATGGTAACCAAAGAGCCGATACATTGGCAAGGACCGCCACAACCGTAAACTCGGACGAAATTTACAGCTAAATCCGGAGAAACTGAACCTCATTGTTAAGGAGAGATGGGTGAGAAAAATCACATGCATGGATATACAGAGAAGTCCACCTGAGGAACATTATAGCTGTAACAACCGGTCACCGGCCGGTTGGTGAACACGCTAAGAGGTTGAAACCACCCTACAACGTTTTTTTCAGAAGCTGCAATGATGAGAAAGAGACTGCGGAGCATCTTTTATGTCACTGCCCTGCTTTTGAAGACCTAAAATATAGCTATATATTTGATTTGCGGTATTATTTTAAAGATTCTATTAACAAAATGCTTTTATAATCATGAACAGCGGCAGATAGTGAGCGACGAACCTTGATGGTTGGGCTAGCGAACCGCCTTCAGGTCATTTACCAAATTCCAGCACAAAGATATCCACAAGGCAACTTGGCTATCTCCCGATCAAAACACCTAAAATCAAATTGATCATGTGGTAATTGATGGCAGTCATGCATCTAGTGTCATGGACGTGCGTGTGATCCGTGGTGCAAATATTGGCTCGGATCATTACTTGGTTGTAGCCAAGGTGCGCACAAGGTTGAGAAGAGGGAAAAACGCACGTAACCAGGATATGAAAAATCGCGCTCAGTCGAATCCTGGTACGATGAAGAATGTCGCGTCTGAGGAACAGGATGTCGCTTATAGGGCAACGCTTCAGCCAATTGTAACTCGGGCTGTTAGGGAACGGCACAAAGAGACAGTAAGACAGCTATTTAAGCGAAAAAATGTCAAATGAAGGAACGGGAGAACGAGGTGTGTGCGGTAATGGGCTCCCCTGCTGTAAAGACAAGAATGGAATTCTGGTTACAGATTCGCAGAGTGTGCTGCATATATGGAGAGAACACTTCCAGCAACTGCTGGTTCCAGAAGGCAGCGCACGTGAAGGTATCACGCCAACTGTCGACGGCGGCTTAGATTTAGTCGAGCCGAGGTAAGAAGAGCAATATCGCGGCTGAAAAACAATAAAGCAGAAGGTGCCGACGGTCTTCCGGCAAAGCTCTTTAAGTCCGGTGGCGAGGAGCTGATAACGAGCATGAACCAGCTCCTGCGTACGGTTTGGACTACGAGTATAAGGTAACATAAAAACGATAAAACATAACATAAAAGGAACTGCGTTTAAATTAACTTTACATAAAAAATGACATGATTGATGATTTTTTAAAATTATATTTATGGTGGACTTATAGCATTTACATTTCACACACAGTTCATCTTTTGTTATTTTTTTCACATCTGCAATAACAGTTAGTTTGTGTTTTATATTTAAACTTGTGTGTTTTCTTCCATTCATTTCTACACGAAACTTGTCAAATTGCCGATAAATTTTTCAGAAATGATTGTAGTTTGAATCTTCAATCAAATTTAAATGCGGTTTTATTTTAGCCAGAACTTCTGCTCTACTTGGCTGAGCAAATGAATCGTAATATATTTTTGTGGGACTTCAGTCTAATACATACAATTCTTATATCTACATATTTGTATGTTTATTAGGGTAATAACTTTTTTTGGACAATATTCTCCCCAGGGCTTTTCTAATGGCAAATATTGTATTAATGATATTAATGATGATTTCAGTTCAATTTGCTAAAAAAAAACCTTACGCACCGACAGCGATTTCTAAAATGCCAAATCTGGCAACTCTATTGTGATTAAGTCGTGTTTTTAATTGTGCTCCGTATTTTTGGTTCATTTTTCTTTAATATATTGTGAATTAATTTATTGTTTACAGTTTGAAAGTGTCTAAAGTGGAGCTAAGTTATCTCTCTTTTTCTAGTGTTATTATCAATTGGTGTGTTGTGTTCCTTGATCGTTTTTTATTTTTTGCGTTCAATACGACCCAATACAATCTGTTGTGCATTTGTTTCAATTACAACAACTCTAATATTATTTGTTTGATACATTTGATTTGTTGTTGTTTCGTTTTCCCACTTTCGTTGATCTCTTTTGTGTCTAATTTTCGTTTATTTAACATTTTTAGTGTTGGTAAACGTTCTTTTTTTTAAGTTTCGATTTGCTAGTGTTGTACATATTAGCGATTTTTTTCCCTTATTTTGGCGATTTTTGTTTTTTTTTTGTACAATGTCGTGTTCTAATAAAAATTGTACCATTAAATCAGACAACGAGCGTATGTTGTCATGCTGGTTTTGTGACAATCTCTGTCACATTAAATGTGCCGGCATTTTGG
The DNA here is from genome assembly GCA_964034835.1 of Muscina levida. Lineage (NCBI taxonomy): Eukaryota > Metazoa > Arthropoda > Insecta > Diptera > Muscidae > Muscina > Muscina levida. The sequence continues at coordinate 77,239,712 of OZ035880.1, forward strand.
CCAGAGTTGCCGATAGCCTAAATGAGGATAAAGGAATACGTTGGTGTTGCATCAAGTGCAGAAAGATTGAATCCAGTTTCTTTAAATTTTTTAAAAGCATGCAATCCGAATTCACGGAAATGGAAAGGGATTTGTCAATGCTTACATATAGGTTTTCGAAATTTACTAAAATGTTTAGCGATTATCCAGATTTGGAAAAGTGTGTAAATCCTTCTCCTAAGAGAAAAAAGGTTACAAGGAAGGTAGTCTCGACTGTTACTGCTCCTCCATCGCCTTGTTTAATGGAGATAAACTCGCCTATTCCGTCATCCATTAATGCTGACAAGGGTTCTTTTTCTGGAAATATTGCTGCTTCTGTCAGTTCGAATGAAAATTCGACTCTCTTGGTACCGGATAATTTAGAGTCTCTACCACGCCATGTGGTAAGTGATAAATCTGGTGGTGCTGGTGGTTCGAAACAGCAACCACATAGGGAGTTGACCGTTGTTCCCGCCAGGAGAACGATTTTTATTTCTAGGTTCTCACCTGAGATCGCGGTTGAGGATATAAAGTTTTATATTTCAAATAGAGTTGGTAACATGGAGGCAATATTTTGTTACAAGATGAAATTCACTTTTTCGGAACGATTATCTTCGTTTAAAATAATTGTTCCCGATAATTTATTTGAGAAAATCGTTGATGTAAATTTTTGGCCTGCAAAGGCTCTAGTAAAAGAATTTGTTTTTCGGGACAATGATAGGCGTGACAACTTAGCATCGCTGCCTAAATCGATGAAAACGACTTCAAAAAACTGAATATTATCTATCAAAACGTTCGTGGTCTAAACAAGAAACTTTCAAGACTTTATGTTGATAGTTTTGGATTTGACTACGATGTGGTAGTATTTTCTGAAACTTGGCTGAAGGGTCACACTCTTAATTCTGAAATTTTTTGCGATCATTATGTGATTACTCGTAAGGATCGTAAAGATAAAATTGGCGGTGGTGTTTTGATTGCCATTCGTAATTCGCTATCCCATGCGATAATTCCATCAAATTTTGACGACATTGAATTTGTTGCAGTTTCGGTAAATGTTTTGTCTACAAAAATCTATATCACCTGTTCTTATATTCCTCCATCGTCCGAATTTAATATTTATGAAAGGCACTTAGGTGCAATTACTGAAATTTGTTCTATGCTTCGTGATAGTGACAGCATTTTAATATTAGGTGATTTTAATTTACCGACAATATCTTGGTTGCCTTTACCCGAAACTGGATATTTTACAGCCTTAACGCCAAGTGATTGGACTTCTGACTTTATCAACATAATTTCCTCACTCAGTCTCCTTCAAATCAATGGTATCACTAATTCTATTAGTAGGACTCTTGATTTAGTTTTAGTTAATAACTCTGATAACTTTGATGTGTCACGAGCTGATCCTTTATCATCCAACTCTTTCAATTTGTTTTTCTCGCCATGTTGCACTATCTAGTTCAACAAATTTCGATCGGAAACATTTTTGCTTTTCTCGGGCAAATCACATTTTACTTAATAATCTCCTTGAATCCGTAAATTGGGATCAAATGTTGCAATGTGGAAATCGCAGCGCGCTTGATAGATCCTTGGCAGAGTTCTATGATACTATTTGGGGTTTCATAAAAAAGTCTGTTCCTTTGAAATCTATCAGAGTTGAACAAAGTTCTCCCCCATGGTCATCCCGACATCTGAAACAGCTAAAGAATGCTAAGACTCGTTTGTTTAGAAAGTATAAAAAGTCGGCTAGCATTTATGATTATAGCAGATATTCCAGAGCCAGATGTGAATATGATGCTAAATCTAGAATGTGCTATTCTGCTTATTTGAAGAGAATTGCAAACAATTTCAGAAATAATCCTAAGAACTTTTATAGATTTGTGAACATTAAACGTAACTCCTCTCCAATTCCCACAAGAGTTGTCATGAATAGTGTTGAATATACAGACTCCAAATCAATTGCAAATTGTTTTGCGGACTTTTTCTCGTCGGTATACTCCAATACTTCAATCCCTGAAAATTATTATTACCCTTATCGAATCCACTCAATAGATCCTTTCAGTGTCCCTTATTTTGACCACTTGTGGGTCCTTGAAAATTTATTGACTTTGAGGGCGACAAATACCTTTGGTCCCGATGGTATTCCAAATTCTGTATTGAAGTATTGTTCTGGCTCCTTGGCTAAACCATTGACTACGTTATTTAATGCCTCTTTAAAACTAGGTTATTTTCCTGATATATGGAAGAGCTCCTACTTGCTTCCTCTTCACAAATCAGGAAGTATTTTAAATGTTTCAAATTATCGGGGTATCGCAAAACTTAGCGCGATTCCAAAATTGTTTGAGAAATTGGTTACGGATATTGTGTCTTATAATGTTTCTCCTATTATTGATAGCCGTCAACATGGTTTTCGTAAGGGTTTATCAACTGTGACAAACCTCCTTCAGTTTTCTTCACACGTGATTAATGGTTTAATTTCTGGTATGCAGACCGATGTTATTTACACTGATTTCAGTAAAGCTTTCGATAAGGTTAATCATAGTCTTCTTATTCAAAAATTAAATGCTGTCGGTTTCAAAGGTAATATCATTGACTGGATAACGTCCTATCTTACAGGCCGCGAACAAATGGTCACATTCGGGGATTCTATTTCTAGGCCTACCATGTGACGTCCGGTGTTCCACAAGGTAGCCACCTTGGCCCTGTACTGTTTTTGTTATTCATAAATGATTTGCCTAACGCGGTCACCGAATCTAATTTGCTAATGTACGCAGATGATGTCAAAATTTTTATTAGTTGCGATAATGCTCCAGATCACGTTCGTCTGCAATATGATTTGGATGCTTTTTATACATGGTGCAAGATTAACCTTATGGAACTAAATCTGAAGAAGTGTAAACATATGATGTTTTCCAGATCTCGTCCAATTATTTCTCAGTTTACTCTGGGTGGTTCATCATTGGAACTCGTTGATTCATTTATCGATCTTGGTATTTTATTGGATAGAAAATTAACTTTTAATAACCATGTCATTACTACTGTGAATAAAGCTTTTGGCGTTCTGTCATTTATTAAGGAATTTTCTGACCCCTATATTACGAAGAATCTTTTCACATCTCTCGTTAGACCCATTCTTGAATATGGCTCGGTTGTGTGGGACCCGCACTATGATTTATATGTCAATATGTTGGAATCCGTACAGAAGCAATTCCTACTTTTCTGTCTTAGGAATCTTCGTTAGGATCCGAACATAAACCTTCTACCTTATATATGTAGGTTGGCCCTGATTAAATTGCCTACCTTAGCTAGTAGACGGACCATGCTTAATGCTATAACTATTTATAAGATCCTTATGAGTGATATTCGCTCTGAATTCCTTCTTAGTCGTGTATTGATAAATGTTCCTATGAGACCTTCAAGATATTTTAAACCACTCTTCATCCCATTTCAACGATCAAATTATGCTATGTCTGAACCACTGCAGAGAATGTGTTCTGATTTTAATCACTTGTATCAATTTATTGACTTCTCCTCTTCTTCTACAACAATAAAATCATATATAATGAATTATCTGAATAGCTGAGTACATTTTTGCTGTTCTTGTTTTTTTTTTATGTCAATTAGCTTGTAAGTTATAATTGTTAGTGTAGTGTTTAAATTTGGCTGATGATATGTTTATCTATAGCCGAATATTTGGCAATCTTAATGTTCGCTCTCCGCTACAGACCGGTCTGCAGTGTGTACGTTGTCCCTACGTTATAGGGATGTGGCTCCCTCGGTCGGTTGGAGCGGGTGTGTGAGGCGGCGTTGGGATCGTTCGAAGAAAAAAAAAATATGAATTTTTTTTTTTTTACTTTGTTTGATTCAAAACTTTAACGCGTTTGGTGCGTAACCTTTTTTAACGATAGCGAAAAACTAAAAACGCAGTTCTGAATATTTGTCCATGCCCTACACGATTTTGTCTGGGGAGATTTGATATTTGCAAAAAATGCAAAAAGTTATTACCCTAATGTTTATATTATTGTGTTCATATGTATGCAGATGGCATGTATATGTTATATATGTATTTGACCACTTGAGCTGCAAAGTGCACGCTCAGCATTTCCCACGCGCTACGATCGGATTGTATATAAGCGGTGGATGGTATTACATATGCGCTGGTATGTTTATATGTTCAACTTTTGGTTATTTGTTTATTTATGATTATTATGACAAAGTGTCACAATGTATGTATTTACTGTTATACCCTTTGATTTGTATTACTGGCAGGGTAGATATACTACACCTCCCTTTTTTAAGAAATGACGTAATATATGTAGTCATTTAGAGAGTGTTAAAGTCGGTATAAAAATTTTGAAATTAATAGTGATAAAAAATTTTTTTTATCGTTGGTTTGTTTTTGTATCTTATTTTATAAGTGTATTAAAAATGAATAAAAAGTGTAGTTAAAAATGTATAAAATATCTAAAGTGTATTAAAATGTGTTATCTCTATTTATTAAAATATTTGTGTTCACTGATAATTTTTTTTTTTATTTTGATATATTTGAAGTTTTTACTGAAACTTTATTCAACTTTAAATTTTCATTCGACTTTCTAGAAGAATTTAAATTTACCTTATTTTATTCCCATTTGTTTTTAATTATAAATTTAAAAAAAAATTATTATTATTTTTTTTTATTTTAAAAAAAAAAGATAACAGGTCTGATCAACCTAGACCTGTTATCTTTTTTTCATGAAACGTTTCATTGAATATATATTTTTAACCTATCCTTATGTACTTTTTGTTTCTTATTCTTACTATCTTTAATGAAAATGTTATCATTATCATCTATTTCTCTACTATATGGTCCTAAATATACTGGGACTAATTTGTGGCCTGCTTCATTTCTTATAAGTCCTCTATCTCCTAAATTTAAATCAAAATTCTTAGTATTTTTGTCATATACTAATTTTCTTATAAACCTTGGCTTTTGCTAACATAATTCTAGCTCTTTTGTATGCTATTCCAATTCTAAACCTTATTTCCTTAGAATAGTCATCTAGATTGTAAATAGGATCTATGTAATTAGTTTTGTTTAAATATATGAACTGTTTTGGTAGTCTGCCAAATACTAGTTCGTATGGACAATACTCATGCGTTGCTGATGGTGTCGTGTTGAAGCAATAGGTGAAATATTGAATCCAGACATCCCAATCAGTTTTGTCTGCAGAGATGTATGAACGAATGTATTCATTAAATGTTCGATGACTTCGTTCTATTGTCCTCAATGTTTGATTATGATATGCAGTAGAGGTGAGATTCTTGATCTTCATATACTTGCATAAATCAGTTAAAATCTGGTTTTTATACTCTGTTCCCATGTCCGAGATGTACGTCTTCATTGGACCAAACTTGAGTATGAAATTTTGGAATATAGCTTTTGCGACATTATTTGCGCTTTTGCTTTTTATTGGAATGGCTACTAAATATTTTGTAAGGTCACATATTAATGTGACTATGTATTCATTGCCGTTTTCCGATTTAGGTAGCGGACCCACTGTATCCACTATCACTATATCGAAAGCATTCACAGGTGTTTCTGTGAGAGTCAAAGGAGTTTTTGTGTGCGTCTTTGTTTTAGACACTTGGCATTTTTGACATCTACATACGTACTCGTTTATATGACGTGTCATATTTTTCCAGTTGTAGTGTCTTTTTATTTTCGATGGCGTTCTTGTTATGCCGCTATGACCTCCTTGGATTGGGTCGTCATGGTATGTAGACAGTGTTTGTTGTATCTCTTTTTCATCTTTTATTTGGGTCACCGGCTGGAGTAGCGCTACTCTTAAAGATTTTAATATTTGATTGCCCATATTTTTAAAAGAATCTATTGAAACTGATTCAAAGATCTTTTCGCTCGGTGTCACTTTGAGTTGGCTGATTTTTAATATACCGCCCTCTGTTTCGAGCCTTTGGAAGAACTGACCTAAGTCGAGAATTCCATTAGTATATAAATCGCTAACTTCAATTCTTGCGATAATTTTATATCCATGATTAAATGAACATTTAGATTCTATTATGCGCAAGGAAACTACTTTTCATACTTCATCTTTTGTAATGACTTCATGTACGCTGGGCTTAGATACATTTTTACGACTTTGTCTTGGCAGAAGTTCATAATTTTCTACTGTACAGTTTTTATTTTGTTTACTTTGTCGCCTGGTAGTGACTTTCAGGACTTTATGTTGCATATCTTTGAGTTCTTTTATATTAATACGCGAAAGTGCGTCTGCTACAAAATTATCTTTCTCCTTAAGGTATTCTACTGTAAAGTCGTATTCTTCAAGCTCTAGCCGCATGAGAGTTAATTTTGATCTGGGATTAGTCATAGAAAAAAGATATGTTAATGGTCTGTGATCCGTTTTAATAGTAAAGTGTTTGCCATAAATATATGGTCTAGAATGGGTAATAGCCCAATGAATTGCCGCTAACTCTTGTTCTGTTGTGCTCTTATTGCTTTCCCCTTTTGTAAATGAACGAGATGCATAAGCTATTGGGAGCTGAATTTCGTCACGGTTCTAAGTTAGAACCGCTCCGCAAGCTTGTTTACTAGCATCTGTTATAATGCAAAATTCTTTGGGAAAATCAGGATATTGTAATAATGTGGGGTGCATAAGCTTTTCTTTAAGGTATTGGAATGCGTTTTGGCATTCACTTGACCATTCAAAAGGAACATTCTTTTTACATAATCTAATTATGTGCCGTGAATAATCGGCGAAGTTTTTTATAAATCGACGATAATAATTGCAGAATGCTACAAATCGTCTTGCGCTGTCCGCATCATGAGGGACAGGATCATTTTTGATGACGTCAAATTTCTTGTCATCTGGCAATACTCCTTTGTCAGTGCATTTGTGACCTAAAAATGTCTCTTCATGCATGAAAAATTAACATTTTTCTGGATGCAACTTTAGGTTATATTTCCTACATACATTAAAAACATCAGTTAAGTTTTTAATCATGTGTTTTTCGGAACATCCTATCACCATTAAGTCATCCATGTAAAGGAATGCCTGAGAGGGTTCTAAAAGCCGAGAATGTTATAGTCATCATTGTCTGAAATGTGTTTGGTGCTATTTTAAGACCAAATGGTAATCGCGTGAAGCGATATGAGCCATTGCTCGATGAAAAAGATGTTATATTTCTTGAACTTTCTTCAAGTTCAATTTGGTGGAAACCTGACATTAAGTCAAGGCATGAAAAGTATTTAGCTCTACCCAGTTGGTCTAGAATATCATCAATTCTGGGGAGCGGGAATTTATCAGAAAGTAGTTTCTTGTTGATTTGGCGATAGTCAATTACTAATCACTGTACTTGGTGTATAATTCTGTTAGTTGACTTTTGAATTGCTCTGGAAAATTTTTCTTTAATTTTGAAAGTACTTGTTCGCTTCTATTTTCTGGATTAGTGTTATGAATGTCGTAATCTGTTAAATTTTCATATTGGATTTTGTTTATTTTGACCAATTGGTCGAAATTAGTTGTGTTTAGAAGGCGAATGTATACATATATGTTTGGATGCTGCTATTGCATTTGCAACATAAATTCCATTATGTATTTCTTGATTTGGAACAAATATATAATCATTTACTGTATTAATGTCTATTTTTCGTATAACTTGGGATCTGGCTGGCAGAAGAACTGTATTGTTGCCAGCACTATATGTTATCGGAACATAAATAGGATAATTTAAATTTTGAGGTCTAATCAGTCTTCAGTTGGTTTGAAATCTAATTGAAAATTGAATTTTTTAATAAAGTCAATGCCTATTATTCCATCACACGGTATTGAAAAATCTGAATCTACTAAATGAAATTCGTGTGGAATAATATATTTTGTTGACTGAAGTTCTATTGAAGTAGTTCCTTGAGATTTTATTATACCTTGGCCTATGCCTTGGATGTTGGATGATGGATAAAAAGTGACAAATATATTAAGACTGTAATTGATGGAATGAACCTTTGCATTTACTGGTTGTTTCCTAAAGGGTTCTGAGAGTTTTAAGAAGTGTTTTGCGCCACTCTCACATTGTTATTATTATTGCCTTGATTGGGAATGTGATGCAAGGTAAAGCTTCTGATCGGTTTAACTTGGCAAACCCAGAGTGATCCTTGCCAATTGCACTTCAAGTCTACTCACAGAGCTCCGTATTCGTAGTACTACTGCGGACGGAGTACCTCCACGTGGTGACGCCTGGAAGCGTGCCTCTGACACCCGTCAGAGCACGACTAACTGTGAGGGGCGAAACCTAAAACCCAGGCACGTCTGCTCAGAGTGAGCGGTACCCTAGTCAGCGTCTGACCCAGAATGGGCGGCTGTAATAAAATCCTGGCAGGAGGAGAAAACTGCGACGTGGTGCGCTGGGCTTGCAACTCGCCACCGACGTAAAAACTATTGCAAAGAAAAGAAGTAAGAAAAGAATAAAATGGACCCCCCAAAATGTTGACGACCACAAACGAATTAAGGATCATGATTTAAGGATATGCACCTGGAATGTTACACCACTTTATAGACCAGGTGCCTCCATCCAACTGGCGGAAGTCCTCGATGAATACAAGGCTGACATAACCGCTTTACAGGAAATCCGGTGGACGGGACACGGGTGCTCGCGCATGAAGACGTGCGACATCTACTATAGTGGCCATGCGGACAAGCACGAGTTTGGATGTGGATTTGTGGTTGGCAAGAGACTGCGACACCTAGTCTCAAGGTTCAACCCGGTGTGTGAACGTATAGCCACCATAAGAGTCAAAACAAAGTTTTTCCACATAGCACTTATATGTGCCCATGCTCCGACAGAAGAGAAAAGCGATGAGGACAAAGACGAGTTCTACGAGAGCCTAGAAAATTTATATGACCGTAGCCCGAGCCATGACATTAAAATTGTACTAGGCGATTTTAATGCTAAAATAGGCAGGGAAACCGCATTTGAGCCTACCATCGGAAAATTCAGTCTGCACACCGAAACGTCGAACAATGGCATCAGACTGATTGATTTTTCTGCGGCAAGAAATATGGTAGTTAGCAGCACTAGATTTGACCATAAAAATATATATAAGGCAACATGGTTATCTCCAGATCAATTGACGAATCAGATTGATCATGTGGTAGTCGATGGAAGGCACGCATCGAGTGTTCTGGACGTACGAGTGATTAGGGGTGCGAACATTGACTCCGATCACTTCCTTACCGCAGTTAAATTACGCACAAGGCTAAGCATGGCGAAAAACGTACCTAACCAGGCACAACGAAAGCTGGACATCGGTAAACTGCGGACCACAGAGGTAGCAAACGCCTACTCCAACTACCTAACTCAACTGCTGCGGAATGCTCCAACCCCTGACAATATAACCTCGCAGTGGCAAAATATAGCCGACTCCTTAGAATGGGGTGCGAGAAGCGTACTTGGGTACTCAAAGCCGTCTCAAGAAGATGCCTGGTACGATGATGAATGTCAGCTAGTGACGGACCCGGATAACGTTCTGAAGATATGGAGAGATCACTTTAGAAATTTACTGGATACTGACACCACTACAGAAGACCCCGCTCCAATCCATGACGATGGTATTAACTGTCCACATCCGAGCCAGAGCGAGATACGTATGGCCATCTCCCGCCTTAAAAACAACAAAGCTGCTGGAGCCGATGGTCTCCCTGCTGAATTGTTTAAGGCTGGCGGGGAGGAGCTGATTAGGAGCATGCATCAGCTCATGGAGAACATCTGGCAAGAGGAGAGCATGCCCGGGGATTGGAGTCTCAGTCTGTTATATCCCATATACAAGAAAGGAGATCGTAGTGAATGTAAGAACTACCGTGGAATAAGCCTATTACCAATTGCGTACAAGGTCCTTTCAAGCATATTGTGTGAACGTCTAAAGCCAATTGTAGAAAAACTAATTGGACCATATCAGTGCGGCTTTAGACCTGGCAAATATACGACGGATCAAATATTCACCTTACGACAAATCCTGGAAAAAAACCCATGAAAAGCAGATCGACACCTACCACCTCTTTGTCGACTACAAAGCTGCCTTCGACTCTCCGATAAGAAATAGGCTTTATGAGGCCATGTCTGAGATTGGTATTCCTGCAAAGCTGATTCGACTTTGCAAATGTACCTTAGACAACACCAAATCCTCAGTTAAGATTGGTAAGGATCAGTCTGAACCATTTAACACGGAACGAGGTCTCAGGCAGGGCGATAGCCTGTCCTGTACACTATTTAATATAGTTATGGAGAAGTTGATGAGAAAGGCTGGTGTCAACATGTCTGGCACCATATTCCACAAGAGCCACATGCCACTAGCCTATGCCGATGATATAGACATCATTGGCCGAAATCTGCGGGATGTTACTGCAGTTTTCTCATCACTAGAAAAGGAGTCAGCAAAAATGGGTTTAGCGGTCAACGAGGACAAAACAAAAATAATGATTTCGACGAACAAAGAGTCCTCTCGATGGGGACGCACCGTGAACGTTGACAATTATTGTTTTGAGGTAGTCGACGAATTTACCTACCTCGGATCTTCCGTCAACAAGAAAAATAATGTCAGTCAAAAAATTAAACGGAGAATATTGCTTGCCAATAGATGTTTCTACGGACTTCGGCAGCACTTTAGTAACACCACCTTCTCTCTGAATACTAAGAAACAGCTTATCTTACTTGTTCTGTTGTATGCCGCCGAATCATGGGTGCTTACAAAACCTGGGAGTATTCGAGAGAAAAGTACTCCGAAAAATATATGGACCTATCTGTGTCGAAGGCGAGTTTCGTCATCGGATGAACCATGAGCTGTATGAGCTTTACCACGACATCGACGTAGCTAAAAGAGTCAGAATCCAACGACTTCGATGGCTGGGACATGTTGCCAGGATGGATGTAAATGCTCCAGCGAGAAAGGTGTTTGAAGGCGAACCTGAAGGACGGCGCAGAGCAGGAAGACCCAAATTCCGTTGGAAGGACCAAGTGGTAGGCGATGTGCCATCATCTGGTAGGACTAACTGGAGAACACACGCAGAAGACCGAAGCGTGTGGAATTCTTTATTACTTCAGGCCTCAAATTTATGAACTACGTTTCGTAAATTGTAATTGGCCACTTAATTAAGTAAGTAAGTTACCTCGGCCTCTTCCTCGATTTTGGGCTCGTCTTCCTCCACGGTTATTGTAATTATTGTTGTTGTTACCGCCTCGGTTGTAATTGTTGTGGTTGAAATTTCTGCCACGATTATAACAATTATTGTTGTTTGCACCTCGTCGATAATACACAGTGTTACTTTGACCTGTTATCTCCGTGCAACTATTAACAAATTTGGTAAAGGCATCATTCATATTTGTGAATGTGTCTGCCTGCATGTTAAATTTTACCTTATCAATTGAACAATTTTGGGTCATAGCCAGTGATCGTATATTTGACTAATTATCGTCATTTTGACGATTTTTTGTCCAAAAAACAGAAATGACGATTTGACGATTTTTACGAATTACAACTTTCCTTTCCAAGTTTACGCTTAGTAACCCTAAATTAATCAGCACACTATGAAAGTGATGTCAAAAAAATGCTGAATTTATAACACTACATGACACAATAACCACAACATGAAATAGATGAAATTAAAATGAACTGCATTAACTTTAACATCAAACTTTGTGATCAAGTTCTGAAACGATTTGAATTTGAAAATAAATTTAAATCATTAAATGGTCCAGAACAGTCTTTCTCTATTATTGTAAAAGGGTATCTAAATTTTATTGAATACGATGAACTGCAAAGTTTTGACTCCAAATTCCGCGAAGTATCTCAGTTAGATTTAAGATATATTCAATGGTAACAACGAAGAGTTGTTGAAATCTTCGAAAACAGTCTGTGAGCTAAGACGTGCGGGCTCTAAACTACTTTAAAATTATTTTTATTAATAATTTTTTAAGACTGAAAAACTAGAAAGGTAATAGCTTTCTAAAAGCACTATGTAATACAAGTTATATAACAATATATTAATATGTTTTTTTCATTTTTTGTCTGTTTGTTGTTATTTTATTCAATAACTAGCAGACCCGGCGAACTTCGTCTCTCCCCAATTTTATGCCTTAACTATCTCACATACTTTCAACGATTGGCCTCGCGATTTCTTGATTGTCGTCGGGGAATTGGAATGGATGATCGTAAGATAAGGACTTCCTCTTCTTTGAATTTGTTATTTATGAACGTCTGAAATCACATTTTTTATCAGATTCTTGACGGAGAACCGCGTACCGTTGCACAATTTCGGTTGATTCAGATTCCGCAATATGATTATGATCGATCCCACCTTTATCTGTAAATTATGCGGCATATTAAGCGAGTGGAAAATTCTGTCGGATTGTTGGTCGCTTCATCCTCTACGGTCACGCTGTAAACAGATTTGTACGAATGCAGTTCTCAAGCGATTTAACTTTCTAATTTGAAATTCTAGCTATTGATGTCTTTAGTCTTCTCTGCTAGTAATATACTGCCCGTAAATTAATCCAATCGAGATTTTTATAATTGTGTGCAATGTCATGACTTGTGAACTGGCAAAAATTTGCAGGGAACGATATCAATTCAGTCGAAACATCAACCCGAATTTGGCCATTGCCAAACGCTAGCAGTTGTTTCGGGAATTCAGCAGAAGATGGGAGGTTCTGGAATTAGCCCCTAATTTTTTGGTCAATTACAACTTCTTGACATTGACAACGTTTTCAAGCATGGTTTTAGTAAATCAGCAGAATTAGACATTTTGAGCAAAATCATAGCCCCACCAAATCGTTTTAAATCCTCTCGTAAATCCTTTATCGTTCGGTCAACTACTTCCAAAGCTCGTTTAGTCGTTATCGCGCATTCATCCGAAATGTTGATTTGGCATTCCCGCATCTACTTCGCCGTTGCCAAATTCTTGGTCATTGTGTACTTTGGCTTTCCAACCGTGATAATATTCATCGAAAGTTTTAAAGCGGATTTTGCAGTTTGAATGCCTTCCAACAATGTGGCAGCTATGCCAGAGGATGCAGCGGCTAACGTTATTTGAAATCTTGACCACATTGTTGCCGGAATCAACAAAAAATGTCTTGGCTGTCCCACTCGTAGCATCGAGAAAGTAGATGCCTCCAGTTTCATCGTGAATCGTACACGTTATTTTACTCGGTATTTAACAGCGGCACATTTGTTCGAACTCTTCCGGCCAGCTCATTTAGATTATAGTCTTGCTCCCGTTAGAATTCGCGATCGAATGCATCTTGCACCGAACGATTTGACGCTGGTATTCCCAATGTCGACAGCAGATTGCCGCACATCCCATCGGGTTCGACGGATATTTTATTTAAATATTATTTTTCTCGTTACCAACCCACATTTAACCGAAATTTTCCACCTAGACATCGCTCAAAATCATCAAATCATGCGAAAATTGCAAAATTTTGTCAATAAAAAAAAATTTTTTTTTTTAACTTTTCCGGAATTTTCCCTGTTTTTCCCTAAGAATTTTCTATTTTTCCATTCGAAAAGCCATTCCGTAACAAATGCTCACAAAATTCCATACAAAAAACCAATTTTCGATTTTCTCAATTTCCCGAATTTTTCGAAGGATTTTCACAAAATTATCTTGCATAAAACCCTCATACCAATTACGAAGAATTGAATAAAAATTGAGCAAAATAGGCCATTCGTTCTCTCTTGATGAATTACTACACACCGTTTACACCGTTTTTATACATATAGATTTCACAATAAACCTAATTTTTCCAAGCAGCAAAATTTTTCCATTTTTCTATTCGAAAAGCCATTCTGTAACAATTACACACAAAATTCCATACAAAAAGACAATTTTCGATTTTTCCAATTTTTTCAAATTTTCTTTCACATAAACCTGCTCCTGGCAATAACGAACAACTGAAAAAAAGTTTGAGCAAAATCGGCCCAGCCTTTATCAATTGATGAATTACTATACAATTTTGCCACCATTTTTATATATATAGATATGAATTACTATAACACCATTTTTATATAAATATAGAGACATTATTTATCTCGTTAAATTTTCCAACCAACATCAAAATCATAAAATCATGCGAAAACTGCAAAATTTCGTCGATAAACAAATCAAATTTTTTGCGAATTTCCGGAATTTTCCGAGTTTTTCCCTAATAATTTTCTATTTTTGCATTCGAAAAGCCATTTCGTAACAATTGCACTCAAATTTCCCGGCTTTTCCTAAGGATTTTCCCAAAATTTTGACGTATAAAAAATTCCTGCCAATATTGAAAAAAATAGAGCAAACTGGGCCAACGTTCTCTCTTGATAAATTACTATAAATTGTTCACACTATTTTTATATTTATATATTTCACAATAAGTCGAAATTTTTCAGCAACACAACGAATTTTGCACCTTTACGTCGTCTGAAATCATTAAATCAAGCGATACAATGGAAGATTTCGTAGAAGGCATCCAAATTTTTCGATTTTTTCTGGAATTTTCCAGTTTTTTCTATTTTCCATTCGAAAAGTCATAATTGTTCGAAAATCGACAAAAATTTAATTTTCCATTATCGAAAAAAATCTAATTTTCCGATTTTTTCGGAATTTTCCGAGTTTTCCACCGACAATTTATCTACTTTTCCATTCGAAAAGTCGTTTCGGAATAATTATACGAAATTTTTCGCAAGTTTCATCGTTCAAAACTATCAAATCGTACGACAAAAAGCAAAATTTCATCGAAAAATAGTATTGAAATTTTTCTAATTTTTCCGGAATTTTCCAAAAAAAAATTTTATTTTTAAATTCGAAATTTTCCATTCGAATTGCACACACAATTCCATACAAAAAAGCAATTTTCGGTTTTAGCAATTTTTCGGCTTTTCCCGAGGAATTTCCCAAAATTTCCAACCAACCGTTCTCAATTGATGAATTACTATACATTTTTGCCACCATTTTTATATATATAGATTATTTTATTTAAATTATTTTTTAATGTATTTAAGATAAAACGTTTAAAAAATGTATTTTATTGTTTTTTTTTTTGCATTAGTTTGTTACATGCAGGATAAAATGAGTAAATTTTTGTGTAAAGATTTTTTGACGATTTTAAAATCAGGTTTTGACGATTTTGACGATTTCAAAACCCAAAATTGACGATTTTTGTCCAATTTTGTATACCATCACTGGTCATAGCTTTTACAGATGTTGTAGTGCTGTATTTGTTTGCAAGTGATTGGATTAGACCTTCACTGATATAGGCGCCTTCAAGGCCTTTGCCAGTTTTTCCACCTCTTGGGTGTATTGGTTAGCCGTTTTATTTTTCTGTTGCAGATTAAGAAGCTTAGCAGATACAACTATTACCGATTCTCCTTTTACTGCATTTGATAGTTGCGTAATGATTGCAGCAATTGTCTGCTTATTACTTATTAGATTTCTCGCATGGCCCTTTAGCTTTGTTTTTATAAGGCTTATGCTGTTAGCTCATGTGTGCCTTTTAAGGTTTCTAATAGATTCAAAGAATCTAGAAAACTTTGTAGATTTTCCGGCTTACCGTCAAACTCTGGTATCAGAGATGTGGCTAGCTTGATAAATTCTACAACTGTTTGTGCCATTTCAGAGATTGTAATTTCCGGTTTGGTTTCGATTGGATCGCTTTCTTCTAGTGTTTTAATGTCACTACCAGATTCAGCGTCGCTTGTTGAATTGATTCATTTATTTCTTTAATTGGTCGGGATCAAACTCCGCCAATTGCATTAGAATTTCTGGCACGTTTATCTGAATATGTCGCCTATTGGTGACAGTAATCAATCTTGTGTTAAGGGATTTTATTACCCTTAAACATTTACTATTGTGCTCAGATGTGAATTTATTTTCATACCTATTTACTAAGGTAACTATATTATTGTATTCCCTTACTAATATTTCTATATGGTTTTTTAGTGTTTCCGCTTTTATAACTGCATCTTAATTGATGCATTTGTAAGATTTATCAAATTTGTAACGAAATGTGTCTATATGTTTCGCAATTTCGTTCCATTCCATTCTTTTACTGGAATTTTCTTACTTTTATAAGCGTACTAACCATGTAGTTGCTATACCTAAATATGGGTCTTCTTTTTCTGTTAATTTTACCCTGACATATGGTAGTGTTGAAAGTACCATTGCCTTTTCTGCTTTATCGCAGTGTATAAGTGGGCTACGGATTCCGCCGAAAGCTTCTATATAATCGGTCTCGAACTGATATTCTGATATGTATTCGCTATGGGAATGTAAAACTCTATTCGCATTAATGCGAAAATTTGGAAAGCTTTCGTAAACGAGATCTATTTCCTCCTTATTCATTTTTAGATCTTATCTAAGTTATTTGCCCTACTCATGTATTTTTTCTTAATAATTTTATTATGCTTAACATAGATTGTAAGCAGAAATTGTTAAACTGACACCATCGTGATAAGTAATAACAGGATCCACAACGATTTTATATCGTCTGTGTGATCAATTATCTTGACGTTAACTACAACGTTGGCAGTATTGTCTTTTGCCTCACTAGAATCACTAAACCATCCCATTATGTTTTCAACTTCTATTTCTGTCTATTCAATGCAAAAAAATAATTTTTTTTTAAAAAAACCGTTCATGAAAGAAAAATTAATTTTTTTTCATAACCTTTGTTTAATCTTATATTTAATCTTTTTCTTTTAATCTTATATGGGATTTTATAAAGAAAGAATAAATATATTTTCCACTTTGAAAATCGAAAATAAAAATTGGAGTGATATTTTCATTGCAATGAACTTATTGCAAGATTTATCAATTACACAAAAATTTTAAACGCAGCTGAGTATAAATACTCAGCGCCAGAGACGTGGAAAAGTTAGTTATTTAGGCTTACGCATATTTGCGGCCCCCTTGCGTGGCTTCGCCCGGTTGCGAAGTTTTAACTCAGCTTTTAATTCGTTGATGCGCTCTATGTAGCGCTGACGGTCTTCTGGTGTCGTCGCTGCCGCCAGCAAATCTTGTTGCAGGCGTTTTTGTTGAAGTTGCTTTCTTACTTGTCCTCCACATTTTGTCTTCGGGTTCTCTGTATATTTTTTCCCCTGCCGTGCCCGGTACTCAGCTATTTGTGAGTGGGCGTGGTCCATCGATTGGAAACACCTCCGGGTACTCCTGGATGGAAGGTCCTTCCCTTTGCTCAATAGGAGCAGAATCTATGTTGTCGTAACTCATAAGGGCTTAACTGGGCGCGTTAAGCGGTGGCGGCGCACACTGGGGATTTCCCGGAAAAAAGTCAAATTGTCAACATACTCTTCATGCAATATTCAGTGGTATTTTTAAATTTAAGACTAAATGGTAAATTCAAATCAAAAAGAATTATTTGGATCTGACTGCTAGTTTATTTTTTAAGCCGTTTCAATACTCGTATGTTTAACCGAACTGACTTCATATAAACCTAAGATTTTAAAGACGAATATTATTTTACTATGTGAGCTAACGTTTTTCTTTTTATTTTTAATCAAAGTAGGATATTTCAATATACTAAAATTGAAAAAATAAACTCTGCAGAGACTTACGTTTTTTTTATTTTTTTATTTTTATGAACATATAACAAAAATCCCTTTTTCTCCAAACATTTGGATCTGCAATTTCAGCTGTACGTGCCTACAGTTGGAAATCATTACTAATACATTGTCTCATATCTGTTTTTACATATTCAATCAAATTCAAGGGCATCCAGTTGCACCTTTCAATAAAAGTTATTTTTTTATATTGTATATTATATTTTTTTTTTTTTTTAATAAAAATAAAAAAAATATATTGAAAGAAGTCGTGTTGCTCTGTACGAATCCACCTACAATCCACAAAGTTCTCATTCATGGAAAGGATATAATTGAAAAGTGTATTTTTCCTGTAGGCTTACTATCCGAAGAGGTTCATGAAAATCGTAACAAAGACTATAAAAAATATCGACTCAGACACTCCAGAAAATGCATTCGAATTGCCACGAACGAAGATATAATGCACCGAATGATGGTAACATCAGATCCCATGATCTCACATTTGACACCTTCGTTTATCCAGAAAAAGCATAGTGATATATGAAAAATTCGTATGTAGTTATATGGGCACTATGTGGGCGTGGCCGATTTTAATGAAACTTTCAGAAAATTTTCATTTTGTTAATTGCAATGTCTGTGCTAAATTTCAACACATTCGGAATAAAAGAACAAATTTCGTATGAAAAATTCATTTTGAGTTATATGGGCGATGTGATGGACGTGTCCAATTTTAATGAAACTTTCAGAACATTTTAATTTCGTTTATTGTAATATCTGTGCTAAATTTCAACACATTCGGAATAAAAGAACAAATTTGCGCATGAAAAATTCATTTTGTGTTATATGGGCGGTATATGATGGGTGTGGCCGATTTTGATTAAAATTTATATTTTTCCTAATAGCGTTAAGAAAGTGCTCGGTGCCAAGTTTCATCACTCTAGAAGCACTCCTTATAATTTTTTCAATCAAATGTAGACATCAAATGAATACATCCCCACTGTGCGTCGCTCCAAGCGTGACAAACGTCAGAAAGAACTGGGCTGCCACCACTATATCCGCCATGTTAATATAGTTAAGATTTCTAGTAGAAAATGTATGTATTGCAGCGAGTTGGCAACCCTGTATTTGAAATCACTTTGACAGATTTGTGAAGAAATGTAACACCAAAGAAAAACGTCAAAAACAGCTGATGGGATGACGTAACATTTGTAGGGAAACCTTGAATGGCCATATGATCTGAAAAAAGGTAATTGCGTTTGGTGCGGAAAGTTTTTTGCAATTTCGAAAAAAATGCATTCGAATTGCCACGAACGAAGATATAATGCACCGAATGATGGTAACATCAGATCCCATGATCTCACATTTGACACCTTCGTTTATCCAGAAAAAGCATAGTGATATATGAAAAATTCGTATGTAGTTATATGGGCACTATGTGGGCGTGGCCGATTTTAATGAAACTTTCAGAAAATTTTCATTTTGTTAATTGCAATGTCTGTGCTAAATTTCAACACATTCGGAATAAAAGAACAAATTTCGTATGAAAAATTCATTTGAGTTATATGCGCGATGTGATGGACGTGTCCAATTTTAATGAAACTTTCAGAACATTTTAATTTCGTTTATTGTAATATCTGTGCTAAATTTCAACACATTCGGAATAAAAGAACAAATTTGCGCATGAAAAATTCATTTTGTGTTATATGGGCGGTATATGATGGGTGTGGCCGATTTTGATGAAAATTTATATTTTTCCTAATAGCGTTAAGAAAGTGCTCGGTGCCAAGTTTCATCACTCTAGAAGCACTCCTTATAATTTTTTCAATCAAATGTAGACATCAAATGAATACATCCCCACTGTGCGTCGCTCCAAGCGTGACAAACGTCAGAAAGAACTGGGCTGCCACCACTATATCCGCCATGTTAATATAGTTAAGATTTCTAGTAGAAAATGTATGTACTGCAGCGAGTTGGCAACCCTGTATTTGAAATCACTTTGACAGATTTGTGAAGAAATGTAACACCAAAGAAAAACGTCAAAAACAGCTGATGGGATGACGTAACATTTGTAGGGAAACCTTGAATGGCCATATGATCTGAAAAAAGGTAATTGCGTTTGGTGCGGAAAGTTTTTTGCAATTTCGAAAAAAAAAATAATGGGAGTTCATACTTTTTAATGCTCTATTCGACTATGCTATGCCATTTTTCCTATTTGCAAAAATTGTAAAAAGTTATATGCCTAATCTACATATTTGTATGTTTATATTATTGTGTTCATATGTATGCAGAAGGCATGCATATGTTATATATGTATTTGACCACTTGAACTGCAAAGTGCACGATCAGCATTTCCCACGCGCTACGATCGGCTTGTATATAAGCGGTGAATCGTATTACAAATGCGCCTTTGTGTTTATATGTTTAACTGTGGTCTTGAGTATTTGTATATTTATGATTATTATGACAAAGTGTCACAATGTATGTATTTACTGTTGTGCAGGTATAGAGGAGCAAATTATCTCTCTGGACTATGCCCAGAGGTGGAAAGCTACTGATTGTCACTCACTTGGGAGTGACCAGAAGCTATTCCTTTGTGGCACTGTCCAAGCAGCTAACTACTTCCGGTCTTAGACCAAGTATTCCCCGGGCAATGACTTCAAAGCAACCGCTTAGAAGTTAGCTAAAGTTAGAAGGCGAAATGTTTGAGTAACCTAATCGGCATGCTACCACCGATGCGTCTTAGGAACTAGGTAACAGAAGTTACTGAAGCTCAACACAGGCTCTCTTAGTGGCTTTGGCAGCCCAAAGAAACTAGGATCGGGAGCGGTGGCCTAATAAGCCACTCTTCTTAAACAAAAATTTATTATGAAAACACGAAGAAAAAGAAAAACAAGAACCCCCCTAAATGTTGACGACCCCCGCAAACGATATAAGGACCATGATTTAAGGATATGCACCTGGAATGTCCAAACTATACAGAGATGGTGCCTCTATCCAACTGGCGAATGTCCTCGACAAATACAAGGCTGACATCACCGCCATACAGGAAATGAGATGGACGGGACAGGGATGCACACGACGAAAGAACTGTGACATCTTTTGCAGCTGCCATGCAGAAAGACACGAATTTGGATGTGGTTTCATAGTCGACAAGAGACTTCGACACCTGGTCTCGCGGTTTAACCCTGTAAGTGACCGTATAGCCACCATTCGCATCCGGGCGAAATATTTTAACATTACGCTGATTTGTGTACACGCCCCGACGGAAGACAAAGACGATGACATCAAAGATGCATTCTATGAGCGCCTGGAGGATATATATGACCGCTGCCCTGCACATGACACTAAAATTGTTCTGGGAGATTTTAATGCTAAAATAGGAAGGGAAGATGCTCTTGGTTCAGCAGTCGGAAAATTCAGTCTATACGACAACACCACCGATAACAGATTCAGACTGGTAAGTTTCGCGTCGGCAAGAAACATGGTTGTGAGTGGAACCAGATTCCCGCATAAAGATATCCACAAGGCAACCTGGATATCTCCCGATCAAAATACAAGAAATCAGATTGATCACGTGGTAATTGATGGAAGGCATGTCCAAAGCGTTATGGACGTGCGTGTGATGCGCGGTGCAAATATTGACTCGGATCACCACCTAGTTGCAGCCGATTAAGTAGAGCTAAAAACACTCGTAATTAAACGCAAAGGAAGCTAGACATCACAAAGCTGCATACCACTGAGATAGCCAATGCCTACTCCAACCAACTCTCTCAGTTACTCCATTCAAATCCCCCTAGTTCTGATGTTCCCGACATGCAGTGGCAGCATATTGCGAATTCTATGACCACTGCCGCACTGCCGTTATGAAAAACCACGCTCAGACAAGCCCTGGTACGATGATGTCGCGAAATGTCTGACGAAATGGATGCTGCATACAAGGCAAAACTGCAGCCAATGGCGACGCGTGCGGTGACGGAGCGTTATAAAGAGAAAAGGAGGGAGATGAAACGCCTGTTCAGACGGAAAAAGCGTCTGTGGAAGAAAAGAGAGAGCCAGGATATCGAAAACTACAGGGATAGAGGTGAGGCCCAAAAGTTCTACCAAAAGGTAAAAAGTAAAGGTTTTGGAACAGGGATCCCCATCTGTAAGGACAGAGACGGAAATCTGGTCACGGACACTCAGAGTGTGCTGCAAATTGGAGGGAACACCTTCAATCTCTTCTCGTTCCCGAAGGCAGCATAAGTGACGAAATTACACCAATCATCGACGATGGAGTATACTGTCCACCACCGAGCCAAAACGAGATCAGCACGGCAATTGCCCGGCTTAAAAATAATAAAGCTGCGGGAGCCGATGGACTGCCAGCAGAGCTTTTTAAAGCCGGCGGCGATGACCTGGTAACATGCATGCACCAGCTCATAAACACGATTTGGCTCAGGGAATGCATGCCCGACCAGATATTCACGCTACGACAAATCCTGGAGAAGACCCAAGAAATGCAGATCGATACCTACCATCTGTTCATCGATTACAAAGCTGCATTTGACAGTCCGATACAGAAATTGTTGGATGCTATGGCTGAGTTTGGTATCCCCGCAAAACTAATTCGACTCTGCGGGATGACACTGACTGACACGAAGTCTTCAGTGAAAATTGGCAAAAATCTGTCAGAGCCATTTTCTACCAAGCGAGGTTTTAGACAAGGCGATATTCTGTCCTGCGATCTCTTTAACATCGTAATGGAGATGATCATGCGGAAAGCAGCAGTAAACAGGAATGGCACCATATTTAACAAAAGCCACATGTTGCTCGCGTATGCTGATGATATCGATATTATTGGTCGTGGATTGCGAGATGTTACTGCGGCTTTTTCGAGCATTGAAAAGCAGTCGGCTGAAGTGGGTCTGGTGATAAACGAGGACAAAACCAAGATATTTGTTTCAACGAACAAAGAGTCCACTCGTCTGGGACGCTGCGTGAACGTTGACAACTATAATTTTGAAGTGGTAGATGATTTTGTCTACCTTGGCTCCGCCATAAACAAAAATAATAATGTCAGCCTCGAAATCAAAAGACGAGTATTGATCGCAAACCGCTGCTACTATGCGCTAAGCAAGCGATTTAACGACAAAGCGCTCTCTCGAAAAACAAAGATCCAGCTCTACCAGACTCTGATCCTACCTGTCTTGCTCTACAGCGCAGAATCGTGGGTAATGACACAAGCGGATCAATCTATTCTGGGAGTCTTCGAGAGAAAAATACTCCGCAAAATATTTGGACCCATCATCGTGAACGGCGAGTACCGTCGTCGAATGAATCATGAGCTGTACAACGACATCGACGTGGTCAAGCGCGTTCAAATAGACCGAATGCGCTGGCTTGGACACGTTGCACGAATGAACGAAAACGCTCCGGCTCGAAAAGTCTTCGGCAATAAACTCGATGGGCGGCACAGGAGGGGGCGACCAAAACTCCGATGGATAGACCAGGTGACGGAAATGTTAAGTAAGCTTGGTATGACGAACTATCTACGGAGCGCAAAAGACCGAAGCGCTTGGAATGGTTTTCTTCGTGCGGCTACTGATAGATGAGTTTCTGTTGTTGCTGCCAGTAAAGAAGAAGAAGAATATGTATAAAAAATAATAAATAAGAACACACGGGGGTTAAAGAATAAAATTCACAATTTATTTATGCGTTAAGAAAAGTCACCTTTTTTTCTCTTTCGGGGGTTAATATACAAATGAACTTGAGAGCGTAGAACCACAGTCTTCATAGCAGTTTAGTACTACTTGAAGTTACTGTGGTGAAAGCTTTTTATCTTGTAGTACATTCAAAAAGATCGTAGCGTATACGTTTAAAAATATGAAAGTAGTTTAGACCTAAACATTCCGCCCCCTTGCAGGGCTGCAATAGTTCAAATTTAAGATACAAAAAAAATATATAAATACAAATACAATTTTAGTACGTTTTTAAAGTGCCAAGCGTAGGGGTATTAGAGATACATTAGAGATTTAAATATATATTATAAATAGTAATTCAATTTAATTAATTCAATAAAAAATGCATTGGTTTCACATATATGACGGTTGTTTTCTTAAGTTAATGGTGGAAGCCAGTATTGAGGTTTATAACAATTGCTGGACCTCCAGATGGTTGGTGATTTTGAAGGGCAACGTTGGAGTTATTTGGAACTTGTTGTCTCTGGTTTCGCCGAGGTGTCTTCTTTTGTGGGGGTTTTGTGCGTTTATTGTTTCCGCCATGTAGAAGGGTATGATGATCCGCAAAATAAACAACACAGCGGTCTCGGCTCCGACAGTTTTTAAGGATGTGTGAATGGGCCAGGCAATTAAAACAATATTTGTATTTGCGAGCAATCCTCCATCTGTCACTCACAGTGAGACGCCGGAAGCGATAACATTTTCGGAGAGGATGGTCCTTTTGGCAATACCTGCAGTCTTTGAGTGGCCGTTCGCGGTTAGGAGTTAATTGTTGTAATTGGCGGCCGGATTAATTTTCAGTGTTAGATCTGTTGTCGACTGAGGTAGGACGGTTGGTTCTCTGACGTCTTGGTGAAGATGACATTATGATCTGTAAAAATAAAATTATTAGTGTTTAAGATTCACACTTGGGCAACAACACTAATTTCACAATCGGTCTTAAAATAACACCCTTGCTAGTACGTATTTCTGCTACTCTAATTTTGGAGTCTGATCAAACGCAGTGCCATTATCGGAATACATGGCGTTAGGACGCCCTCGACGGGAAAAGAATCAGGAGAAGGCAGCCATAAAAGCCTGTGTCGATATGTCGCTAGTGAGCTCTAAGTGTATTGCCTTTGTGGCCAAGCACACAAGCACTAAAACATTATCCTTAGTCTTTTTACAACCACGACCGACATACGATTTCACATCAAATGGACCAGCAAAATCTACTCCGGTATTGCAAAAAGGCCGAGAAAACGACATTCTTTCAGGTGGTAGAGCTGCCATAATCTGCTCACTACGCCTATGCTTGTATACAACGCAAGTCTTACAATTATGGATAACTGTTTTAATGGCGTTCTTTAACTTGGGCACCCAAAATTTCAGACGCATTAGGCGTAAAAGGAGAGAGATTTCGCCATGGACAGAACATTTATGCAGCAATTCTAGATAAAGTCTGGTGAATCTTCCAGAATAAGGGAGAATTTTCGGAAAACGTTCATTGTGCGATAACATAGGCGCCTTCGCAAGTCTTCCGTTAACTCGCAAAAATCCATCGTTGTCAATGAACGGATTCAATGTTCGGAGGTTACTTTTACGGGGTGTAGGTTCGCCCTGAACTAAAATGGAATACTCGGGGAAATATATCTTCTGACACATAACAATAAGTTTATTTTTAACTATGTTTAGTTCGGAATGCTGCAGCTCAGTGGAATGGTAACTAAAAGTATTCTTGTATCTAGGATGAGTGGAATGAACAAACCGAAGTATATAACATATTACACGCATAGCTTTTGGGAGATCTGAAAATCGCGATAAGATATCCAAAGAAAGATTTGAAAGATTAATATGATGAACTTTTATAACTTTAGTCTCTTCTTCAGTTTTTAGATCTGAAAGTTTTGTGGGCCAATAGTTTTTTGGACAGCGGAGCCACGTTGGGCCCTTCCACCAAAGCTCGCTCGATATCAACTCCCTTGCAGAGGTGCCACGAGAAGCCAAATCCACTGGATTGATCTCACATGTGACCATACTTCGGACCCAACTTTGTCTAGTATAGAGGAAGTGCGATTCGCAACGAAAGTATTCCAGTGGCATGGGGGTTTTTGCAGCCACGCAAGCACAATAGTTGAATCGGTCCACAAATATAACCGATGATTTTGAAGATCCATCTGATTCTGCATTAGATATATCATATTAGCCATCAATGCGGCTCCACATAGCTCTTTTCTGGGTAAACTAACAAATTTGACAGGAGCGACTTTTGTCTTAGCTGTCATTAAATAGGTGTGAATATTGCCATTTGAGTCCTCTACGCGAATGTAAAGTGTGGCTGCATAAGCCTTCTCTGAGGCGTCACAAAACCCATGCAACTCTATGCTATAAGATGGATGGTATTGAACAAAACGGGGAATACGTATCTTACCAATATTCGCATAATCAGAGACAAATGACTTCCATTGTGTCATTGTATCATATTCGGGGGTACTGTCCCAATCAGTTTTCTCCTTCCACATCTGTTGTATAATGGCTCGCCCCAACCGGCAGGGTCAAATAATTTTGCAATCTCAGATAGAATGCTGCGTTTTGTAACATGAAGAAGTTCGGGGGGTGGTGCAGGAATGAAGTAAAAATAATCACTTCCTGCATTCCATCTGAGACCAAGGGTCTTAGTATTGCTGGAGTCTGACAGTTTTAAAAACTCAGAATCTAGCAAATGTTCGGGGGGTAAATCGCTTAAAAGGGACGCATGATTAGCAGTCCATTTTCTTAGTGAGAATCCAGCCGAGGCTAATACATTCTCGAGACTCTTTCGGGCTTTGATCGCAGGGGAAAGATCATGAGAGCCAAATAGTACATCATCGACATACATATAGTTTCTAAGGATATTAGAAACAACGGGGTTTTCAGACTCACATTCCCAGCAAACCAAAAGTTCCGACGTGTCGGACATCAGACATTTCTCTTACATTTCATCAGAAAATTTGCCGATAATGAATGAAATCGTCATAAATGCCTTCAGAAATAAAACCGAGTTTTTCTGCACACTCTTCCGAATTTTGTGCGCCAAGTCTGCACGTTCTCCAAATTTGTATACTCATTAAACGATTTTGTCTCCATATTTTCGAGAGGGTTTATTCTTCTTCTTCCCACAAGAGAAACCTGTCGCTAGGGCATTTTTGTTTTGTTTTCTCTGAAGGGAGCACATTGGAATGCACAACGCACTTAACAAACAACAACAACAAAAGAAAACCAGTTTAGGAATTTCTAAAACGGGTTTTTTTGTTGTTGTTTGTCAAGTGCGTTGCGCATTCCAATGTGTGTTTTTCATCCCTATTATCAGTTAAAATTGTGCAATCAATAGATAAAGACGTCATGTCGCGAAGTCTTTAAAATATTTAAAGGTAAAATAAGAAAAGAAATGCCGTCTCGTCAGGCACTTAGAAAAAAGTTAAGAAAGACGCTGAAGTACTTGTAAAAAAATTATTGGCAGAAGAAGACCATGCAAATAGTAAAACTAATGTAATTTTAATCAGATTTATAATGTGAAATTTGTTTTTTTATTGTTGTTGAAAATAAATAAAATAAAATATTTTTTGGAATTTTTGTATAAATGGAATTAATAAAAAAAAACAGACAAATAAAAGAAATCTCTGACGATTTTCGTACATTTATTCAGAATTCTGGCCGAAATACTCACGAATTTTCGTAAACAATTTCTGTATACTGTCAGATATTTCTGGCAATTTTCGGATTATTTGCCAGAGTTTCTTCAGAAAAATCTAAAAGTCCCTTCGAAATTTTTCTAAATTTCCCTTAGATATCTGACCGAATTCTGACCGAAAAGTCCGTACAAGTTTCCGAATTTCCCAGACATTTCGGTCCGAATTCTTGTCAACCACCCATACAACTTTCGGACAGAATGCTGACAGAATTCGGCATCAGAATCGGCAACTTGTGCAGACTTTCTGTCCGACATCTGACCGAATTCGGAGAAAATGGTTTGGTGGGTTGCCTTGCCAATTCCAGCAATGTACGTATAGCCAGATAGGGGGCACAGTTAACGCCGAAGGTGACGGTGTTTAATTGATAATCCTTCAGATCATCTGAGGGGTTGTCGCGATGTATAATACATTGAAAATGTCTATTTTTGGGGTCAACGAGAATTTGTCGATACATCTTCTCGATATCGGCGTTGAAGACATATCGGAATAGTCGCCATCGAAGAATCAAAATGGTCAGATCAGCTTGTAGTACGGGGCCTGCGTACAGGATATCGTTAAGACTCGTGCCGTTTGCGGACGCATTGGATGATTAAAGACCACACGAAGTCTCGTAGTGGTACTCTGGGGTTTTAACACGGCATGGTGAGGTAAGTAATATAAGGGGGTTTCACTGGCTGATCGATCGGGGTTAATTTCGGACATATGACCAAGTTTGGTATATTCATTTATGACCGTGTCATACTGAGACTTGAGTTTAGGGTTTTTTATTAAACGGGCTTCATTTCGAAGATACTGTGAAAGAGCAGAATTCCTAGAATTCCCAAGGCTGATCTCCTTAGGAAAGCTCGGCTTAAAGGGTAGTGAGACTACAAAACGCCCTGTTTCATCTCGATTCGTCGTTTTACGATACAAGTTATCGCAGTACAAAGATTCTTCTGAGACAGGTGGAAGTTCGTTAATGTTTTCCAACTCCCAGAAACGAGCAAGCTGGTCATTGAGGGCAATTGTACTATAGAAAGATGATATGGTAGATGAGGTTGTGTTTTCTGTCACTTTACCAGTGACGACCCAGCCAAAGACAGTTTGCTGGGCTACGAGCACCTGGTCAGCCGACCAACGCACGCCATCACGCAATATATGTGGGTAAACATATCCACCCAGTAGTAAATCGACCTGATTTGAGCTATGGGGACCAGTGTCAGCCTTTTGTAAATCTGCGAAGCTTGATTTAACTATCGAATAAGGGACTCATATGGTAAATCACCGGTGAGTTTCTTAATCACAATCGCGTTTAGTTTTAGGTTAAAAGTAGTGTCAATAGACGACGAAATTGATATACGACATGAATGAGTAGAGGTAGCTGCTAGCGCCCCGTTGAGACCAACAATCCCTGTTTGTGAATTAAAAACTGGCAGCATTAATTTGGTTTGAAGCTGTTTAGATATAAAGGACGCTTCCGACGCAGGATCAATTAATGCGCGGACTGTCCACCGAAAATCATTTACACATATATCAACCAGCGCAGTGCCAAGGATTACTGATGAAGTGGACTGTATTTGCGTGGAAAAGGTTTGACGAAGTTGAGCCTCGGCAGAGGTGGATGGCAAGCTAACAGCTGGTGTTCTGTTGGAAGTCGTCTGCAAAGCATCTTGGGTGACCATATTTCTAGTCACACCACCAGTTGGGCCTGTACGGTGTAGCAAAGAATGGTGTTTTTGACGACAGAGCGAACACACGTACTTGCTTTT
This sequence comes from Muscina levida, assembly GCA_964034835.1. Taxonomy (NCBI): domain Eukaryota; kingdom Metazoa; phylum Arthropoda; class Insecta; order Diptera; family Muscidae; genus Muscina; species Muscina levida. The sequence goes on from OZ035880.1 coordinate 77,268,486, forward strand.
GCACTTTTTGAACTCGTGAGAAGTTCCTAAACAATTAGAGCAACGTTTCTGAGATTTTACTGTAGAAAAACGATCGTCTGCAGACATACTCAAGAAAACATCACATAGTCTTAAGGGGTGAAAACTTTCACACAAAGAGCACTTTGTCTTGTTTGCCTTAGAAGTGTCGGCCACGTTTGTATGGTAAGAATTCACTTTCTGATTCGGTTTTGATAAAAGGGTCTTCTTTTGCGTACTTAAAGACGAAGTCGTAGGCTGTCTTATGTCCGCTACTGACTCTAAAGTTTGATATCTAGTAGTAAGGAATTGATCCATGTCACTCCATTTCGGCAATTCTCTTTTGGATTGAACGGACTGTTCCCAAAGATTCAAAGTTAAGTTGGGGAGACAAGTGGAGCAAATATAAACAAAGATAATGTCCCAGTTCTTGGTATCGATGTGAAGAAGAGAAAGATTTGAAATACAATCGTTGACGGTTCGCTGTAAACTTTTAATATTTGGACCCGATTCCCTTGAAATTGGCGATAATGACAACAATGTTTTTAGTTGGGCATTAATAAGTACCCTTTCGTTTTCATACCTATCAACGAGATTGTTCCATGCCATTTCGAATCCGTCGTTAGTTAAAGGGCAAGTGCGTAGGATAGCTCTCGCCTCTCACTGAGTCTTCTTTAACAAGTAAAAAAAAAAACTTAATTTCCCTTTGCACCCCATGAATGAGGTATGGGATAGCTTCTCGCGTTGTTGTGAATTAACACGCTTTCTATTTTTAGATTCACAACTAACGGCACCTACTTATTTATCGACGAATGCGAACGTCACTGTTTTGAGAAGCTTTTACAAGACACGACGATTGAATCGACGCTTAATACTGCGAAGTTGCTGTCAAACAACATTCGAGGGAAACGACAATGAAAGAAAATTTTATTTATTTTTTTCTTTTAAGATGACTGGAGCCAGGTTTGAACCTGCGATCTCCCGCATGGTAGTCGCGTGTTCTAACCACTATGCCACGGCCGGTCCCAACAAGTGACAGAGTTTTTCTACCGCGGACAAGCGAGGATTATTTTTGTATAATGCCGTAAACATGTCCCTGAACGATGGCCAGGAGACATAGTCGCCACAAAATATATCCGTATCACAAGGAGGGAGTGAAATATTCGGGCATAGTGCAGACTCAGTACCTTTGGCATTTGATTTGTCTTGAGTTACATCAGCTTTGGCCTTTAATTTGTCAACGAGTTCGTTAGCTCTAGACAAACATTTGATATGCGCATTAAAAGCCGCATAAAATTTACTTTTAATGCTTTCGATGTCAACAGTTGTCCCTAAAGATTTGACGTTGGCCAATAACTCATCGTAGGTAGTCCGAAGAGATCCCCACATATGCACTATTTCATCCTTATAAACGTCCAAGGAATATACAGATAGATCGTCATCAGCTACAGAGGAAAAGTTTGCGTGAAACTCAATTACTCTGTCAGATGCACGCACGAACAAATCTAACGCGGCGTTTGACATTGTAGTAGGCATATTAAGTAAACCGGGTTAAAAAATGTTATGAAAAAACAACAATTGACCGTATAAGTAGCAATTAAGAAGAAATACAAAACAATCGCGGCAGATTTTAACCGAAGAAATTCGAAAAATATGGGTACACTATTAAAGATGTATTAAAATAAAACGTTTACTATCTTTTGCTACCGAAATTGATCAAATATTATCAAATTATTAATTAATTAATTAATATTTTTTATTAATGTAGACGATAATACATCAACAGACTGAAAAAACACAGGTTGTATTTAAAAATCGATAATTATATAAATAATTAATAATTTTACAATTAATTTCATACAAATTAACCATTTACGCTATCGCAATAATCACACAAGCCAGGAAGAGGGCAAACCACAAGATATTTTTATTTATGATATATATGAGATAAATTCAATGTTAAGATATAAGATACTAGTAAAGGCAATATCGATCTCACTTGTGAGTGTACGATGTAAACATGAAATTCACTCTCTATACATAACATACGTGATGAAAATACTACACACTGTTGTCAGTATTATCTCTTTATTTACTATCGTTGGGCTGTAATATACATACACATCAGCTGGTTGGGTTCAATGGCCTTAACGACTATGAGGAGACAATAAGAGAAAATATCATTGCTTACTCTTTACGATTGTAAGCCAAGCAATATCAGCGACACAACGTCAATGCTGTTGTAGTAGTGAGGAGGGGAAATAATCACAAGCGGTAATGTTCTCGTGACGCAACCACTAGCAAAGACACGATATAATTGCTCTTATTGTAGAGAGTAGGAGTAATTAACCAGAACTCTCTTACGCGAAGTTGTGAAGAGGAGATGATATACAAACACAATGTTAATGTCACTTCAACGCGATATACAGAAGAAAGTATTATAAACGGGAGAACATATGTTAGAAGAGTGAATGTTAAATCCCGAACTGTAGCTAAATTCTCTTCTTTTGCACTAGTAACAACAGTGTAATAACATGTAAGTTAAATCTAACGACACTGTTATTACAGATGAGAATTTAATAGGTTTCTCAGCGCGATGACAGTTGTGGATTTCGTTTTAAAAATGTGAGGGAATTTTTATCCGCGTTAAAAGCTAACTGTTACAATGTACTCTAGAGAGACCAAAATGCAACGTACCAACTATTTCTCGGTTATGAATATAGGAAGAACTTTTATGTACTTACAGATATACGGGCTGTCCTACCTTATTATAACACCAAACCTTTATTTTTCCGAGTTATGGGCGCTGGGGTTAAACCTTCTTATGTTCCTTACTGGATTTTGATGGTATGCTGGTGTGGCCTCCTGGTAGGTTCCCGCTGGATATTTGATGTGTTGATGTTGCGGGACTTGGGGATTGCCAGAATCGGTGGTATTTGGTATTTTAATTCGCACTTCACTTGTTGAATTTGCAAGTTCACTATAAAAATATACTTTTATATACGACTTGTTCGATAATTGCTAAATCCGGTTCGTTTGGACCAAAATGTGCAGGTATAGAGGAGCAAATTATCTCACAAGTATATAAAATAATAAATAAGAATACACGGGGGTTAAAGAAAAAATTTCACAATTTATTTATGCGTTAAGAAAAGTCACCTTTTTTCTCTTTCGGGGGTTAATATACGAATGAACTTGAGAGCGTAGAACCACGGTCTTCATAGCAGTTTAGTACTACTTGAAGTTACTGTGGTGAAAGCTTTTTATCTTGTAGTACATTCAAAAAGATCGTAGCGTATACGTTTAAAAATACGAAAGTAGTTTAGACCTAAACAACTGTTATACCCTTTGATTTGTATTACTGGCAGGGTAGATATACTACATGATAACATATGGAAATTTAAAACATTTGATAAAAAAGGGTTACTTACTTACATACTTAAGTGGCCAATTACAATTTACGAAACGTAGTTCATAAATTTGAGGCCTGAAGTAATAAAGAATTCCACACGCTTCGGTTTTCTGCGTGTGTTCTCCAGTTAGTCCTACCAGATGATGGCACATCGCCTACCACTTGGTCCTTCCAACGGAGTTTGGGTCTCCCTGCTCTGCGCCGTCCTTCCGGTTCTCCCTCAAACAACTTTCTCGCTGGAGCATTTACATCCATCCTGGCAACATGTCCCAGCCATCGAAGTCGTTGGATTCTGACTCCTTTAGCTGCGTCGATGTCGTGGTAAAGCTCATACAGCTCATGGTTCATCGGATGGCGAAACTCGCCTTCGACACAGATAGGTCCATATATTTTTCGGAGTACTTTTCTCTCGAATACTCCCAGGCTTTGTATGTCCGTTTAAGTAAGTACCCATGATTCGGAAGCATACAACATAACAGGTAAGATAAGCACCTGGTATAGCTGTTTCTTAGTATGCCGAAGTCCGTAGAAACATCTAATGGCTAGCACTATTCTCCGTTTAATTTCTTGGCTGACATTATTTTTCTTGTTTACGGAAGATCCGAGGTAGGTAAATTCGTCAACTACCTCAAAACAATAATTTTCAACGCTCACGGTGCGTCCCCATCGAGAGGACTCTTTGTTCGTCGAAATCATTATTTTTGTTTTGTCCTCGTTGACCGCTAAACCCATTTTTGCTGACTCCTTTTCTAGTGATGAGAAAACTGCAGTAACATCCCGCAGATTTCGGCCAATGATGTCTATATCATCGGCATAGGCTAGTGGCATGTGGCTCTTGTGGAATATGGTGCCAGACATGTTGACACCAGCCTTTCTCATCACCTTCTCCATAACTATATTAAATAGTGTACAGGACAGGCTATCGCCCTGCCTGAGACCTCTTTCCGTGTTGAATGGTTCAGACTGATCCTTACCAATCTTAACCGAGGATTTGGTGTTGTCTAAGGTACATTTGCAAAGTCGAATCAGCTTTGCAGGAATACCAAACCCAGACATGGCCTCATAAAGCCTATTCCTTATCGGAGAGTCGAAGGCAGCTATGTAGTCGACAAAGAGGTGGTAGGTGTCGATCTGCTTTTCATGGGTTTTTTCCAGGATTTGTCGTAAGGTGAATATTTGATCCGTCGTAGATTTTCCAGGTCTAAAGCCGCACTGATATGGTCCAATTAGTTTTTTTACAATTGGCTTTAGACGTTCACACAATATGCTTGAAAGGACCATGTACGCAATTGTTAATAGGCTTATTCCACGGTAGTTCTTACATTTACTACGATCTCCTTTCTTGTATATGGGATATAACAGACTGAGACTCCAATCCCCGGGCATACTCTTGCCAGATGTGATGCATGCTCCTAATCAGCTCCTCTCCGCCAGCCTTAAACAATTCAGCAGGGAGACCATCGGCTCCAGCAGCTTTGTTGTTTTTAAGGCGGGAGATTGCCACACGTATCTCGCTCTGGCTCAAGGCGGACAGTAAACACCATCGTCATGGATTGGAGCGGGATCTTCATTAGTGGTGTCTGCATCCAATAAATTTTTAAAATGATTTCTCCATATCCTCAGAACGTCCTTGCAGGAGGGTAACCCTGTTCCACGCATTCTCGCCTTAACTCTCTTGTAGAATTTTCGGGCTTCCCCTCTGCTTCGGAGCAACTCTGTGCACTCATCCTGCCTCTTCTTCAGCTCCTTCTTTTTCCGTCTAAAAAGACGAGTTGCCTCCCGTCTCTTCTCCCTGTGCCGTTCACGAACAGCTCGCGTTGCCATTGGCTGCAGTTTCGCCTTGTATTCAGCAACCGTCCCTCTCGTGGCATTGCGACATTTATCATCGTACCAGGCATCTTCTTGAGACGGCTTTGAGTACCCAAGTACGCTTCTCGCAGTCCGCTCTAAGGAGTCGGCTATATTTTGCCACTGCAATGTTATATTGTCAGGGGTTGGAGCATTCCGCAGCAGTTGCGCTAGGTGGTTGGAGTAGGCGTTTGCTACCTCTGTGGTCCGCAGCTTACCGATGTCCAGCTTTCGTTGTGCCTGGTTAGGTACGTTTTTCGCCATGCTTAGCTTTGTGCGTACCTTAATTGCGGTAAGGAAGTGATCGGAGTCAATGTTCGCACCCCTAATCACTCGTACGTCCAGAACACTCGATGCGTGCCTTCCATCGATTACCACATGATCAATCTGATTCCTCGTCAATTGATCTGGAGATAACCATGTTGCCTTATGAATATTTTTATGGTCAAATCTAGTGCTGATAACTACCATATTTATTGCCTCAGAGAAATCAATCAGTCTGATGCCATTGTTCGACGTTTCGGTGTGCAGACTGAATTTTCCGATGGTAGGCTCAAATGCGGTTTCCCTGCCTATTTTAGCATAAAAATCGCCTAGTACAATTTTAATGTCATGGGTCGGGCTACGGTCATATATATTTTCTAGGCTCTCGTAGAACTCGTCTTTGTCCTCATCGCTTTTCTCTTCTGTCGGAGCATGGGCACATATAAGTGTTATGTGGAAAAACTTTGCTTTGACTCTTATGGTGGCTATACGTTCACACACCGGGTTGAACCTTGAGACTAGGTGTCGCAGTCTCTTGCCAACCACAAATCCACATCCAAACTCGTGCTTGTCCGCATGGCCACTATAGTAGATGTCGCACGTCTTCATGCGCGAGCACCCGTGTCGCGTCCACCGGATTTCCTGTAAAGCGTTGTATTCTTCGAGGACTTCCGCCAGTTGGATGGAGGCACCTGGTCTATACATTCGTTTGCGGTGGTCGTCAACATTTTGGGGGGTCCATTTTATTCTTTTCTTACTTCTTTTCATTGCAATAGTTTATACGTCGGTGGCGGGTTGCAAGCCTAGCGCACCACGTCGCAGTTTTCTCCTCCTGCCAGGATTTTATTACAGCTGCCCATTCTGGGTCAGACGCTGACCAGGGTACCGCTCACTCTGAGCAGACGTGCCTAAATTTTAGGTTTCGCCCCTCACAGTTAGTCGTGCTCTGACGGGTGTCAAAGGCACGCTTCCACGCGTCACCACGTGGAGGTACTCCGTCCGCAGTAGTACTACGAATACGGAGCTCTGTGAGTAGACTTGAAGTGCAATTGGCAAGGATCACTCTGGGTTTGGCAAGTTAAACCGATCAGAAGCTTTACCTTGCATCACACTCCTTTCCACTCCTTTCCTTGTTACCACACATAAAGTTTTTAGAAAAATATACGTATCATCGCCATTTTGTTGGAGAGATTTTTTAATTGACAATTAACCGACATTTTTGTATGTGATTGTTTAAAAGGGGTTTCATTTTATGCGTCAATTACGAGGGTAACACAATTAAACGGAACTCATTTAAACGGGGATTTCTCCGTATACTTTATGTGAATATTTTTCATTGCAGATTTTTTGTTTCAATTAAACGGGTAAATCAATTATGCGAGGATCAATTAAGCAAAAACTACTGTAATGAGAAAAGCTGCAGTAAACACTAGTGGCACTATATTCAACAAAAGCCACATGCTACTCGCGTACGCTGATGGCGTTGGCATCACCGGTCGAAAACTGCGGGATATGACTGCAGCCTTCTCATGTATACAGAAGAAATCATCGAAAATGGGTCTAACGGTGAACGAGGACAAAACGAAGTTATTAGTTTCAACGAACAAAGAATCTACTCGTTTGGGAAACTGCGTGAACGTCGACAACTGTAATTTCGAGGTGGTAGGTAATTTTATCTGGGCGTCGGGAGTGTGATACATGGTAAAGCTTCTGATCGGTTTAACTTGGCAAACCCAGAGTGATCCTTGCCAATTGCATTTCAAGTCTACTCACAGAGCTCTGTATTCGTGGTACTACTGCGAACGGAGTACCTCTACATGGTGACGCCTGGAAACGTGCTTCTGACACCCGTCAGAGCACGGCATACTGTGAGGGGCGAAAACTAAAACCCAGGCACGTCAGCTCAGAGTGAGCGGTACCCTGGTCAGCGTCAGACCCAGAATGGAAAACTGCGACGTGGTGCGCTGGGCTTGCAACCCGCCACCGACGTTTGAACAATTGCAATGAAAAGAAGTAAAAAAATAATAAAATGGACCACCCAAAATGTTGACGACCACCGCAAACGAATTAAGGGCCATGATTAGAGGATATGCACCTGGAATGTTAGAACACTGTATAGACCAGGTGCCTCCATCCACTGGCGGAAGTGCTCAAAGAATATAAGGCTGACATAACCGCTTTACAGGAAATCCGGTAGACGGGACACGGGTGCTCGCGCATGAAGACGTGCGACATCTACTATAGCGGCCATGCGGACAATCACGAGTTTTGATGTGGATTTGTGGTTGGCAAGAGACTGCGACACCTAGTCTCAAGGTTCAACCCGGCGTATGAACGTATAGCCACCATAAGAGTAAAAACAAAGTTTTTCCACATTACACTTATATGTGCCCATGCTCCGACAGAAGAGAAAAGCGATGAGGACAAAGACGAGTTCTACGAGAGCCTAGAAAATGTATATGACCCTGGGGCTACGGTCATGACATTAAAGTTGTACTAGGCGATTTTAATGCTAAAATAGGCAGGGAGACCGAATTGAGCCTACTATCGGAAAATTCAGTCTGCACACCGAAACGTCGAACAATGGCATCAGACTGATTGATTTCTCTGCGGCAAGAAATATGGTAGTTAGCAGCACTAGATTTGACAATAAAAATATTCATAAGGCAACATGGTTATCTCCAGATCAACTGACGAGGAATCAGATTGATCACGTGGTAGTTGATGGAAGGCACGCATCGAGTGTTCTGGACGTTCGAGTGATCAGGGGTGCGACTATTGACTCCGATCACTTCCTTACCGCAGTTAAGTTACGCACAAGGCTAAGCATGGCGAAAAACGAACGTAACCAGGCACAACGAAAGCTGGACATCGGTAAACTGCGGACCACAGAGGTAGCGGACGCCTACTCCGACCATCTAACTCAACTGCTGCGCAATGCTCCAACCTCTGATAATATAACCTCGCAGTGGCAATATATAGCTGACTCCATAGAACGGACTGCGAGAAGCGTACTTGGGTACTCAAAGCCGTCTCAAAAAAATGCCTGGTATGATGATGAATGGTGATGAATGGACGAGTGCTGCAAACAGAGCGAAACCGCAGGCAATGGCAACGCGAGCTGTTCGTGAACGGCACAGGAGAAGACGAGAGGCAACTCGTCTTTTTAGACGGAAAAAGAAGGAGCTGAAAAAGACGCAAGATGAGCGCACATCGGAAAAAATGGAGAAATCATTTCAGAAATTTACTGGGTACGGATACCACTCAAGAAGACCCCACTACAATCCATGACGATGGTATTAACTGTCCACCTCCGAGCCAGAGCGAGATACGTGTGGCTATCTCCCGCCTTAAAAATAACAAAGCGGCTGGAGCCGATGGACTCCCTGCTGAATTGTTTAAGGCTGGCGGTGAGGAGTTGATTAGGAGCATGCATCAGCTCATGCGGAACATCTGGCTAGAGGAGAGAATGCCCGGAGATTGGAGTCTTAGTCTGTTATGTCCCATATACAAGAAAGGAGATCGTAGTGTATATAAGAACTATCGTGGATTAAGCCTATTACCAATTGCGTACAAGGTCCTTTCAAGCATATTGTGTGAACGTATGAAGCCAATTGTAGAAAAACTAATTGGACCATATCAGTGCGGCTTTAGATCTGACAAATCTACGACGGATCAAATATTCACTCTACGACAAATCCTGGAAAAAACTCATCCTGGAAACCACCTCTTTGTCGACTACAAAGCTGCCTCTCCGATAAGGAACAGGCTTTATGAGGCCATGTCTGAGTTTGGTATTCCAGCAAAGCTAATTCGACTTTGCAGATGTACCTTGGAAAACACCAAATCCTCGATTAAGATTGGTAAAGATCACTCTGAACCATTCAACACGGAAAGAGGTCTGATGCAGGGTGATAGCCTGTCCTGTACACTATTTAATATAGTTATGGAGAAGGTGAAGAGAAAGGCTGATGTAAACATGTCTGGCACAATATTCCACAAGAGCCACCTGCCACTAGCCTATGCCGATGATATAGACATCATTGGCCGAAATCTGCGGGATGTTACTGCAGTTTTCTCATCAATAGAAAAAGAGTCGGCAAAAATGGGTTTAGCGGTCAACAAGAACAAAACAAAAATAATGATTTCAACGAACAAAGAGTCCTCTTGATGGGGACGCAGCGTCAACGTTGAAAATTATTGTTTTGAGGTAGTAGATGAATTTACCTACCTCGGATCTTCCGTCAATAAGAAAAATAATGTCAGCCAAGAAATCAAGCGGAGAATAGTGCTTGCCAATAGATGTTTCTACGGACTTCGGCAGCACTTTAGTAAAACCACCTTATCTCGGAATACTAAGAAACAGCTTTACCAGGCGCTAATCTTACCCGTTCTTTTGTATGCTGCCGAATCATGGGTACTTACGACAGAGAGAGAGAGAGAGAAAAGTACTTCGAAAAATATATGGACCTATCTGTGTCGACGGCGAGTTTCGCCATCGGATGAACCATGAGATGTGTGAGCTTTTCCACGACATCGACGTAGCTAAAAGAGTCAGAATCCAACGTAAATGCTTCAGCGAGATAGGTGTTTGAAGGCGAACCTGAAGGACGACGCAGAGCAGGCAGACCCAAACTCTGTTGGAAGGACCAAGTGGTAGGCGACGTGCTACCATCTGGTAGGACAAGCTGGAGAACGCACGCAGAAGACCGAAGCGTGTGGAATTCTTTAGTACTTCAGGCCTCAAATTTATGAACTACGTTCGTAAGTTGTAATGGGCCACCTAAGTATGTAAGTAAGTAGATAATTTTATCTACCCGGTCTCCGCTATCAACAAAGCAAATAATGTCAGCCTAGAAATCCGGAGAAGAATCCTGCTTGGTAATAAATGCTACTACGGCCAAGCAAGCGATTCAATGACAGAGCCCTCTCTCGACAAGCAAAAATCCAGCTATACCAGATACTGGTTCTACCTGTCTTAATGTATGGTTCAGAGCGGATGAATCTGTTCTGGCAGTATTCGAAAGAAAAAAAAATCCGTAAAATATATGGGCCCATCATCGTTAACGGAGAGTATCGGCGTCGTATGAATCATTAGCGAATGGACGAATATGCTCCAACTCGAAAAGTCTTCGACAATGAACTCGATGGACGGCGCAGAAGAGGGCGACCAAAACTCCGTTTGAAAGACCAGGTTACTGAGAACCTTACAGAACTTGGTGTGACTAACTGGAGAAGAAGCGCAGAAGATCGAGACGCTTATAATATTTTTCTACTTGCGGTATATAATCCACTGGGATTGCAAAGATGTACCAGCTAAGTAAGTAAGTAAGTAAGTATCAACAAAATGTCGTTAAATGGGGATTGTGGTGCAAGGGGACACGTAAACCAGTTTTAAATGTAAATTTTGACAACTCCATTTAGCTCATCACCTGCGAAATAATAAAAATTTCAGCAACAATTAAAAATACTTTACATTCGATTATACATCAAAAGTATCGTTAAGAAGTGTTCGTTAATTGTGCATCTAAAGATATAAAAAATTAGAGGCAAAACTAAAAAAAAAATTTAAATGGACGAAAGTAGTTAAATTTTGAAGAAATCATTAGGTTTAGGTACTATCTAAAATGTTGTTTTTGTTGTTTTTACAGAAAATGTGTGAAATTTTATTACCTTTAAAACAAGTCTGTTCCGATTAAAATCGGTCAAGCGTATCAAAACTTTGATTTATATACGTAAATCAAGATTTTTGAAACATGCCTTTTTGCAGACAAAAACCTTAAACGATTTTGCGAGACCCCTAAACGTCGATCAATTTTCAAGTTTTATATACCAAATTTTTTTTTTTTTAAGTAGAATTAGAAAATATATTATCCCAATGACTTTTTTGAAATGGTCTAATGTACATATATATGGATTTAAACCTGTTTTAGGTTTTACTAGCTGACCCGGCAAACGTTGTTCTGCCAGAGTAATATTACAACACAGAAAGTTCAATTTTTTGAAAAACAAAATTTTTCGATTTGTTTTCTGGCGCATAAACAAACAATAAGACGGTTTGCCGATACACGAACATGACCGTGCGGAAACGATTGGCTTTGCGATTTATTGATTGTGATCAAAAAAGACAATCAAATGATGAATTAAATTTGCTTGAATTGGAAGGGCCGATCGGTTGGAATAATAGAAATTCGTGAAATAAGGACTTACTCTCCTTTAAATTTGCCCTTGATGATCGTCGCTTTAATCACATTGTTCATCAGTTTCTTGACGGGCAACCGGATACCATTTGTGATGATTCAGATTCCGCAATATAATTATAATCGATCCCAATCGATCGATCAAAAATTCTGTCGAATAGTTAGTTCTCGTCGGTCACGCTGTCAACGGATTTGTGCGTTCATCCCAAATTATGATTTTGCATTCTCGCGAAAAATTCGCTGCACGTTGGCTTGTTAACGGTGAGAAGATTCAACAACAGCAACAAAGTGGAAAGTGCAGTTTGACCGCCTTTTAACAATGTGGGAGCAATACCACAGGATGCAACAGCTAACGCAATTTACGATCTTGACCGAATTGTTGCCAGAATCAAAAATTTACGAATGTCTTGCCTTTCCCACCGGGAGCATCGAGAATGTAAATGCCTCTCGTTCCATCGCCAACAACCTTCATCAGCGAATCGTACACGTTCGTTTGTTCGGCATTCAACGGCGGCACATTTGTTTGGACTCTTTCAGTCAGCTCATCTCGATCAAAGTCTTGATCTCGTTACAATTCGCGATTGAATGCATTGTGCATTCGATGTTATCGTGCGAACTCTGTGCAAAATATCGTCAGCCATCTCGCCCTTATATTTGGCCCACAATGAGCTCGGGTTCGGCAGATGACACGTGGCTATGATGATCGCAAAGAATGTACCAATTTGAACACTTGCACACAAAATTTTAACCAAAAATTCAATTTGCGATTTTTATCATATCAAGAGATACAATGCAAATTTTTTTTAGGAAATTTCAAGATTTTTTGGAATTTTGCGAGTTTTCCACCAAGAATTTTTCTATTATTCCATTCGAAAAGTCATTTTGGAATAATTATCTGAAATTTTTCACAGCTATATTGTCCAAATTTATTAAATAATACGGTAAAAGCAAAATTTCGTGGAAAAAAATTAAATTTTTTTTAATTTTTCCGAAATTTTCAACAAAAATTTTCTATTTTTCTATATGAAAAGTCATTCTGTAACAATTGCACACAAAAATCCATACAAAAAGGCAATTTTTGATTTTTCAAATTTTGCGACTTTTCCAGAAGATTTTCCAGAAGGTTTCATAAACCTTCTCCTGGAAATAACAAACAACTGAAAAAAAGTTTGAGCAAAATCGGCCCAGCCGTTCTCAATTAATGAATTACTATACATTTTTTACACAATTTTTATATATATAGATTGTGATAAAAGTCAATATAATCATCATGATCATTATCATCATGATCATCATCATTATCACCATCTTCTTCATCATCATCATATGTTTTAAGCAACTGGGGTTCTTTCACAATAACTTAAATTAGTAAAAAACGCAGTAATTCCGCAAGATTTTTCTTTTGGCTTATATTTCATATTATAAGATCATTTAACATGCTTGATCTCGCCCAGAAACTTGTTAAAACTCAATGTATATATCGAAAATACAACATTTATGAACCACATTAAAACAAAACATTAAAAATATTTGCAAAACATTTATCTAAACAAAATATATTTAATTATATACCCAAATACCTGAAGTTTATTTTATAATATTTTTACTCTTAGAAGACGTAATAAAAATTATAAGTAATAGAAATATCTCAATTTTCTATTTAAGCCAAGTCAAGCAAAATTGTTAAAAGTTGTTTATCTTTGACCGCTCACTGCCAATAAAGAAATTTACTTAAAGCAGTAATTTTAGCAATCAGTGATGTAGAATTTTATTCACTTTCACCCAATACCAAACATGTCTGTGCATGATAAACTTAAAATTTTGAATTAGTCCTCACTTTTGGTAAATTTCAACCCTCTGTGGATCGTTGAAGCTGTATTAAGAAGAGCTTTGTTAGTAACATGGGACCGGCCGTGGCATAGTGGTTAGAACACGCGACTATCATGCGGGAGATCGCAGGTTCAAACCTGGCTCCAGTCATCTTAAAATTAAAAATTTTCTTTCATTGTCGGCTCCCATCGAATGTTGTTGACAGCAACTTCGCAGTATTAAATGTCGAGTCAATCGACGTGTCTAGTAAGAGCTTCTCAAACAGTGACGTTCGCATTCGTCGATAAACAAGTAGGTGCCGTTAGTTGTGAATCTAAAAATAGAAAGCGTGTTAATTCACAACAACGCGAGAAGCTATCCCATACCTCATTCATGGGGTGCAAAGGGAAATTAAGTTTTTTTAAATGTTGTTAGTAACATAGTTCGAAAAGTATATATGATTAGAAGAGGTGCCAAGTCTATAAAAATTACCACCAAATGTACGTAGGCGCAATGTAGCGTATTTGAAAATACAAGAGAAATACCTAATTTTATGGCTCAAAACTTACAAGTTAGTTTGATGAGCATTCGTTATAATTAATTTTGTATCTTTTGGTGCTCAAAACTTTTCTATTTTCATTAAATGAGCCAAAATATTGCCAACAAAAAGTGTACTAAAACTACTTTTGGCTATGTTCGTTGAACAGTTTTACAGCGTTGGCACCTCTTGTCAGGTATACATATATACTTTTTGACATAGTTACTTAAAACTATGACGTCATATTCCAGTGGTTCTCAACAAAAACCCCTTGTCATAAAATTTACTGATGCTGATTTGAAGCACTTGTGAAATTATTACACAAGCTGTGTTCGTTTACTTGCAAATTTGTGCAAATTTTTACTAGAGCATAAAATTTTGGCAGATTAGTTGTAAAGAGTTTTCAAATTTTTGGTTAAATAAATATTAGCCAACCAATATTTGATAAGATAGAAAGGCTGTTAGGAACTTGAATTTTGAATTGTCCAACTCCAAAGTGAGTTCCATTGCTTTATCGGAGTCACAAGGGATAAAGATTATTTGATCAAATTCAACAAAGGAACCGGCTCCTGTGCAAAAAAAATTAAATTTAAATCAAATAAAAACACATCAGCTGTTTTCATGCTAAATTTTACAGGATGTTTTTCTAGTACTTTTTTTTGCAAATTTTGCATAAAGAGTGTACAATTTTTCTTACTCTCCCAAACTACCATCTTGCTAATTATTACTGGGAAAGTAAACGAACACACCTACCTTTGCGAAATTGCCACGTTTTTTCCATAGACAAAAAAGTTATATTGATTTAACACTAGTACATATGATAGTACAAAGTACTCAACGGCATTAAGCGACATTACTTCTTTCACATTGGTAGCTAAAAAATTCATTTGAAGTTCTTCAGTCAGATAATATTCCGATTAGTTGGTAGCTTCGATTATTGATTTTTATTTATTTGAACTTTATGTATTCTTCAATTGTACAAATTTTTTCACAAACAAATGTAATAAAAATAAAGAAATGTACATTTCGAAGTATCACATTGTGCATACATGTGCTGACTTTTCAAATCAATATAACTTTTTTGTTTATGAAAAAAATTAACTTTTTTCAAATCTTTAAAGTTTATCCCGGCCTTCAAAGCTATATCCGGAGATTGTATGCTTAGGAGATTTTTTAAACATATAATGTTGAGAACCACTGGAAGACGACGTCAGAGCCATGTCCCCAACTCACTAACAAAGCTGTTGTTAATACCTTTCCAACGACGCACAGATCTTGATAATCGATCTTCAAAAAAGGAAGGACCAACTTTTCGGAGTGACGAAAAAGTAAAAATTTTAAGATGGCGCTGAAAAAAAATCAGTAAAATGTTTGCAGGGGTATTGCTCATGGTCACTATCGATTGTGTGAATGTATTAGATTTTTATAAAAAAAACATGAATTAAGCTATTACTAATGCCAAGAAGTATTTTTGCTACATGTAGAGTATAACTTTTGCGAGACCTTGCATTAACTCCATAACCGATAATAACACGTTGGGGAATATAGTTTGAACCAGTTAATTACTATGCCAACAATTACACAGTGCAACACATAAATTGGTGCCGCCTTCGTACCCAGCTATTTTTGAAGTATATACCGAGACAAAAAAAATCCCCAAAGGATTTGGCCCCATTACATCGAAACATTTTTTTATGGATACTCCAATATTTTCACCTAAATACGATTTTTTGACCATTTTTAGGGAGTCCATATTTCATAAACTGTTCGGAATTTTTTCTTTTCGTCTTCGGCAAAGTTGTAGATCTAAACCAGAGCAAAAAAAGTCTCAAATAGATCGACCCAAAAAAATTGCATCTAGTGCATGAAAATTGTAAAAATATGGGAAAAAAGGCTATTTTTTCATAATATTTTCACCATAAAATTATGATTATAATAAGTAATATTCCACATAAATCATACGCCACGGAGTACAACGAATTAAATTTTGTGTGGAAAACATCATGAAAAAATATAATTTTTTCCCATATTTTTGCAATTTTCATGCACTGTTTGCAATTTTTTTGGGTCTGTCTATTTGACACTTTTTGTGCTCTGGTTTAGATCTACAACTTTGCCGAAGACAAAAAGACAAATTTTCGAACGGTTAATGAAATATGGACTCCGTAAACATGATAAAAAAAATCGTGTTGGGGTGAAAATATTCGAGTATACATAAAAAAATATTTCGATGTAATGGGGCCAAATCCTTTGGGGATTTTTTTAGTCTCGGTATATACTTCAAAAATATCTGGGTACGAAGGCGGCACCAGACGATGACCTTAGAAATGTTGCACTGTGTTATAAAGAAATATTTTAGGTTCTAAGTACACTAAACGATAAAAAATCTCAATCAATAAAACTGCAAAGGTTGTCTTGACAGACCCCAATACTAGATCTGCCTTGTTTTGTATTACTTCTGATTACGGTTTTATTGCAAAATATATTAAAAACTGCAAACATTAGGCCTTACTCTTCAAGTTCAGGTGGTTGAAGACACTGTTAAATTGATTGATATTCTACAGGATTCCGATGTTAAACTTTGTATCAAATTACAACAAAAAACAAGGATTAAAATTAATAAAAAGTATTCAATTAAATTTGTTGTAAAGAATTTTGTTGATCTGCACCTACGTTAACATCAAATACTGTACTTAAATCCGTTCCAATTACATCTGTGGATGTTGAAAGGGCATTCTCAATATACAAACTCCTTTTACGTTGAAATAGACAACTTTTGTTTGAAAACATCTCAAAATTTTGTAGTTTTTCTTAATTAAAAAGCATTAAAAAAAGTTTAAAATATTTTTTTTGTTATTATGTAAAATGAATTCAAGTGATCTATTTTTTTTCAAATTGTTCCTTAGATAATAATATTAAAATATAAATATATCATATAATGAAATACAGGTAGTGATACGTATAAAATGCAATTTTATACTACTTTTTATTTTATTTTACAAAGACTAAACTTTGACCTTTTTTATATGTAATTTTTGTTATTTTTTAATTCGGCTTGAGGTTTAATTCGACTTAAGGAGATATTAAACTATATACAGGACACGGAACAAGTGGCTCACATATACCGACTCACGGTAAAAAAACACAAAAATTTTAAAAACTTATTATTTGGTACTGACATTTAAAAGAAGTCGGAGATCAGTTTTATTTTTCTTTGTTTTACAATGTAAATATAAATGTGTGTTTAATATTTGTAATTTTGGCTTAAATCTAGTTTACGGACATAGCTCCGATTTTGACCAAAATTTTTTTGTAGAGATATTTGAGCCAAGTCCATACTTCTCGAGTTATGGGTCTTCAAAGTTTGTATATATACCATGATGTAACTTCTATACTTGCGGTCGGATCGGATCCAAATTAGGCTTGCTAGAAAGCTCGCATATATACAAATTAGTTTATTAACCAATTATGTGCTAAAAATTTCAATTAACCTATTTTGCACCATGACTTTTTTTTATAAATTATTTTTATTTCCAAAAAATGTGCACTGACCTAGATAAAGAGGTTCCGACGATTTGATTTGATTTTTGTATATTTCTATGTTTATGTTTCTTATTTCCCATTCGAATGATTTTTCAAGTAATGATAAAGCATGATGCAGTTGATGAAAAAGAAGGGAGGGGCCACCCCCCAATGTGTTTAAGGCGGAGAGAGAGTAGCGAGATAAAGTACGCAACTAATTACGGCGTATGCGATTCCCCCACCGCATTCGTCTTGCATTTTATTTTATTTTGAAGCTTAATAACTTCGAAACCTCTTTAGCTACATCAGTCCATGATGCCTCATTGGAAAGGTTTAACACTCCTCTTCAATTTGGTTAAAAAAATCTATCGTTATAAATACATTTTTTGGAAATAAAAATTATTTATTAAGAAAAGAAGTTACATCATGGTGTGTTTAAAAACTTTGAAGACCCATAACTCGGGAAGTATAGACTTGGCTCCAAAAATTTTCTTCTTCTAAATTAATTTCCTACACCCAAAAAAAAAAATCAGAGCTATGTCCATAAAGTAGATTTGTTCTGTAATTTTTACATAGCGAATGTTTCTTATTTCTGTTTTAGTGAAAAAATAAAATCCAACTACATCCAGATAATTTTATTTACGACCTCAAGTCGAATTAACAAATCACAAAATATTGTTTTGTTTAAAAAGTTTGGGTTTTAAATTCTTAGGTGCTTTTGCATTTGAAATTCTGCAGTTTGTGCTAGAGATGGGCTCGTGAGTAGATTTGACCCACATTCACGCACGCTCACGTGATTGAAATTGTCACTCACGCACGCTCACGATCGAAGATGTTTTCGCTACACACGTTCACGCACACTCACGTGAGTAAATTTTGTATTCACGCACGTTCACGTGAGCGTGAATCACGACAATCACGCCAAATAAAAAGTAAAAAAATTGTATTGTTATGTTTCTAAAATTACACTATGCAAAAAATGAAGACTTTTTGCAAAACAAACAAGAACTTGACAGTATAGGTTCGATTCGACTACCGAAGGGTAATAAAACCATATACTCAGTTTGACGAGATTGGTGACCAATTATTTTTTATGGACCCCAAAAGATTCTCGATGCATAACTTAATCGTTTGGTAACCGATTTTGACAAACTCCCAGCTACATTATTACCGATTATAGTTTAGCGGTATCATGATACGAATTAGCTGTTGGACAAAAACTGTTGACACCTTTTTTCAAGGGGCTCACTGATTTCGAGAATCTTTTTAGGGCCATAAAAAAAATGGTCACCAAACTTGCCAAACTGAGTGTAGGGTTTTTTTACCCTTCGATAGGTTCGTTAATCGAACCTATACTGTCAAGGTCTTGTATTTTTTCAATGTTGCACTGTGTTATTTGCCTTCTGTTATATAATACATTTTAAGTTTTAAAAATGTAGTAGATTAAATAATTCATAAATACCCTTCCTGACGTAGATAATACCCTTTCACTTACAGCTGAACTGCATGGGATACACAAAATTAAGCTGGGATGTTTTGTAAAAGAGGAATGTCCCCAGCTGCCTTCCAAATTTTTAAAATCTCGTGCAATCTCGTTTAATTTTTTTAATTTCTACTGACAAATTTTTTATATCTATATAAACTAGATCTTTTTGATCCCGGCTAAAAAATTTTAATTCTTTAAAGTTTAAATTCCTTTAGGTTTAAATCTTTTTAACAACAATTTTGTAGAGATGTTTTAAATTTAGTTGTGACTTTTGGTTCACACATTTCTTTTGAACAAATTTTACAAAGTTTTTCGTACTATAAAACGTATTCGCTTATTGTTGGACTTTTTTCCGAACTTAGGGCTTCTGAGCAATCTTTGAAAGGATTGAAAAAAGTTAAAAATCTTAATAGATTAAAATTTAAACAAATATTTTCCATTCTTCTGGGTATCTGAATTGTGATTCCTATACTGCGCTCCTAAGAAAGAAAGTCATACGCGCCAAAATTCCAAAATTGAGATAATGGCAAATAAGGAAGCGTGAATTAGTTTCTGATTTTTGCATTAAACTTTAATGACCTATTTTCAACCAAAAAACGTTAAGCAAAATGGCCATATCTACCACTTCTAGCGTATTTCCTAGTCAAAAAAGTCGTATCTGCCACTTACTATGATGAAAAGTCGGCTTTTAAGACTTTTTTCCTTAGTATCTATGATTTTTTTTTTTGGATTGTATGACTCTTTTATGACGCTTAAATTCTTGCAAACATGAAAAACCTAATTTATTATATAAATTTAAAATAGCTTCTATTATAGTTAAAAAACACTGTTAATACTTGACTACTACCTGGTGTCGAGTTCTAGATTAGATCTCAACAGTAAACAATTTCAGCACATGCGCTTTTAATGCCGTTAAATTTATATGGACTTGAAGTATATTCTGGCACAACTTATACTAATATGGATCGTTTGAAGATGTATTTTAATCGTATAGTACGATATGTATACGGCTTGCGAATACATGACCACATATCATCTTACGTGACTAATTTTTTGGATTGCTCTTTTGACGATTTTGTAATGGTTAGAATTATGACAATGTTCTATAAAGCTTTAAAATTCATGTAGTATTCAACAAATTATTGTTGACGATCGGTATATTGCGAGGAGAGACGACGGTGATATAGTTCCCATGTTTTCTTTTGACTGTGTCTTTGAAGATCAATTAATAAAAGCTTTAAATCTGGTAAGGTCCAAATCTGTTGGTGTTGATGGGCTACCAATAAAATTTATAAAAATCATGTTTCCATATGTTTCAAATTATTTACTTCACTTTTTTAACACAATTCTGTTAACATCGGTATTTCCAAAAGAGTGGAAAACAGCGCGAGTAGTTCCCATCCCAAAAAATCGGGGTTGTTATGATATTGAGAACTTAAGACCTATAAGCATTTTGCCTGCTATTTCAAAAATAGCTGAACATCTCATCAAAGACCAAATGTTACAGTTTGTTAACGACAAACAATTGTTAAATGTTTATCAGCATGGCTTTCGCCCTCGGCACAGCACTAGTAGCCACTTGTTGCTTTTAACTGATTCAATTCGTGAATCAGTTAATGATATTGACTGTTCTGCACTTTTGGGATTGGATATGTCAAAGGCTTTTGACAGAGTAAACCATAATAAACTTCTTCATAAATAAAAAAAATGTATTCTTTTTTTCCAGTACGGCGTGCGAATTGATATCGTATCTTTCCAATCGCTCACAGTTCGTCTCATTTAATGGTATCTCTTCTGATACACGAACAATTAATAGCGGAGTACCACAAGGTTCCGTTTTGGGACCCTTGTTATTCATAATATATATTAATGATATAATCAACTGCATTGATCTTAATCTATGTACACCTTTTCTGTATGCAGATGATATTCATATATTATTCCGAAGTAGTTCCAATGATTTGTTGGAAGCAAATATTAATTTAAATCTTAATTCGTTGAAAGATTGGTTGAATTGTAATGGTCTTGTTGTCAACAGCTCCAAGACAAAAGCTTTGTATTTTGGTGGCTCCGGCTTATCCACTAACAATTTGAGAATATGGTTGGATGGTGAGAGAGTAGTTTTTGTAGATCGCTTGAAATGTCTTGGTATAATTTTGGACAATAAAATTGATTTTACACATCACATTGACTCTTTACATCCAAAATTAATACTTACATTAAGAGGATTATACAGTGTTAATATGTTTTTGCCCACTCATATCAAGAAACAGTTAGCGTTCACTCTATTAATGCCTATAATTCTATATTGTATTGAAGTAGTTTCGGGCACGTCTATTCAAAATTTCCATAAGCTTGAAAAGTTATTTAATATGATAGTTAGATATGTGTATGGCCTACGTCGATATGATCATATATCTAACTATGCTAAACAGTTTTTGGGTCTTAATTTTCGATCCTATGTTAATCTGCGTCTACTTCAGTTCTTTTATAAGTTAGTGAAGACTGGTTTTCCACGAACTCTACTTAGTATATTTGTATTTTCTAGATCGACAAGAAATCCACAATTAATTTTGCCCCTTATTTCCTCCTCAATACTCGAACGCTCCTTTAGGGTCCGGCTTACTAGATCTTGGAACCAACTACCAATGCACTTAAGGAATTTTACTTATTCGAATAATATTTTTCGCCAAAAATGTTTTTCCTACATTTCAACAAATGAATCTTGATATATATATTTTTATTTTGTCATTGCTAACTAGGCCTTCACACTTTTTTTTTTATTTACTTTCAAATTAATTTTTTCTTTTTCATTGGCTGGGGAGCCGTGTTTCATATATATTATTATTTAATCAAAGTATTAGATTTTTATATTATAGTTATAGGTTTAAACATTACAATTCTTAAAATAATTTGTTGTAGTTTATTTGTAATACATATTATTGGCTTTATAGGCTTCCTGTATTATTAGAATGAATAAATAAATAAATAAATAAATAAATAAATAAAATTTGGATCTCCATCATATTTAACATCCCACTTCACTTTTGGAAGTTCATCGAGAGGACACACATTAATCTGTCCGCGGTTTAATACCCTTGTAATGCAACGTTCCTTCGTAGTAAGAGTTTGTCATAATTGGAACTCAGTTTTGCCATATGCTGATAGGCATTTTGGGCATACGGTTTCTGTATTTAAATTAAATTAAAATAAATTAATATCCTTTCTGTAAATTCTTTTCATTGATCTCGCTGTTAATCGTGGTATCTTTTTTGAGATTTATTGGGGAACAACCCATATCCATGATGGTATTACTATTATACCATCACCCTTAGGGATGAGGGTATATATCATTTGATACGACCCAAAAGTGTAACACATAGAAGGAGTCACTTTAGACCCTAGGTTTCTTTGAACCAAATTCGATTCATGACTTTTTAAGTCGTTTGAGCCATGTCCGTCTGTCTGGCTGTCCGGCTGGTTCGCACGATAACTTTCGAAATACGTAACCAAATGTTTTGAAACTTTGCACGATTTATTTTTTCCTCAAAACTACTTACGGTATTGCAAATGGGCTACATGGCCCCGCCCCTTCTGGTATCTCCCATACAAATACATCATGCCGCCCACTTTAGAAATCGAGTAATAACATTAATACACCCAACGGGATCGTACCCAAATTCTGTATTTCGTAAAGCTATAACAGGATAAAGTTTTGGAAAAAATTTTGAAAGCCTAGCCACGCCCCTTCTGGTACCTACCATACAAATCTACCTTTCCGCCCACTATAGAGATGGAGGAATAATATCAATAAATCAAACGTGATCGTACTAAAATTCTATTTTTAGTAATGCTATAACAGGATAAAGTTTTGAAGAAAAAAATTTTAATTCTATCCACACCCCATCTGGTACCTCCCATACACATCTGGTACCGCCCACTTTAAAAATCGATTAATATTATTAAAAGACCTAACGCGATCGTGCCCAAATTCTGTATTTGGTAAAGTTCAAGCAGGATAAAGTTTTGGAGAAAAAGTCTGGAAGTCTAGACACGCCCCTTCTGGTACCTCCCATACAAATGTTCCACTCCGCCTACTTTAGAAATTGGGTAATAATATCAATACCCTCGACACGATCGTGCCCAAATTCTGAATTTTGTTATGTTATAATAGGACAAAGTTTTGGAGAAAAATTTGGAAGTCTAGACACGCCCCTTATGGTACCTCCCATACAAATGTACCTTTTCGCCCAC
Organism: Muscina levida; assembly: GCA_964034835.1. NCBI lineage: Eukaryota > Metazoa > Arthropoda > Insecta > Diptera > Muscidae > Muscina > Muscina levida. The sequence goes on from OZ035880.1 coordinate 77,291,816, forward strand.
TTTAGGGATGTAGTAATAATATCAATACACCCAAAGCAATCGCGTCCAAATTCTGTATTTAGTAAAGCTATAACAGGATAAAGTTATGGATAATAAATCTGAAAGCCTAGACACACCCCTTCTGGTACCTCCCATACAAATGTACCACTCCGCCCACTTTTGAAATCGAGTAATAATATCAATAAAATAGAAAATTATTTGTTTTACTGAGGGTAAGGGTAAATGTAAGTCGGGTTGCCCGACTGAAACTTTCTAACTGGTTTTAATTACAAATCGGTTAATTTCAATAACTCAAGACTTAAACAATATCTTATAGTGGGTGATGGTATTTATCAGTCAGTTTATCTGACTGAAATTTCTGTACTGATTTATTATTATTTTTGTTAAATTTGTGAATGAAATCTTTTTATAATTATTGCCATATTATATAAACTATGTAATCAATTTTGCCTCCTTTGGCTTTAAGATTATTAATAATTTGAAGTTGAAATTAATATTGCAAAAATATGCAAAGAAATTTGGGTGTATATAGTAGGCAAAAAAGTCATGTCCATTTTCTACTTTACGTTTTAAATTTTCCCTGTTTGTTACGATAATAAAATTTAAACAAATAATATATTTTGAAATCATTTTTGAAATTTTTCAAAAACATTTAATTTTAAGACGCGAGAGATAAATAACATAAAAGCTAAATATCTCAGAACTACTAAAATGGAGATGTGACTTTCTTTCTTAGGAGGGCTGTATAGTTATTAATATCATGATATCAAATATGTTTTCAGATTTTTTTCATCGGGCACAGTTTTTTAGTAATTTAAATTTTTTCTCCTTTCCTTAGGTTGCATAAAAATACATTTTGCATAAATGTAATGAAAACTTTATTAGATCCAACAAAATCTTTTCTAAATACAATAACCGATACTAGAAGGGCTTAAAACATGTAAAATAAGAGGGACAAATATGTATTTTCTATTAATTAATAATGTTATTTCTTTATTTTATGCTGAATATCCTTGTAGTCTTCTAAAATATACCTGCAGCAGCCAGCGAGCATAGTAGGAATCTATTTTACTTCGTAACGCTTTTCTAAAGTTACAGTGCCTTTGTGGGACCTTTCACCATATATACCGGCCGTGTCGCTGCAGCATTCGAGGAGAAAATTTAAATGAGAGTGCAAAAAATGCACTTTCAACGACATGATGCATCCCAAGTTAACGTAGAATATTAAAAAGAGAATAAGGTGATCATAAAATAGAATAGGCCGAACAGGCATGATGCTGATGTTGCCACCTGTTTCAACTAAATTTTTCTGCAATCGCCTCCATACAAATTATTAATGGAATTCAAAACTTATTTTCAAATAACTAAAAAAACTATGCCTGCTAGAAATATTCTGATTTCTTATTTGAATTTCCCATGTCAAAAACTCTTAGAAACACATAATTCAACACATGCAAAAAAAAACAGTTCGATAATGTAATTTTTTGTAATTTTTAAATTTCAAATTTCATAGTATTCCCTCCAAAATATAATAAATAGAATTCCATCGGGTTTTAACATGTTGTTGTAACGATTTACTGAGTATGCTATTAAGAAATCATCAGTTTAGTTATGGGCTTCTTAAAATGGCATTAGATGTGTTCGTTTACTTGCTAATTTGCACAAATTTGTGCAAATTTTTGCAAATTTTTACTGGATTGCATTCGTTTACTCCAAAAGTCCAGCAAATGAGAGCGAGAGAGCGCAAAATCTTGACAGTTCAACGCTAAAGAGTTTGCAAATTTTGGTTGGATAAATTTTAGCCAACCAGAATTTGCAAGATAATACAGCTGTTTGAAAACAGATGTTTTATGTAAACAAACAAAATTGAGAAGTAAATTAACAACGGCAGAGATAAGTACAAATATGTTTTTTTTTGATTTTATTTAATAAAACTCTTAAATTTAGGAAGAAAATGTAGGACAAAGTCATTTACCTAATAATGATGAACCGGCGACGTCATCATTTGACAAATGTGGCCAGTGGAACAGTCAACATTCAGAAAATACTGATAAACCGGCGACGCACAGAGGGGCAAAATCGCAAAAAATGGAGATTAATTAAACTACTTATCCGATTTTAAAAATTCTTTCACTATTAGAATGCTACATTATCACTGAGTGACATATGCTACACATCTTCTGGAAAAGTGGGCGGTGCCACACCCCCTTATTAAAAATCGCTCTAGCGGCCATAGTAATAGACCGATTGTGATGAAACTTTCCAAATGTTGACCTGCTATAGTCCTTGGCCAGACTTGGTTATGATTGGATAAAGGGGCGTGGCACCGACCATATAACCTGAAACTTAAAACGGATATACCTCATGAACTATCAGAGGTATGAAGATGAAATTTGGTATATATGTTGATCGTACAGTACGAATTTCATCCAAGGTGGAAGGCCGGTGCCACACCCCCTTTTCAAAAATTGCTCCGGCTCAGTCGAATTTTTTTTTGGGAAAAAAGTAATACAATTTTTACATAGTAATCAATTTATTTTTATTATATACTTAAACGAAAGGGGGATTATTGTATCATATATGTAATGTATGGGACTTAAAGCAGATATTAAAATTGTTCAATCGTGCACGGATGTGTCGGGTGAGCGTTTTGTTCAAAAATGTAAAAAGCTTGTTCCTTCAAGTCTACAAAATAGGGGAAAAAATATACATAAGTATTTATATATATGTCCAAAGTCATGTGCCCAAAGTCATCATACTCTAATGCATCGCCCTCGATATAATCATCGTCGTCATATGTATCATGATTTGTGCCTTCTGGTGCCAAGTTCGTCAAAACTGAAGGCAAAACTAGTAAATCTGCTACTGATTTTGGAAGTTGGTTGATTTTTTTGGCAATTGCCTTTTACCAGATAGGATTGGATCTGACCTTAGTAGGAACCTATTTAATATGTCCCGATTGCAATCCTCAAGACTGCATTTGCTAGAAAAAGGTTCTCTGTAGTTCTTAAAATCTTTGTTTTGGGATTCCTCAGACAGTTCACCGATCTGTAATAGCGCGTAGGAAATGATTTATGGGCCATGTATTTAAAACTTATTTATGTCCTTGTAACACACAGTTGCCAATGATATACAAAAACACAAATTATAACAACGAAAACGAAGACAATGCAAACAAAAGACAAGAACTGGTGTTCTTTGCTTGAGTAACTATTTTCACAATTAATTTAATAAAAAAATTTCGCGCAACATGTTATTACTGAATATGAAAGCCTAGGAACTGTAGTTTCTTAAAAAATAATATATGAACGCCAACTGACACCATTCATATTTAAATATCCACGAATATTTTGAAAATAGCCAAAATTTAGACATATTTTAATAAAAATTTTAAAAATATTTCTATACAACTTTTGTTAACACAATTATTTTTAGAACAACGCTAAAATACCTAAATTTAAAGATTCCATTGTAAAAGTATGGGTCATGTTGTTAGGATGGATGTAAATGCTCCAGCGAGAAAGGTGTTTGTAGGCGAACCTGAAGACCCAAACTCCGTTGGAAGGTAGGCGACGTGCCACCATCTGGTAGGACTAACTGGAGAACACACGCACAAGACCGAAGCGTGTGGAATTCTTTAGTACTTCAGGCCTCAAACTTACGAACCACGTTCGTAAGTTGTAATGGGCCACTTAAGTAAGTAAGTATTGTAAAAGTATTACTTTTTGCTTCCGAAAAACTATATATTAAGCGTCGAAATATACCGAACTTCAATTAACACTATTGTGCGTGAATAACTCAAAAATTACTTAACTTTAATACAATGCAGCTTGACAAGTAAACAACATATGATATTAAAATTTTCAGTAGTGATGTAGAATTTTATATTCTTTAATCGGATACTAAGTATTTTTCAAAAAATCAAATTTAAATTTTTCAATTAATCTCCATTTTTTGCGATTTTGCCCCTCTGTGCGACGTCATCATTGGACAATTGTGGACAGGGGAAAGGTATGTATTAGTGGTGCGATAGTGTTCTATGGAGGTCCTTATTAGGAAAATTTGGATACGAACCACCACTTAAATGTGTGTGATTGGGAAAAAAAGTGCATGAGCCGAAATTTGAGGCGGTATGGAGTCAAATGGCAGCGCATCGTGATCAAAGCTATTGGCAAAGAGGAACAAATTAACATCGAGCCCCGCAACTGCCCCCGGAGAGGCCCTTAGAGAAGTAAAATGTATGGCCGACCCCCATACTTTTCCCCCTCTTAACATTTTCCACCAACATAACTACCCCCAAAGGAAACTCCCATACAAAATTCAAGATGTTATAAAGCTGTCGATTTCGTGCACGGGTTTCTCGAAGGGATCCGATTAATGTTATACTTTCTTCAGCTCGTGCCTCAGCAATAAATATACAAACTACTGCTACGTACGATGTCGACAGATGTAAGATCCTAGATCCGGAGTAATGCATTTGATGGTGCCCCTTGTTCTCTTTCATACTCGCTCATGCAAAATCATTTCATTATCGGAAACTTTGTGGTCACTATCTAATTCACTCGGTTCGATGGATAAAAATATGACCATATGTTTCATCTGTGTTTTGTTGTTTACACATAAAATCAAAAAGTTTTTATAAACATTAATACCCATAAGGAAATATATTTGACTCATCCAATTCCTTTTTTGTATGGGAGCTTTCTTAGCGTGTGAAGATGAGGGTAGGTATGTTCGGTAAAAATGTTAGGAGGGAAAAATTAGTGGGGGTCGGGCATACATTCTACCCCACTACGGCGACTTGGCGGCAATTGGGAGGCTTGTTGTGAATTTATTGCCCTTCCCCGCCACCTTTGACCACGATGTGCAGCCATTTGAACCCAAACCCACCTCCCCCAAACTTTGGCTCAAGCATTTTCGAATTCAAAAACTCGTCCAAGATACCAAACATAGTATGTATGTAGCTACATAACGGACTTATGGAACAATCAATAATTTGTGTTTTTATGTTATCGAAGGTGGAAACAAACTTGTGGCTAAAACAGTGCTCGATGGATGGATTGATGGAGTCGTCCTCATCGGAAAGTGAGGACAACGTCGGAAAGTGAGGACAACGAACACACAACAGTGGCGACCTATAGTGAAGTCGAGTTTCGCAGCCATTTTAGAATTTCCAGGGCTCTTGTTGAAAGTCTGTGCCAACACTTTTCTCTATGGAATGGATATAATAAGCTCCGCCCAGACAAAAGGCTTTCAGAAAAAGTTCACATGCTAGTGTTTTTGTGGTTTGCGGGACAGAGACTTTTCAGATTGTTTTAATCTGTCTCTGTCGACAATATGTGTGGTCATCAGGGAATTCGCAATGACAACAAAAAATGTATAAAAATATTTGTGGGATACCGATCGTGTCATGACAGTTGGGTCTTCAAGAATTCCCCGATTTATCATACATTACCATCATACTGTGGAGGTTGGTAACATTAAATATCGCTGAATTAATATACTAACATATATTTATCTTTTATCATTTAGACTATTTTCTATTAGGTGACTCGGCCTATCCCTGCCACAAGTACTTGGTGACACCATACAGGGACAATGGGCACCTTACGAGTGCTCAAAAGCAGTTTAATATTAAATTAAGCTTGGGTCGCGTTAGAATCGAGCACACATTCGGTATGCTGAAGCAGAGGTTTAGACAACTTTATTACAGCAAGCTACGTGGCATGGAAAAGCTTTACCATTTCATAAGAGCCTGATGTGTTCTACATAACATTGCTGATGAACATGATTTGGAATTTAATACTGATATAAGCCCGGATTGTAATGAAGAATTCCCCGATCATAGTCAAGTCTCCGTAGGCAATTCCGTGCGTAATGCAATAAGCACTGAACTACAAACCAATAAAAAATACCTTGAATAAAAACAATTAATTTCAAATTCAATATTTTTATCATTAATATTAAATGAAACTTAAAACTAAAAAAAAATTAGGAAACATAAAAACTAATTAATTCAACAACAAAACAATAAATTAACGAATTCATTAATAAAAAAGAAAAATTATTAAAAACAATTTACTTGTTTACCTACTTCTCTAGCATATTTACAAGCTTTTCGAGAAGCTCAATTTTTTTGTCCATAGCTTCTTTTCTCTCGGCCCTCTCCTTTTTTGCAAGAGCTTCCTGCAACTTCGTCCACCATAGCTGTATAAATAAAAAAACACATAAGTTTTTAACATTAGCAATTAAACACAAATTACCTTTGAAAGGGGCAAGTCTGCCTATTACGGCCAGCCTTGGAGTTGTGCAGCTTCGTTTTTTTGTACTGCCTCTCCAGTGTGAAAAATTTAGCTTCCGCTTATGCTGCCGTAAAATTGTGTTCTTGTTCACACAATTCGTCCGCTATCATTTTCCACATTTGTTTTTTATTTTTGAGGCTGACAGTTTTGCCTACTTTGGGCCGCAACTCCTTGACTCGGGCCACAACGTTTTTTTACACACAGCATCGGAGCTGCATGAAGATGTTTCCAACTCACAAATCGGTTTCATTACTTCATCGGGGTCATTAGGGGTGAAAATTATGTGATCATATTCACCCAAGGCTCCCGCCTCTTGTGCCATCGAATCCATAAATTCTTGATCTGCATGAAACAACGCATAATTTTCACGATTTTCATTAAATAATTTATATGAAAACCTACCACTTGTCATTTTTTGGAAAGTTCCTGGTAAAACCTTTACTCCCAGTTGCCTTTTATTCATTTTTTTATTTATTTATTTATTTTATCAAAATTGACTTTAAACACCCGCGTAAACAACTACAATATAACCAAAATTAAAATCAAACAAACACAAATCAGCTGTTTTTTTTTGCAAATTTTTACTGGATGTTGTCCGAGTACTTTTTTGCTTGTTTTACATAAAGTGAGTTAAAATCGTTCTTACTCTCTCAAACTAGAATCTTGCAAATAATTACTGGGAAAGTAAACGAACACAGCTATTATCAGTACGGATGTCAACAACTCGTGTATGACAGTCATTGCCAGGGCTGGTACTTATAACGCGACCAAGCTTCCATGAAGATGGTGGCCGACGGTCATCACGCACAACAACCAAATCATCTGTCTGGGCATCGCGTTTTGCAAATTTCAATTTATATCTTTTTTGCAAGTCGTGCTAATATTAATTTTTCCAACGAAGACAGAATTTAACCGACAAAGCTTCCAAGACGGATTCCGGAGGCAACAAAAGAGGGGATCCAATTAGGAAATGACCTGGGGTTAACGCAACTATTTTGTTCGGATCTTCCGACATTGTGTAAAGCGGGCGAGAGTTCATAAGCAATTACTCGCAACGCTTTAGATAATAAGGAGAACCTATCCAATACTTCCTCATAATTTTCAACAAAAAAACATTAGATGGTACATACCACCACAAATTTAAGCTTTTCATGGATTACGCGATCGTATTCTCATTTATTTCTGGTCGCGTTTAAGAGAAGCTTCGTTGCGAAGAAATTGGCCAAGTATCATACCCCACGACTCACCACGGCTCAAAGTTTGTGGAAACTTTTGTTTGAATGGGAGTTTTACAACGATGCGACCATTTGAGTTTCGATATGTGGTCCGTGAAAAATATTCTTCACAATACTTATCCGATGGAGACATAATTTTTACCGAGGAGTTTCCTCTAACGTACGACTTAAACGTTAAGGCTTTCCTGTTTGGAAAGCCTTGTAAATGAGTTAACAGTGGCCGTAGGGACCGTCAATGTATTCCGCGCGATCTTTAAAGGACGGCAAGTTCCCATTAATTTTTTCCAAAACTATCGCTAAGGTTTGCAATAGAACAACTGATCGTTTACTTTAATTGGAGTTTTTCATAAGTATTTTTCAAAGCGCGCCACGCGAGTTCGAAACTGCGATTAGTGAGAGAAAATTTCGAAACAATTACAATATATAAATAGCCGTAAACAAATCTCTAAATGTAGGCCATGAGAGAAAATCACCATGAAAGACATCAATGTCGCATGGCGGCAGACTGATATGATGAGTCGCAGAATGGTCAAATTCGCCTCCAGCTGAAAACTCGGAAACAGCGACTTAACTTTAGATGGAGTTTCGATTTTTTTTTTTTGGTACCCATAGCATAGCATTGCTCATTAATGGAGGTTAAACAGCGCTTCTCTGCTTCTCTATGTATGTGCGACATTTATCATACATAGACGAAACTTTACGAAATAATTTCTTAAGTTCTGTGGACTGCATTTCGAGAGTGCTGTGCTTCTCTGAAGTCAGTACATCTAATAAACAAATCGATAGTCGTGTTGGACATTTTTTTTTAAAACGAAATCGGCAGAAAATACAATTTCCGGATACGAGCGTTTAAAATTACTCAAAAGTTTGATAACACTGTTCTAAAAAATATATTATTAATTTTTCTGGGTATCTAGGTATTACTAATCTCATGATTTCAAATTTGTTTTCAGATTTTTTTTCATCAGGAACAGTTTTTTAGTACTTTGGATTTAAATTTTTTCACCTTTCTTTATATTGCATTAAAATACATTTTGCATGAAACATGAAATATAAGAAGAACAAATATGTGTTTTCTAGTAGTTAATAATGTTATATCATTATTTTATGCTGAATATCCTTGCAGTCTCCTAAAATATTCCAGCAGCAGTCAGCGAGCATAGTAGGCATCTATTTTCATCCGTAACGCTTCTCTAAAGTTAAAATGTCTTTGCGGAACCTTTCACCATATTCATCGAGCACGTCGCTGCAGCATTCATGAAAGACAGAATTTATTTTTTTTTTAAATACAATAACCGATACTATTAGAGCTTAAAACATGAAAAATGAGAAGAACAAATATATTTTTTCTATTAGTTAATAATGTTATTTATTTATTTTATGTTGCATATCCTTGTGGTCTAGTAAAATATTCTAGGAGCAGTCAGCGAATATAGTTGGCATATTTTTTCCTTCGTAACGCTTTCTAAGTTAGATTGTCTTTGTGGAACCTTTCACCATATTCATCGAACACGTCGCTGCCGCATTTATAAAAGAAATCCAAATAAGAGGACAAAAAAATGCACATTCAGGGACATGTTGCACCCCAAGTTCACGTAGAATATTAAAAAGAGAATAAGGTGATTATAAACTAGAATAGGGCGATAATTGCAGCCGAACAAGCATGTTGCTGATGTTGCTACCTGTTTCTTCTAAATTGTTCATCAATCGCCTCCATACAAAATTTTAATGGAAAAAAAAACTTATTTTCAAATAACAAAAAAACTATGCCTGATACCAAATTCTGATTACGTGTTTGAATTTTCCATGTCAAAAACTATTAGAAACACATAGTGAAACACAAGAAAAGAAACCCTTGTCGAACAGTGTAAAACATTTTATTTATTTTTTTTTTTGGTTAAATTTTGTGTTAACTATTCGGTTAATAAACAAGTAAGTTACTGGCTTATAAGTACATAGAGGTACGAAAAACGGGGTTTTTATCTCAAAATTCTGATGTGGTTGGCAAATTCCAAATACAAATTCTTCTTGTACTCGACCATACCTATCAGAAAAATAGTATCATTTCCCGAGGAATTTTTCTGTCGCACCGTGTTATTTATCATTCTGAACGCATTTAAAACAAAATTGACCCCATTTTTGGCCGATTTTATTCGATTTTTCTGTTAAAAATAGACCGAAGAGGGTCCATGGGTCCCGAAAATATCTTTTATTTGAGTACCCACACATAGGGGGTCATCATAGAATCCCTTTTTTGACCCCCAGGGACCTATGCCACTGGCGCCAACATTGACCTTGATTTTCGTTTTCGTTTTAGGGCGTATTTAGAGGGCATAGCATATTTTTTTCTTTTTTTAGACTCCCGCCCCATATTCTGCACTTTTGCCAATACAAACAAACGAGTAGACGAAGGCCGATTTCGTTCATATAAGAACATTCGTAATTAGATCTACTGCAAATCATGTTTAAACATACCTACTTATAGCCTTTTTACACCAAAAAAGTCAACATGTAAAATTTGACCTGAAATGCAAAATGTTAAAAAATGTTTCTACACTGCATTTTGTCAGCTGGTCTAGCTCACACATTTTTTCATTCGCATTGTAAACCTGCAATATTTTCCTGCCACAAACCTATTAACATTGTTTCGGAGGCAGTATTCCACGAAGCGCGAATGCTTTTAACTAATTGGAATAATCATATATTAATATTTTGGCAAAAATGTAAATTTTTTGTCCGTCCATGTTGTTTGGCATTTTTTTCAATAATTGTAAATAAACTACGAAAATGGTGGTTGCCGGATCAGCATTACTGATAAAAATCGCTTAAATGCAGCATTTCAGAGTACAACTCTGTGCATTTTTCCGCATCTTTCATGGATGCGAAAATATATTAACATCTTTCCAACAACAAAATACAAGTACAAATTTTAGCATTTTGGCCGCATCTTTCAAAGATGCGGTATTATGCGAAAATATGTTAAATGCGTTCCGGTGTAAAAATGATATTATAGCCTTTTTACACCAAAAAAGAATTTCACATTTTGAGCTGAAGATGTGGAATCCTAAAAAGTGGTTTTACACTGCAGTTTCGCATATTGTCACCTAATGTCTAGCTCACACATTTTTCCATTCGCCTTGTAGCCCTGCAATATTTTCCTACCACAAATCTATTAACACTGTTTCGGAGGCAGTATTCCACGAAGCGCGAATGGTTTTAACTAATTGGAATAATCATTTATTACTATTTTGGCAACAATGTAAATTTTTTTGCGTCCATGTTGTTTGGCATTTTTTCCGATAAATGTAAACAAACAACGAAAATGGTGGTTGCCATATCAACATTACTGAGAAAAATCGCTTAAATTCCCATTTTCAGAGTACAACTCAGTGTATTTTTCCGCATCTTTCATGGATGCGAAAATATGTTAACAACTTTCCAACAACAAAATACATGTACAAATTTTAGCATCTTGGCCGCATCCAAAAAAGCATTCCGCATCTTGAGCTGAAGATGCGGAATGCTAAAAAGTGGTTTTACACTGCATTTTCGCATATTGTCAGCTGTTGTCTAGCTCACACATTTTTTCATTTGCCTTGTAAAACTGCAATATTTTCCTGCTACAAACCTATTAACATTGTTACGGAGGCTGTATTCCACGAAGCGCGAATAGTTTTAACTAATTGGAATAACCATTTATTAATATTTTGGCAAAAATGTAGATTTTTTGTCCGTCCATGTTGTTTGGCATTTTTTCCGATAAATGTAAACAAACGACGAAAATGGTGGTGCCGGATCAACATTTCTGAGAAAAATCGCTTAAATTCCAATTTTCAGAGTACAACTCAGTGTATTTTTCCGCATCTTTCATGGATGCGAAAATATGTTAACATCTTTCCAGCAACAAAATACATGTAAAAATTTTAGCATTTTGGCCGCATCCATCAAAGATGCGGATTAACGCGGAAATATGTTAAATGCGTTCCGGTGTAAAAAGGCTATTACTTGATTGTTACGAACATATTTTGCACCGTGCATATGGTTTTGCGGAACTCTTTTTTATTTAGGTAGCTGCAAAAGGAACACTTTCGGGTACCCGACTGCAAAGCACTGAATATTAACATCTCTAGTTTTATTGTTTGCTGTATTCCAATCTTGTCTGAATTTCATGTTTTGTACTATACAAATATAAAAAAAGTTAATGTTATTGTAAGAAATATTTTCCGATCCGATTCCGTTGTCGTGTGGGTATCAATGATTTCTTATGTTTTCAGAACGCTAAGAATGATTATATCTAAATAAGAAAATGTTTAAAACGATTTGACATGTTAAGTTGATGTGTGTTTTTCTACAAAAAGCGTAAACAATTAAATTTTTATTGCGAAAATCAATCTGTGCATTTATCAATATCAGGAAAATGTTCAGTATAAGTGAACTTTGCTGCATGTTTTGTTGCCCACCTTGCCCCGGCCCAATTGCTGCTAAATTAGCTTTTCAACCACCAGAACCAACGTATAAATTGATTTCTGCTGATGATAGCAATGTAAAATATAATCTACAGTTTTTTGACCGTGCTGAATGGCAGTATTCTGAGAGGGACAAATCTAAAGTCGAAGCGTTCTTTACACGGACTTCGCGTGGTAATCTTATAACTTGTATATATGTCCGATGCAGTAAGAATGCAAAATATACCCTGCTGTTTTCACATGGGAATGCTGTTGATCTAGGGCAAATGAGTAGCTTTTACATATCCCTAGGTTCACAGCTTAATTGTGACATATTCGGGTATGATTATTCGGGGTATGGTATGAGTGGAGGAAAACCGTCTGAGAAAAACCTTTACGCTGATATAGAAGCAGCTTGGCAAGCTTTAAGATCAAGGTAAGATAGAAAAAATTAGTATATCGTCGGTGTGCTGCAAAAAGTTCTCAAGTCCACTAATTGTTTTTCTTTTATTGGTGATTTAAAGTTTGTTGCCGCTTTTGTTTGGGCAAAGAATGTATTGTTTTGGCACAATAGCTACATAACTACTTTATATGGACATGTGATTTTTTACAGGGTATAGATTATGACTTTTGACACTTTTGCATCATTAAGTTCATTTTACAAAAAAGTGGATTGACACCTTTTTATGTAACACGCCGACAATATATATGATATTTGTTTTTTTTTTTACAGATTTAATGTGAGTCCTGAAAGCATTATACTTTATGGACAAAGTATTGGCACCGTTCCTACTGTTGACCTTGCTACAAAACACGAAGTCGGTGCAGTAATTCTACATTCACCTTTGATGTCTGGCCTTCGAGTTGTTTTTAGGAACACAAAAAGAACATGGTTCTTTGACGCATTTCCCAGGTAATTATCATTACAAATGATGAAAGCGCAAAATACTTAGGTCATAATGTGGTAGTATTGATAAGGTATCAAAAGTCAAATCCCCCGTGTTGGTAATACATGGAACAGAAGACGAGGTGATTGATTTTTCTCATGGAATTGGCATTTATGAAAGATGTCCCAAAGCTGTTGAGCCCCTCTGGGTTGAGGTAAGTTATTATAAAATTTAATAGTTTTAAGTATTTTATAACATGATGAATCTGATCCTACGGAGTCTTATAATTCGTGTGCAGAATAAACATGTACAATATTTATTAAATTGTTTAAACGGGTCTTTAAATCATAGAAATGTATATCCTATAATAGAGTAATTCTATATGAAGCGCTAAGACAAATGTTGGGTCTTCTGTCAGAATTTGATGAAATTTTGCTAACATGCACTTAATTGAAATTTGGCCGTTTGAAAATTTTGGGAAATTGTTTAAAAAAAATCTAACCTTGGTCTGGATTGAGAAAATGCAATTTTTTTTGTAATGGCTTGATGATGGATTCTACTATTCGCAACAATACCCTGTAGGAAGTTGATATAACACAATCGATTAGGTATTCAGGAAACAATGTCACTTACTTTACACTTTTTTTGTTTATACAAATGGACGCCTCTTCATAGATTCGTTTATTAAGTTGTAGAAAAATTTATTTACAAACCATTCGAAAATGTAAATAATCATGTTTACAGATTAGCTTACTTTGTATATAGTAATTGTTATTTTTTTTCAGTTTATATTTTCCATAGAACTGAAACGACCTTACTTACATATTGATTTACACACTATCGACATGATATAGTATATTATTTACAAAATAGCTAACAAATTACATTAGTTCGTAAAGAGAATTACCCCAATAAACATTATAAACTTGCTATAAAATTACTATAAGCTTACATTAGTAAACATGATGTTTGGAAAATATTTATCGGAAACATTGTAACTTGTTAAGTTCCAATTATTGGATAAGCGAAAAGGGTCCCTTATTGTACAATTGTATTCATGTTTGGAAAATATTTGGAAATAAAATGATAATGCAATACATAATAAAGATGTTGGAAAACTTGTAGTAAATTAATGTTTTCATTTATTTCCAAATTAGATATAAATTAATACATAAATTCACCACAAGCTTACCAACTTATTGATTATGCATTGCATTATTATGTTTATTTCCAAATATTATCCAAACATGAATACAATTGTACAATAAGGGACCCTTTTCGCTTATCCAAAAATTGGAACTTAACAAGTTACAATGTTTGCGATAAAGATTTTCCAAACATCGTTTACATTCCAAAGTAAATACAAAAATTATTAAATTTTTAAAATTTAAAATATATTAATTAAAATTTATTATATTAATTAACATTCATTAATTGAAAATTAAATAAAAATTTAAGTTAACATATTATTTTGTTATTTTATAAATATTTACATTATTAATTCATATATTAAAATTAAATGTTTTATATATTAATATTATATACATACATATAATTATTAAAATTTATTAAGTCGTATTTATTATTCCGTATCCGCGTTGTTTTTGTCTATTTTTGACAATCTGGAAAAATGATTTGGATTCCTGAGCGAAATGGCCTTCATCCAAGCCACGCTTTATTGTAGGATCTATTCAAAAGTTAAAAAATAATTTTGATATTATGTGTGTTGTAATTAATTACTTTTTTTGGTCGCTGTATCCAAAGCTACTTTTTTTCTGCTGTTCCCATTTTTCAACGAATTCGTCCTTTAGTATTTTACGGCAGCAGTTCTTCACAAATCGACCACCATTTTTTTAAATTTAAATATTATTTCACCACTTTATTCGGTACACTTTTTTATATTTATAAGGCATTTTACCTTTTACACGAAACACGTCAATTATTCAGAAGCAACAAACGATACTAAATGCAAAGACGAAACGAAATTTGTAAATAAAAAATAAAAAATATTATCTGACTAGCCTGGGTCGCCTGCTTAGTAGAGCATACAAAAGCATTGTATTTTTAATTTTTTAAAAAAGTGTTACAAACTCATTTGGAAAAAATTAACAAAAATCTTTGGAAAACATATATCTATTAGCCAGCTTACATCAATGTTTATTGGGCAATTGTATTTTTCTTCTTTTACAAATGTTTTACAAAGTGTTTGTAATTAATTTACTGATGGTTTGGAAAACGTAATTTTCGCAAACTAATTTTGAAAAATTAACTTAAATCTTTGGAAAACATTTATTTATAAGCCGGTTTACATCAATGTTTATTGGGACATATTTTTTAAATTACTCAGTATGTGCGTAGTCATGAATATTGCTTACCATTTAATATCCCAAATAACTGAAAACGTATACAAGTTTAATATTCAGTTTTTTATTCGTATTTAGTAATTGTGCAATGTAATACAATAAAAGTTCATTTAGAAAAACCCCAAGGATGTGAAAGAAATGAAAATAAAAACAAAATAAAACAAAAGAGGTTTAATGTTAATTATTTCAAAAGATTTTCCGCTTTATTGGGAAATTCGACAATTCAATGTTGGTATACCTTGCATAGATGATTAAAAGCTCGATGTATCGAACAAGGCCTGAAGAGCGCGAAGTATCGCAGCAACTCGTTACTCGTTATATTGGATTTACTGCGATTTTATACAAGCAATACAAATCAAAGTTGTATAGTTGTAGGTCCGTACGCCTATTCGAAGGAATAGGGTGGCTCTCGAATAGAGTTACGACAAAAGGTGTGGAAACAGCAATTTGTACGTAAACATGCCGGCCACCTTGCAACATCAAGCATTGTTGCAACATGAGAAGTGGACTGTATGACTGATTGAAAATTTAAAAGTAATTATAAATTAGAATTATTTAGATACGTCCATGACTGCCAATACGGTTAAAGGCGCTGGAGTCGTGAGTGGAGTTCCAGCCTCCGTAATGTTACTAGTACTTCTTAATCGCTGAACAACTCCTCCTCCGAAATATCTGCGGTAGCAATTGGCAAATTCCATGCTACTACCAAAAAAAAAAAAACAGTGCAAACAAAATACAAAAAAAAAAAACAAAATAACATTCAAACGAGTTAGCCAAAAGACTAACTTATGGTATATCGTGGTACAACAACATTTTTTACACGAATATTGAAAATTCAAGTGTGGATGGATGTTATAGTTTTAAATATTTTGTGGTTGCAAAGCACGAAAAGAAGCATAGTAGCACTTAAAGAATTATCAAAATTGGAAGAAGTTTGTGCATTAAACGGTCTGGCAAATCACGCCGGTATGCGAAAGGTACATAACGAAGTTTCCCTGGGATGTAGAGACAATAATACCATTACTTTTCAAGTTTGCCAAATGATAGCCTTAGAACAGAGCGAAAGTCATGGAAGCACGCCCTTTAATATGGGTAGGTGTTATGAAATACAGTAATTTAAAAGCGATCACGTCAGTTATGACAAAAATGTGTTGAATTTCTACCGATATTTTAGTAATATGGATTTTCTCCAATCAGCTGAATACAGTTATATTTTATTGGGCGTTTCTTTAATTTTCGAAAACGAAAGAGTTCCGTTAGAACTCTTGTCAAAAGAATTAACTGTCGTAGTGAAGGCATTAACGGCCGATGTATTGACCGGGCCAGTTACTATCCACCCGAAAACTGCGTTGAGCAAGTAGGGTTTCTAAACTTGGCCGTATTTCACCTTTAACTATACGAGGATATATATCAGCGTCAAGTAAGATATCTACGGGACGGCTGATACATAAGCGTCTATCTGCCAGCTGAAGTTCTGACAATCGTGATGCTAAGTCTTCGCCAATGTGAATAGACGGCAAATTGACCGAAATTTTAGGTAAAATTAGAGCCTCAGTCTCTAGTAGCACTGAAGCGTGAATGTACCAACGGTTAGAATGCATTTCTGTTTGGCAGTTGCTGTGGCAGATTGATTTATGCCGCTAATTTCGGCGCTGGCAGGTAATGTTGCCATTTTCAATTGCCTTTGCAAGCGTGTCGTAACGCAGTACCTTGGTGTACTATATTTACCAAAGCGGTACCTAATAGTACTGGGCGATTTTGCGAACCATGAAAGACATGTCGATGGTTAACATAGTAACCGCACCATTAGATGTTGATGTTGAGGAATTCTGCGGTGAGGAACTCAGACCCGACCTGTTAAAAGTCGGATTGGTGACCAACGGCGCGGGCTATAAGGCCGCAATGGGTTGGTTGTTCGCAATAGCAGTGTTTGCGTAGCAAAAAAACCCCAAGGATGTGATGCGAGAAAAAAGAATAAATAAAATAAAACACAAGGGATTTAATGTTAAGTAATCAAAAGATTTTCCGCTTTATTGGGAAATTCGAATATTCAGTGTTGGTATACCTTGCAAGGTTGGATCCGCAACAAGAATTAGATGATTAATTGCTCGATGTAGCGAACAAAGCCTGAAGAGCGCGAAGGATCGCGGCAACTCGTTACTCGTTATGTTAGATCTACTGCGATTTTATACAAGCAATACAAATCAAAGTTGTATAGCAGTAGATCCTTACGCCTATTCGAAGGAATAGGGTGGTTCACGAATAGAGTTACGACAAAAGGTGTGAAATCAGCAATTTGTACGTAAACATGCCGGCCACCTTGCAACATCAAGCATTGTTGCAACATGAGAAGTGGACTGTATGACTGATTTTTCAAAAATTAAAATTAATTACAAATTAGAATTATTTAGCAAAACAAAGTAAGAAAAAAGTGCAAAAATTAACTTTATCACATTAGCATATTGATCTCGGCACCGGCACCGAAAGCACGTATCCAAAAAGAGTGTATCGGGGTAGAGGGCGACCGGATCGGGGGTTTTATTAGCCGCCGCTAAATCTGGAGCCGTTAACGAGGATACGTCCATGACTGCCACTACCGTAAAGGGCGCTGTAGTCGTGAATGGAGTTCCAGCCTTCGTAATGGCATCCAAGATAGTTACTGATGCCTCGCTGAGCAGCTCCTCCTCCAAAATATCTGCAGGTGCAAATGACAAATTCCGTGCAACTACCAAAAAGGGAATAAAAATAGTGCAAATAAACTACAAAAAAGGTAAAATTCAAATGGTATATCGTCGTACAACAACATTTTCGACAAGAATATTGACGATTCGAGTGTGGATGGGCGATGCGTTTGTCGATCAATCGGTAGTAAGAGTTTCAAATATTTTGAAGCACTTGAAGAATTAACCAAATTGGAAGAAGTTTGTGCATTAAACGGTCTTGCAAATCACCGGTATTCGAAAGGTAGTGAACGAAGCTTCTCAGGAGGTGGAGTGGCAATAGTAACGTTTCTTAACGCGAGCCGAAATCAAGTTTGCCAAATGGTGGTTTTAAAACAGAGCAAAAGTCATAGACACGCCGACTCCTTTAATATGGGTGAGTGTTATGAAATATATTAATATAAAAGCGATCACGTCAGTTCGGAAACGGAGACGGTTATATTTTATTGGGCGTTTCTTTAATTCTCGAAAACGAAAGAGTTCTGTTAGAACTTTTCTTGTCAAAAGAATTAACCGTAGTAGTGAAGGCATTAACGACCGGTGTATTGACCGGGCCAGTTACTATCCACCCGAAAACAGTGCGCTGAGCAAGTAGGGTTTCTAAAACTGGCCGTATTTCACCTTTAACTATACGAGGATAGAGATCAGCGCCAAGTAAGATATCTACAGGACGGCTGTCACATAAGCGTCTATCTGCCAGCTGAAGTTCTGATAATCGTGATACTAAGTCTTTGCCAATGTGAATAGACGGCAAATTGCCCGAAATATTAGGCAAAATTAGAGCCTCAGTCTCTAATAGCACTGAAGCGTCCATAGGTGAACCAACGGTTAGAAGGCATTTCTGTTTGGCAGTTGCGGTGGCAGATTGATTTATGCCGCTAATATGGGCGCTGGCAGTTAATGTTGCCAATTTCAATTGCCTTTGCAAGCGTGTCGTAACAAAAGATGCTTCTGAAGCCGGGTCGATCAGTGCTCGAACAGGATACGCAGTACCTTGGTGTACTATATTTACCAAAGCGGTTCCTAATAGCACTGGACGATTTTGCGAACTATGAAAGACCTGTCGATGGTTAACATAGTTAGTAATGACACCACTAGATGTTGATGGTGAGGAAATCTGCGGTGCGGAACTCAGACCCGACCTGTTAAAAGTCGGATTGGTGACCAACGGCGCGGGCTCTAAGGCCGCAATGGGTCGGTTGCTCGCAATAGCAGAATTTGGATTTCTACTATTCTCCCTATGCAACAACGTGTGATGTTTTCTATTACGTATTGAACAACTGTACCGACTAGTACAGCTGTTGAGGTCATGGCCTCGCGAAAGACAATTAATGCAGACTTTATGACGTTTAACATTGCCGAATCGGTCTGCAACGCTTAGTTGTTTAAACTTAGGACATGAGCGAAGTGGGTGATTTTGTTTTGAACACAGTATGCTGAAAGTGCGTGTAGGTAGAGCAGATGTGTCAACAGTGGCGTCATTCGTAAAATGAGCCTCCACCCTCTTGTCATTTGACCGATTGGCAGAATTGGGTGTCAGAAGATCGCGTAGGCAATCCAGAGTTTGAATCCTTTCTAAAAGAAAAGCATCCAAATCTTTCCATTTTGACAGAGCCGTTTTGTTCTTTACGGTGTGTTCCCATAATGTAACCGTTTCTTTCGGTAGACGTTGAACACACAGGAATACAATAATCGGATCCCAATTATCCGTCGAAACGTCATATAATGCCATAGACGATAGGCACGCGTTAATGCCGCGCTGCAAAGTTTTTAAACCAGCACTGGATTCAATGTCTAAATTTGGCAAAGCGAAAAGTTTCCTGAGCTGGTCGTTTACAAGGATACGTAAATTATCATAGGTGTCGTATAGAGCACGCCATGCTAAATCAAATCCCCTATTGGTGAGAGGAAATTTGGAAACGATATCCTTGGCCTCCCCACTAGTTTTTCGAATTAAGTGACACATTCGTTCAATGTCACTTAATCTACCATTACGAATGTATACGGCGGTAAATAGATCACGAAAAGTGGGCCAAGATTGAAAATCGCCCTTAAAA
The DNA here is from genome assembly GCA_964034835.1 of Muscina levida. Taxonomy (NCBI): domain Eukaryota; kingdom Metazoa; phylum Arthropoda; class Insecta; order Diptera; family Muscidae; genus Muscina; species Muscina levida. The sequence goes on from OZ035880.1 coordinate 77,311,825, forward strand.
ACGTCAACATCGCACGGTGGTAAATTCATGTTATGCATCACTTCGTTGGCTGCTGGAAGTGCCGTTGAAGTGTTGCTAATTGGGACATGGTGTGATCCGTCTGAAGATTCGGAGGCACTCCGATGGGAACGCTCGTCATCAGGGACCGGCACGCATGACCGAATGACATTGGCCGAATGACCATCTCTAGGCGAAACTGGCAAAGTTTGGCCTGGAGAATGAATTACCGACCGTTTCGAGCTAACTGAAGGTGATCGGGGATCTATTCGCTGCGAAGACCGAATATTAAAAACGCGTTTGTTCATGTCGGCTAAACAGCGGACATACGACACGAATGTGGCGTTATACTTTCCCTCGACAGAATCAATATTGTCGGGGTCCGTGGAGTCAGACTTCGCCGCGATACGGGCAAGACATTTGTCGTATGTCGCTTGAACTTTACGCCATAACTTTTTTAATTCCACTATTTGGATTTCCAAGGTGAAAATAGAATGCTGCTCCTCTTTAATAAGGCTAAATATAGCATCAAATTTGATCAGAGCGTCAGAAGCTCTGATAAACATGTTGAGAGGAGAGCTGGCCATATTTGTTTAGAGAGTAACGCAAAAATATTTTTCGAAAAAATACGAATATATGACAATGTCAAAAATATTTGTGTTTTATGAAAAAATCGGAAAAATTAAATTTAAGAATGTGACCGAGAAGAAATTTCAACAACTATATCGCGCGAAGTAACGGAGCTACCCGGGATGATTTGTTGAAAAACACGAAAATGTTTTATAATTTCTTTAGCGGCAGCAATTCTATTAAAAATTTTAAAATTTCGATAATTTTTGCGAAAAATGCTCTAATTGCGATTTACCGAGAGTAGGGTACACAAATACAACGCTTCTACTAATCTGTATTAAAGAAATCAACTTTTCCAAATAAGCAGACTGTAGAGTGTACTAATTAAGACCGCTACTCTAGTAAGTGCCAATATTTCTCAAACAAAATTTGAAATAATTTGGAAAAATCGCGTTAAAAACACTAATAATTTGATATTCGTAGCTACCGCTCGTAGGGTGTACGTATTTATTATTGGTGAACGATTTCCAAACGTACCGATGTTGAAAAAACCACGAAAAACCACACTGAATAATAGTCTGTCAATATTGTGACAGAACTTCACGAACGACCCTCGTAGTACGTTTGAGGGTTAACACACACAACTCTGTAATCACCAAAGAAGACAAGAAAACAAATCAGCTGTATGTTAGTATGTGTACAATCACCGATCTATCACTGTTGTGTAGTTTGGTAACAAGTGTATTGCAATGTTTCTGGATTTTGTTGTGTTATCGCGAAATGGAATTTATCACAAAAAATCGAAAAGCAACCGGCTAAGGGATTCGCGAATACACTTGTGTATTCGCAATTTGAAACAATAATGTAAATAAATACTTTGTTATCCGGCACCTTTTTCCATATTTTGTAAATTAACTTTATAAAATATATTGTAATAAATAAATAAATAAATAAAAATCGCAAAATATATCACTTGTGCTTCCCCAGTGTGCCATGCGGATCAGTATCGGATCCGATACTGATGCGATTCTACGGACATTTTATCCGAATCGGATCCGATTTAAAAAAGGAATTTCAAACGAAATCGGATCCGGACCGGATCCGATCCGGAATCCAAATTCGGAAATGTCCGTAGAATCGGATCAGTATCGGATCCGATACTGATCCGCATGGCGCACAAAAACGGAAATCATGTAATGAAAAAGTGTTCAAAATTGACACAATTAAAAAAATTTCAGGAAAACATGTGGTTTTTGGTTACCCAATAGATGCACGTAGGTTGTTTACTAATGACAGTAACATTAATATTATGACAAATAGCTCTGTGCGAATTGAAGGCGAGCTGCAGCAGAATGTGCTTACTAACATAACCAAGATTTTTAAAATTTAAATAGGAAAACACTGTATTTTTTGCCCCTAATTCAATAAACTAAACTAATATTATATTATGTTATTTATGTTTATATTATACAATTTAATTACAATTATATAATACTTCCTACAATAAAAAAAAATAAAATATTATGTATTTTCAACCAAGTTTGAGAATTTTTACTATAATTATGATTTCACGGATTCCTTTTTGTCGGATCCGGATCTGATCAGTTTCGGATCCGACTGCGCGGATTCCGTTTTGTCGGATCCGGAACTGATCAGTTTCGGATCCGACTCCACGGATTCCGTTTTGTCGGATCCGGATCTGATCAGTTTCGGATCCGACTGCGCGGATTCCGTTTTGTCGGATCCGGAACTGATCAGTTTCGGATCCGACTCCACGGATTCCGTTTTGTCGGATCCGGATCTGAACAGTTTCGGATCCGACTGCGCGGATTCCGTTTTGTCGGATCCGGATCTGATCAGTTTCGGATCCGACCGCGCGGATTCCGTTTTGTCGGATCCGGAACTGATCAGAATTTAGAATTTATTATAGAATTTAAATATTACTAGCTAATATTACATTAACAATTCATATTACATTCATATGTTACTTAAACAAAGATATTTTAAATAAGTGTTTCTTCTGTTCATCATGATGTCCCTTTTAGTAATAGATTACTGCACAGGTGCAGTATAAACTTCTTTTGCAAGCGATTCTGAAAGCAAGATTTTTTTCCATATCTTATACTGATTTATATTGTAAGCTAGCTTGTAAGTAGAAACAAAATTTTAAAAATAAATTTTCTAGCTTCAATATTTATATCTCTTTGTAATAAAGAGTGTAATGTAATTATAATATCCCAGTAGGAAGTGTCTGCAAGACATCCTCAAGGATAGGTGCATGACCATAGTAAGTCGTTGATGACACGTAGGGAACCGTCCATACAAATCGTCGACGAAATGTTCATACAAGTGTCCGCTTTGTCATGCACGACCTGATGAACGACTATGGCGGCCAAATTGTCGTTGATGCCTAAACAAGCAACATGTCGCCCACAAATCGGTCGGTCAAATTGTCGTTACCAGTGCTTAATAATTTATAATAACAAATTGAAGTAGTTTTATTGAAAACGTGCGATACATGAACCGTCTCGCTCTGCTGTTTCCAACAAACTGAAATTTTTTTACTTCTCCTTTCCTCTCTTCAATTTTATGTCGTTATTGTGTCGTGACATTGAACATTTTTGTTTGATGCACGACAACATTAGTATTTTGTCGGTCAGATTGTCGTCAACAGAGTGTGATGACGGGTACATACATTTTTCACATTTTGTCTTGAGGACAGCGTTGACGACAAGGTCGTGTATGACGATACTTCCTACGGGGATCATATCCTACTCACACATTTTATGTGTGTTAGTTTGTGAGATATTTTTTATATCTCATTCTAATATACATTGTAAATAGTCGAAAAAAATTTTAAAAATTAATTTCCTAACTTGGATGTTTACATCCCAGTGAAATGTGACCTTAGTGAAATAGGTTACCACTATTCTTTCACTAACTTCATGTTGGTGGGCTCTACGAAGCTAAAATTTGGATGGTATTATTATTTTACAGCGTGTAGTATATACTAGGGATGTAACGAATGTGCTTTAGCGAATGCGAATGCGAAAGCGAATATTGGAATATTTTTTTTGCGAAAGCGAATGCGAATACTTATTTTTGGTTTTTGCGAATGCGAATGCGAAAGCGAATATTCCAAAATTGTTTAGCGAATGTCAAAAAATGGTTTAAGTAAACGAATAATTTAGTTTCATTCCTACTGTCTGCCTTTTCAAATAAAAATATGCATTTCAGTTAAGTAATTAAGCATAAAATATTGATTTCAAAGTAAAACAAAAACAAAAATATATATAATTCTCAGAAATTCAGTCTTTAAGGTAACTAAACAATAATTTTATTTACTTTCGAAAACTTTGACGTATTCAGTATTCAAAATTTAGTAGAGCCAAGTTGTATTTAACAAAAAGAAGCTTCGCTGCCTTTTCGCTATGCAATCTAGTTCTTAGTGGATCATAGATAAGTCCGGCTCCTCTAAACAACTGTTCGCTGGGAATACTTCCCGGAGGCGTAGCTAAGAACTGGCTTGCCAAAGGTACTATCTTTTGTTATTTCGAGCTGTTTCGTTTCCACCATAATAAAGGATCTTCTTAAATATGAATTTTTTTCTCTTTATTGTATTCAGCCAACAATTTATGCATGAGAGACTGATAACGTAATCTCTTGCATGTCGTCAACAGTCTCACTATTACTATTACTTGTAAGAATGCGAATATTGGAATATTGTTTTTTGCGAAAGCGAATGCGAATGCGAATATTGAAATATATATTTATACGAATGCGAATGCGAAAGCGAATGTACAAAACGATGCGAATAATTCGCATTCGCATATGCGAATGCGAACGTTCGTTACATCCCTAGTATATACTGAAATAATGGGTCCGCTGCCCGCCCCTACTGGTACCTCCCATACAAATTAGCATAACCTTTTATACATTATTGTAGCCAAAAACCAAATTTTTGCTCTGATGTTAACAAAACTTTGCACATCTTAGTTTTTTTACACTATTCTAATGTGGTAACAAAACTAAGCATATCGGTTCAGATTTAGATATATCCCCCATATATATGTATGTGTGTTTCACGATATATACTTTTTTACAGAGGTAGTGAAGTTTGATTATAATTATAAAGAATAATGATTCTGAGTCAAATAAAAAATTTGGTCAAAACGTATTTTTTGGAGAAATATTATCTTATATCAAAAATAGCGTAAAATTCAAACGGACTAGAATATCTTAACGAAATTTTGGAAAAGTCTACATAAAATTGTCCCTAAAAAAGGAATAACAATATGTTGCTATATCTTACAACAAAATACCCAAATTCCCAAAACGGGGAAAATATGTTCCAAAATTCCGAATTTTTTACTAAAATCGCCACATTGTCTTTGTTTATGGCATGGATGTTGAAATACGTTACGGTTACGGTTAATGAACTTTCTCGTTGGCGCTTTGCGATTTGAGAATTTTCAAAAACAACATTTTTTTTCAAAAATGGGGTGAAAATCCGATAAACCTTTCTTAACAAATAATTGAAATTTTTTTTTTTTTTTTTATTGAAATTATAAAATTCACTTTTTTTATTGGGTTAAACCGAGCGGGAGGAGAGAGATTCGAAAAACTAACCTTAAACTAGATGAGAAAAAAGAACAAGGGAAATTTTGGGTAACGGAATAGGGAAAGGTCAAAGGAATGGGAAGATGAAAGGAAAATAAGAATGATAGGGGAAGGTTTAGAAATTACTGGGAAAACTTCATTTAAAAGAAAAGGCAAAGGAGGAGGGGAAGATTGATTAATTAACAATTAACACTGCCACCCTAGACATTGGGAGAGGACGTGCGTGTGCCTATATGCCAATATTTAGACGCTCCATTTGTCTGATGGCATTACTGGTGATGTTCCGCGCTTCTGGATCGGGCGTGGTATTATGGGCTTTCTGTCCGCCTCGTTACGGTGCCCTTTGTTTGGACGACCTCGTCGCTCATTATCGCGACTTCGCCCTCTTGGCTGTGGTGGCGATTGACGTTTGTGCGAATCCGAGGAGCGATTGCATCGGCACGTGCAAGCACATTTGTTCCTGGGGAGTTGTTCCTTCACCCGCCTTGTTCTCGACAGGTGCAACAGCGTGTGATGATCTTCCCCACATTTCCGACAGTATGAAAGTGACGTACAATCTCGGTGTTGGTGTGATCGGGCCAAAGAGTTTGTGCAATACTTGCGCTGGCGAATAAGTTTGCGACGTTCTTCCACGCTCATGGCCAAAAAGCGTTTGCATCGGTGTACCGGGTGGCTGATTTTGCTTGTGAGGCACATGGAGAAGTCCTTCATCGGACGACATCGGAAGACAGGCGATAGGACGAAAATTAGTTCCTTGTGGTTATAAATTGTAAATCGTGTAATTTTAAAGAAAGGAGAAGCTGAAAGGGAAGGAAGGATAATCATGCCGAGGGAAGAAGGCACAATTTTACAATTGGCCGAGTTAACACGCCGTTCTCCGTTCTTACTTCGGCAACCCGTACGAAGCCATCCGATCCACTATGAACCCTTAGGACTCGTCCCAATCTCCATTCAGAGGGGGTAATTAGTCGTCACGCAAGACTACGAGATCGTTCTCTTTTAAATTTTTCTGAGAAACTTCCATTTATTACGCTTTTGTAATTCTTGTATGTATTCTTTTTTCCATCGAGCGCTAAATTCTTGGTGCAGAATGCGAAGTTTTTGCCATCTGTCGCTAAGAGACAGGTATACAAACGGGTTCTCTGGGACAGCCATAATGGGGGCACCTCTTAGAAAATGTCCTGGAGTGAGAGCTAATAATTCCTGGGGATTTTCGGTCTGTGGTGACAGGGGGCGAGAATATAAAACGGCTTCAATTCGAGTTAATAGTGTAGAGAACTCTAAAAATGTAAATTTATGTGGGCCTATCACTTTGCGAAAGTGCATTTTAAATGACTTCACTGCGGCTTCCCACAAACCGCCCATGTGGGGAGCATGGGGCGGAATGAAGGACCATTGGAAACCATGGTCAAGATATTTTTTTGAAATGTCTTTAGCAGCCGTTTTGAGGAAGGCATGGTACTCAAATCGCAAAGATCTTTCCGCGCCTACAAAATTTATTCCGTTATCAGACATTATCTTGTTCGGGAGGCCTCGACGACCGACGAACCTAGTGAAAGCTGCCAAAAAGGCTTCGGTTGAGAGATCGGTGCAGAGTTCCAGATGAATTGCCTTTGTCGCGAAGCATATAAAAATACAAACGTAAGCTTTGTGGAACGTAGAGTTTTTCAAGGGAGATGTTTGACCATAAATGGACCAGCGAAATCTAGCCCGGTTGTAGAGAACGGAAGAGAGTAATTGCAGCGGTCTTGAGGAAGAGCTGCCATTATTTGAGATTGAGATCTTTTTTATAAATAGTGCAGGCTTTGCATCCTACATTTCCGAATTGCAGATCGGAGGCGAGAGATTTGGTATTCCTCACGTATCGTTCGTATTATTATGTTGTATTCGCCGTGGAGCAATAATTTGTGAGTAAAATTGGATCATAAGCTGACAGAGACAAGATTTGTAATGGAGAATTATCGGAAATCCTTCGTTGTAGGTGAGTTGACAGTTTGCTATTCTGCCGTTTGAACGAATGAGCCCGTTATGGTCGATAAATGGATTGAGGGGAAGTAATGAGCTCTTTCTTGATATGGGTAGAGAGTTTTCCAGTTTGCTGACTTCCATTCCATAAAATCTTCTTTGAGATAAGTATATTAGGCGTGTTTTCATTGTTTTGAACTCTGTGTGCGTTAAAAAACCTTATTCATTTTTTTTGGGTGTATCCGGCTGAAAAACCTATAAACGTAACATAGCACCCTTATTGCACGATCGTAAGAAGAGAACAGGTCTAGAATATCGTCTGGTTCTTCGTGTAAGAAGAATACTTTGAGTTTTCTGATTTCAGGAGGTGATTCTACCTGTGGCATTGTCCTCGGCCAATCTGTCGTAGCTTTGCAAAGCCACGTTAGGCCGTTCCACCATAACCGTGATTCAGCTAATTTTGAGGGGTCAGCTCCTCGTGTACCAAGATCAGCGGGATTTTCACTAGATACCACATGTCTCCACTTGGCATTACCTACGTTATCGATAATTTGTGAAACTCTGTTTGCGACATATGTTTTCCAAGTATATGGTGGTTTCTGGAGCCAAGAGAGGACAATTTAGGATTCCGTCCAGAGGAATATTTCAGCTTTCATGCCAGGTTGGTTGGAGGTAATCATCTTGGGACCGGCCGTGGCATAGTGGTTAGAACACGCGACTACCATGCGGGAGATCGCAGGTTCAAACCTGGCTCCAGTCATCTTAAAAAAAAAAAAAAGAAATACAATTTTCTTTCATTGTCGGCTCCCCTCGAATGTTGTTTGACAGCAACTTCGCAGTATTAAGCGTCGATTCAATCGTCGTGTCTAGTAAGAGCTTCTCAAAACAGTGACGTTCGCATTCGTCGATAAACAAGTAGGTGCCGTTAGTTGTGAATCTAAAAATAGAAAGCGTGTTAATTCACAACAACGCGAGAAGCTATCCCATACCTCATTCATGGGGTGCAAAGGGAAATTAAGTTTTTAGTTAATCATCTTAAGAAGTTTAGATAGAAGTACCGCGCCACACAATTCGAGACGAGGTATGGACACCTCTTTAATGGGAGCCATTTGCTTTTGGAGATAAGTAGGTGAGCGTTCGCGGTTTCACCGGAGCGGGTCCGTAAATAAATAGCGGCACAATATGCTTCCTTGGAGGCATTGCAAAATTCATGTAGCTGCACTTCATTCCATGGGGTATACAGTGTCCAACGAGGTATTCGAATTTGCTCTATTGGAGGTAAAGTTCCAACAATAAGTTTCCAAGTCGCGCTGGAGGATGGGCTGAGTTCCTCATCCCAGTCTGTGCCTTTGCTCTAACGACTATAGGAGATAGCCAACCTGCTGGATCGTATAGCCTGGATATTGTTGACAGAACTTGACTTTTGGTAGCCTTTTCGTTGTATGAGGGGGGATAGACATTATACGAGAGCATTCCATATGATGCCAAGAGTCTTCGTAGAACTTGTGGCTTGAAATTTCAGAAAATCCTGGTTAAGGATGTGCTCGGTTGGGACGGTTTTTATAATGTCCGGGTGATTCGATGTGATTTTTCGGAGAGGGAATCCTGCCGAATCGAGCGTGGCTCGGACTTGGTTTAGGGAAATGATGGCGGAATTGACGTCGTGCCCACCTGAGAGAATATCTTACTTACTTACTTACTTAAGTGGCCAATTACAATTTACGAAACGTAGTTCATAAATTTGAGGCCTGAAGTAATAAAGAATTCCACACGCTTCGGTCTTCTGCGTGTGTTCTCCAGTTAGTCCTACCAGATGATGGCACATCGCCTACCACTTGGTCCTTCCAACGGAGTTTGGGTCTCCCTGCTCTGCGCCGTCCTTCAGGTTCGCCTTCAAACACCTTTCTCGCTGGAGCATTTACATCCATCCTGGCAACATGTCCCAGCCATCGAAGTCGTTGGATTCTGACTCTTTTAGCTACGTCGATGTCGTGGTAAAGCTCATACAGCTCATGGTTCATCCGATGGCGAAACTGGCCTTCGACACAGATAGGTCCATATATTTTTCGGAGTACTTTTCTCTCGAATACTCCCAGGTTTTGTATGTCCGTTGTAGTAAGCACCCATGATTCGGCACCGTACAACAGAACAGGTAAGATAAGCACTTGGTATAGCTGTTTCTTAGTATTCCGAGAGAAGGTGGTGTTACTAAAGTGCTGCCGAAGTCCGTAGAAACATCTATTGGCTAGCACTATTCTCCGTTTAATTTCTTGGCTGACATTATTTATCTTGTTGACGGAAGATCCGAGGTAGGTAAATTCGTCGACTACCTCAAAACAATAATTGTCAACGTTCACGGTGCGTCCCCATCGAGAGGACTCTTTGTTCGTCGAAATCATTATTTTTGTTTTGTCCTCGTTGACCGCTAAACCCATTTTTGCTGACTCCTTTTCTAGTGATGAGAAAACTGCAGTAACATCCCGCAGATTTCGGCCAATGATGTCTATATCATCGGCATAGGCTAGTGGCATGTGGCTCTTGTGGAATATGGTGCCAGACATGTTGACACCAGCCTTTCTCATCACCTTCTCCATAACTATATTAAATAGTGTACAGGACAGGCTATCGCCCTGCCTGAGACCTCTTTCCGTGTTGAATGGTTCAGACTGATCCTTACCAATCTTAACCGAGGATTTGGTGTTGTCTAAGGTACATTTGCAAAGTCGAATCAGCTTTGCAGGAATACCAAACTCAGACATGGCCTCATAAAGCCTATTCCTTATCGGAGAGTCGAAGGCAGCTTTGTAGTCGACAAAGAGGTGGTAGGTGTCGATCTGCTTTTCATGGGTTTTTTCCAGGATTTGTCGTAAGGTGAATATTTGATCCGTCGTAGATTTGCCAGGTCTAAAGCCGCACTGATATGGTCCAATTAGTTTTTCTACAATTGGCTTTAGACGTTCACACAATATGCTTGAAAGGACCTTGTACGCAATTGGTAATAGGCTTATTCCACGATAGTTCTTACATTCACTACGATCTCCTTTCTTGACTCCAATCCCCGGGCATGCTCTCCTCTTGCCATATGTTCTCCATGAGCTGATGCATGCTCCTAATCAGCTCCTCCCCGCCAGCCTTAAACAATTCAGCAGGGAGACCATCGGCTCCAGCAGCTTTGTTGTTTTAAGGCGGGAGATGGCCATACGTATCTCGCTCTGGCTCGGAGGTGGACAGTTAATACCATCGTCATGGATTGGAGCGGGGTCTTCTGGAGTGGTGTCAGTATCCAGTAAATTTCTAAAGTGATCTCTCCATATCTTCAGAACGTTATCCGGGTCCGTCACTAGCTGACCATCGCTGTCCTTGCAGGAGGGCAACCCTGTTCCACGCATTCTCGCTTTCACTCTCTTGTAGAATTTTCGGGCTTCCCCTCTACTTCGGAGCAACTCAGTGCACTCATCCTGCCTCTTCTTCAGCTCCTTTTTTCTTCTAAAAAGACGAGTTGCCTGTCGTCTCTTCTCCCTGTGCCGTTCACGAACAGCTCGCGTTGCCATTGGCTGCAGTTTCGCCCTGTATGCAGCAACCGTCTCTCTCGCGGCAGTGCGACATTCATCATCGTACCAGGCATCTTCTTGAGACGGCTTTGAGTACCCAAGTACGCTTCTCGCAGCCCGTTCTAAGGAGTCGGCTATATTTTGCCACTGCGAGGTTATATTGTCAGGGGTTGGAGCATTCCGCAGCAGTTGAGTTAGGTGGTTGGTTAAAATATATTCATCGAGTACTTTTTTATATTCTTTGGCAAGTTCTGGCTTAGAACCCATTGAGAGTTCCATACGCTAATGTTGAGCCAGAGCCCTGCTTCTTGATAGCCCGAGGGAAGTTTCGTGAGGATATGATGGTTTAAAGGGGAGGCGTACCACATAACGGCCTTCGGAGTTTCGCGTCGTGGTTTGTTTGTAAAATTGTTCACAATAGATGTCGTCCTTAGAGTGAGATGGGACTTCGCTAATTTCCTCCTGCTCCCAAAAAAGCTTTAACTGGTCACTTAGTGAGTCCTCTGATGAAATTTCGTGAGATTGTAAAGAGAAAGTAAAAGAACGTTGTATCTTCACGGGGCCACTTATAATCCATCCGAATATAGTGTTTTGTGCCACCAAAGACTCACCCACGGGTTTGATTCCATCGCGTAATATTTTCGGAATAATGTTGCTGCCGATGAGAAGTTCGACATGACCCGAAGCAAAGAAAATTGAATCACGAGAAAGATTAAAATTTGGAAGTACCTTTGCGATTGTAGGGTCTACAATCGCCGTAGCCGGGATATCACTGCGAGCTTGATTTTCGAGTGTTATTAGGCATGATCGGTTTGAGTTACATAAAACTTGTCCGCACATTCCGCATATTTGTATCTGTTGCGGTGTCGTGGGAATCCTGAGCTGTTGTTGAAGCTTGAGAGATACAAATGTGTTTTCGGATCCCTGGTCCAAAAACGCGCGAGCTGGAAATAGTTCGCCACCTTTTTCGATGTACACGTCTCTTTCCGAGCAGTGAAATGAGATGAGATTTGAGACACTCTTGTTATCGCTTGAGCCGATGTACCAGGTTCGGAAGTTTCGTGTTGATGGCTTGTGATGTTAACCGCGGAGTTATCCGGTGCGGGAATGGTATTGTGGAAGGAATTTTGAGATTCATTAGGTATATGAAGGTGATTTTTTTTGCAGTGTGCACAGGAATATTTGCTTGTACAATCCTTTTTCATCTGAGTGTATGCTAGGCAATTAAGGCAAATTCGATTTTTAAACACAAAGTCCTTTCGAGCGAAGGGTGTCATTGCCTTGAATTTATTATATTCTTTTAGAGCGTGGTTTCCAGAGCACACTTTACACAGATATTGACTTTTAGCTGTTGTGTGAAACAAACCTAAGTTGGAAGGAGTAGAAACTCGGGAATCGGCTTCGGACTTGCGATTTCTGTTTCTCGTGAGACGCTCCACTACCTCTAAACGCCCTGTTAAGAATTTATTCAGTTCGTCCCATGTGGGGATATCACGGCGAGATTCTAGGTGCTGTTCCCAAAGAGCCAATCTTTCATCAGGAAGTTTTTTTATACAGGCACAGAGAGGAATTGGGTCCCAGTTATCTGTCGAAACTTTTTGTGATTTGATAGCAGCCAAGGAGTTGTTTATTGTAGTTTGTATTCGTTGAATTTCCTCGCTGCAGTCGGAGGCAGCAGGCTCGGCCGTCAATATTAAATCAATGTGGTCCATTACAAAGATGAGAGTGTTCTCGTACTTCGCTTGTAATTCATTCCAAGCAAGAAAAAAGCTTTGGTCTGTGAGGGGATATTTATTCACGATCCCAGCTGCTTTACCGCGAATCTTGTTTCTAAGATTTTATAATTTCTGGACTGGAGATAGTTTCGGGTGCTTAATAAACATTGCCGTAAACATGTCCCTAAATGACGGCCACTCATTATAATCCCCGTCGAAAATGTCTATTTCGCAAGCTGGAACTTTCATGTAGGAAAATGAGTTGTATTTAATGTCTGCCGGTGGGGAATGTATACTATTTGAGATTTCAGTCATTTTTGATTTTAGTGTTTTCATGAGATCTAAAATCTGATATTTCTGCCTGTGAAATGTTTCGGTGTAGGCTTGATATTTACCCCCAACTGACTCTTTCAGTGTGTCAGTTACACTAGGGTCCTTTGAGAGGCAGAGCGCCCGATAAGATTTTTGTAGTTGGTCCCATTTCTCATTGAGATTCTGCAATTCTACTTCGAGACGAGATTCTGTTCTTTCATCCACCGGTGTATTATCTAATTGGGGGCAGAATGTCACGAGATTATCAGAGTCAAAAATAAATTCTGAGTCCATGATGACCGTTTTTGTTTTTTCGATTGTCAGAAATTAAGGCCAAGAGAAAGAAAAAAAAAATTTAGTGAAATGATGTGTTGCGGACTGTATGATTGAGAATTAAAATTAGTAGAGTTCCTTAACAGGCGTTAACAAACGTACGTAAAAAGCGACGAGATGATGACGTTTGCAATGTACAATAACAACCTGGTGAAGATTTCTCAGAAAAGATACCGATTGACTCTAGAGGAAAGAATTCGATTGCGTCAAAAAACAAAGAACTTGTGATAAAAAATAGCAAAATGCGCCGCGCAATGATTTAGGTCGCCAACCAATTTAAAAAAAGCTCTGGCAATGCCGTCGGAGTTGTTCCTTGGTATGGTAATGCCGTATCTATCTATGGCAACGCTGTCAGCTGTCAAGTGATCAGATGATGGATATCCGCAAAGAAAATTTGACGTCGATGACAAGTGTGAAGAGAGAGAGAGAGAAAAAATTTTATGCACTTACCGCATTTCGTGAGAGCTTTGGAAAAAGGAGGGGGAGAAATGTAGTTGTGTTTGTGTCAACCGAGATGAAATTGACACTTTAGTAATGGGGAGGCTGAACCAGATGATTTTGCACATCACTTCCTTTTTTGATCTTTTTTCTTCTTTTTTGTAATTTTGTTTGATTTTGTTTTTGATTTTTTTTGGTTTTTATTATATTTTTGTTTTGTTTAATTTCATTTAATTTTTTAATTAATTTATTCCACAGAGGGATGGAGCGGGAACAGTTTTTATTGTTTTTGGGGTATTTTTTTTAACAATGCGCGACGTCACAGTAGGCGAGAAATTTAATTTGGTTTTTTGTTTTCGGCTTCGAAGGACCATGAAAATCCGATAAACCTTTCTTAACAAATAAAAAAAATTGAAATTATAAAATTCACTTTTTATTGGGTTAAACCGAGCGGGAGCAGAGAGATTCGAAAATCTAGCTTTCCGGATTCTGTTATAACCGTAGTGTTTTTTTCTTGCTTTACTATTTCCTGTCTATATGTTTTATTGAGCTTTGTTCCTATTCTTTTGTTTTCTTTTACAAAAATAATTTGTCCGGTTTCGTAAGTCCTTGGTGGTAATTTATTTTTATTGTGGTAATTAATGTCTTCAACTTGTTTGTCCTTAAGTCTTTGAATGGTTTCTTGTCTTTCCTGTTCGGTATCTCGTTGGTCTATACTAACTCTTGTCCCAAAAAAGGCTTCGACTGGCTTTTTCTTAATAGTTGAGTGGACCGAATTGTTATATTTATAAACATTTGTATACAGAGTTGTTCAAAAACAGCTTAAAATTTAAAAAACAAAAAAATTTTTAAACAAAACAATATAATTTTGAATACAATCTTTATTTTTGGTAACTTTTCATACACAAATATTGAGTAAGTAAAATAAAATAAAAAGTGGTATACAAAACTGACCTGTACCTATATATCCTTTTAAGATATATTTCTATTTTAATATTATTATTTAAAGAACAATTAAAAAAAACCATAAATCACATCAATTCATTTAACATTAAAGTAATAAAAATCTTAAACCTTTTTTCCTAAGTATCACGGTGTTTTTGTATGTTGAACATTTAAATAAAGATTGTTGTTGCAATAAACTACAAAATATTTCGATAAATTATCGAATAAAAAAATTTCTATTACAACGTAAAATGTTTCTGTCCATTGAGAACGATCTTTCAACAACACAGATGTAATTGGAGCGAATTTAAGGGACAGTATTTCCTTAACATCGTATTTTGATGTTAATGTTGATGCAGATCCACACAATTCTTTACAGTTACTTTTCGTTACTTACAAGCCAAAGTTTTTTGTTGTAATTTGATTAATTTTTTACTATTAACTTAATATTGGAATCCGGTAGATTATCGACCAATTAAAAGGGTCTTCCCACCTGAACTTGTTCAATAAGCAGTGGCGGATTTACCCATAGGTAAATCACGACACGATTTTAAGGGCGCCAAAATGTTAGTTAAAAATTGTAAAAAAATGTTGTTATGTGAACCAAGCAAAGAGCAAATGAGAAGGAGAAACATTTGTTGCTTTGTTTAAATTTTTTTCAGTGAATTTTGGAAACTGAGTTTCAGTTTCTTTCCTCTCTTGTTTTTATCAACCAAGCAAAAGCGAAGAGCAAATGAGAAGGAGAAACATTTGTTTCTTTGTTTACATTATGATTACTTATCGCAGAAAAACCCGAAAACTTCATTCAGTTGAATCACGGGTAAATGAAATAGCACCGTTTTCTGGACAAGAACATTTTCGTACAAATATTTATTACCCCATTTGGGACACTCTGAGTGTATAGTTACCAGAACGTAAAAACACATACGAAAAGCTTTTTGTAAACTTAAACTTATATATAAATGAGTTTAAAAGTCTTTATATTAATGAGTTAAATAGTTAAGCAAATAAACTCGTCAAAAAGTATCCTGATGATCTTGAAGCGACATTAGCAAATGAATACATTCGTTTACATTCTCAATTCAAAGATTCATTGTCAAGTACTGAACACGTGCGCTCTGCACAACATATATCCAATATATTACATTCTCGTAATCTTCAAGATGTTAACCCCAATGTCCACAGAGCTTTACGATTTTTTTTGAGTATCCCTGCTACAAACTGTTCAGCATAAAGATCCTTTTCCACCCTGGAAAGGGTAAAAATTATCTACGGGCAAGTGTGGGCCAAGATAGACTTAATGGTCTTGCATTATTGTCAGCTATGGGCAGGGAGCTCTCTCGGAGCTTCAAGAGCGTAAGAATTCGTATCGATACGAAGAAGTTACAACAAAAAACAACAAACAAAACATTGACGCACAAACACATGCAAGACTTTTAATGTAGTGGTGCCCATAGCTGATTATTGTCTATTGAAGACCAATTAGTGCAAGAAATAAACTATGCAATTTTAATTGACGTTTTTGCCCGAGCAAAGTCCCGAAAGACTAAATTATTAAAATCACTGTTTAAAGAATTTTAATTATTTATTTTTGAAAAATAGTATTGTTTTTTTAAAGTTATTAATAAAGAAACTTTTATTTTTTACACAAACTTTTGTTTTGCTTTTTATACCATCACCCTTAGGGATGAGGGTATATATCATTTGATACGACCCAAAAGTATAACACATAGAAGGAGTGACTTTAGACCCTAGGTTTCTTTGAACTAAATTCGATTCACGACTTTTTAAGTCGTTTGAGCCTTGTTCGTCTGGCTGTCCGGCTGGTTCGCACGATATGTAAAGTCTCAATTAAAAATTCAATTTTTTTTGACTGTCACAATCAAGTACGGATATCAATCTGCACTTTATTATGATATTTTGACAGTATTTATACATAATGTGGTTACTTAATTTCTATCTACATATTTATACATGCAATCTTATTTTAATTCTATTTCTATGTATGTGTAGTAGTTTCTGCACACCAACAAGTACGTACATAGTTTCATATCGGCAGCGACGGTAGTCGGTGCTAGCGCAGAGTGCATTCAAGAGCAGCGTACATTGCTTGTACAAATTATTCTTTTACTAGTCTTTCGACTTAAAAAAAATAAACTTTATTGTTTGAATTCAAAAACAGAACTGAATTAAGATACAATATTTTATACAATGTTGACTTAAATTCTAAGTGTTGTTCCCAGGTTGGCAGTTCCAGCTAATGCTGTCGTCAGCGTCTGCAAATTTGCAATTTCGTGTCGCTGCATTTCCGGAGTGTGGGAACACGCGCGGTGTCGTTTTACTAATGTTGCATTATGTTGATCTGGATGAATGTTTTTGGCGTTAACACCTCCCCTCTCATTACCGAGCGTCCTCGATCGGTCAGAAGTATGGAATATGCGAGATTCTTCGAAAAAAAAAATTCCAGATTTAATTAGTAGGACAATTGTTAATGAAAGCGTCACGAAAAACAGACCAAGGTTTGTGGATGTGCTCCATTTGTTTTTTTCTCTTAACAGGTTAATGGCCTCCGTATTGTTCGTATGAAGTTCTTTTATAATCTCAAGAGACAATGTTTCCTCTATGTTGAGTGAAGTATGTTTTGGTTGCAATATTGCTGGCAATGGTTGAATCATCGTTGTCTCAAAAAAATCGTATGACTTATCCAAAATTCTTACTGTCGTGTTATAAAATTGCAAAATATATGTGCCGGTGAGGTTCTGGTATTCTCCATTAACGTAGATTGAACCACTATACTGGTTAAGTAATATTGTGCCTGGGGATATTTCTTCGATGGTGGGAATGTGTCTATTGTCTATTTCATTACAATTTGTTGTTTTACTATTTATAAGGTTTACAAGGCATGAATTATTTTCTAATTTTTTTAAATTTAATTTGTTACAAATTGTTATAATTATATTTTTACATATATTTCCTATGCCGAATATTGTCTTATTACAAATTAATACATTATTGTATGAGAATTTGTTTATGAATTTTCCAAATTTTACAGGTTTGATTAACATTTTATCACATAGGATCTCATCTGTTGTTGGTAAATTTATTATATAAATTAGTGAATTACTATTTGATGCTATTTTAGTTTCTGCGAATTCAAAAGCTTGTTCTAGGGTTACAAAGGGTGTGGAAGCTTTACTTATAACGTCTTTTACAATGTTAAGTTCTTCTGATGACAATATAAATGAATTTACAATTCCCAATTTCGCCCAATGAATGGCGTATTGAACATTAACTATTTCCTCTTTAATGATATCCATTTTCAGTTTCAAATTTGTTATCAGTTTTTCTTTATCATTAGTATTCAAATTTTTGATTATTTCATTTGTAGTTTTGGTGAGTTCATTAATCCTTTCCCGTGATAATTTATTAATTATAACTTGTTTATTGTTGTTGAACAGGACTTGGTTAGTTTTCTGTGTTATGATTTCAAAATCGTCATGATCAGGATTTCCCGCAATCCATTTCCATGCTGATCCGATAAAGTTCAATGATCTTTTTATTTTAGGTTTTATTCTGTCTAGGTATCCTTGAATTTCTGTAATTTCGTGAATGAGGAATGGACGAAGGAAATGATGTTCACTGATATTCTGAGATACAGTGATCCTCATGGAGTCAATTAATTCTTGGTATTTGTCGGTCTCTATAATGTGAATTATCTTGAAGGTCCCAGTCTGAAGTTTTGCTATTCCGGTGTTAAGAGCCACGATTTGCGAGTTGGTGTAATCGAGAATTCTAACGTCAGCAGTCGCCATAGTTAACAATGATCTGAAAATGTGTATCTATTAGTTTCTGATATTATTCTTGTGGATAGTTTTTCCGGATTCTGTTATAACCGTAGTGTTTTTGTCTTGCTTTACTATTTCCTGTCTATATGTTTTATTGAGCTTTGTTCCTATTCTTTTGTTTTCTTTTACAAAAATAATTTGTCCGGTTTCGTAAGTCCTCGGTGGTAATTTATTTTTATTGTGGTAATTAATGTCTTCAACTTGTTTGTCCTTAAGTCTTTGAATGGTTTCTTGTCTTTCCTGTTCGGTATCTCGTTGGTCTATACTAACTCTTGTCCCAAAAAAGGCTTCGACTGGCTTTTTCTTAATAGTTGATTGGACCGAATTGTTATATTCATAAACGGACCTATGAAGGAGTTATGAAAATGATGCGTGGATGTTTTCTGTTTTCAAACACCGCATTATTTCCGATAGAGTGGAATGAAATCTTTCTATTTGTCCGTTTACACTGCTGCTATAAGGGGAAGTTGTGAAAACTTTCACATTAAATTGGTTTTCCAACATGAATATGATAGCTTTCGAGTTAAAAGACTTTTCATTATCAATAACCATAATTTCTGGCGTACCATAGGAGATAATGATTTCCCTAAGAGGTTCTTTAATGTCCTCAGTTGGTCTAGACTTAAGAATTTTTACTTGCGCGTATTTGGAAAATTTGTCTATTGCAGTAAGTATTGTCCTTTTTTCGGTAAAGTACATATCCACATGAATTATTTGTCCAGGGAATTGGGGTATACGCGTCTCTTAAATCGAAACTTTATTTGGATGCCTTTCGTATTTATTTTATTTACAGACCTTACACTGGTTAGTTATTTTCTTTATTTTCGCATGCATTTGTGGAAAATAGAATTTGTTTAATATTTGAGCCTTATTTTCTATGCTATTTCGATGAGCTCTGTTGTGTTCGTTAATGATCTCCGCATTTTGTTCATCTTCGCTTTTTAAGTCTGTTACCATTGTCCTAGAGTACTTTACTTTAAATCGGGAAAAGTTATCACGATAAATGTCTTGTAATTTGCCTAAAATGTTGTCGGTCGTTTTAATACAATTTGTTACGGATGGGTTAAGGTATCTTTTCAAAATGTCCGTGAGAGTTGCGTGTGTCATATTAGGTTCATGAATTGTGTGTCTGTGATATGTAGGGAAAACAATTTCGAATTTATAGGAAGGTTGGTCTCCGTCTGTAGACAATAAAATTTGATTTTTAAACGCGTTGATGGGTGCGTTCGTGTATTGTATCATGTTTGAGGACGAACTATCAGCACTATGTTGAGTTGAGGTCATTGAGTTCACCTGTGTTGTATCCTTTGGCGGTCTAGACAAGGCGTCCGCTACTATGTTAGCGCTGCCTGGTTTGTATTTAATTTCATAATTAAAGTCCTCGAGAAATGCTTTCCATCTCTTGAGTTTGAAATTAACATTCTTGTTGCTCAATGCATATGTAAGCGGAAGATGATCTGTAAAGATCTTAAGTTTCGTGGAACCGTAAAGGTAGTTCCTAAGTGACTTAAGAGCCCACACAATTGCTAACATTTCTTTTTCTCTTGTAGCATAGTGTTCTTCAGCTTTGCTTAGGGTCTTAGACAAGAATACAATTGGCCTATTGTCTTGGTACAGTACTGCGCCCATGGCGTAATTCGAAGCATCAGTCGTCAAGTCAAATTCTCTACTAAAGTCCGGATAGGCTAAAACAACGTCGCTTGATGATAGCGTTGTTTTTAATTTTTCAAATGCATCAACTGCTTCCAGATCTAAATTTATAACCATTTTGTTAGAAGAATATTTTGACATGCGTCCTGCCTCCCCTCTCAAAAGCGACGTTAGGGGCTTGGCTATTTTAGCGTAGTCCCTGATAAAACGCCTGTAGAAGTTTGAGAGGCCTAAAAACGATCTTAAGTCCTTAACGGTTTTCGGAAGTGGAAAATTCTGTATTGCCTCGACTCTTTTTGGGTTGGTTTTTATACCCGTGTCGACGACTATGAACCCTAGAAATTCAACTTCTTTTTTGAGAAATTCACACTTGCCCAGTTGGACTTTCAAATTAGCTTTTTCCAAAGTACTGAATATGGTTTTTATGTTCTTAATGTGTGAGTCGATGTTTTCTGCGAATATAATAATGTCGTCCATATAGACGAAGCAATTTTTTCCAATATTTTCTCTTAATATATCGTCTAAGGTGCGTTGGAAAATTGAGGGTGCGTTTCTAAGACCGAAAGGTAACCTGGTAAACTCGTATTTACCATTGTTAACAGAGAATGCAGTTTTCTGTCTGTCGCTTTCTCTAAGTGGTATTTGGTAAAATCCACTTTTTAAATCTAATACAGAGAACAATTTATTTTTCCCTAGTTGTTGGAGAACGTCATTTATTTCAGGAATTGGATATTTGTCAGGAACGGTCTGTTCATTTAATTTACGGTAATCTATAACCATGCGAAATTTCTTTTGTCCTGAAGCGTCAGTTTTCTTGGGCACGATTCAGATGGGAGATTTATACGGTGACCGTGAAGGTCGAATAATTCCTTGCTCTAAAAGATCTTTAATTTGTTGTTCAACTTCTCTTTTAAGATTCATTGCATAAGGGTAGTATCGTGAATAGACGGGGTCGTCAGTTTTAGTTTGAATGTCCGCGACTACGGCTGTAGTGAATTTCAACTTTTCATTCGGTTCGTTGAATAATGTTCTATGCTCTGAAATTACTCTGTCCAATTTTTCCTTTTCGTCTTTGGTTAAGTGATCAGTCCTAATATTAATGGCATTCACCGATTGAGATTTTTTTTGTTTTATTTTAACCCTAATTCTATTATCTATGATCATGTAGTCTCTTGATGTATGGATAACTGCACATAATTTCTTTAAACTATCGTTTCCTAATAAGCTATCAAATGATTCTAAAGTTGGGAGTAAAAAAAATTTTAGCGGTTCGCATGTTTTATCAAAAAGATTAATTACTGTGTGCTGTGTAATTGGAGTTTTTCCTCCAACTGAGTTTGCGAAAAATGAGTTTTCGTTTTGCAGAGGTTTCTTTACAAGTGTTGGTTGAATATAGTTTTTATTAGAACCCGTATCTATTAGGATTTTGAGAATTTGTCCTGATTTCGTCCTGCACTCAAAGTAAGGTAAGGACGAATTCGTCAATCTAAAAAATTAATGTCTACAAATTCTTGGATTTCTAGTTGATTATCATCACTGAAAGTATCGTATTGGTCATGAATATAGTCGTCTAGTGGGGGTAATTTTTCTTCGTTTTCGTAGTTGTCTATTGTTGATTCATACTCTTGGGGAGTTTGAAGTTGTGCGTCATCTGTATCTAAGTGGAAATTCCTTTGGATTTTATCGGGTTTTCTCAATTGATCTGATTGGTCTGTTGGCCTTTTTCCGAAGTATCTTCTATCTTGCGCTGGACGATTCATATAGTTTATGGCTCTTGTTTGCATAGACGGATCTATTTCCATCGGTTCCGGTCTTGGTTGTGGTTTTGGTGCAGTCGGTCTAGGTGGTTGATATATTTGGATTTGGGTTTTGGTAAGAAGGGGGAACAGTTCTCTGCTGATACATTGGCATAGCCATATTATAATGTTGCATATTCGCAAAATGTTTCGGCAAATATGTCGGTTGTGGATAGAAAGGAGTCTGATTTTGTTTTTGATATTGAGGCTTTGGAGGAAGTGGAGGGTGTGATTGAAAGTTTTGTCTGTTATTTTTACCAGTCGGGTTATGGGAGTTTGCGAATTGAGCCCTTGCGAACTGATTTTCCATCTTGAGGCACAATTGAAGTGCTTGTGGAAGATGAGTTGGCTCTTTCATTCCGAGGTGTATTGCCATTTGGCCTTTGAGACCTCTGATGAATACGTCAAGGGCTTTA
Source organism: Muscina levida (assembly GCA_964034835.1). Lineage (NCBI taxonomy): Eukaryota > Metazoa > Arthropoda > Insecta > Diptera > Muscidae > Muscina > Muscina levida. The sequence continues at coordinate 77,333,978 of OZ035880.1, forward strand.
TCCCTGTAAGTTTGTGACAGGATGTCAAGAGATTCCCTGCCTATGTCCATACATGACAATTTGTTCATTATGAGGGAAAGGTACACATCTTGGTAGATGTCCTGGACCCTACTATTGCCCTGTACTAATGTTGTCATCTGGTATTCTAGTGTAGTTAAGTCCCTTTTATCAGCGTAATGGAGTGTGAGGCACCTAGAAATGCTCTCCCAATTAAGGGGGTGTTGTATGATTCTAATGCAGCGTCTGCATTTCCAACAATTTTATTTCTAATCGTGTTCAAAATCGCGAAATATTTTGGTGTTCCCTTAATTGAGTCATATAGCCTTAATATTCTATCTACACTTTTTTTCCACGAGCTGAACTCTGCAGCAATTCCCGAAAAATCTTTCAAGCTTTTTATCACGTCGGGAACTTTATCTAAATCTTCTAAAATGTTACGGAATCTGTCTTCAATTATCTAGTCAACTCCCGCTATGTCAGAGCTTGGGTGCATAAATTGTCTAATCGCGGCCTGACATTGCTGAGCACAAATTCGAGTTATTGTTTCCTCCATATTAAGAGGCAATCTATTGTTAACGATTGGTTCAATCGGAGGGGGCACTTGAATAACTGGTGGTCTTATAAGGTTATTTGGATTTGACATTGCAAAAATAACACAGGTTTTTCAAATAGTTTTTTTTAGATCGTTCGTCAATAAACTCACTTTTTAACAAAGAAAAAATAAATTTTGACACTTATTTTTATCAACCAGATTTAAGGATTATTCTCCTTTTTTATTCTGTTTACTCTATTCTTAATTCATTCGTAGGATACGCTATGGAATTATTTCAACTTGTTCAGAGATTCACTTATTTATGTGTTCTTAATTTCTACTATTGGAGGGTCCCGTAGGAATCGCAATAGAATTTATTTAATTCACTTATTTATGTGTTCTTAATTTCTACTATTGGAGGGTCCCGTAGGAATCGCAATAGAATTTATTTAATTCACTTATTTATGTGTTCTTAATTTCTACTATTGGAGGGTCCCGTAGGAATCGCAATAGAATTTATTTAATTCACTTATTTATGTGTTCTTAATTTCTACTATTGGAGGGTCCCGTAGGAATCGCAATAGAATTAATTTAATTCACTTATTTATGTGTTCTTAATTTCTACTATTGGAGGGTCCCGCAGGAATCGCAATAGAATTTATTTAATTTGTTTAAAGATTCACTTGTGTGTGTGTTGGTATCTTAATCTAACTTACAGTATTGCAGCTACCAGCATGATGAGGTTGAAAGTCCGACCTTTTCCTTTTCCTTCGGTGTACTCGGGCGTCAGCAACTTTACTTGTTCCTTATCTGATAACCTGTTGATTATTCTATCTGGTGCTGTTGATGTCCTGTGGGATCATACGTTTTAGTGTCCTTAGCTGGTTGTAGTGCTGGGTATCCTCAGGGATGTTCTGCGGTCCTCGCAACTAGTTAAGTTCACTTATGCAGCTGATTGAGGTGCTGGATTTTTATTCGGATTTCCGTGCAGCTAATTGAGGTGCTGGAATTTTCCGTTGGGGTGTCCGTGCAGCTAATTGAGGTGCTGGAATTTATGTTGGGCGCCAATTATTCTTTTGCTAGTCTTTCGACTTAAAAAAAATAAACTGTTTTTGTTTGAATTCAAAAACAGAACTGAATTAAGATACAATATTTTATACAATGTTGACTTAAATTTTAAGTGTTGTTCCCAGGTTGGTAGTTCCAGCTAATGCTGTCGTCAGCGTCTGCAAATTTGCAATTTCGTGTCGCTGCATTTCCGGAGTGTGGGAGCACTCGCGGTGTCGTTTTACTAATGTTGCATTATGTTGATGTGGATGAATGTTTTTGGCGTTAACATACACAGTGCATTCCCACAGGTGTGGAATGCTGCTACAACGAACGGAGATATCGTATTCAGTTGCGCGTGTTTGAATATTGGACATTTATCATAATGTTGGATATGTTGGGAAAAATATTATTTGAAATGAATTCTGTTTATGTTTGCATAAACAGTTTATATTTTATTCAATTTGTCATGTTGGTACTTTATGTTGGTTGCGTCGACTTGAGTGTACTCTATTGTGAGAGACACGGAAGAAAGTTCATATTATATAACGGGAGTTTTATGGACATTCTTTTACAAAGTTATTTTACATAAAATGTTAATAACACTGTGCTACACACAAAATATACAGAGGTTCTCATGTAGCATTTCTGTTAGACTGGAGTCCATAGAGTAAAGTGATACTTTTAGTTTTTCTCGGTCACTTCGTTAAGTAATGTTTTTATAGCAAATTAAGTGAAATGGCGATATTCGTAAAATTGCAAGTTCCAAAATTCATAAGTCTTCTTTTTGTAAACCGATTTTCAAAAGCTTACATTTGTTGCAAAGCTGTGACTTTCACCTTTTGTTAAAAAAAAGAATTTTGAATCGGCTTAAAAAATAGTGAAACGGCGGCTGTTTAAGCAAAACAACCCCGAAAAAAATTGCGATTTCTCGTTTTCCCAACGCTCTCAGTTGATCATGAAGCAGCGCAATGTATATTTTTTATTTTTGTATTATGCTATAGCTTTCTAAAATAGCTAAGTTTATTAGAATCGGTTGAAAAATGAATGAGTTATGCTATATGCTGTATGCTTTAATCCTAGGAAAAACTATTTTTAAATTTAAGGGGTAGAAATTGCTCTAAATGAGACCATCATTACAAGATGATGTCGTATGTCAGCGACATCTATAGGACAAATGTAGTACTCCTCGAAACCTATACACCGATGCCTTTGATTTAACGATTGAGCCACAAACAAAAAAGCAGTGATAAAAAACGATTTTGGCTGTTTTTCCGGGGGTGGGGGAGGAAAAAAATTTTTTTTTTGAAGTTGGCTCGAGGTGATCTTTAATATTTGCCCTCGACTTTGCAGAAAAAAAATTTTTGTATTGGGACCGACCCGGTCTAATGCTGCTTATTCAAGTTACTACTGTTATAGTCCATTTTCTTGCTTCTTGTCATTGATCGTGTCGTGACGTTTAAAATTTGGTTTGTCTTTATTGCCATGTCCTTAAGGTCATTTATTGTGATCCTTGACAATGCGTCGGCAATATAATTGTCCTTTCCCCTAAGGTACTCTACCTCAAAGTAATATTCTTCTAGATCAAGTCTCATCCTAGTTAGTTTTGAGTTCGGATTTCTCATTAAAAATAGAAATATTAAGGGTCTGTGATCTGTGCGAACTAGGAAATGTTTTCCATAAATGTATGGTCTAAAATGTGTTATTGCCCAGTGGATAGCTGTTAGCTCCTGTTCAATTGTGGACTTATTGCGTTCTCCTTGTGTAAAGGCTTTAGATGGAAAATTTTTCTTAAATTTTTGTAAAATTTTTGACTTTCTTTCTTTCTTATATAAATTTTCTGTAACTATGTCATAATCACTGATATCTTCTGTTAAAATTTTATTTTGCTGTAGTGTGACTAGTGTGTTATTTGTGTTTAGTATTCTAATAAATGCTTTTTTAGTATCTATTAGAGTACTTGCAATGAAAATACCTGGTTGGGGTTCTTGGTTAGGAACCAACAACTCTTGGTTAGTAGTCGAAAGTTCTACTTGGCGTATAACTTCTGACCTAGCTGGCAAAACTATACCATCATTGCATGTGTTAGTTACTGGAATTTATATTTGTTGTTGTAGATTTTGCGGTCTTAGGACGAGGTAATCATGCTCCTGGTTAAAATCAATTATGCAGTTAAATTTTTTCATGAAATCCATACCTATAATTCCATCACATGGTATTGGAAAATCATCTTGCACTACATGAAATGTGTGCGGTATTAAGAAGTTTTTGAATTTTAATTCGTGCCACTAAGTGTGGTTATATGTGAAGTATTTACGTGTTCAAATGTGAATATATTTGATTTTATAAGTGAAATGTCTGCTCCTGTGTCTACTAGTAATAGTCCTTAGGGGAACTTGTTGGTTTTCCGGATGGTCTATGTTAGTCACCATAACGTTGGTGTTTTGACCATTGTCGTTACGTCTATTATATTGTCCGCGTCTATTTCCACGATAATTAGAATTGTTGTTATTGTGGTGGTTGAAACCATTATTGTTTCCTCTTCTTCCACCTCTACCAGATGGTATGGAAGTTGTACTATTATTTTTGAAGTATAGGACAGCTTTTTGCCCTGTAGCCTCGGCGCAGCTACTGACAAACTTTCCAATAGCTTCATTCATATTCGCAAAATTTCCTGCCTCCATGACGAGTTTGACTCTATCATTGTTGCAGTTTTTAGTTATTGCCTTTACGACGACCTGGGTACTGTATTTAGTTGCCAAATCAATGGATAATCCATCAGAGATGTATGCATTTTCCAATGATTTAGTTAATGCCTCTATTTCACTACAATAGTTATTGGCAGACTTATTGTTTTGTCTTATATTCAGTATCTTGGCCGACAAGACCTCAACTGATTCTTCCTTGACTGAACTGGAGAGTTTTCTTAATACTTCTTGTATTGTGGATTCATCTCTCAGTAGATTTCTTGCATTGCCTTTTAATTTAGTTTTAATTATTGTTATGGCCACCGCTTCGTGGGTGCCTTTAAGAATGTCTATTAGAGAAAGCGCATCCAAAAAGATTTTCTGGCTTTCCATCAAAATCGGGAATCAACTTAGTGGCAGTATTCACGAATTCAACTACAGTCTGTGTTGCCATGTTGTCTTCTTTTTTATTGTTTAACTCATTAGCTAATGAAACTGATCTCATATAATTTTTCTTTAGTTATTTTTTATTTAGTTGATACAATGTAGTCATAAACTGCAAGACCATTATTGCAATTATTATTATGAAGTAAATTGTAGTTGAAGCCTCTACCTCAACTATTTTCACTTCGTTAATAACATTCGCGTTTGGCCTATCAATTTTTGACTTTTGACCGCCCATTATATAGTATAAAATTTGTTAAAGAATTTAAAAAAAATCTTCTTATAGACTTATCTTATATACTTATAGTGTACTTTTAAATTTTTTAATTCTCTTTGTTCTTACTGTTTTTTTTTCTAATTGTTTTTGTTAAAGTTTTAATTGAATTATAATATTATATTTTTTTTTCTTTTTATTTTGAATTTGTTCTTGTCGTAATCTTCTTGCGTTTACTATTAAATCCAATATCCTTCATTTTCTTCTTGTTGTAAATTTCGAGGAATAAATTGAATTTTTTTTCATAATTAGTATATTTTGTCTTGGTCATTGCCTGAAGGCGTAGTTTAGTTAATACAATTTACTAAACAAAAAAAATTATTTGTTGGTAATAGCGAAATCGCTTTCTACCATTAACGATGCGTTCGTTATGTGCTCACGTTTTTGTTTTTAATGTAATTTTGAAATTGAGTTAATTTACGTAGATAGTTTAAATAAGTAGTTGTTGTATTAGCAGTGTTCATTAAAACTAGACGCCATCATCACTTGTTCAAGGAAACCCACTTCATGAAAGATTGATTGTTACGTTAAGTACTCCAAAACTGCAATTCGGGGATGTTACGAGCTTACTGATATTTCAAAAATTTTCATTCTCAGGCATCATCAAGATTGTTTCTTAATTGTTGTTTTGTAGGTTACCTTTCTGTAGAATGCTATAGGGGTGGTGGTTTTCTTCTTCTGGAGTTGTTATTTTTCTTCTTCTTCATTCACAATCCTGGCTTGGATTGGACTGCCCGGACAGTTTGGCAGTATCATCCTTCTAATTTTTTTAATTTAGTGATTGAGAACGGCGGATTTTCCGTTCAGTCTAAGGATCGCTTCAAGAGCGGTTTTACCTTTAGACTGGCAGGATCGCCATGTAAAGTCTCAATTAAAAATGCAATTTTGTTTTGGCTGTCGCAATCAAGTGCGGATATCAATTTGTACTTTATTATGATATTTTGACAATATTTATACATAATTTGGTTACTTAATTTCTATCTACATATTAATACATACAATCTTATTTTAATTCTATTTCTATGTATGTGTAGTAGTTTCTGCACACCAACAAGTACGTACATACGTTCATATCGGCAGCGACGGTAGTCGGTGCTTGCGCAGAGTGCATATAAGAGCAGCGTACATTGCTTGTACACAGTGCATTCCCACAGGTGTGGAATGCTGCTGCAACGAACGGAGAGATCGTATTCAGCTGCGCGTGTTTGAATATTGGACATTTATCATATTACGTTAAATGTTGGATATGTTGGGAAAAATATTATTTGAAATGAATTCTGTTTATGTTTGCATTAACAGTTTATATTTTATTCAATTTGTCATGTTGGTACTTTATGTTGGTTGCGTCGACTTGAGTGTACTCTATTGTGAGAGACGAAAGATGCAACCAAATGTTTTGCAATTTTGCATGAGTTAATATTTCTCCAAAACTACTTACGGTATTGCAAATGGGCTACATGGTCCCGCCCCTTCTGGTACCTCCCATACAAATACATCATTCCGCCCACTTTAGATATCTAGTACTAATATCAATACAACCAACGGGATCGTACCCAAATTCTGCACTTAGTAAAGCTATCACAGGATAAAGTTTTGGAAAAAAATTTAAAGTCTGGCCACGCCTCTTCTGGTACCTCCCATACAAATGTACCTTTCCACTAGGGGTTCAAAACCGAAACCGTAAACCGGTTTTTTTTTATTTAAAACCGTATGCCGTTTTTGCAAAAATGCCATTTTCGAATAACCGGTTTAACCGAGTTTTTTCCTTCGGGTACTCGGTTTTTTTAAATTGCTATGTTATTGAAAAAGTAGTGTCAAACAAAACATACTGAACAAGTTTGAAATAATAATGAACATTGCTGATTAAAAATTTCAAATACGTAAATGTCACCCTGAGATGTTTTGATCCGCAAATACAAAATTACGAGCTTTTGAATCTTGGATTGGAACAATTAAAACATGCCGGAACTGCAACCCACATTCAAAATATGGTAGACAACAAACTTAAAGAAATTGGAATTATCGTTATATACTACCGGAATACCAGTTGTACTTAAATCATGCGATACATCTTTGCGTTGTGGACGTATTTATGCCAAAAAAGTGTATCAACAAGTCAAAGTGGATCTCGCCAACGATGATAGTGACGATGATGAATGCGGTGAAATAGAGGAAGTCGAAAAATCATTCGAGCTCATAAAAAACGTGTCTAATTATCGCAAAATTGCGGAAGCATGTTAATTCATTTAACAAGTCGAGCGAAAAACAAAGAAAATTGCAGAGCTATGTTTTCCAGGAGCACAATATAGAGATAAGGCTCATTGTCGATTGGAAACACCGGTTGAGCTCCTTATCTGCAATGATTGAAGAGTTTCTAAGAATTTACCCATGTGTCAACCATGCGCTTTTGGATTTAGGGAAAACTCTATTCAGCCCAAAAGAAATAATTTTTTTTTGAGATTTCAGCGCTTCAGCCTTAGCGCTCGCAATTAAAAGATTATCAAATGATTCAGCGACTCTAATCGACGCTAAGGAGTATATGTGTTTATCCTCGTACAGAAACAGCTCAAAATTATGGACTCCGCATATGCCGGAAAATATCCTCCAAGCTCATTCTGTGTAAAGTATTCTAAAAAGGCGAAATCGATGGAGTAAGCGAACATACTTTTTAAAAGACTTTATCCTGCAATTTCCCTAACAAAGGCAACTAAAATTTATTAAAAAGTAAAAACACAAAATAAAACAACACATTTTTTGTAAATAAATGCATTTTTTTAAACCAAATTATTTTTTATTATTATTCTTTTTAACTTTTTAGGAAAAAACCAAAAAAAAAAACGGTTTAACCGGTTTTCTTTCAAAAGCTGTATTCGAAATCCGATTTTTCTAAAAAATCAATTTTTCGAATAACTCGGAAACCGGGTTTTTAAAAAAGTAGGTATTTGAACACCCACTTTAGAGATGGAGTAATAATATCAATAAATCCAACGCGATCGTACCCAAATTCTGTACAGTACCTCCCATACAAATGTACCTTTCCGCCCACTTTGGCAATGGAGTAATAATATCAATACACGCAACGCGATCGTGCCCAAATTCTGTATTTAGTATAACAGGATAAAGTTTTGGAGAAAAAATCTGGAAGTCTAGACAAGCCCCTCCCATACAAATGTACCTTTCTGCCCACTTTAGCAATGGAGTAATAATATTCGAGTCGGGTTGCAAAAACTAACAGTTAATTAGTTCGAAACGTAAACGGAATGTTAAATGTACGAAGACATTATTAGAAGCAAATAAGTGATTTTTTTTAAGTTTTAATTAATTAATTTATTTTTGAATTTTTGAGATATGCAAATTTTGGTTATATCTTTGTTTAGAATTGTTCAATATAATATCAATTTACGTTAGTGTATCGAATGATACATCAAATTCGGCTAAAGATCAGAAAAGTGTTTTTTATTTTTTTTATTGTTTGATATTTTTGGTCAAATTCAGTGTGTTACGCACTAGGATGACGCGTTTCGAACTCCATGACTCAATATATTTCATTGGATTATTTTTTGTTCGATATTCTTTCTGCGCTTTCGGTTTTTCAATAATGTAGTTGAAAATAGGAAGTGGACGAAGACATTAGTTGTACACTGTATTTATATATACACTCATGTCTGTATCTAAATTAATAAAAATTAGTCCACAATAATTTTAGTATTTCAATTTTTTTTTATTAACACTTCTGTATAATCAAAAAGGGCGGCATAACAAATAGTGCCTAGGGCGGCAGCAGTCGTAAATCCGCCACTGTCGATAAGCGTAAGATCTGATGTTTGCATGTTTTTAATATGTTTTGCAATAAAACCCTAATTTTAAGCAAATTAAATCAAGTCAGATTAGTTTGGGGGTCTGTCAAGCCATCCTTTGCAGTTTTAATTAGTGCTCTAGGCTTGTACCGGGATCCCGGGAATCCCGTAACGGATTTCCCGGGAAATCATACCGGGAATCCCGGGCAATAGAATTTTTCCGGTATTACCGGGAATCCCGGGAAATAAAAAATTGATTTTTTCTTCGGTTTGTTAAGCAAAGATGCACAGAATGGCTTGAAATTTTGTACAGATTATAAACAGAGACTTCGTTGTATTCTCCAAAAAAAAGTATGCCATTTGATGGAACGCTGTTCAAACGCCGGTCCGGGAAAGAAAAAATGTATATTATTATCATACATATGTACGAAATTATTCAATTATCCGGTCTATCCCTGACCGGCGTTTCTAAACTACTTACTCAAATATATCGCGAGTCAGCAGTATTGAAGAACGACATTAGAACAACATTTCCACGAATTTTTGTGACGTTTGCTTAACAACTGCGGAAACGCCGGTCCGCGAAAGACCATAAACTGTAACTTTTTCATATATGTATATTAGACCGTATCACACAAAAAAAGTTATCCGTACACCAGCGAATATGACACATTGTTCCAAGGACATTTCAAAAAATTTTTCCGAACGTAGGGGTCGCCTTTTTAGTTATTTCTTTATATCTTCCATATTAACAGTCCGATCTTAAAGATTGATATAGCGAATTTTTTGTCTCGGCGAGGCCAATATTACTTCAGGTTACTTCAGGTCAAAGACTTTTGATTTAAAAAAATTGGTCTGCCACAGACAAACACATTGATATATCATACTTTAATATCTGAATGTAAATACTGAAGATATGAAAAATTTAAAAAGGTGACCCCTACGATCTGCAACAATGAATTTTAAAAAGCATTTTTAGATAGTTGTGCTGTATTTATCGAGATACTTCTTCGCAAAAGTTTTATGGTTTTTTGCGAGCTATAAATTTCTAACATTAGGGTGTAACATTAGGGTGGTAGGAAATTAGATTTGGGGGGTAAGTACTAGAACGGTACACTTGAGGTCAATGGACCTAAGAGCAAGCTTTAAGATCGGACTGTTAATATGGAAGATATAACGAAAAAACTAAAAAGGCGACCCCTACGTTCGGCAAAAAACTTTTTTTAAAAATTTTTTTTGAAATGTCCTTGGAGCAATGTTTCATATTCGCTGGTGTACGGAAAACTTTTTTTTGTGTGCCTGTAAGGTGATACGGTTTAATGTATATATATGGAGCTTCGGATTGTTAAACAAAGATGCACAGAATGGCTTGAAATTTTGCAGATATCATAAACAGAGACTTGGTTATATTTTGCCAAAAAATTATGCAATTCAATGAAACGCTGTTCAAACGCCGGTCCGGGAACGAAGAAATTTATATTATTTTCAGACATTTGTATGAAATTTTTCAGATTTTCCGTCTATCCCGGGCCGGCGTGACCCATTTGAGTAAGTATTTTAGAAACGGCGGTCCGGGATAGACGGAAATACTTTACAAAATAATGGAAACTTCTTCGCTCCCGGACCGGCACACAGTGGAAAATTTTAGTGCTTATCGGATCAAAAATCTGTAACTTTTTTGTTCTTAGAGATAGAGTTCTGAAATTTTGCACGAACAATCTTAAATGTATGTGCTATTATCCTATAAAATATGAGCCAAATAAAACCAGAACTTTTTTCATAATAAAGGTAAGAATTTTATTTTTAGCATATAGAGATGACTTGTACATGTATTTGGTACAATTTTTGATACGAAAAAAAGTGCAACACATTATAGGAGACGAGTTAGACCCCAAGTATCTTAACACCAAATTCGTTTGAGGACTTTTTAAGACGATTGAGCTATGTCCGTCTGTCTGACAGGATGGCTGGAGTGCTGGTGAGCAGGATAACTCGAGTAAACCTTAACGGATCGGTATAAAAATTTACAAGTATTAATGTTTTTCAAAGCGAACTAATGGAATTGTAAATGGGCAGAATAGCCCCACTCGTTCTGGTACCTCCCGTACAAAAGTATCTATTTTTGGATAATTAATTTGTCTTTCATAACTTCCAAACGGACGACCGGAGAGTATTTGAATTTCGTCAGTTTATTTATCTTGCAAAAGTAGACAAACCCTAAGAAAACCGAAACTTTTTCCAAGCACCTTCTGGTACCTCCCACACAAATTACCAAATTGACCCTCATAGTTTTACATACATATCTTTCTTGTAAGTACACTAAATACAGTAATATGTTGGGTAAGATGTTTCCCTTATAAAAATGTACTCAGGAATGAATATGGAATGATCGGTTCACGCCTTCTGGTACCTCCCATACAAAATGACCTATTTGGGAAAAAATACTTTTTCTCTCATAACTTCCAAACGGACACTTGGAGGGTAATGAAAATTGGTCGGTTAATTTATCTTGTAATAGGAGGCAAAACCTCAAAAAACCTCATTATTTGACACACCCCCTCTGGGAACTCCTATACAAATTACCAAATTCACCCTTATGAATTGAGTTAAATTTTGCGTTAATTGTATGGTTATGAAAATTTAAATCGAGAATAAATATGGACAATATCAGTTAACACCTTTAGGTCCCACCCAAACAAAATGATCTATTTTTGGGAAATTAATACTTCTCCCATAATTTCCAAACGGGCGTCAAGGGGATAATGAAATTTGGTCAGTTAATTTATACGGTAATGAGGCAAAACCTCAGAAAGCCTAACTATTTGTCACACCCATTCTGCTATCTCCCAAGACTTAAACAAAATCGTATATTGGGTGATGGTATTTACCAGTTTGTTTACCTTGCACAAGTCGTAGGTTATCTAATTTGTGATCATCACTAGTCTAGAGTAAAGAATTTATAGTCAAAAACTTTGTTTTTTATGAGTTTTTTTTATCTAAATAACTGAGTTGTTTAACATTATTGAATGTAACTTCAGTTTATGCACGAATATGCAGCTAAAATTTTTATAGTATTTTATTAATATATTAAGCTTTAAATTTTTTTACATATGAGCGCAGAGCTAAACGCAGCTCCTAACTAAAAGCCTTTCCAAAGTTTTTGCATGCAGCCAAAACAACATTACACCATTCAGGAGCTAAAATTTCAAATGTTTTCAATAAAACCTGTTCCACTCTTTATAAAATTGGAATCTACATCAAATTACCTTTCCAATCAGGTATATAACTCCTTAATTGTAATGTGAATAATATTAAAAATATGACCTGAAATATGTTTTATTTTTATAGTAATAAATCGTTGTCGTAAAAAGATGTGAATACGGTCCTTATTTCCGAGTATTACTATTGACCAAATATCAAATATTTTGCTCAAATTATTAAGTTCGACATCTTAGCTATTCGATAGAAAAATAATTATGGGGTAATTCGAACCTTTTTAGAAATGAATTATGGGCTGGTCTTACTCTACGATTTTCCACTGTGCGGCATTTCCGCAGTTTTTCATCGAATATCACAAAAATTCGTAGACATGCTCTACTAATGCTGTTCTTCAATATTGCCAACTCGTGACCCATTTGAGTAAGTATTTTAAAAACGCCTGTCCGGGATAGACGGAAAACCGAAAAATGTCATACAGCGTTCCAGCAAATGGCATAATTTTTTGGGAGAATATAACCAAGTCTCCATTTATGATTTCTGCAAAATTTCATGCCATTCTGTGCATAATTGCTTAACAAACAAAAGAAATACCATTTTTTTATTTCCCGGGAATCCCGGGATATCAATCCCGGTTTCCCGGGAAATGGGGAGCACTAGTTTTAATTGATTGAGCTTCTTCATCGTTTATTGCACTTAGGACATTTAAAATGTCTTCATAATTGTTAGCATAGTAATTAACTGCTTCCAGCCATGTTCCCCAACGTGTTGTTATAGGTTCTGGAGATAATGTAAGGTCTGTAAACATTTGTTTAAAAAGGAGCTTTTAAAAATGGCTTCTTGTTCTTAGCAATAACTTTATTCATATAAATTCCTAATACATTCACACAATCGATGGAGACCATGAGCAATACATGTCACATCCCTGCCAACATTTTCTATCGCAGAAGTCACTTATAAGTGACTTCAAGAAGTTACAATTCAACGTCTGCGATACATTTTTTTCATCGTAGAAGTCACTTCCTTATTGAGAAGTTGTTCCCCGCGGACGTTACTTTCAGAAGTTACGTATTAGTGCCTTGTAGAAGTTAATTATAAGTGACTTGTAGAAGTTAAAATTTTCGTTTTTAAATTTTTTATATTTATTTCAATTCAAAAATGTATTACAAAAAAAGTAAATAATTAATTCATGTGAATATTAGAAACACAACAACTTCTTTTTTCTATTCTGTTGTTTTCAAATAATTTTAACAATTCCAAAAACAATATCGCACTTTAGCACTGACCACAAACTGCAGAAGACACAAAAACAATGAACCAGATGTCAACAACTTCTTTTTCTATTCTGTTGTTTTCATCTAATTTCATCTTGCAGTCGCTGCGACTTCAACGTCGGTGATCGCATTCATTGTTTATCTTTTGCATAACGGGACAACAATCTTTAATTTAACGTCTGGAAGTGACTTTAAAGTGACGCATTTGGCGTTTGACACGTTAACGCGACAACTATCTTTATTTTAACGTACTGAAGTGACTAAAGCGTGACGTATTTGGCGTTGGCGATAAAAGACACTTCCAAATGTTGGCAGGGATGCGTCACATTCGGATAAAATACCACTATAGCTTTTGCAGCCTTTACCATGTACTATATAGCTGCATCCGTCACAAAGAGCAAAACATTATTCTTGTTGAAGTTGACGTCCAAATTTTGGATGGCGTCGTCACACAATTCTCGTGTAATTAGTTATTTCCAAGACTGCTGCATGTAGTAAACATTTTTCACTTACAATTTCCTTGTCAGAACTTAGATTTCCTGAAAATCATGTTCTTTTGAGGGTCTACCCAAACATTCTGGCAAAAACAATTGTTTTTTTAATATGTTTGCCGCTTTCCAAATGCTGTTTCACTTCGAAGACTTCCTTGTTTTTACGAACGAGATATTAATGCTTACTGTTTTGTTCGCTACATCGAGCTAATAATCAACTAATTCTTGTTTAGGATCCATTCTTGCAAGGTATACCACCACAGAATATTCGAATTTCCCAATAAAGCGGAGAATCTTTTGATTGATTAATATTAAATGCCTTGTGTTTTATTTTATTTATTCTTTTTCTCGCATCACATCCTTGGAGTTTTTTTTTTCATTGTAGACCGCGAGCCAGGGACAAATTTCGTCAATCATTTCCTCCCGGACGAAAACTCGTTAAATGCTTAATGAAGTTGTATAATGAAGCCTAGTGAAAGTCAGCTGGTGCTTCCTTGGTTTCCCTTAAATTGCCGAGTTATTAAGAAAACACAGGAGAAAGTTGATGAAAAATTTACATTTTTAAACTTTGATAGAGAATGTCTTAATAATGGTAAAAGTTATTCTGCAACACTAAGGGTATTTTTTGTTTGTCTTACATAGGAGATTCGTAAAAGTGAAACACCTTTGTAATCGACCTTTAATTCTAGAAGTAACATGCTTTGAAAGTTTCAGCAGCACCAATCTTGTATCATTTTTATATATTGCTATATTTTAAGGAATAAATAGGAATATTTTGTATTAAAAATTTTTCCTTAATATGTGTACGAATATTTATTTAAATTATACAAAGGTATATGTTTTTTAAAATTTGGTATGGAAAAAATCTATTTAGCAAATTTTTTTAATTAATATGCAGTTGGTAACCTGTATATCGACCAAGTCCAGTTTGGGTTGGTCATTTTTCGTTATTCAAAATTGTCCTTCTTTCTCTAAATAATACTAATTATTAAAAGTATATTTACACAATATTATTGTATGAAATAGCAACGATATATTAAGATAACAAAGGATATATGTGCAGCAACGGGCCCAAATTATTCTGTCTATGTTCTTTCTTCATATCTACATTTAAAATGTTGTTTGGAATTATGGTGACGTTTATATTAAATGTCATAGATATTTTGCATTCAAGCAAACTCTTTTAATGTTTCGATTTTCATGTTTTCGAAAAATCGACAAAACCGGAAAAACCGGCTGACGGTTTTGAACAAAAACACCGGTTTGCCGGTTTTTGGTTTCGGTTATGTACATACTAACGAGATAACACCCCTATTAATATTTGGGTATTTTTTTTTTGCAGTTTTCTTAAAAAGTTGAAATATTTTTAAAAATGGAGCTTTTGGACAGTACTATAATGTTCTATAAATGAAACTTTTATTAAAATATTGTATTTGCAATTATGACTAACAAAAAGTGCGATAGGGACGCTCACAATTTTCCATAAGATATATTGGGGTTTTATAAACAACTTACTTCTAAATTAAAATAATTTTCCATTTTATGCTACTTCAATCGAAATGATCGTTAGGGACACACATTGCACACGCATGTCACACGCATTGTTAGACTTTCTAACGATATACACTAGAGCCCCGACTTGCGTCGTTAATGGGGACCGGAGAAACGCGACGCAATTCGAATCACCTTTTTTTATATAATGCACTGAAATTTAATTTCTTGGGGAATATATTCAAAGCAAAGCCAAAAAAATTATTTTTAAAAAAAAAATTTTATATTTATTATAAAGAAATAACAACACAATATGTTAAGAAAAAACATAACAAAAATTTAATTAATTTACATATGTACAATAACTCTAGTTAGATAACGTTATTTTTTTTTACTCAAAAGATAACGACACGTCTAAACGACGTATGCTGGCTGAAGGACTTTAAAGGATATTAAGAGAAAGAATATTGATATTTTTTTTATTGAGATCATTTATTTATTTCAGTTCTTTTTATATAAGAGTATCTATAAATTAAAATTAATATTAAAAATCAAATTCAATTTGGCTTCACAAAGTTATAAAAAATAAGCAGTCTTCTCTGAAGGACCTTTAAATCGGTTCTATAAACTAAAAAAATTATATAATTTTTTTCCCACAAGGTTCTTTAAGTAAACTCTTTGCTAAAGGAACAGAAGTGAACCAATTATCACAAGTTATATTTCGACATGTGCCATGTATGGGTCGCGACAGTTCCTTTACATAAAACTTTCCTAATGGAAGGTCAGACGTTTTTGTCGTTTTTCCCAGATATGGAATTGCATTAAACATATACTTTGTTGTACTGTCGCATATCATTGGAATTTTTATTCCATATTTATTTGGCTTGTTGGGAATATATATATTAAATGGACAGCGACCACGAAAGCCCAACAGTTGTTCATCAATTGTAACATGTGATCCTGGTATGTAACTAGTTTGACATTGTTTTATAAAAATGTCCCATATCTTTCTGACAGGCACGAACGCATCAGTTGGACGAAGGGCAGGTCGCAATGCTTTATCGTCCATTCTAAGATTTCGAATTAGAAAGTCGAATCTATCACGACTCATGGCTGCTGTATATAACGTTCCACAGTAGATATTGTTGAACAAGTCGTCGGCTGATAAGTGGTTATTATTCAATGCTGCTGTTAGTGTAAGTATGCCTACAACAGATCGAATTTCATCGGCGCATGTATCTCGAAATGTGGCAGTCACGTTATCATTTCGACGATTTAAATGAATTTCAGCGTTTGTCCATTGAACAATTTTGAAATTATTTCGTCCGTGAAAAAAACTTCAAAACATGAAATTGGTTCGATCAGCGATTTGCACTCCCGAGTTGGTCCCCTTGCCGTTCTAACTATACTTATTGAGGATGTTCGTGCAGAGTTATTACCTTGCGATGTAGTCCAGCAGTGCTTATTTTTACTTCTTAAGGTGGGTAGCGATACCGTAATTATACGCCTATCGGAAGAAGTAGGTAATGCTTGATGTTGATCTTGAACGGACGCTATGTTTTCATCAGACCAGTAACTATCAACCGGCTCATCTTCCACATCACTTTGAACACCATCCTCCAGTAATTCATTTTCTAATTCACTTACAGTTTCGGATGAATTTGAGTCGTCCAAAAGGTTTTGCAAAAGCGAAGCAATTTCTGAATCATCCAAACCTCGTCCATATGCCATTGCTTAACAACTTTAGAATGAGATCTTATTAAATGTCCTAAAATTCAACAGAAAATCAAATAAAATATTCATTAAAAATAAATCCGAAAGTTGCACAAAAGATAACCATACGTCTCTCAGGCGTACGCCTTTTCTATTTGTGTATATTTCTAAGAAAATAACGAACTCACCGCACAAAAACAACCACCACCGACAAGTTGATGCTACCGACTGAGATAACAGAACATGAGAGCTTTCTCTGTTAATGATCGGCAGAGAAAGAGCACAAAATTCAAAAGGCTTTAAAATACACTGGCACGGCACGGCCTAAAACTAAATGCCTTACTTTGACATAGAAAAATTTAAAGTAATCTTAGTTTACCAACAATAAAAACCTTGTAAAGAAGCTTAAGCTTTGAGGTAAAAAGGGGAATCGTGGGGAAAGAATTTCCTCCATTTCTCATGTTTGAATATTAACGGTCAAATTCAAACTATAATTGGTGCTGGACATTTTCGGCCGATATCTACTTCGCATGTACATGTTTGACATAATTGTAGATATATAAACAGCTGATGATGTACCATTGTGCATCAGTTCGTCACAAAGGGGTCTGAAGATGAACTCGTCATGGAGTTCGAAACGCGTCATCCTAGTGCGTGACACACTGAATTTGACCAAAAATATCAAACAATAAAAACACTTTTCTGATCGTTAGCCGAATTTGATGAATCATTTGATACACTAACGTAAATTGTGATGTATAAAATTTAACCGATTTTAGCGACGCAAATCGAAATCAAAACGATGCAAATCGAACGAGCGGGGCTCTAGTGTACATAGTTAAAAAAAAAAAAAAATTTATACCACAAAATTGACCGTCCTTCCACTAAAAATTCCCATATACAAACTGTTGTAATTTTTAATTACAGATAAAAGATACAAACAAAAAATGTATCATAAGATTTTTTTCGTATGCATAAAGTTTTTAAAAATTCGAATAATTGAATGAACAGATTTGTAAGTAGAAATTTGTTACCATACAAGTCCCTAAACGCTAGGTTATTGAAAATATGTAATAAATGAATTTTTTTTTTAAATTACTGACAAAATAACAATTATTTCTGAATTGGGAGGTTATTATATATGAATATAGAAAATCTCAAACAATATTGCATTGATTTTTATCCTTCTTCAATTTAATCATTCTTTAGGGAGCTGGTCATAATGATGTCGAACTTCATTCTCAGTATTTTGAGCGGCTGAAGAAGTTTTTAACGGTCGAACTAGTTAAATGACAATTAAAAAATGCTGCTATCGAGACGAATAAAACAACAGCAGCATCCACATCAAAATCTCCCGTTGTTTTAATCAATTCAGATAAACAACAAATTGCCTCTGCCAATTCAAATTCAACAGGAACCCAAACAAACCTCTCTTCGAAAAAATTTGAATCGCTTACATCAAAGCCAGTTATAGATAAACAGGAAGAATTTGTGGGTAAGTGAATACTATACTTTAAAAATTACGAATTTTACCCATTTAGCTTACAGAAAAGAATTGTAGAATTAAATAATTTTGTCTTTTAAATATATTACAGTTTTACTTACTGTTTTATGTTATCCGTTAAAAAAGGAAAGTAGAAATATAAGGAATTAGTAGAAAAAAAGTAGGCATTAGACAACAAAAAACGAAATCTACGAAATATTGGAAGAAAATCTATCCCGCGCAAATTGATTTCAAATGTTAATGTCACATTTTACTAAAAAGACAATTTCTGCATTGTTATCTGTGAAAAAACTTAGTCTTCGATATTAATTTATGCCTTAATTTAAAACTTAACCTTTAACTGCTTTACGCATGTCAACAGCAACATACCTGGACATGTTCATACTTTTGTATGGGGAATGGCATGCCGTTAGCATAAAAATGCTCATATCTAAACTCGTTTGATGAAATTTCGGTATTATTTTTTTATTTCGTTAAAAATATTGTTTATTTTAAATTTTAAAAGTAAAATTAGAGATATTTTCTGTTTTAATGCATAAATATTGAGTTTCTAGGAAAAGAAATCGAGTTCCATTGCCACACATTTTAATATTTAACTAATTTTTTTTTTTTGAAATTTCGTTAATTTTTATTGCGTTTGTTGGAATTTCGGTATGATTTTTTTTATTTCGTAAGAAACATGGTTATTTTAACTTTTAAAAATAAAATTAGAGATATATTCTGTTTTAATGCACGAATAATGAGTTTCTAGGAAAAGACATCGAGCTTCGTTGCCATACAAATTTAAATATGTAACTAGTTTTTTTATGATCTTCGTTAATTTTTATTGCTTTTCTCAAAAAATGTGTTTAATTTTAATATTTGAACACATAAATTCGTTATATTAAATAATCAGTTCTAAAGTAAGCGGTTAATGATATGCGGCTGGTCTCCTGTGGAGCGGCAGTTTTTCGCGCATAAAATGCAATCCTAATACTCGTCCAAAGTTTTAGAGTCCCACTGCTATGTCGGTACAGTAGTGCGGTAGTAGCTTGATTACCAACATAGTCTCGAATGCCAATGAGGCCTGAACTAAGTACGAACAAAGAATTATTGTAACCCTGTCTTCTAGTGTCTGTTTTCGCCAGTTGGGGCAGCTTAGAGACATTCGTCCGTTGATCCTAAGCGGACTTTTATCCGACCTTCCTTGGTCGAAACAAATGCTCTCAAGGTCCTAATGGGATGTAATCCTGTCGCAACCCCTGCATTTAGGTGCTATTGACGCAACAAGCTTCAATTGGGCCACTAATTCAGCGTCCTTAGTGCCTACAGCTGAGCAAGGAGAAAAGGCGAATAATTATTTGATTCTCTCCGAAGCACCTCCACTACTTTTCCCCCTAGTCACAAAACACCTTCCAGAAGGACCTTCATTTCCAGGTGTTCCGCCACTAAAATATTAAGTCGGCTCGGTGACAAACCGGTCGACAACCTCACGGAGCAGGGAAAGAGTTTTCTCCAGTGGGCACAATCCCACATCGAGGAGTTAAAAGGTAGTGTACCTTCTGCGGAGGATGGCAAAACTAAACGTAGCGGAACTGTACAGGGCAGATATAGAATCGCTCTTTGATGTTTGGCCTGGTGCGAGATTTGAAGCAATATATCTTGCTGATGTTCCACAGGGGCACAGTCTTTTGCCAAGATTCCCGCTGAATCCTCCGACTCTATGGAAATCCTGGCAATTCTTCAATACAGTAACTACCGTAACTACTCATACAGAACTGGAAAGTAGTTAAGGTTACTGAAGCGGTGGAAGACTCCGGGAAGGCCACCATGTTACTTAATAGTGACTCACTTTTTCCATTTATAGAGACACAAAGAAGGGTGTTCTCTGGATTTGGCTTCATCTTCCTACGTCTATACAAAAGCGATCCAACATCGGCGACGGTAAAACGGCGAGTCCATCTGTCAACGAAGGCTCTAACTCGGTAGCAGTAGATGAGGACGACCTCTTGGAATCTGACGACGACCCAGAGGACGCCAACATAATCTTTGTCCAATCAAAATAAACTATACTTTTTTATTATATCATCACATTTGCATGCATTTCACTATACATACCCAGTTGATGTAAGGGTGCAACTTCGTAATTGGCTTTATCATCTAAACGGGTGATCCAATTCTTACCAAACTTCGGACTATTGCACAAAACAGTTGAAGCTAGGATATCACAAATTTCACATCGATCCGGGAATACATTGGTATTTTCATATTTCGGTATTGCTTATTAATGAAACTATAGGTTTGTGACAATGTACATTACATAGGGTCGAAAAAAGTTTGTTTTCTCTCCCCAGTTTTTTAGTTTGTCTGAAAGCAATTTGAGGACATAAAATTTTTTCGGATCCGTAGACCCTATGACCCCCGGAAAAGGTATTTGTTATGGTGTATCGTCAATTGATATCTGGTCGATTATCGTGTTATCCGTTATTCATGGTTAATCAAGAGCTACATTTCGTCTATTGGTCATTTTTGACTCCGACGTCAATTTTTGTTTTTGGTTTTTTAACTTCGTTTGTTACGCCAAAATTCTGATAAAATTCGTTAAGATCACAAAATAATATAAATATTCCTCTTATACGAGGGCTGCTATATATATTTCTGGCCTAATAATGAAAATGCGAATATTTATCATCAAAAATTGTTTTATTGTTTTTCAAAGTATTCTCCAGCCTGATTTATACACTTTTGCATGCGCTCAAACCAATTGTCGAAGCACTTTTTCCACTCCGATTGAGACACCTCCAAAACATGGGTTTTGAACGCTTCAACAGCATCTTCTGGGCACGAAAATCGTTGACCACGCATTTTTTTCTTGATGTGCGGAAATAAAAAGAAGTCATTGGGTGCCAAGTCAGGGCTGTACGGCGGATGACCCATCAATTCGACGTTTTGGCCGGTCAAAAAGGCGCTGGTTTGAGCCGATGTGTGAGAGCTCGCGTTGTCATGGTGAAGAATGATTCGTCTTCTCTTGTTTGTTTTTCGAATTTCTCCGAAGACTTCAGGCAAACAAATTGTGGTGTACCACTCAGAATTGACCGTCCTTCGTTGCTCAAGCGGAACAGTCGCCACATGACCAGTTTTGCCGAAGAAACAGGCGACCATTTGCTTCGAAGTGCTTCTTCCACGAACAACTTTCGTTGGATTTGGCTCGTCTTCGAAGACCCACACGGTCGATTGTTGTTTTGTTTCGGGCTCATACGCATAGATCCAAGATTCGTCACCTGTGACGATCTTATGAACATCTTTTGAAGCACCGCGATCGTATTTTTTCAACATTTCTTTGCACCAATCGACACGAGCCTTTTTTTGAGCGATTGTCAAATTGTGCGGGATCCAACGACAACAAACCTTTTTTACGGTCAGGTGTTTATGTAATATCGAATGTATGCTGGTGGGAGAAATGCCCAAGGATGCCTCTATCTCCCGGTATGTCACATGACGATCTTGCATTATTAGTTCACGCACGGCATCAATGTTCTCTGGCACAACGGACGTTTTTGGACGACCTTTACGGAATTCGTCGTTGAGCGAACTGCGACCACGATTAAATTCGTTATACCAGTTTTTCACGGTGCTATATGATGGTGCTTGATCACCATACAAAGACTTAAGTTCATCGATGCACTCTTGTCTGGATAATCCACGTCGAAAGTTGTGAAAAATGATCGCACGAAAATTCATTTTTGTCAATTCCATTTTTTTACGGAATTGAATTGTTCAAAGCTCTGTAAGTTTAACAATTCACGATTAAATGACAACACGTTCTGAGTGATGTTATGCTAAAAAATGTCAACCTTTCCAATGGAAATATCAGATTGCACCTGGCAACACTTATTGTTGCCTAGGCCAGAAATATATATAGCAGCCCTCGTATATATGATGAATTTCATATCGAAACCTATAAAAAAAGGGACATTTTGAACCCGACCCCCTCAGATTTTAATGACATTTAGCATACAGCTACATTTTACCTACAGAAACACAACCTCATTTTTAGAAATTACATTTTTGAAAATATGTGGGCGTGGCAACGTACCGAAATATTTAAAAAATGGCGGTAATTGTCACTTTTAAGTTGCGATTACTATGGAATGACTCAACCGATTTTAAAGATCTTGGTGCCATTAGAAAGGTATATAAGTCAGCTTTCGAAAACATATACTGCAAAATTAAAACATACAATTTTCTATTATATTGATATTATGACTCGATTTCTAAATTGGGCGGAGTGGTACATTTGTATGGGAGGTACCAGAAGGAGTATGTCTAGACTTCCATTTTTTTTCTCCAAAACTGTATCCTGCTATAGCTTTAGTAAATACAGAATTTGGGTACGATGGCGTTGGTTTTATTGATATTATTGCTCCATCTCTAAAGTGGGCGAAGAGGTACATTTGTATGGGAGGTAATAGAAGGGGCGGGAACATGTAGGCCATTCGCAATACCGTAAGTAGTTTTGGGGAAATATTAACTCGTGCAAAATTTCAAAACATTTGGTTGCGTCTTTCGAAAGTTATCGTGCGCACCAGCCGGACAGCCAGACAGCCAGACAGACAGACAGACTGACACGGCTCAAACGATTTAAAAAGTCATGAATCGAATTTGGTTCAAAGAAACCTAGGGTCTAAAGTGACTCCTTCAAACGGCGAAAGACCTTTATAATTTGTCTTCACAAACTTGTAAGACTTCCATAGAAGTTGCTTATGCAGACTATGACGACTGCAACAAAACAAAAGAAGAGCTATTTTCAAGATATAAAAATGCTAATACTATTACAGGAACTCAAATCTTCCATTTTTTATACCTTTAGATGAAACTTCACTAAATGTTAGCAAATATTCAAATATTTATCAAGGTTAAGTGCATATTTTTGGGGGTGTCTGAAAAATTTATAATACGATTCTTCTTCTAATCTATTAGAATTACCAAAAATATCTGTACAACTTCCAAAGTTTAGTTTCTGTATTCTTTTTTGTCATACAAAGATATCAAAATATAAGGAAGTTAACAAGAGATGCATTTACTTAAAAATTTTTTTAAAAAAAAAATAAGAAAAATCCCATTTTAGTTTTTGGATATGTTATATATATTAAATAGACCTATCTAAAATTATTTTTTTTTGAAAAAAAAGACTTGATCTTCGAAGTGTTTTCCAAGTTTAAACTTTTATTTTTGGCACAAATTTTTTTTCAGTGTACTATAAAATTTTTACAGTGTCTGTTTCCGAAAGCTGACTTATATACCTTTCTAATGGCACCAAGATCTTTCAATTCGGTTAAGTCATTCCATAGTAATCGCAGCTTAAAAGTTACATTACCGTCATTTTTCAAATATTTAGATACCTTGCCACGCCCACATATTTTCAAAAATGCAATTTCTAAAAATGAGGTGGTGTTTCTATGGGTAAAATCTAACTGTATGCAAAATTTCATTAAAATCTGAGAAGGTCGGGTTCAATGAATATCGTTTTGATATGAAATTCATCATATATATATTTATTAGGGCGGGTCGATTTATTTTTCGACAATTTCCCTATGATTTCCGTATTCTATGGGTTATTCCATGAAAATTTGCCCAAGGAACCATACCTCTATCGTTAAAATCGAGTCCCCTACTTTTTGTTGGTAGATTTTTTTTTTCCCAAATTGACGTTCGTATAAATATTACCTACACGTTCACATCCATAACTCAAAAACTATCTATCGGATTTTATCCAACGGTTCAAAAGTTACGGGCATTTTTGTCCAAATTTTGGACCATTTTTCTATTTTTTTCATGATTTTGTCCAAGAATTTTACTTTCATGGCCATTTTTTTCGCTCAATTTTTTTGACTTACGAAGCTTACGAACCTTACGTTTCGACTGGACTGATTTTTGTTTATGAAGAAAAGTTAACGGTTTATTCTCAAATCTTTAATAGTTTTTCAAGGCCTTCAAATCTACATCAGAAAATTGTATGCTTAGGGGGGTTTTAAAGAATGTAATGATGAGAACCCCTGGAAGAGGACGTCGTAATTCAAAGTCTATAAGTCACTAACAAAGCTGTTGTTAATACCTTTTCAACGATGCATAGATCTTGAGAATCGGTATACAAATAACGAGGTTATAGGAAAAACCCCGAATCCGGCGTTTTTGCCGCGGCCACAGAAAAAAATTTTTTGCACCCCTGAAATTGTTTTTACTTAACTTTTCATATAAGGTGGTAACATTGACAACTTTTTTTTTCGACCCGGCTTAGTGCACACCCTGTGTTATGTTTGTTTATTTCTTTTTGTTTTTAGTTTTAGTGAATTAAATAATGGATTGAGCGAAAAAAATGGCCATGAAAGTAATATTCTTGGACAAAATCATGAAAAAAATGGAAAAATGGTCCAAAATTTTACAAAAATGCCCGTAACTTTTGAACCGTTAGACCAATGTTGGAGATTTTTTTTTTGTAAATTGATCAAAATGAGCTCACGCGCGATTAAATCCGATCGATAGTTTTTGAGTTATGGATGTGAACGTGTAGGTAATATTTCATACGAACGTCGATTTGGGAAAAAAAACTCTACCAACAAAAAGTAGGGGACTCGATTTTAACGATAGAGGTATGGTTCCTTGGGCAAATTTTCATGGAATAACCCATAGAATACGGAAATCATAGGGAAATTGGTGAATTTTTTCACTCCCTACAAATCGACCCCACCTAATATTTATATATATTAATATTCCTCATATATTTTTACTCATAAACCAAAAAGTTATTTAGGTTTTAAAGTCAATAGGTCACCCTACACAGGGCCAAAAATTAAGAAACTAAAATTGAGTCGATGCCATAAATGTCTAATAAGCTTAGTGTAGCCCTTAATTAACCATGACAATGACATAACAATATAATAATTACTATTTCGGGGGGTCGTAGTGTGCACTGATTCGAAACAGTTGATGTCCTCAAATTGTCTTCAAACCAGAGCTGTAAACTAATCATTACAATTTGTACACATTACTGCTCAATTACAAATACAAGTACATCTAAAAAGGAATTGAAAGTTAATTACAATTCTAATTACATAAGGAATTGGAATTGAAACTAAAAGTCTCAACTACACAGGTAATTGTACTTGAAAGTAATGATTCCTAATTATTTTTCAATTAGCTCAATTACTTTTTAATTACAAGGAATTGAAAGGAATTGACGGAATTGGGAGGAACTGGAAGGAATTAAGAGGAATTGCTGCAATTTGGAAAGGTCCGTTATGTTAAAATATATTGCTCCCACTCTCCTTTTCTCTTTGTGACGTCACACTGTGGAACTTACAATTTCTACCCCTTATTTCAAAATTATTTCAATACCTTTCCAAATTGCAGCAATTCCTCTTAATTCCTTCCAATTCCTCCCAATTCCGTCAATTCCTTTCAATTCCTTGTAATTAAAAGTAATCGAGCTAATTGAAAAGTAATTAGGAATCATTACTTTCAAGTACAATTACCTGTGTAGTTGAGACTTTTAGTTTCAATTCCAATTCCTCATGTAATTAGAATTGTAGTTAACTTTTAAATACTTTCGAACATGGTAGGTAATGATTACTTGTACTTGAGTTTACAGCTCTGCTTCAAACAAACTACTAAACTGGGGAGAGAAAACATATGTAATGTACATGTTTACGTACAAATTGCTGTTTTCACACCCTTTTGTATGTAACTACCTTTGAATAGGCGTAAGGATCTACTCTATACAACTTTGGTTTTTATTGCTTGTATAAAACGAGTTGCCACCATCCTTCGCTCTCTTCAGGCCTTGTTCGCTACATCGAACTAATAATCACTAATTCTTGTTAAAAACTCTCCCTAAGCGGATCAATCCTTGCAAGGTATACCAACATTGAATTGTCGAGTTTCCCAATAAAGCGGAAAATCTTTTGAATAATTAATATTAAACCTCTTGTGTTTTGTTTTGTTTTTATTTTCTTTTTTTCACATCCTTGGGTTTTTTTTTTCATTGTCCTACGACCCTAATTTTAAATCTATCGCTGCAGGCACAACACGATCACTCCTCACTTCTTCCAAATTTTATTTCTTGCATCTCTAAAGAAATATTGCAATACACTTGTCACAGTGCGAGAACGGTTCACCACAGTGTATACGCGAATTCGATAGTTTTTTTTTTATTTTCCGTGAAATTATAGCGCAATAAATTAACACAATGAAAACAAAAGAAATATTGCAATACACTTGTCACAGTGCGAGAACGTCAATTGTACACTTACTGACACACAGCTAAGTTATTTTTTCTTCTTTGGTGACATCAAAGTTGTGTGTGTTAACCCTCAAACGTACATCGAGGGTCGTTCGTGAAGTTCGGTCACATTGATTACAACGCATTTTTTCTCTCGGTAAATCAGGTTCAAAGCATTTTTTTGGTAAAATAATCGGTTTTTTTTAAATTTTTTTATAAAGTTTTTGCCGCTAAATAAATTATAAATCATTTTCGTGTTTTTCAAAATTCATCCCGAATATCTCTTTTACATTGCGCGATATCATTGTTGAAATTTCTCTTCGGTCACATTATAAATTTATTTTTTTCCCGATTTTTATCGCTAAAAGTTGTGGCGTAAAGTTCAAGCGACATACGACAAATGTCTTGCCCGCATCGGGGCGAAGCCTGACTCCACTGACCCTGACAATATTGATTCTGTCGAGGAAGAATTAAATGTCACCTTTGAGTCGTATGTCCGCTGTTTAGCCGTACATAAACGGGTTTTCAACTTGCGGTCTTCGTAGCAAATAGATCCTCGATCACCACCAGTTAGCTCGAAACGGTCGGTAACACTGTTCGACTAGGGTTTTTCTTGTATTGAATTATGTGTTTTTATAAGGGTTTTTGACATGGGAAATTCAAATACGCGTATAGTTTTTTGGTTATTTCAAAATAAGTTTTGTTTTCCATTAATAATTTGTATGGAGGCGATTGCAGAAAAATTTAGTAGAAACAGGTGACAACATCTGCAACATGCCTGTTTGGCTGCAATTATCGCCCTATTCTATTTTATGATCACTTTATTCTCTTTTTAATATTCTATGCAGAGCTCGCAATAATTGGTCTCTCTCGTTCTTGTTGTCAGAAAAAACCACTCATCCACTGACACGATGCGGAACCCTTAAACTGCGTTCTTCTTTAGCTTGCTTTTTGCTCAACCGATGAGCATTACTGTTCACTAGATCGGCTCATGGGTTTACTTGAGACACTTTACTTCGTAAAAACTCGTCAAACGGTCTTTTGAGCATGTATGTGTGCTGCTTCTTCTCTCCTCTTTAAAGCATATGACGAAATTTTTAAGGCAACAACACAATGCAAAGCAACAATAAAGACCTTTTGTGCGGACACTTTGCTTGCTTTGCTCACTTACTGATTGTCAGTAGGTGGGCGATCCCAAGGTTCGTATCGAGCGGTCAGTAAGAGACCGATTCATGTGTTACGTTCAACCCGAAACCTAAGAGCAAGAACACGAACAAAACGAAAAAATAGTTGCTGTTCAGACACTGAGCGATTCCGTCTCATTTGTTTCGGTCTTTTAAGTGAGCAGACCGCGTAGTAAAATTTGGTTGAGCATATTTTGCGAGCTCTGATTCTATGTAAACTTTGGATGGAACATGTCCTTGAAAGTGAATTTTTTACACTCTCATTTGGATTTCTTCCATGAATGCTGCAGAGACGTGCTCGTTAACACACAAAGGCATTCTAATTTTAGAAAAGCGTTACCAAGTAAAATATATACATACCATGCTCGCTGCCTATTGCTGGAATTTTTTAGGAGACTGCAAGGATATTCATCATAAAATTAGAAATAACATTATTAACTGATAGAAAATACATATTTGTTCTTCTTATTTTTCATGTTTTAAGCTCTACTAGTATCTAGTATTATTGTAGTATTTTAATAAACTGTGCCTGATGAAAACAATTGGAAACATATTTAAAATCGTGATATTATTAAACATAGAAATCACAATTTAGATACCCAGAAAAATTAAAAATGCGCGTGCTTTGATTGACCCGGCTTCAAATGCATCTTTTGTTTCGGAACGGTTGCAAAGGTATTTGAAGATGGCAACTTGATCTGCCACAGCTCGAATTAGCGGCGTTAATCAATCTGCCGCCGTCACCTCTTCACGAAAAGGCATTTTGACCGTCGGTTCTCCTTTAGACGCTTCATTTTGGTTTAAAACTAAGGCTTTGATTTTGCCATCTATTCCTGGCAATTTTCCATCTGTAAAAATGTACGCTGATTATGTATCACGACTGTCAGGTCTACAGTTAGCTGCTAGGCCGTTATGTGATAGCCGTCCAGTAAAACTCTTTCTTGGCGCGGATCTCTATCCTCTTATAGTTAGAGGGGATAGTTAATTACAATTCTAATTACATGAGGAATTGGAATTGAAACTAAAAGTCTCAACTACACAGGTAATTGTACTTGAAAGTAATGATTCCTAATTATTTTTCAATTAGCTCAATTACTTTTTAATTACAAGGAATTGAAAGGAATTGACGGAATTGGGAGGAACTGGAAGGAATTAAGAGGAATTGCTGCAATTTGGAAAGGTCCGTTATGTTAAAATATATTGCTCCCACTCTCCTTTTCTCTTTGTGACGTCACACTGTGGAACTTACAATTTCTACCCCTTATTTCAAAATTATTTCAATACCTTTCCAAATTGCAGCAATTCCTCTTAATTCCTTCCAATTCCTCCCAATTCCGTCAATTCCTTTCAATTCCTTGTAATTAAAAAGTAATCGAGCTAATTGAAAAGTAATTAGGAATCATTACTTTCAAGTACAATTACCTGTGTAGTTGAGACTTTTAGTTTCAATTCCAATTCCTCATGTAATTAGAATTGTAGTTAACTTTTAAATACTTTCGAACATGGTAGGTAATGATTACTTGTACTTGAGTTTACAGCTCTGCTTCAAACAAACTACTAAACTGGGGAGAGAAAACATATGTAATGTACATGTTTACGTACAAATTGCTGTTTTCACACCCTTTTGTATGTAACTACCTTTGAATAGGCGTAAGGATCTACTCTATACAACTTTGGTTTTAATTGCTTGTATAAAACGAGTTGCCACCATCCTTCGCTCTCTTCAGGCCTTGTTCGCTACATCGAACTAATAATCACTAATTCTTGTTAAAAACTCTCCCTAAGCGGATCAATCCTTGCAAGGTATACCAACATTGAATTGTCGAGTTTCCCAATAAAGCGGAAAATCTTTTGAATAATTAATATTAAACCTCTTGTGTTTTGTTTTGTTTTTATTTTCTTTTTTTCACATCCTTGGGTTTTTTTTTTCATTGTCCTACGACCCTAATTTTAAATCTATCGCTGCAGGCACAACACGATCACTCCTCACTTCTTCCAAATTTTATTTCTTGCATCTCTAAAGAAATATTGCAATACACTTGTCACAGTGCGAGAACGGTTCACCACAGTGTATACGCGAATTCGATAGTTTTTTTTTTTATTTTCCGTGAAATTATAGCGCAATAAATTAACACAATGAAAACAAAAGAAATATTGCAATACACTTGTCACAGTGCGAGAACGTCAATTGTACACTTACTGACACACAGCTAAGTTATTTTTTCTTCTTTGGTGACATCAAAGTTGTGTGTGTTAACCCTCAAACGTACATCGAGGGTCGTTCGTGAAGTTCGGTCACATTGATTACAACGCATTTTTTCTCTCGGTAAATCAGGTTCAAAGCATTTTTTTGGTAAAATAATCGGTTTTTTTAAAATTTTTTTATAAAGTTTTTGCCGCTAAATAAATTATAAATCATTTTCGTGTTTTTCAAAATTCATCCCGAATATCTCTTTTACATTGCGCGATATCATTGTTGAAATTTCTCTTCGGTCACATTATAAATTTATTTTTTTCCCGATTTTTATCGCTAAAAGTTGTGGCGTAAAGTTCAAGCGACATACGACAAATGTCTTGCCCGCATCGGGGCGAAGCCTGACTCCACTGACCCTGACAATATTGATTCTGTCGAGGAAGAATTAAATGTCACCTTTGAGTCGTATGTCCGCTGTTTAGCCGTACATAAACGGGTTTTCAACTTGCGGTCTTCGTAGCAAATAGATCCTCGATCACCACCAGTTAGCTCGAAACGGTCGGTAACACTGTTCGACTAGGGTTTTTCTTGTATTGAATTATGTGTTTTTATAAGGGTTTTTGACATGGGAAATTCAAATACGCGTATAGTTTTTTGGTTATTTCAAAATAAGTTTTGTTTTCCATTAATAATTTGTATGGAGGCGATTGCAGAAAAATTTAGTAGAAACAGGTGACAACATCTGCAACATGCCTGTTTGGCTGCAATTATCGCCCTATTCTATTTTATGATCACTTTATTCTCTTTTTAATATTCTATGCAGAGCTCGCAATAATTGGTCTCTCTCGTTCTTGTTGTCAGAAAAAAACCACTCATCCACTGACACGATGCGGAACCCTTAAACTGCGTTCTTCTTTAGCTTGCTTTTTGCTCAACCGATGAGCATTACTGTTCACTAGATCGGCTCATGGGTTTACTTGAGACACTTTACTTCGTAAAAACTCGTCAAACGGTCTTTTGAGCATGTATGTGTGCTGCTTCTTCTCTCCTCTTTAAAGCATATGACGAAATTTTTAAGGCAACAACACAATGCAAAGCAACAATAAAGACCTTTTGTGCGGACACTTTGCTTGCTTTGCTCACTTACTGATTGTCAGTAGGTGGGCGATCCCAAGGTTCGTATCGAGCGGTCAGTAAGAGACCGATTCATGTGTTACGTTCAACCCGAAACCTGAGAGCAAGAACACGAACAAAACGAAAAAATAGTTGCTGTTCAGACACTGAGCGATTCCGTCTCATTTGTTTCGGTCTTTTAAGTGAGCAGACCGCGTAGTAAAATTTGGTTGAGCATATTTTGCGAGCTCTGATTCTATGTAAACTTTGGATGGAACATGTCCTTGAAAGTGAATTTTTTACACTCTCATTTGGATTTCTTCCATGAATGCTGCAGAGACGTGCTCGTTAACACACAAAGGCATTCTAATTTTAGAAAAGCGTTACCAAGTAAAATATATACATACCATGCTCGCTGCCTATTGCTGGAATTTTTTAGGAGACTGCAAGGATATTCATCATAAAATTAGAAATAACATTATTAACTGATAGAAAATACATATTTGTTCTTCTTATTTTTCATGTTTTAAGCTCTACTAGTATCTAGTATTATTGTAGTATTTTAATAAACTGTGCCTGATGAAAACAATTGGAAACATATTTAAAATCGTGATATTATTAAACATAGAAATCACAATTTAGATACCCAGAAAAATTAAAAATGCGCGTGCTTTGATTGACCCGGCTTCAAATGCATCTTTTGTTTCGGAACGGTTGCAAAGGCATTTGAAGATGGCAACTTGATCTGCCACAGCTCGAATTAGCGGCGTTAATCAATCTGCCGCCGTCACCTCTTCACGAAAAGGCATTTTGACCGTCGGTTCTCCTTTAGACGCTTCATTTTGGTTTAAAACTAAGGCTTTGATTTTGCCATCTATTCCTGGCAATTTTCCATCTGTAAAAATGTACGCTGATTATGTATCACGACTGTCAGGTCTACAGTTAGCTGCTAGGCCGTTATGTGATAGCCGTCCAGTAAAACTCTTTCTTGGCGCGGATCTCTATCCTCTTATAGTTAGAGGGGGGGGGGAACTCAAAACTGCGCAGAGCACAGTATTCGGGTGGATTATAACTGCACAGAGTATTACGGTAAATTTTTTTTATTTATTTAACTTCTGTTTCAGGTTTGCTATCTGGCTTTAAACACATGTAATTGCTGTTTTGTTTTTCTATTAATAGCTCAGTTGATATTTAGTACCGCAATTAAAGTTGTCTTTAAAAAATAAGAAAACAAGTTTTTAAAATATTTTTTTCCTGAAATTATTTTAACAAAGGTAGGAACAAATATTACTAATTTTATATTTCAAATAAAATGTTATGTTTACAAAAAAATTCAGTTTTGTACGAGTGTGTCTTATGCGTCAACATTTTGTCCAATGTCCAAATTTAATTAGAGATTTTAATGGAAATTTATAAAACTTTAATTCCATTATTTGTGTTTTTCTAATCTGTATGATTGTAGATTGTCAATGTTTTAAAAATTAGCTGCCAGTTTTTGTCTAAATGTTTTTTATTTGTGTTGGAAATTCTTATATAAAACACATATATAAACTCTTATTTTAATTTGATTTTTTTTTTTATACCATATCCCTTATGGTGAGTGTTAGAGTTTCTCTTTTTCCCGGACTTTTCATTTCCCGGGAAACCATGAAAAAATTTTGCCTTTCCCGGGATTCCCGGAAATTTTCGCGCAGTAGTAAAACATGACAAACTATGTTAATTTTTTTCAATTTTGCAGTATGTACTTACAGTATGCAAAACCCATATTCGTACACCCACTAAAAATTGGAAATTAATGAACTGTTCAATACAATAAGCGCATTTTTCAAAATTTCATATAGATTTATTATTTTTATGGTAAAAAAAAGCTCATATATTATTAACTCATAAATCAGACGCTAGATGGCGGAGTATTCATATAATGGATGACAAAAACCGTATTCGTACAGCTGGCAACGCTATATTATTGTTGTAGTTAACGGGAGTTGTAAACGAAATTTTATTTCTGTGCTTCCCCTTTTTTGTTGCTGAAGACTATATTATCAAAAAATAATAAATTCAGTGCAGTTATTACAAAAACTTCGTGACATGGGTAGAAAATCAAGCGAACTTTCGGACGAACAACGAAAAATAGTAATAGATCTTCACATTGATGGAAAATCTTTACGGGAAATCGCAAAAATAATGAAGCGCAGTGCTTCTACAATACAATACGTCGTTTCTACTTACAAAAAAAGTGGCCAATTTAAAAAAGCGCGACGAAATGTAAACCGTTCCAAGCTCTCAAGAAGACACTGCTCATTTCTACGTCGTCAAATCCGCATCGATCCTTCTATAAGTGGCGTACAACTGGCTGCAAGTTTGGAACAGGACTTTGGAATTCGCGTTACACCTCAAACAGTGCGAAATTACATCAAAAAAATTGGATTTAAAAGTCGGTATGCGGTGAGAAAACCATTTATTAGCAGGATAAATAAGAAAAACGGATTGTGTTTTCAAAAAAATACCAAAATAAAGACTATAACTTCTGGAAAAGAGTTATTTTTTGTCTAAATGCTTTTTATTTGTGTTGGAAATTCTTATATAAAACACATATATAAACTCTTATTTTAATTTGATTATTTTTTTTTATACCATATCCCTTATGGTGAGTGTTAGAGTTTCTCTTTTTCCCGGACTTTTCATTTCCCGGGAAACCATGAAAAAATTTTGCCTTTCCCGGGATTCCCGGGAATTTTCGCGCAGTAGTAAAACATGACAAACTATGTTAATTTTTTTCAATTTTGCAGTATGTACTTACATATATATTTATTTGTTAATTCATGAGATCATATAGTTCAAGCTGCAAGTAAAACAAAAACATGATAAACAAAAAACATTCATTTTATAGTATATATAAAAATATTAGTTAAGCAATAAAAGTTATTTTAAGTCTTTTTGAAAATAAGTTTTTTTAACGGAAAGAGCATTAAAAGTTTGATCAGGCAGTCTGTTTCTAATTCTATTTACAAATTGCCCTGTTGTTCCAAATATTCTCTCGCTTTTAACTGATGTTGGGCCTGATTCAATAAAATGGTGAAATTTTCCGTTGCTTTTCACTTGCTTCGTAAAATTGTAAATCCTTTTTTATCGATAATTTAGTAGTCTTTTACTTGATGCAACATTTGCATTTGATATGGCATCGGTTAAAATATCCTCAATGGTCTTTCGGTACTAATGTCACAAATAGGAATTTCGTCCGAGTCCAGAACTTCGTCGATAACGTCTTCTTTAAAAAGTCGAGTATAAACTTTTTCAGCGTACGCGATCACATTTTGTTTTGAAGCAGTTTGAAATAAGTTATTAGCATTCTTATCAAATTCTGTTGGATCTTTAAGATATTTCACTAAAGTATAAAGTCGCGTGCCCCTTCTTTCTGCAATTCGCTTCTTTAAAGCTTCTAAGATTTGCTCTGTCGAAGGTGTTTAAATTTCCCGGGAAACCGGGAATCCCGGGAATTCCCGGCAGGGAAATCGCGGGAGAGAAACTCTAGTGAGAGTGTATATCATTTGATACGATAAAAAGTGTAACGCATTAAAGAAGACGAGTTAGACCCCAAGTATCTTAAGACCAAATTCGTTTCAGGGCTTTTTAAGACGTCCGTCTGTCTGGCTGGCTGGTGAGCAGGATAACTAGAGTAAACCTTAACGGATCGGTACGAAAATTTACCAGTATTAATATTTTTTAAAACGAAGTAGTGGGATTGTTATGGGCAGAATAGTCCCACCCCTTCTGGTACCTCCCATACAAAATTACCTATTTTTGGATAATTACTATTTCTTCAATAACTTCCAAACGGACATCTGGAAGATATTTGAATGTGGTTAGTTTAATTATTTTGTAATAGTATACAAACCTTAAGAAAACTAAAACCTTTGTCACACCCCTTCTGG
The DNA here is from genome assembly GCA_964034835.1 of Muscina levida. NCBI lineage: Eukaryota > Metazoa > Arthropoda > Insecta > Diptera > Muscidae > Muscina > Muscina levida. Next base: position 77,369,128 of record OZ035880.1, read on the forward strand.
TACTTCCCATACAAATGACGGAATTGGCCGTCCTAGCTTTACATACATATCCTTTTTGTAAGTTAACTGAATTCGCTAAAATTTTGCGAATGATATTCGGTTCATGCCTTCTCGTACCTCCCATACAAAATTAACTATTTTTGCAAAATTAATATTTCTCCCATAACTTCCGAACGGACACTTGGGGTGGTAATGCAAATTGGACGATTAATTTATACTATGATAGGAGGCAATACCTCATAAAACATTACTATTTGACACACCCCTTCTGGTACCACCCATACAAATGGCCAATCTCACCCACATAGTCTTATCTTATATTGTCTTATCTTTACCTGACTGAAATTTCTGTACTGGTTACTGTATTATTTATATTTATTTATTACACTAGTTTACAGCCATTTTGGTCTTTGGATACCACTATTTTTTTATGATAGAGGACGGGTTTCTGATTAAAAAAAAAAAATTTAAAAAAAATTTTTATGGAGTGGATTTTTTTTAAAAAATTTTTTTGTACAATTTTTTTCTTTGTTGACGGTACCTTTCGATTTTAACCTATATTTCAAGTTCTAGACGGACGATCAGGACAAAAAAGGTACCAAATTTTTTAAAATCAATTGGCCAACAAAAATTATGCCACTTTAAGTCAACAAATTGCTTTATTTTGCCATACTGCCTGAATTCACCTGAAAAATTTAACTTTTTTCATGAAAAATAGCGTCTCCTTTTTTAGTTTTTAAATAATGAAAAATTGAAAACTAGAGGTAAAATTTTTTTGAAACCTTCTGCGTATAGTGAACACCTTAGCAAATAAATGTTGTATTGCAGAAGAGAATCTATGGACTAGTTAAAAAGTAATGGCCTCTGAAAGTTGGCATACAGAAATTAAGTTTTTATAAATATTTGAATTTTTGCATTTGTCGGAGCTGCAGAATATGGTCCGAAAGCCCAAACAACAACAAAAATATACCATTCACTTCGTCTTGGTCCCATAACATCGAAATAGTAGGTCAAAATGGGAGCCGAGGCCCATGATGCACTTGGGGGGGTCAAGAAAGGGGCTCCTTGGATTCTATGATGACCGCCTATGTGCGGGTACTCAAATGAAAGATATTTTCGAGACGAATACAACGGTCGGACCCGTAGAGTCTTAAAATTGACACCACTGGTTTGGTATCAAAAATAACTTTCATTTGAGTACCCGCACATAGAGGACCCAAGGGGACCCTTTTTTGACTCCCAAGGTCCCCAATAAGTCTTAAAAATTACACCATTGGATTCGGCTCGAAAATATCTTTCATTTGAGTACCCGCACATAGGCGGTCATCATAAAATCCAAGGAGCCCCTTTCTTGACCCCACCAAGTGCATCATGGGCCTCGGCTACCATTTTGACCTACTATTTCGATGTTATGGGACCAAGACGAAGTGAATGGTAAATTTTTGTTGTTGTTTGGGCTTTCGGACCATATTCTGCAGTTCCGACAAATGCAAAATTCAAATATTTATAAAAACTCAATTTCTGTATGCCAACTTTCAGAGGCCATTACTTTTTAACTAATCGATAGATTCTCTTCTGCAATACTACATTTGTTTGCTAAGGTGTCCACTAAACGCAGAAGGTTTCAAAAAAATTTTATCTTGAGTTTTCGATTTTTCATTATTTAAAAACTAAAAAAGGAGACGCTATTTTTCATGAAAAAAGCTCAATTTTTCAAGTAAATTCAACCAGTAGGGCAAAATAAAGCAATTTGTTGACTTAAAGTGGCATAATTCTTGTTGGCCATTTGATTCTAATAAGTTTGGTACCTCTTTTGTCCTGATCGCCCGTTTAGAACTTGAAATATAGGATAAAATCCAAAGGCACGGCCAACAAAGAAAAAAATTTTACAAAAAATTTTTTTAAAAAAAATCCACTCCATAAAAAATTTTTTTAATATTTTTTTCTTAATCAGAAACCCGTCCTCTATCATAAAAAAATAGTGGTGTTCAAAGACCAGAGAAAAAATAATTATTTGTAAAGTAGTGTTATTACTTTATTATTTATATTTGTTTAATTCTATATGTATTTATTATGTTTATTATTTTTTTTTATTTTTTATAAAATTTTTTTTTTTGAAATTTTCATTTTATTTAACATATATATTTAGCCGCGCGAAGCCACTAGGCTTGTCTGCAGGAAAAAAGTACATGTTGTAATAGACGAACATTTTAACAAAATTTAAATTAACTTAAAGATAACTTAAAATATAAATATTTAAATTTTATATTTTTATGATATTGTCATAGTTCGGTTTGAGATCAGTTCTATTGGCAATTATTTATTATTGCCAATAGGTTTTTAGTCAAGAGTGTGAAATGTATTATGTTGACAGCAGGTTAGGCGTATGACGTCATTTCGACATTAACCACAATGTCTCGTCAGCGCCCTTTTGCTGTGCCTTCTCCTCTATCATCGCAAACCTTAAGTGAAGAAAACATCTCAAAGCTAATGAGAACTTTTCCCAACGGTGCGAAGAAAGCATCCTCGAAGCGCACAACATGCCAACATAATACACACACAAGCACTTGCCTATGCATATGTCCATCGGACGCAATTGCACAGCGGTTTTGTTGTTGGCAAAGTGCCAACCCCGTTCTGCGTACCGTCAGTGTATCATCGTTCTTGAGTTTGTTTTTTGTTGATCTGTATTGAATTATGATATTGTCATAGTTCGGTTTGAGATCAGTTCTATTGGCAATTATTTATTATTGCCAATAGGCTTTTAGTCAAGAGTGTGAAATGTATTATGTTGACAGCAGGTTAGGCGTATGACGTCATTTCGACATTAACCACAATGTCTCGTCAGCGCTCTTTTGCTGTGCCTTCTCCTCTATCATCGCAAACCTTAAGGGAAGAAAACATCTCAAAGCTAATGAGAACTTTTCCCAACGGTGCGAAGAAAGCATCCTCGAAGCGCACAACATGCCAACATAATACACACACAAGCACTTGCCTATGCATATGTCCATCGGACACAATTGCACAGGAGTTTTGTTGTTGGCAAAGTGCCAACCCCGTTCTGCGTACCGTCAGTGTATCATCGTTATATTTTTTTAAAAGAAATTTTCTTAAACTAATTTCAGCTACTTGATTGTTTTTTTTTTCTTCAAATTTTTTAAGCTATTTTCTTTTAAATGTATTTCTAATATTAATAATATTGATAGGCAGCATGTTTAAAACGGTTGGCAATTGAACGGCTATTGTACTTTTCCCATAGTTATTACGAAAGGCCGGTATTTGAAATCTTCCCTCGGATCTTCTTCGCGTATTATGTTGGTGGTCTAATCTTACGTATTATGTCGAGATATATTTATTATTTGTTTTTATTTATTTAACAAATAATCTACTACGCCCATTTTACAGACCACCCCCATTTTTTTGGTGAGTGTTTTTATTGATAAAATAAAATAAAAATATGATCGTGCAAAGTTTCGTGTCAATGCGGCTTTTCAAAAGCGAGTTACGACTTTCTTCTGGCTAGATTTAGCATTTGGACCACTGTGCAGCGTGGCCCTCTAAAGTTGGTCACCTCGTGTGTTTCAAAATTTAAAATGCTTGAGGAATATGTATTTATGAAACGATTTAGAAGATAGTGCTTCGAAAAACCTTTAAAAAGCATGCTTAACTACATGTATATGTTATCTCATTTAGGTCAAGAGATATTTGAGAAAATAAAAAAAAAGTGTAATTTTTGGACGAGGTTGATTTTGTATTTTTAAGGTGAGCTGAGTTTTTCTTTGATTGTAAAGATATTTATATCGTTATAAAATTCTGAATGAAATTGCTGAAAAAATTATGGAAATATTTTGTTCCAATCAAAAGTTATAAGCATCGCAAGTAAAAGATTCTAAAAAAGGCCTATTTTTAATGTTTTTTTGCAAAAAGGCGACAATATTCTTTCGTTTGTAAAAAAAAAAATTTCTTCCGGGAGGTGGCAATTTCTTTATTATTTCTCACATTTAATGCTAAATTTTAATCAGTTCAGCAAAATGGTTCCCCGGCAAGGGAAGTCAAAAATACCCCAATGTTTTGAAAAAAAGTATTGTTGTTTTTGATAATTCTCAAATCGCAAAGCGTCAACGGGAATGCTCATTATATATTTTTTTGACCACATATGTGGACCATAAACAAAGACAGTGTGGCCATTTTAGTAAAAAAAAAACGGAATTTTGGAACATATTTTCCCCGTTTTGACAATTTTATGTACATTTTTCCAAAATTTCGTTAAGATATTCAAGTCCATTTGAATTTTACTCTATTTTTCATATGAGATATTATTTCTCCGTTTTGACCAAATGTTATATCTGACTCAGTAAATTATTAAATTTCATGTTATTCCCTTTCCAACGATATGCAATACTTGTATGTCAAATTTTTTCTGAATAATTATAATCAAACTTCAATACCTCCGTTAAAAAAAGTATATATCGTGAAACACACATATATATGGCGGCTATATCTAAATCTGAACCGATAGTGTAAAAAAGCTAAGATGTGCAAAGTTTTGTTAACATCAGAGCAAAAATATGGTTTTTGACTACAATAATGTATAAAAGGTAATCCTAATTTGTATGGGAGGTACCAAAAGGGGCGGGGCAAGCGGATCCATTCTTTTAGCTTCGTAGAGCCCTCGAAAGTGAAGTTAGTGACAGAATAGTGGTTTATGTGAAATAGGTTATTTTGTGTGGGAGGTACTTAAAGGGGCGAGGCTATTTCGCCCATTTTCCAACCAACATCGCGACTAGTGAATTTTATGCCACTGGTAAATTTTTATTTAAATTGATTAAGAACTACTCTACTTATCGTCTAAACATTTACCCAGGCGGCCAGACCTACATAGCTTTATTGGGTTAAAAAGCCCCAAAACCTATTTTTCTAAAGAAATCTAGGATCTCAGTTATATGCTCTGATGGGCTTAACTTACCCCTCCATGCTCTACTGAGTTGCAAGTCTATTCCGATGCCGCCGTGAAGTTACACGCGGAGGTATCTACGTCCGCGTTAAATTGACCAATGGTCAAGTTGGGACGCATTTGCTTCACTCAAAAACGCGGATTAAAACGATATCATTGCCCCGCCTAGAACTCTGTGGTGCAGTACTGGCTTTAGAGCTTCTCAGGACAACTCTCCTTGAAATAGACATACGTCTTAATAAGGTCTATAACATATACAGTAGACCATTTCATTTTACCAATTTTTTCTAAAAGTCATTGGGATAATATATTTTCTAATTCTACTTAAAAAAACAAAAATTTTGGTATATAAAACTTGAAAATTGATCAACGTTTAGGGGTCGCGCAAAATCGTTTAAGGTTTTTGGCTGTAAAAAGGCATGTTTCAAAAATACTGATTTACTTATATGATTAAAAGTTGTGATACGCTTGACCGATTTTGATCAGAATAGACTTGTTTTAAAGGTAATAATATTTCACACATTTTCTGTGAAGACATCAAAACATTTCAGATAGTAGTTTGAGTTTAAAAACCCTTCAAACCTAAAAATTTTAAAATTTAAATTCAAAATTTACCCACTTTTGCCCATTAAAAAATTATTTTTTTAGTTTTGACTCTAATTTTTGTATATCTTTAAATGCACAATTGACAAACACTTCCTAACGATACTTTTGATGTATGGCAGGACCATGCAAATCACATATGTTCAGCAGCAGCAATAATAACACTGTCACAAAATTTCCGGGACATTTAATAATACATTTTAATGTAAAATTTCACGCTGAATTCAAATCTGCTCTCAGATATGTGGAAAGTAGAACAGATTTTGAGATATTGTCCAATTTCCATTTTTAGTGTTTTGAAAAAAGGTAGGTCTACTAAAATGCCATTTTCTCTGGCCATAATTCACCGATTTTACTGAACTGTAACAAAAATAAAAGTTAATAAACTTATTTCTTAAAAAAACGATAGTTAATTAAAATCCAATCATTAATGACGAAGTTATGGCACATCAAAGTTGGATTTTTGTAAAAATTATAATGATTTTTCAAGTTTTCGCTGCCTTTAATAAAGTTTTTTTTCGTGTTTCCGTAAAAATTGCTCCGGTTTCAGACTATTACATGATAGAATAATATGTTACAAAAATTTTTTGCCCTTGGTGATCAAAATCGGTTGAAAAATAAACGCTACATTCACAATTAAGTACAGATACCTCTTCTTGAGAGTAGTAGTAATTGTTGTTTTGCTTGCTCTCCGAAATATAACTCAAGTTTTTTGTTAAACAAGTCACATAGGAATATCCAAAAAAAAAACTTGGTTTATTTTACCAAATACTGCAAATGCGGAAGGATTTTTTATCCGATTTTGATGACCAAGGGCAAAAAATTTTTGTAACATATTATTCTATCATGTAATATTCTGAAACCGGAGCAATTTTTACGGAAACACGAAAAAAACTTAATTAAAGGCAGCGAAAACTTGAAAAATCATTAAAATTTTTACAAAAATCCTACTTTGAAGTGCCATAATTTCGTCATTAATGATTGGATTTTAATCAACTATCGTTTTTTTAAGAAATAAGTTTATTAACTTTTATTTTTGTTACAGTTCAGTAAAATCGGTGAATTATGGCCAGAGAAAATGGCATTTTAGTAGACCTACCTTTTTTCAAAACACTAAAAATGGAAATTGGACCATATCTCAAAATCTGTTCTACTTTCCACATATCTGAGAGCAGATTTGAATTCAGCGTGAAATTTTACATAAGGATCAACTATTTAGAAGCCGGGATCAAAAATTTGTTGCATTGTGTAATCAATAGTGATAAAAATTAAACGAAAACTGTGTACTATGTATATTTTTAGTAAGGAAAACGATTTAGGTAATTAAAAAGAAGACTTTTTTCAAATTGGATACGATAACACCTTTTGTGTTCTTTTTCAAAACATTTCAGATAGTAGTTTGAGTTTAAGAACCCTACAAACCTAAAAATTTTAAAATTTTAATTCAAAATTTACCTACTTTTGCCCATTAAAAAATTATTTTTTTAGTTTTGGCTCTAATTTTTGTATATCTTTAAATGCACAATTGACAAACACTTCCTAACGATACTTTTGATGTATAATATAATGAATCGAATTTTTAATTGTTGCTGAAATTTTTACTATTTCGCTGGTGATGAGCTAAATGGATTAATTCAGGTCAACATTTTTGTGGTCAAAATTTACATTCAAAACTGGTTTACGTGTCCCCTTGCAACACAAGCCCCATTAAACGACATTTTGTTGATAGAATCCTAAAAAAATACCGCAAATCAAATGAAATGATAGCAAATGTTGCACTCAAAACTTTTGTGTGGCATTTATGGTATATAAGTGAAATCGCGTTCGGCTTTTTTCTTTTCGACCCCACGCATACCGAAGGAACTTTAATTAAAATTACATCTGCATAAAGCGAAGGAAATGTTACAAAAATGATTTCAGAAAATACTATGAAATTCTTCAATATTATTAGAGTAGACAGCAGTTTTCTTGCTATCCACCCGTCAAATTGGCCCAAGAATGAGAATTGTAAACGGATTAAAGAAATTGTGAAAAACATCAGCGTTGTCAACGATTGCTATTGGGCTTATTAAAACTGTGAACAACACTTTGATAAAGGATAATAACCAGCAAAACTAATAAGTACAAGTCATCTAAAAACGCAATAAAACATACAAAAAGAACACAAAAGGTGTTATCGTATCCAATTTGAAAAAAAGTCTTCTTTTTAATTACCTAAATCGTTTTCCTTACTAAAAATATACATAGTACACAGTTTTCGTTTAATTTTTATCACTATTGATTATTATTGCTGCTGCTGAACATATGTGATTTGCATGGTCCTGCCATACATCAAGAGTATCGTTAGAAAGTGTTTGTCAATTGTGCATTTAAAGATATACAAAAATTAGACCCAAAACTAAAAAAAAAAATTTTTTAATGGGCCAAAGTAGGTCAATTTTGAATTAAAATTTAAAAATTTTTAGGTTTGAAAGGTTAAACTCAAACTATTATCTAAAATGTTTGATGTCTTCACAGAAAATGTGCGAAATATTATTACCTTTAAAACAAGTCTAATCTGATTAAAGTCGGTCAAGCGTATCAAAACTTTTAATCATATAAGTAAATCAGTATTTTTGAAACATGCCTTTTTGCAGCCAAAAACCTTAAACGATTTTGCGCGACCCCTAAACGTCGATCAATTTTCAAGTTTTATATACCAAATTTTTTGTTTTTTTAAGTAGAATTAGAAAATATATTATCCCAATGACTTTTCGAAAAAATTGGTAAAATTAAATGGTCTAATATACAGTAGACTTCGGATAAGTGCACATCGGTTTTCGCGCGACTTTTTGTGCACTTAAGCTGTTTTTGCATTTATACAACACTCGGATAAGTGCACAACTATTGCATATATACAAACATTGCATAAGTGCACGATTATTGCATTTATACAAACATAAGATAATTTATATTAATCTGTAACCCCAGTTCAGTTTGGACGAAACTTTAAGAAAATAATCAAAATATAAAGCTGTTTAATGTTTTTATTTATAATCCAGTGTTTAATAATTCAAGCTCGTGGTCTTATTATTATTTATTGAATAATTAAACACTAGATTACAAAAAACAGGTCGAAAAATAACCAAAGGGTTTTTATTTATATTTGGTTTACATTACATAACAGGTTTTAAATAAAAACTAATAAAAATCAGTTCAGTTTAAGGTAACAAAATCACAAATGTATGTTTCATTGTTTTAGTGTTTTTCATATTCCATACAAAAATATTAAAAATATTCAGTTCTGTGCCAAAACAAGAGCTGTTATTAAATCACTTTAATCATATTTTGAACCATTGTTTTTTGCAAAATACATATTATATTGCACTCAATTCGATTCACCTAAAACACGTGTGCTGAAAAAGTCTGAAATCTTTTTTTGAACCGTGTTTTCTGTTCCAACCTTATATATTTTTTTCTCCAGTTTCTCTAAATCATAATCTACTTTTTTGTAGTATGAGAGATTTGCATTTATGCATGCAAAGTTTTACTAAAAAAGTACTTTCAGGTTAGCAAAAGTTGTGCATTGATCCGGTTTTTGCATTTATGTGTGTTGCACTTATTCGTGTATTTTTGTATGTAAACGTACAAAAAAGGCTAATGGCTTCAAGTTTCAGTGCACTTATGCTGTTTTTGCATTTATGCGATGTGCACTTATCCGTAGTATACTGTATATATAATAATATAATATAAGCTCTTGTTTTGTATTGTTGATATATATGTGTAAAAAATGAATGTGTTTTCATCGTTCGGTTCAAGATCTATTATATTATTGCTAATAGAATGAGTTTTACAAGAGTCGTGTGAAATGGATTATGTTGACAGCTGGCAGGGCGGATAGCTAACATACTTTGATGGTTGCCAAACCATCTCATCAGTATCCTTAGCTGTACCTGCTCCACTCATTATCACAACATTAAGTGTTAAAAGCTTCAAGAAATCATTGTAACTCCCAAACACACCGGTGCGAAAATGATATCAACGAAGACCACACGTCAACATAATCCACACAAGCTCTTGTCTATGTCTATGCTTTGTCCATCGGACATTTGTACACCCCCAAAAGGAAGGGTTTTGTATGGGAGGTGAGAGTAGTTTTTGACCGATCGGTCTCATCTTACTACTCAACCTCCGCTTAGCGTAGGGAAGGTTGCATACAAAGTTTCAGCTTTATTGCACTTAAAATACGGCTGTAATCGCAGGGACAGACCCAAAAAAAGGGAAGATTGTATGGGAGGTGGGAGTAGTTTTTGAACGATCGGGCTGTTCTTAGAACTTAACCTCCGCTTTTAGGATAGAAGCTTGCATTCCAAATTTCAGCTCGATAACTCTTAACCCGCGGCTGTCATTGCGGGGACGGACATACAGACAGACGGTTACCTTTAAATCGACTCCGATTTCGATGGTAGGTAGAATAAAATGCTGAATGAAAGTCGACTTCGTGTGTGATTGTTATGTGAATTATACATTATAACAGCAATTAGATTTATAAAGGGGGCGTATTAGATCTATAAAATGCGGTAAAATTAAGGACTTAAATACAAAAAGATTTACATGTTTTCATATACTTTATAAAAATGTTTAATTTTTGTGGAGCAAGAAAAAGTTTATGAAATGCTTAGTTTTATATTAGACGTCGGAGTCAAAAGTGTGTAAAGGACGAAAAGTAGCGTTTGATAAAACACGAACAATGATATGCACAAACAGCACAATAAATTAATAATTTTTGGTGTAGGGTGACCAACATTTTTTAACGTTTATAACTTTTTTGTTTGTGAATTTAAGTAAATACTTCTTCTTCTTTAATGTCCATAACTTTTTTGTTTGTGAATTTAAGTAAATACTTCTAAAGCAAAAGTTTCATGGTTTGGAGAGGCCTTCATGGACGTTACAAGAAATGACCATCATATGGATATAAAAAACGACATACAGGAAGTTAAAGTCAAAATAGACTTCGATGTCAAAAGTGATTAAAGGGAAAACGGAGCCTTCTACATATCAAAAACAACGGTATGGGTTTTTTTCAATATGACATCAAATAACAAAGCAGCTCAATAATACATATTAGGGTGTTTTGAAATTGTCTTAGCATAATCTTTAATTGTAGAGGTGTCCACATCAACTTTTTTTCGACCCATACTAATGCGATGTAATATTGTTCACGACCATAAAACGCCAAATTTTATTACAAAAAATTAATACCTCGCGGGTTTTTATTTTGTTTTTTTTTTGGCATTTATTCCCTTTGGAATTAAACAAGGGGAATTAAAATGCGGAATAAATGGGGAATTAAAATGCGATTGCAAAGTGCTTTCTTTCCCGCTACCGGGATTTGAATATCATCCCGTTGTTTAAATCAAAATGTTTTATACAGACTGTTGGATAATATTTTTGATTCCTATGATGACTTAATTAGATGTTATGTATAAAATGTAATACAGTTTTGTAAAAATTTATTAACAATAGGCATGTATTATAATGTGATGTATATTTATTTTTTTTTATTTTTAGGACATTCACCGCCGTCAAATTCAGTACCAGCAAGTGTTAGCTCTTCCCCATAGCACAAAACTACGGGCAATCTCGCCACATTATATATAACATCATTCTTTGACAACATTTATTGCATAGTACTGGAGGTAAACTGTTCAAGCTGCGGAAGTCTTAATCGCAATTGTATGTTAAAGACGTGGACAAAATCAACTGAATATATCAACACTCTAAAATATGACACCGCTGCTATGTTATTCATACATTCCCCTTCTCCGTTATTAATTAATATAAACTTCAAAAATAATATGTTATCAACCAGATATATAAACAACGGATATCTTATGAAACACAAAAACGAAAGGAAACTGCGATGGAAATCAAAAAAAAAAACAGATAACCAGTTTAAAAGAAGTTTTATGCTAATAATTTAAAAGTATCTCGTTGATTTTACATGTAATTGTCACAAGAAGGTAACAATAACTATTCTTTTTTCGAAATATAAAACACATTGTTTTAAACATGCTGGGAAGCACCGAGCAAATACACATAATGCTCCCTATTTAGATCCGCGTAAACTAGCGAATTTAGCAATGTTTATCTTGCTACAACCACCTAATGAACATACTAAACATTAACATTTGAATAAGATATTCTATTTTTCAAAGCATTGGACTTCCCGCCTTTTTCACTTCAGCTAGATATAATAAAAGTCAATTGCCACCGAAACAAAAAATTCGTAATGATCGTTCTCCTATGCGGGTCAGTACAAATGTAATATACTCTACCGGTTCGTTAACATCCTAAGCAAAAATTAAGCATACAAATCGAATTGAAAAATTATAGCCGAACATAACCCTTTATTTTTTTTTAACATAAAATTTTACAATAAACATGAATACTACAAAAGGTATCTTCGTTCATATAAACTTTGATAAGTTAAAGGCTGATGATGTCAATTTTATTTGTATTATGTATATTTGATCTACAAACAGATATCATAAAACAGCAGAATATTAAATCCGTTTACTTTTGCAGTTTGTGACATCTTCCTCTAAAGCCTTGTTACAACCGAATAAAAAGGGACTCCGCGAAAGCACTAAAAAATTCCAAAACAATTTCACTCAAGACCAGAGCGCAGACCCGCGGATGAATAAATAAAAAATTTGCAATTCTTTAAGACATAATAGCCAAAATATGAAATATTCAACGAAATAAATTAATAATTTAGAAGAAAATAACATCAACATACATATAGAAATACACGTTTTATGTTCGGAAATAATATATTCAATTTGTGAGAAAACAAAACCCCAATTATGGCGTTAAAACATTGAAAAATCATCAGGCCAACAACATTAGGCCAACTGTATGCCTAAATTAAGTGAATCGAATAATTTGTATTTTGCTTTAAAACTTACACCACTTATTGTTTCACATTTCATTTTTCATTCTAAATAATTAAACCGATTTTTATTATTTTTAACACCATAAATACTCACATTTCCAAATATTTGACTTTTATGCGGTAATGAGATAGGTAATGTATGTATTTGAGAGGGGTCTTTCTTAATAATAATAGTTTTTGAAAATTCTGCATGTTAGGTTAAAGTTTAATTTACAACTATTTTTTATTTATTCTATTAAAATGCTGCCACTAAAATTACTCATCGACATATTTTCAATATGTATAAATTAGGTGTGGTAAGCACCAAACCAGACATGATAAAAAAAAGTGTATTCTTGCTCCTATCATATTCTTCTTCATCAGATTATAAAAAATTATCAATACTAAACATTTCAAACGTTTATCTCTAATTTTATTCAAATAAAAAAACATGTTGTCGAAAGTCGACTACGACATATGTAATAAGGGTTATTATGTAACATGCAGTACAGACAATCTTGCAATGAATTAGAACTACTACTCGGCCAAAAAAATTCTTAATGAACTAAAAACGGGACCCTAAAAAAATGTATGAGGTTAAATTTTTAAATATCGTTACAAATCATATAAAATTATATATTGATAAATATTCTTCCCAAACAAATAGCACTAGGTAAGTGTTATATGTCGACCACATCTAACATGTGGTTAACTAAAAACTAATTTCTCTGACAGTTACGGCTATGAAGGCAAGCAACGCTATGAGTAAGTACATTCTCTTTCATTTGATGCAAAAAGTTGTTGAACTGATGCCAATTGGTTAACATACTCTTTGCAAAAAAATCAAAACAAACAACAGCGATAGCTCTGTGTAAGCGATGTAGAATATCAATCCGAAAGTGCCGGGTTCGATTGTCGGCCGGTTTACTGGCCGATCAATGGAAAATTACTTTCCAAATACTTTCGAGTTATCCAGCCAACAAGACTTATCCCAGATTAGTGTTTTTGTCCCGAGAATTCCCGGAACAAAATTTCCGGGAATTCCAACCAGTTTTATGTCCTGAAATTCTGAGAGTGGGACTGAGATTTCCCTGGATTTTATTAAGCAAATTCATTGAGTTATTGTCAAATTTTGTATAAGTTAAAATCCCCAGAAACCATAAGTTAGTAAGTGTACCAAATTTGTACCTTAAATTCAATTATTGGTGACATATTATTGACCATGACTATCGTTTTCTAAACGTTGTGTTTAGCTTTCAAATATAATTACACAGTGACACAAAATTTAACTTTCCGAATCGGAATGGGATGATACCAAAAAAAAAAATGAAAGGAGACTGTCGCTGGCTGCGACACGAGTTTTCCCTGCGGGGACAGCGAATTTAACAATCCCGAAAAAACACACTTTGGCACAAATATAAATGTGTACAAATGTAGATGGATGATGTTTATTTCTAAAAAAATCAAAATTAAACAAACAAATAAAAATATGTACCTTACGTACTTACCGCAGTCTTTGTCCCCAGCAAACTGATCATAACGATCGAGCCACTGTTTGATTGGGCCTACTTCTACTGCTTTGTTTATGTTTTTTATAACCGTTATTTTCCATTGAACTAAACTAATGCAGTAGAATGTAGGGCAAACGACTGCGGTTAGTTCGTAAACAAATGAGGGCAAAAGAGAATAACAATAACAGTTCATTGAACTAAATAAGAAAACAGATGTAACTCAAACATAATGATCATGTTAACAACCAAAATAATAATGATCATTAAAACAACAAAATAACCAAAACAACATAATGAACATAAGTGAGAATAAAAATAGGAGCACCGGCGACATCCCCGCCTCCGTGGATCGGTCACGATTCACTACTCCACATCTGCAAGCTTCGATACGAGGCGCTTCAAAATTCCGCTGCTAGTTCTGACAGCGGCTCGACTAATAATGCCATCACTGCCCTTAAATACTTCCTCGATGCGTCCTCTCTTCCAGTCTCGGCGCGAAACAGCCGGGTCACATATGAGCACGAGATCACCAGGAGCTACAGGCTTTGTGTGTTCACACCATTTGGACCGACGTGTAAGTGTGGGCAAATACTCAACAATCCACCTTTTCCAAAAGTGGTCACGCAACTGGCGGGCAATTCTCCACTGCTTCCTTAGGAACACTGGCTTTTCGATGACTGTGCCTTCTGGCGTCTGGGCTGTATTTGCAGCACCTAATAGAAAATGATTCGGCGTTAATGGTTCCTCGTTCTCATGGCTGACAGGCAAATGAGTCAATGGGCGAGAATTGACAATGTTTCCAGCTTCAATTAAAAAACTCAAAAATGTGTGTTCTCTTGGGGCGACTTCCTTCAGTGTTACACGGAGAACCTTTTTGACACATTGAACCATTCGCTCCCATATACCACCTTCTGCTGGATTGTGTGGGCAATTGAACTGCCAATCTTGGATACGAGCCACATCAAATACCTCTTCGAATCGCTTAGCTTCTTGGTCAACTCCAACGAAATTCTTTCCATTGTCACTTCTGACCTTTAACGGAGTGCCACGACGATTTATAAAATTTCGTATAGCCAAAATACAAGCGTCTGTGGAAAGATCGAAGGCCACCTCCAAATGCACAGCTCTAATCGTAAGGCATGTGAAAAGAGCCACCCAGCGTTTTTTGTGACGCCGACCAATGGTAATGTTGACGGGGCCAAAGTAGTCCACACCGGTATAAGAAAATGGGCGCACATATGGAGTCAATCGATCGCTCGGCAACGAACCCAATGGTAACCAGCTGGCGGCATCGATACGACCGTTCACTCGGAGCAACTGTTTTTCATCAAAATAAGGCGAAAGAGTATACAGGTCATCTGATGTTAGTAAGGCACCACCGGATTTTAAAATTTTGAATTGATAGGCGAAACTTTGTTGTGAAATGCGACATAAAATTGTTTCGACATTCTTCAATTCGGCAGCAGTTAAACAGTTTGCTCCATTATTTGTGGTTTTCTTTCGGCAACGATCAACAAATCTCAGAACCCATGCCATTTAAGTCTGAGAAATGAAGAAAAACGATTAAAATCAATGACATACATGTTACTAACCAGTAATGCAAATTTAGGGCGCAGTTCTTCTTCGCAGCAATTATCATGTTCCTCAGTAATTTTCGGCCAATTTTCTTCAGGGCCATAAAGGAATTTTGGCCCTTGGTACCAGCGCGTTTCATTTGAAAAATCAACCATGTTTTTTATTCTCGTTGTTTCATCGGCAACATTTAAGTTTGTGGGCAACCATCTCCAATCAGCTGGGCGAGTAGAATCCAATATTTCAGTAATTCTGTGGGCAACAAACGGTTTGTATCTTCTACTTTCAGAACCAATCCAATTTCTGACTGTTGTAGAATCACTCCAACAAATGCGGCGGGCAACTTTAAGTGAATGTTCTTTTAAAATAGTGCACATAAGTCGAGTTCCCAATACTGCAGCTTGTAGTTCCAATCGTGGAATAGTCATTGTTTTCAACGGGGCACATTTTGTCTTCGCAGAAATAAATGAAAACCCAATTTGCACATCAGCTGTTTTGTAACGCCAATAAGCCACGGCACCAAATGCATCTTCACTCGCATCGACAAAAACATGCAGCTCCAGCTCAGAGGGCAACCCAAATCCAAAATAAAATCGAGGAACACTCGGACAACATTTTTCAGTTCTTGGCGCCAATTATTCCATACAACTTGTAGGACCACAGGTAGCTTCTCATCCTAAAGTATATTATGTCTCCATACTTCTCGCAGCAACCATTTGGCAGTGATCATATAATGGCACAAGAAACCAATAGGATCAAAAATTGACATCACGACACATAACAACTCACGTTTACTTGGATACTTTGTACCATGAATGACGTCAGCTTTCACACGATGAAATTTAAAGTCAAATTTAAAAGCGTCATCTTTCGGGTCCGAAAACATACCCAGCACCTTTTCTGCCGATGACTCCAGTTCGTTGAGAGGTACATTAAAATTTACGGCGTGATCCAAACTGCCTTCTAGAGCCACAACCACCTCTGGTGAATTCAAACCCAGCTGATTTGTGAATATCACGAACTTGTTTTGCGATTTCGATAGCTTTGTCTGAATATTCAAAGCTGTCCACAAAATTGTCAACATAATGGTGTTCCAAAATTGATTTTACTGCTCTGGTGTAGCGATCGCGGTAATCCAGCGCATTTGTATCCTTCACATAATGGGCAACACAAGGCGAATAAGCAGCACCAAACGTAATCACAACCATTTCATACACTTCCGGCCACTATCGATTTCGCGCCACAAAAATCTCTGCGAACACCTGTCTTCTGGAGCAATTAAAATTTGGTGAAACATTTCCTTTATGTCTCCACACACAGCAATGGCACCAATTTGAAAATTGAACAACACAGATGGCAGCGGCTTATATTGTTTTGGACCCTTCAGCAATCTTCAATTTAGAGAGATTCCCTCCACCTTGACAGCAGCATCGAATACCAAACGTATTTTCCCTGGCTTATTAGGGTTAACGACGCCAAAATGGGGCAAATACCAAGTCCTCGGATGAACATCACTCTCATTAGGAGCCAATTTGCGTACATACCCTTTTTCTTCGTACTCTTTAAATGTTTTCTTGTAAGCCACACCAAATTCAGGATTACTTTTCATCTTCCGTTCAATGCCAAAAATCTGTTGAGGGCCATGGAATAGCTATCGGGCAGGACTACTTCATCATTGCGCCACAGTAGTCTCGATTGAAATCTTCCGGCAACCCTCTTCGTAGAATTCTTCAGCATTTCTCGAGCACGAACAATTTCCTTAGACTCAATGACCGGTAGAGCCTTAACACCAAAATTTTCCGTCTCAAAATAATTTGACACCAAATCATGAAGATTGTCCACCTGGGCTGTCATCAAACATGTATGAGTTGTAGAGCGACTTCCCTTCATATTTCCAAATGGGTTGTAACCCATCCTAAAGGTGTATTGGCAGCAAATGGACCAGCTTCCTCCAAAGGCACGATTTCATCAGGTAATCCAAGATGACAATGATCCAGGCCAATAAGCACTTTTGGAGCCACACATTCATACGATTTTATAGGAACACCATGCTTTTTAATCAAATCGGCACTAAAACTCTGGCTCGGCAATTTTAAATTCGTAACACCATAAACATTTTTCAAGGCATATTTTCTCGTTCTATTTGAACCACTCACATGCAGATCGACGACCATGGCAACTTCTTGCGACGATTTTCCACCATACCAGCTCAGATTTAATCGGCTCTGCCTCCCCTGTAGTCCAAGTTGTCTTACCAAAGAACTATCCATCATTGTGACTGATGAACCTTCATCCAACAAGGCATATGTTTCGACAACACAATTTGGGTCATACAGAACCACACTTTTTGAAACACAACTCAGCACTGGCACAATATTTGAGCAACTTTCAGATGATGGCACATTTGATTCATTATTCACACTTGGCACGATCGGTTGGGCTTCATGTAGTAATTTGTTATGTTTTCGTAGGCAATTTTCAATTAGGCACTGTTTACGGCGGCGGCAGTCTCTGCTCGAGTGTCCTTCACCAAGGCACGAAAAACATAACCTCAACCGCTTTACTTCACTCCACCTGTTGGGCACGTTCATAGCTAAAAATTTTCTGCAGTTAAATATTTGGTGTGGTCCATGGCAATGCTGGCATCCCTGATGATTTTCTTCCAAATCTGCTGCATACAAAACAACTCCCTGCAACCAATTGCTGAAATCCAATACTGTGGGTCAACTTCGAATACTCGCTGCATACTGTGCCCAATCTAAGCGCTTACTCATTGGGAGCTTCTGCACCAGTTCCTCCATCAATGTTGGATTCGACAGATGGTGCTGTCCGTTTGCCGTCTCCAAAAACGCAGCCAAGTTCCTCACTTTCACTGAGAACGGTATTATTTTGTCCACAGCGTTTTCAGCTATGGGCAAAATTTGTCTCACCTGCTGCAACTGGCATCGTATCAGCAACTCGGGGCGACCATATTGTATTTTCAGCTGTTCGATGACTGTGGGCACATTATTCGGGTGTATGAGCAACGACTTCACACACTCCCGGGCTTCACCTTTCAATGCTTTTTGCAATCGAAGACAATTTTCAAAATTTGAATTGCAGTACGCGGCCGTCGTATGTTCAAATGAAGATAAAAACATAGGCCAGTCTTCAGAGTTGCCGTTAAACTCTGGCAAATCATAAATTTTTCTTTGCGCCGGCATAGCATTTTGCAAATGAATCGACGCTGTCGGCTGTTGGGCGTTTAGAGGCTGCGCTGCTAACGGCTGCTGCAATTGCTGGTAGCTTGGAACCACATTGTCATCATTACTTACATGGGAGTATGGTGTTGGACCACGGCGGTCGGCTGTGATGTCTTCTGTGGCACTAATACCGTTACTGGCGACGATGTTACCTGTAATAGCTGGCGTTGTGCTGGCTGATGGCGGCGTATTTGTAGATATATTTTGACAACTTACACTTTCAGCAACTTTTAGGGCTCGTTGGGCGTTCAGCAACTGCATCTGGAGAACGTCGATTTGTCGTTGAAGACTGTCCAAGTCTGTATAGGCACCTGTGCTGATGTGTGACGTTGATATTTGTTGGCTACTTACTAGTGTTTTTGTCCCGAGAATTCCCGGGACAAAAATCCCGGGAATCCCGGCCAATTTTTTGTCCCGGAATCCCGGGAATGCGACCGGGATTTCCCGGGATTTCATTATGCTTATTTAATCTGTTAAACTACTAAAAATAAAACCATAAATTATTAAGTGTTCCAAATTTTTACCATAAAATTACCAATTGGTGACTATTTTCTTGACCATCACTATCGTCTTCCGCCTCTCGATGTGTTATTTATCTTTCAAATGTGCTTTAATGTATAGCGAAAAATTCGAACGTATTGAATTGCTAAAATGGATTAGCAATACCATGTCTATGAGTTGATGGATACTTACTTATTGATATATTCTAAAACAATATTTTTAAGCCAATGGACTAACATATAAATTTCCCTGTTGGTGTTCTGGGTGATTGTACCTGTAGGTGTTTGGTCTGAGTGATGATACTACTTATCCCCTTTTTATCTCAAGGAGTATGAATCTCAAAAAAATCCATTCATAGTGCACAATTACAATATAAAATAAGTTTTACATCGAATTGTCGCGATTCCACCTTTAGCTTTTTGGTCTGGGTGATGGTAACAATTTTATCCCATTTTCGGGTTTGTCCTTCTAAAATTTCAAAATTCTTTCATAACGTGGAATTGCTGCATAAAATAAATATTCGTCCGCATTTATAACTTTAGGGTGATGGTACCATTTTGATATGAATTCACAGCGCATAACTACTCACTAAAATTAATACTCCGCCCCTTATTTGCTGTTCTACCTTAAACCGTTTGGTCTTGGTTTAGTTAGGTTTTTTAAGGGGCAATAATTTTGAAAAATCTCATCATGCAGATCTCTAATTCTATAGGAAGCATTCCATATAGATTTTTGCGATGCTATCTTTAGCCGTTGGTCTGGGTGATTGTATATGTTTTACCCCTTTTGGGGCATTTTTAGCACCTAAGAACGAATTTTAAAAAGAGCCATCGGATTATAGCTTTAATCTTTTGGATTGGGTCCTTTTTTACCCCAAAAAGTACGAATTTCGAAAAATTCCTACTAGCGGAAATGAAAAATGCCGGGAAATCAAAAGCAATACTACTTACGTTTGGAGCGGGCAACAATGGCGGCATAGTGCTAAACGAAGTTTGAATCTGTTGGACTGGACTGGTCTCCCGTGGAACACTTGTTGCAACAGTGACTGTATTGGTGAACGACGTCGATGTTCCGGCGGCAGAGGAACTAATAATATTGGGCAACAGCGGCATTTGCACCAAATTTTCACCTTCATCTATTCCGGCTGGCATGGAATTGTCGGCACTTGTTGCGACCACTGTGGGCGAAGTTGTGGCAGAGGGCATATTTCGTTGACTTCTCCTGAGGGGTGACTGATACATATCAAAAGGGCGGCAAAAAACTCCAAAACAATTTCCAAACAAGTAGCTCAATGTATGAGCAACACAATTTTGCAATATTCGCCAAAGGTTGCGAAATAAAATTTGTCGCTGGCTGCGACGCGAGTTTTCCCTGTGGGGACAGCGAAATTAACAATCTCGAAAAAACACACTTTAGCACAAATATAAATGTGTACAAATGTAGATGGATGATGTTTATTTCTAAAAAAAATCAAAATTAAACAAACAAATAAAAATATGTACCTTACGTACTTACCGCAGTCTTTGTCCCCAGCAAACTGATCATAATGATCGAGCCACTGTTTGCTTGAGCCTACTTCTACTGCTTTGTTTATGTTTTATATAACCGTTCTTTTCCATTGAACGAAACTAATGCAGTAGAATGTAGGGCAAAGGACTGCGGTTAGTTCGTAAACAAATGAGGGCAAAAGAGAATAACAATAACAGTTCATTGAACTAAATAAGAAAACAGATGTAACTCATGTTAACAACCAAAATAATAATGATCATTAAAATAACAAAATAACCAAAACAACATAATGAACATAAGTGAGAATAAAAATAGGAGCAGCGGCGACAGAGACATTTCGCATAACAAAACACTCAAGGGTTTTTTTTAGTTAAGTGCGAGATTTTTATTTACACTCACACAAATTGTACCTTTTTGAGGATCTGTTCCTTCGATCACAGCTGAAGCATACAAACTTATATCCTCTTAGCGGAGATTAAGTTGTAAGATGGGCATGATCGAATAAACACTACTACCACCTTCCATACAAACTCCCCCTTTCCGGAGATGTGCTTTCATACATAGAGAAAACTTCCAACTTGTGGGAATAATTTAAGAAAAGGGCTCCTGATATCGCATTTTCATCATTGAGTTCAAAAACTTTTCTTATTCGATATTAAAAAACGTACAAAATAGAGCACTAAAGAAAAAAAAACAAATAAGAAAGTTACCCTCACACTCAGTAAATGTGGGGGGGGGGGGGGGGGGGGTCAGTCAGTTTTACATTTCATGTTAATAGTATGTTTATAAAAAAACTTAAACTAAGTACCTAACTTGTTTGTTATTGTTTTGACAATATTTTATTCAACAAGGGTAGACTAAAATTTTTGTTAAAAAATTAAAGGTCATCAAATTCTTGTAGTACCAAAATGTTTTTTTTTTGACATATGAAATTTTAGGCCGCAATTCTTGAGCGATTTGAAAATTTTTTTCTTGTGTTATTGGAAACAAAATTGTGTCGATTGCAGTCGATGAAAAAATTATTTTTGACTTTATTATAAAAATATTTTTTGGATTACGTGTCTTAAAAATTTTGAAATTCCGCAATTTTTGTGAGCATATGTTACATATTGAACTAAGTTAAAATATAAGCAAAAACTATTTTGTCCTACTCACAATTATTATCAGATTAGAACAAATCTTAATTTATAACATGGTAAAGAAATGTTAAGTTTTAAGATAGTCTTCTGTAAAAAATAAGTCAAATTGGTGACTAGAAATTTCACTAAATTTTTTTTTTTTCATCTGTAACAAAAATTCAGTTTTAAACTGCTAATAAAATGATTTTTTGTGTTAATAAGTATGTTACATCATCTGTCGAAATAAAGAAATTTGTTAAATCCAAAAAATATTTGAAATTAATTTCAAAAATTTATTTTTCTATATATTAGACAATTTTTGAAAAAATAACTGTAAGGAATTTGGAATAAAAAACGCTCTGTGCACAACGTTGTTTTCAATAATACAAAAAATCGGTCAAAATTTCCGCCTGGAACCCCTTTTTTCCACTGTGGACGGTAGGACGATAAAAAGTGTAAATGCCACTGTATTCTGGGTCGATCATATATCAAAATTTAAATCCTAGCTGATCCTTTTTTGAAAATAACGATATTTTTCATTTCTGCAGACTGGACCAAAAATCGTTTTACTTTTTAATCGACGACAGTACAAAACTGGACAAATGAGATAAAATCTGTTTATAAAAGTACACAAACAGGGATTTAATTATTATTCATGTATTGCCTTAATTATTTTGAAATTGCTACAACCTGAAGGCTTAAAGTGCATTACAATTTTACATTTAAGGTAAAAAACCTAGTTTGATAGATAAAAAGAAGAAATTAAGCATGCATGGAAGGATGCCATAGCCCCCAACTAGAAAAAATACAGAAATAAATTGTACAAACTTCTGTATCCTTTAAAATATTAAAAGTCCTTTACAACCGCGGACGAAAAAAAATGTAAGAAAGTAGAAGCAGAAAACATTTGAAACAACTTTCTTAATAACATTTTATCGGGACAACCAACAGAATAGAAGTTAATAGTTGTTGAAATTGAGGCAAAAAAAACCTACCATTTTAATAAAACATAAATTTTCTGTAAAATGTCATTGGAACTTAAAAAGTAAAAAAGTAACAGTAAAACCGTCGAGTCCGGCCTTGTTATTTTTACGACTACCACAGTGTAATCGACCATGTCTTAACTAAACAAAGTGCAACTAAGTAAAGCTTTACAGTCTATGTTTCGCATGCTAGGATGATCAAAAATATATTTTTTTATTGTATGTTGAAATTGGTTTGTTTATTTAATTCTTTAACGCATTATCTGACGAATGTTATTATATATCCTTTTCAAAGTGCAATAAAATTACCAAAATCAATTTGCTTCCATGTCGTTTGGCTATATTAGTAAGAACAGACATTCCAAATAATAATGGATCACAACTTGCCAGCAAAACAAATTATATGGGAAACCCATTCCCATATAATCACTTACTTTTTTTGTCGCCAATTTGTAAGTATGCATTACAAAACACATGCTTAGATCAAATACAAATATCAATGATTAGTTTTCGATACAAATGTTCGAAGACAAAGCTGAACTCGACGGTTTTACCCTAACTTTGTCAAAGACGGCATATCCGAAATTCCAACTATAGCTTGTCGAAAATCTATTCAACCACCTAAAACACTACTCAAAGTAAAAAAAATTGTACGAAACCGACACTGCAACTCAAAATCTAATGATGCAGTTCGATTCCTCGTGTCCGAATTAGGTTAAAACAGTTAAGTCCGGTCTTGTCAATTTTTTTGACTACCACAGTGTTCTTTTTCACTGAATGTAATCTACAAATCCAAAGAACTAATTTATTTAGTCTCATGTCTTGTTTAAAGAATCGACTAGAAAATCGAGTACGGAATCAGTGGCCTCAAAAATCTTTAATTCCACACTCGATTGCTATTTTTTAATATTTTTAAAGTGTTCGTTCAATTGGCTGCATCGGCTCGCATCTAAGTAGCTCATTCTGTCACTCCAATTTTCCAAGACCTTGTTAATGGATTAAAATAATCTATGATTTTAAAACTAATTTGTATTTGGTGCACCCTTTATATAATTTGACATGAGAAAAAGTGTAACGTATACAAGGATACACGTTGGACCTTAAGTATCTGAATTCTAGAGCCATGCCTATCTGTCTGGGCGGCTGGCTGGTGTACAGGATAATTCGAGTAAACTTTACTGATGCTTTTAAAGATTTGTTGAGTACCCGTGGGGATAGCGGGTACCCGGGAAAAGGAATTGATCAAAAGGAAAGGATGCAAAAACTAATATTCCCTAATACAAGGACTGCCTCTGAGGCTGTCCTTGTTGCCCTTTTGGGACGCGAGGCACCGCGCTAGGGGGAGTCAGCGCCTTTAGGCACTAATTCACAGTAAAGGGGGAAGGGGGAGGAGAGGTTTTTCTTACTTACCACATCGGCCTTCCTGAAAGTCATCAAACATGTTCATGGGTCTTCTGGTTGTCTGGAGCTGACTCTTTTTCCAGTCTCCAGCTCCCTTTTATTTATTTTTTTCCATTATTATTATGACTATTCTACGTTTTTTTTTATTTACTTTACCCTACATTATCATTACTGCATTACATTTTTCCCATGACTTTGGCCATTTATATAATAAGCAAACGTCATGCGGAAATCCAATGAATGCAATTCGACCTTATTTTGTCAACATGCAGAATAACGGAGCAAGAAAACAACTGGAACAACGAATGGCTCGTGTTGTACTTGCTCCAATTTCAGTTGTGTTTTTGTGCAACGATGCCAAAAATACTTAATTGGTAGCTTAGCAATTAACGACTCGAAAATATTAATGACTTACAATTAATGAACCACAACAGATTTAACAGTTTTATTATTTTGCAAAATTTAGTTGTAACTTCCTAATAAAAAACTGGACGATATTTAAATTTGGTCAGTTTAATTACCTTACAATAGTAGGTAAAATCTCAAAAAAAAAAACAAAATATTTTTTACAACCCTTTTGGTATATTTAATACAAAAGACCAAATTCACCCATATACATTTGTAAGTGCAATAAATACAGTTACAATTTTGCACAATCTTATCGCTAATTGAACGTTAACTTACGAATAAAATAGGGCCTCGTTCTGCGTACTAGTACTTCCAATTGAAGGTAGTCTCAATTTTTCCAATAATTTCAAGGAGGAACTCTTAATATTTTATGTATTAATTAACACTTTCTAATCTGTAACCATTTCCACAGGATTGATACATGCCTGTAAACGTCTCACCAACAGTTACCACTGCACAAGCAGGACGATATCAATACATAAGTACTTTTACTTAAAAATCAGTTAATTTCATTGACTTCGAGTTAAAAATATCCACTAGAATTTTTGAGAATGAACATAGGGTAAAAGTTTTTATCAGTCAGTTTACCTTAGTGAAATTTCTGAACTGTTTTATTTTGATTTTCATATTTTCCGGGTTTTTGACAGATTTTCCTGGCTACGCCCTTGGATTGCCATAAATCAAATTTGTGTAATGTTTCTTTAATACCATTAAAAATTGTGAGGGCCAAAACAAGCATTGCTAAATTAATTTCGGTATTAAAACCATTACCTGGTGTTCTTTATTGCCAATTTTTTTGCCGTCGAAATGCAAGCACCAGTTTTCATTTTTCAAAGTTTCCTTTAACATTTCTTCCTTACGCTCGGCCGACTTGATTACAGCTTTATAAACAGCTGGCTGTGATGGAGTAGCAATTTCAATACCAGACATGAGTATTGGTTCTCACACTCGTATTCTGATACTGTATTTTCATCAGACATGGCGTCTTCCAAGGTACTTAATTCGGACTGAATGTCTTATTTTCATTAGAAATATTGAAAATATTTTCAAAATTATAACCACGATTTTTTTTTTAAATTTTTATCATACATTTGAATTAATTTTTCAAGTTTTCTGTTTACTGATTTAGTTTGAATTTTTGGTACTTTCAGCTTTCTAAATATTTACACAAATGTTAAATGCAGCTTGATATATTGATAAAAAAAAAGTTTTTTGCGCTTTTTAGCTAAATAAATAAAACTGAACTTTTTTGACAACTGCGAAAAGTAATACCATTTTTTTTATATAATTTTCAATGGCCTATTCGACTATGCTAGGGCCATTTGGATATTTGCAAAAATTGCAAAAAGTTATATCCCTAATGTACACAGTTTGACGCTGATCCCTTTTAACTCCTTCATTCGCTCTATGATCAGCTACTGTTATATGCGGTTTCCATTAGCCTGCGTTTGGTTATCGCGTTAATGATTTATCGAAAATGAACGCATGGTGTTTCCACTGTGTTTTGCATCCGCGTTCACATCCAAACAGCTGATTGAGTTTATTTTTTCTTGACCGCGAAAAGTTGGGTATATTTGTGCAGTTACAAAATAATGGAGTTGGATGATATTCTTTTGCTTACCGCAGTAGAAACTGAGGATGAAAAGGTATTGAGCAAGCAGCCCTGCATATTTCATGGATAATGCACGAAGCGTCTGGTGTTTTGTTAGTGAGGAACAATATTCATTGATTTCAATCGGCGTGAAGTTAACAAAGTTATGCTGATAAACAGCTGTTTTAATAGGGATATGCAATTTGCCATGCTGCCATTAATAGGTATGGGTGGGTTTCGATTGCAAAATTAGTCAAATTTATAGTAAACGCAATTTATCGGAAGTCGCGTCCAATATGAACGCAACTTTTTCCCATACTTAACTGCCTATGCTTTTTGTATAGGCTTTAACGCGCGTTCATTGATTTTTGGATGTGGATGCGGCAGTAGTGGAAACAGCATATTACTCTCTGCCCCCATACCTAAATTGCAATTCGTCAAAAATAAAATGCAACGAGCGATCGTTCTGAGCATAAGGGCAGAGTGTAATTGGGTCAGTCGTCTAGTGTCAGTCGAGAACAAAAATGCGAAATTACTAAAATACAAAAGGCCGTTGAAGCGCCAAAACAATTGTTTTTAAAAGTAGTGTTTTTTATCATTGGTGTTAGTGTGAGTGCAAGTTTGGTACAGCGAAGCCACCGCAAGTGACGTCGCGACCAAGAACCCATCAGCTACCACCACAGCAACTGTCCCCGCGAATAAAAAAAAAGTTGTTCTACAAATACATACGTATATAAACAAATAACAAATAACAGTTGCAAGTTGAAAAATAACTTACTTACTTACTTAAGTGGCCCATTACAACTTACGAACGTAGTGCATAAATTTGAGGCCTGAAGTACTACAGAATTCCACACTCTTCGGTCTTCTACGTGTGTTCTCCAGTTAGCTCTACCAGATGGTGGCACGTCGCCTACCACTTGGTCCTTCCAACGGGGTTTATGTCTCCCTGCTTTGCGTCGTCTTTCAGGTTCGCCTTCAACCACCTTTCTCGCTGGAGCATATACATCCATTCTGGCAACATGTCTCAGCCACCGTAGTCGTTGGATTCTGACTTTTTTAGCTACGTCGATGTCGTGATAAAGCTCATAAGCTCATGGTTCATCCGATGACGAAACTCGACACAGATGGGTCCATATATTTTTCGGAGTACTTTTCTCTCGAAATCTCCCAGGTTTTGTATGTCCGTTGTCGTAAGTACCCATTAAGGTGGGTCGCACTTCATACAAATAAAAAAAGTTTCGCCGGTCACCCCCTAGAATGAAAGATAATTTAAAAACGAATTCAAAAAAAAATTTTATTTTTTTTTTGCCACGCCCCTTGACCCCGCGCATTGGGTTTTATGTTTCCTGTGCCTCCATTTATAGTCCGATCGTAATGTGTGACATATCAATGTTTTTGGACTGACAACAGCTACATTTTCTTCTCTTATCACTTTTGACTCCGACGTCAAGTTCTAGAAGTTTCTACCGGAATCTCGGTTTTTACCCCCCTAAGTCAAATTTTTTTTGCAACGATAAAAAAGGTTTTTAAATTCCATGATATTTTCTCTTTTACAGTATATATTTTTATTCATAAACAAAAAAGTTACAGAGGTTTAAAAAACAAAATACGACCACGCCAACATTTGTAAACAATGAGCTTTGGCCTTTAGCGACGTCAAATTGATTTTTTTAAACCTCTGTAACTTTTTTGTTTATGAATAAAAATATATACTTTAAAAGAGAAAATATCATGGCATTTAAAAAACTTTTTTATCGTTACAAAAAAAACTTGACTTAGGGGGGTAAAAACCGAGATTCCGATAGAAACTTCTAGAATTTGACGTCGGAGTCAAAAGTGATCAGAGAAGAAAATGTAGCTGTTGTCAGTCCAAGAACATTGATATGTCACACATTACGATCGGACTATAAATGGAGGCACAGGAAACATAAAACCCAATGCGCGGGGTCAAGGGGCGTGGCAAAAAAAAAAATTTTTTTTTTTAATTCGTTTTTAAATTATCTTACATTCTAGGGGGTGACCGGCACAACATTTTTTATCGACCCACCCTAGTACCCATGATTCGGCAGCATACAAAAGAATTGGTAAGATTAGCACCTGGTAAAACTGTTTCTTAGTATTCCGAGATAAGGTGGTGTTACTAAAGTGCTGCCGAAGTACCTCAAAACAATAATTTTCAACGTTGACGCTGCGTCCCCATCAAGAGGACTCTTTGTTCGTTGAAATCATTATTTTTGTTTTGTCCTCGTTGACCGCTAAACCCATTTTTGTCGGCTCTATTTCTGGTGATGAGAAAACTGCAGTAACATCCCGCGGATTTCGGCCAATGATGTCTATATCGTCGGCATAGGCTAGTGGCATGTGGCTCTTGTGGAGTATTGTGCCAGACATGTTGACACCAGCCTTTCTCATCACCTTCTCCATAACTATATTAAATAGTGTACAGGACAGGCTATCACCCTGCCTGAGACCTTTTTCTGTGTTGAATGGTTCAGAGTGCTCCTTACCAATGTTAACCGGTGTTTTCCAAGGTACATCTGCAAAGTCGAAATAGCTTTGCAGGAATACCAAACTCAGACATGCCCTCATAAAGCCTGTTTCTTATCGGAGAGTCGAAGACAGCTTTGTAGTCGACAAAGAGGTGGTAGGTGTCGATCTGCTTTTCATGAGTTTTTTCCAGGATTTGTCGTAGAGTGAATATTTAATCCGTCGTAGATTTGCCAGGTCTAAAGCCTCACTGATATGGTTCAATTAGTATTTCTACAATTGGCTTTAGACGTTCACACAATATGCTTGAAAGGACCTTGTACGCAATTGGTAATAGGCTTATTCCACGATAGTTCTTACATTCACTACGATCTCCTTACTTGTATAGGCCTAATGGCCTGTTTTTGTAACTTATTTTTCAACCATTCGTACGTCAAATGGCGAACGATTGACACTTTTAGGTTTTTTACTCTTTATTTTGAGTGAAACAAAAAAGAGCTTTTATTGATGGAAATTTTTGGTTCGACAAACTGAAACACGGGCGAAACTAAACGTCATATTAGACGATAAAAATTTGCAAACGTTGAGGTGTAACTTTGCACAGAAAATGAAATATTGTTATTAAAATTGAGTATTTTTACAAAAGAATGTTCTTTCTTACAATTTAGAACATTTTAAACACTTAGATACATTAAAATTTGGAAATGTTAGATTTAAAAAACAACAACTGTTTTTGTTGGGATGTTTAGCGGAATCGATATGTTACTGTTTTCCGTATTATTTTATTGTTACTTAAATTATTACAAACTTCCATTAATACAACTATTAATTAATGCGGCTTTACATTTTTGAGTTGTTGTTTGCTTGTTTTGTTTGTGTGTTCCGCAGTCAGCTGTATTCACTAAAGACAGGGTTGCCCCCATCTTGCAAAAACTTGATATTTTCCAATAGCAAAAGCTTTTGAAAAGACCAAAACAACACATCGGCAACAATGGACTTTGAAAGATGGACAATGAGTGAAATGAGCTTTTACTCCCGAGCGAAAAGAGAAAGAAAACACAAATAAAAACTCGATCGGCTGAGTAGCAATCGTTCGTCTGCCTACACGAAAAAGTTTGCTGAACAGGCTATAAGACTCCAATCCCCGGGCATGCTCTCCTCAAGCCAGATGTTCTCCATTACCTGATGCATGTTCCTAATCAGCTTCTCACCGCCAGCCTTAAACAATTCAGCAGGGAGTCCATCGGCTCCAGCAGCTTTGTTATTTTTAAGGCGGGGTATTGCTACACGCATCTGGCTCGGAGGTGGACAGTTAATACCATCGTCAGGATTGGAGTGGGGTCTTTTGGTATCCGTATCCAGTAAATTTCTGAAATGATTTCTCCATATTTTCAGAACGTTATCCGGGTCCGTTACTAGCTGACCATCGCTGTCTCTGCAGGAGGGCAACCCACGCATTCTCGCCTTAACTCTCTTGTAGAATTTTCGGGCTTCCCCACTACTTCGGAGCAACTCTGTGCACTCATCTTTCCTCTTCTTCAGCTCCGTCTTTTTCCGTCTAAAAAGACGAGTTGACTCTCGTCTCTTCTCCTTGTGCCGTTCACGAACAGCTCGCGTTGCCATTGGCTGCAGTTTCGCTCTGTATGCAGCATCCGTCTTTCTCGTTGCATTGCGACGTTCATCATCGTACCAGGCATCTTCTTGAGACGGCTTTGAGTACCCAAGTACGCTTCTCGCAGTCCGTTCTATGGAGTCGGTTATATATTGGCACTACGAGGTTATATTATCAGGGGTTTGAGCATTCTGCAGCAGTTGAGTTAGATGGTCGGAGTAGGCGTCCGCTACCTCTGGGGTCCGCAGTTTACCGATGTCCAGCTTTCGTTGTGTCTGGTTACATACGTTTTTCGCCATGCTTAGCCTTGTGCGTACCTTAACTGCGGTAAGGCAGTGATCGGAGTCAACATTCGCACCCCTGATCAGTCGTACGTCCAGAACACGGAATTATCTTATTATCTTACTATCTTAGCACCTTTATCTCTTTCCACTATTACTATTCTTCTAAACTTATTATTATTTTATTGTAAAACATTCTTTCCCTTTTATTTCATCCTTTTAAATCAGGACAATCGCAATGGAGCATAATGGTCTCCGAGTGTTGTAATGGCATGGTGCTATGTCATTACTTGTCCTCAACCTAAGGCTGATGACAGAGTGAGCGCTATAAGCGTTGCTATGATATGTCGCTACAACTTGCTACAAAACTCTGCTTGTGTTTACTAATGTGCTCGCTCAAATCTTGTCAGAGTGAGAGCAGAGCTACAAAATAGTTTCAGAGCTTGGCCGCTATAAAGCGTGTAGTGAAATGATTTATAGCAGCGGCATATTGAAGTGAGAGAGAGTTAAAATAAAAAAATTTGGCATGGACAATGTATGGGTGCATGCGTGCGTTGTTTTTAAACGGTTTTTCGCATTGTTTTTTTTCTATTGCAACCGCACGGGTCTATTTTTCCATTTGTTTGTGAAATCAAATTAAAAAAATTGTGCAAATAAATGGAATTTGATACCGATACATTTATTACGGAAGTTTTTACCCCTCCTTTGTCTGGGTGAAAAAAAAAAACATCACAACAGAATAATTGTTGACAACAATTGGAATTACAAAATAAGACACACATAACATAAACAAGTGAAAAACAGATACACTAAAGAGAGCGTAAAAAAGTTTGCGCTCTCATTCTGTCTCTCAAAAAAAAACAATGTAGCACACAATCTAGCGCTTACTCTGACATGTCAAAGATTGATATAGAAATAAAGGTTGTCGCTTCAAGCATAGCAACGCCTGTAGCGCTCACTCTGTCATCAGCCTAACCTAACCTACTCGCACTCTCTGGCCCCATAGCTGAATTGCAATTCGTCAAAAACAAAATGCAACGAGCGAAGGTTCTGACACGCATGCATTCGCTATTATGCACGATAGCATATGAGTTATCGCAAAAAATTTGGCGCCAAAAAAAATGCTAATAAAAAGGGGGTTTCCCACTAAATATATTGTCACACTATAAATAGTATTGTAAGTAAAATTTTTTGTAAGCTTCTTAAATAATTTATGTGTTTATTTTAGGTCGAATTTAACTAAAATAAACTTTTGGGAGAGTTTATGTCGAAGCATTCAGAGCTAGCGAAAGGGGTTATTACTTGCAGCGCTCAAGGAAGAGCGACTGTTAATAGATTGTGGGAAAATCTTACAACAAAACTGAATGCTTCGGGGCCGCCAACTTAGGACTCCAAAGCATAGCGTAAAGTATGTACAACGTTAAAAATATTTTGTTCGTGAACTAAAATTTAATTGTTTCTGTGAAGGTTTATGCTGACTAATATCAAAGAGTAAAGAAGAAGTTAACCTTCAATAAATTGTCAAGACTGAAAACTGGTGGCGGTCCATGCGAGGAGAAACATTTAAGTCAAACGGACGAGTTGATTTTGGAAGCTGCAGAAATTGAAGATAAAGTTGATGGCTTGAAGGGAGTAAGCAGTTTTGAATGTGGTTCTCCAGAAAAAGCTGAAGCAACTTCATCCAAGAAAAGAACATTGGAAGAAGATTTGGCTTGTCTTTTCGGTTCTGATGTTGATGAAGACCAAACAGTCAACAAAAAGTCAAAGCCATTTGTGAAACTAGTTAAGCCAAAGGAAAGCAAATCTAGTTTAATACAGAAAAACATGGAGTCTAATGAAAAGTATCACTCACAAATGCTCCAAAAAATGGACATCCTTATAGACATTAAAAAAAGTCTTTGGAAATGAAGCAAAAAGAGTTCGACATTAATATGCAAATAAAGCAAATTGAATTACTAATAAAAAAAGAGTATGAACCCTTAAATTGAACTTAAAGAATAAGTTTGTAAGTAAATGAATTATTTTGATTTTTTTTTTTTTTTTTGATATACATTGAATTGAATTGTTTTGTTTTTAAATAAATGAAATCCTACGCATTTCTTTAGCTCTTACACAACGATATTTTGGGATTGTAAATGGACAAAAATAGCCCCATACAAAATTACCTATTTTTGGATAAATTATATTTCTTTCATAACTTCCAAACGGACGATCGTAGGATATTTGTATTTGGTCAGTTTATTTATCTTGCAAAATTAGACAAACCCTAAGAAAACCGAAACCTTCGCCATACCCCTTCTGATACCTCCCATACAAATGACCTA
Source organism: Muscina levida (assembly GCA_964034835.1). NCBI lineage: Eukaryota > Metazoa > Arthropoda > Insecta > Diptera > Muscidae > Muscina > Muscina levida. The sequence goes on from OZ035880.1 coordinate 77,402,144, forward strand.
ATTGACCCTTATAATTTTACATACATATATTTTTTGTAAGTAAACTGAATTCACTCAAATTTTGAGTATGATGTTCACTTATGAAAATGGGACTCAGGAATGAATATGAACTATATTGGTCCATGCCTTCTGGTACCTCCCATACAAAATGACCTATTTTTGGAAAATTAATATTTCTCCCATAACTTCCAAACGGACTCTTGGGGGGTAATGAAAATTGGTCGATTAATTTATGTTGTTATAGGAGGCAAAACCCCAGAAAACCTAACTATTTGACACACCCCTTCTGGTACCTCCCATACAAAGTACCGAACTCACCCCCATAGTCATACATACATATCTTTTTTGTAAGTACGTTGAATTCAGTCAAATTTTTCGTAAGTTGTGCGTATGAAAATTTGAGTTATGAATGAAAAAGACTGTATTGATTCACCCCTTTTGGTACCCCCTATCAAAATAACTTTTTTTTTAAATTAATATTTCTCACACAAATTCTAATCCGGTCCCTATACCACAACCAGGGGAAAAATTATACATAAGAATTTTATATTATTTAAAAGTCTATTAATTTCAATAACTTAAGACTTCAACAATATTTTATATTGGGTGATGGTATTTATCAGTCAGTTTACATGACTGAAATTTCTGTACTGGTTTTTCAGGCAAATATCTACTCAATTTATCGTGGCAAAGAATTTTCCAACGTGCTTTCATTATTCCAATCGTTCTTTCCACTACACAACGCGCTTGCGAATGAATATCATTAAGATGAGATTCCATTGAACCTTCTTGAGGATTTCTGTATGGAGAACCTCGGTTCCAGAGGATAACCTGAATCACCTACGAAATAAATATAAAGCGTTTATACAATTGTTAAAGTTATAAACACTAAATATAATTTTAAGCATTACCTAGTAGCCATCCATTTTTTAAATTTCTGCTATAATTTTAAACGAGAAGTGCTCTTTCGTTCGATTTTTTCCATACGAAGGAATCATGGGCGGCACCACCATTTTTTGAATTAATGGCCAAAATCCTATATTGATGGTCACATATCTAAATTAAAAGATATTTTATAAAAGTTCACACTTTGTATTTAACTCATACTTACAACCATTGAATTAAGACTATGAAACGTTAACGACTATGAAACCTTTTAAAAAACATTTTCTCCTTTTCTTTTGGTTTCTGCAATTCAATATACGTTCCATCAATACAGCCAATTACTAAATAAAGTAATTATGAAAAACTTTCTAATTTTTGGTGTGTTTATTGCTAACAAACCTCCTGGAATCTTGTATTTTCTCAAAAAATGCTCTCTGCAGCCATCACTTTCTTCAGGACAAAATTCAATAAATTTCGGACACAGCTTTGTCTCTACTTCCACAATAAATTTTTGCAGTATTCTACTTATTGCACTTTGACTTACACCAATAATAAAATCATTTCTAAAATTGTGTTGGAAGCCCCCAGATGCCAGAAGAGACAAAGCTGCTGCCAGTTGTATTTTTGGTGGTATACTTGTTGAAATGGATCCGTTGAATTTTATTTCTTCTAGAACATATCTGAAGGTTCTGAAACGCTTTACAAATCTATAAAAGAAAAAAATTAAACATTTTATCAAGACATGATTTTGTAACATACTCTGAGTCTGCCAATGTTAAGGGATCACTTTTCATACGGATTTGTTTTCTTATATCCGTTAAACTGCAATCTTCATCTTCATCCGAAGAAGATGAAAAACAAAATAAAATCGGATCCATTATTTTTGTTTATAAATTTCAATTTTATTTGCTTTTAAAAATTTTGTGTAATTATTCTTTGTAAATTTCACGAAACATATGATTTTTATTTACGCTTTTCTACAGTGTTGGTTAAAGTTTTTTGCTTCCGCATTACAACACTAAAACACAAAACGATTCGTTACGTGTCGACTCACAGAATTAGAAAATTGCGAACGATCGGAATTAATTGCGATACGCAATTATTTCGCTATCGACTCTCAGCATCAGCCCCCAGAGCGCAAACAACTACCCTGACACTGATTGCAGCAACAACAACAACAACAGGTTTGTCTGTCCCCTCTATTGTTAAGCTCTTGCGTTTGGTGTTTATGGCCACACCATAACAATAAAAGAAAAGATCATTAGATTAGGGTGTGACCTAATTTCGAAAGTTGGTTTGTTGGTGCAACAATAGAAGGTTGGGGTGGTAACCCAACACTCCCGTTTTCATTCGTCAGCCGACAAATATTGAAGTCACCAACAATAACTTTACTTGGAGTCTTACATTACATTCGACGAAGTTTTTGAGTACGTCAATGAAGAATTTGTCAATTTCGGTAAAGATCCATAACATAAACTCCATTTAGTTTGGTTACAACCAAATGCATTTTATTACAACCGTGGCTGTAATCCTTTTCATAAACAAAATCGACAAGGGAATTTAATTTTGCAAATATAATATTAATATTCCCTTTTTCTCACCCACTGTGCATCCGCTGCTTTCCATACGATGAATAGTCTTGTAACCATGTAATGAATATTCTTCGTGCTGCAGAGTCCAAGTTTCATCAAAGCATATAAGTTTCGCTTTTTGCTCCGAATATTTTGATTATATCTTTTTAGAGGATTTTTATATGAAACTTCGTCGAATACTGTTATAAGTTTGGACCTTGGAGTTGAAGGATTTTCTGTTCCACCGGCTCCGTATCGGATACACGCTTAGGTGCTACAAACTTTCCAACTAAAAATAATCCATTCGCTAAAGTTTCCCGGCTGCAAGCAACGTATATGGCAGCTCTCGGAATTCTTTGTGTAAGATGTATGTCGCTCCTTGACTCTTGTGGATTGTGATTCCCCCAGCAGGAACGATTGGAAATTGCTTCCTGTATATCATAACTTGTTCATTTCGTTTGAATTGAAAAGAGCGAACAATGTATGGGAGTCCACAATGGTTGTGTTGGGTTCGATTGTTTGGATCTCTGAGCCGCACCAACATCTGGGTCTGGAAATTCTACCCATGCCGTTATGGGTTGTTCACCAGTCCATTTGTCGCTAAATACAAGAAGCGCCATTAACCAATCCATTCAATTGCAGATTCCTTGAGTAGTAGGGTGTGTAGGAGCCCTTGTGTCTCTGATGCTTTAAACATTTTAACAGTCTCCAAAATATGGGCCTTATTTCGATCTGTGATGTATGTTGGTTTAATTACATCAGTGGCTCGCGATGTTGCTTCCTCTCCGTCTAATTGGCCGAGCTTAAGATCGTTAAAAGCGTTTACTTCCTTTTTGGAAAAAAGACAAATTGTATCCACCGGAATATTTTCGGTGTTAGTAACAACTCTAGTGCCAATGAGTTCGACATTACTTTCAGTCATTTCTCCCGTGGCCTGTTTTCGCATTTTTTCGGTGATAGTATTTGAAGAGGTTCCACAATAGTGCGCCGATGATGGTACTGTATGGGTCACTACTGTTAGGAGCAATAATTCCATTTGTCGTCCACTGGAGATAATTGCATGAGATCGCCCAGTACTAGGATTGAAATACCTCCAAAGGTCAAACTGTTCTTAAAGATTTGCTTGATTCGCAAATCCAAGAAAGAAAACATATTAGCTTCCACCATATTACGTTAAGAAGTTTTACATTTATGAGCTTTGTGTAGAGGCTGTTGCAGACATCATTGCTTAAAGGTCTCAATTCTCCTGAATGTTGATTAACTGGCAACGAAAACATAGAATAGAGCGTTGCTCCGCCTTTGCCAAAAGCTGCTTTACCCGTTGATGCACCAAGAAGAACTGTAGGAAGATCCTGGCACAGCAGTACAGCGTTTTATCAACGACTGATAAATGACTTTAATCAGACGGCTTTTAACAACTCCGCTACGGTTGCATTAAATGAAATAAATATCTTTTGTTTTTAATTAATCGTTTTTGCAATTCCAGCTCTGAAACAAGTGGAGGTAGTTTGATCAAGCGAATCTACGTTTATTCTGCATCTTCAAGACTGCTTGTGAAGACGTGAAAAACGTTTATATCAGAGTCTACCTCTAGAACGGCTACAATCCTGTAATCTGTAACTGATAGTCGAGCACTTTCCTCTACTTCCTCTTGAAAACGATGCAAAATTAATTCCAGCTCCCGTTCTTCAAATTGATCGTATTTTTTACGGTTTGCTTCAATGGATGATGTTTTAGTCCTACATATTTCCTCACAGTCCATATTAATTATTTCCAGCTCCTCATTTCTCCATGGGCGGTACAGCATGACGAGTTCTCTAAAATAGTTTTCTATATTGGTATCAACACTAAATCTCCGGAAGCGTAACACACATGGTTTTGTCCTTTTGAATATATATCCGCTTCGTCTGCTGTTGACATTAGATACCTCCTGCTGTTCGTTGTTTTCGGGGTACTCCTGATTCGAATTTGGTTCTGCTCCATTTCATCTTTTACAAAATCTGTACATTGCTAAAAAATCCGATAAACAGAGCTGATCCAAGTAGTCTGATCTTTTAATTAAGGGTACTCAACAAAATTATCAGTTGAATCTGGATCCAAATCACGCAACACCACTCGAGATTTAATTAATTTCAATCTTTTATGGCGCATTGGTGTCAATATAAACTTCGGCGTTACTCATTTAAAAAAGATGCATTCCCAGATGCCGCCAGGAAGCGGCACATCCTGTGCTCAAATCTCCGTTGCGTTGATAAATTTATTGCCAATATGCTGAAATTTTTGACGAACTGAGAAGTTCTCTCCGTTAATCTCATCCATTGTGTCTCGCATTAGCCTGGACACACCTCGGTTGGACTTGTTGATAAAATTGATGATATGGCTACTGCAGGCGTATGCATCCAGAACGATAAAATTCATTCTGTGTTCCATGTTAGCTCTATGAATAGCAAACTTGTGCCTGTAAAGTATCCCCGTCTTTTCTAAAGTTGATCGGCTATCCATGATACATTCCTCATAGGACAGATAATTTCTATCTTGTTGTAGAAAACTATCGAAATCATTTAATGCGGGTTCCTCTTTTTTCATAATTCTTCTGATGATAGCTTGCAGCGAGTTCTGTGGAAATTGGCAAAAGAATTTGAGTATCGGTTGATGGGCCATGTTGGATCGTCATGTTCCGATCCTGCAATTTTGTTATATGACTTCGAAATAAAACGCGTTACTTTAAACGTTATAAATTCAGGGTTTAATTTTCTTCAAGCGGGGTAAAAAACTTAACTAACTTAAATCTAAAGTAAATAGGATTGGGGATATTGGGATAACGGATTGCAGAAGGGAAATTTCAAGGAAAGGAAAATAATGAGAAGAGGGAGGGAGAAAGGGAAGGGAGATTATTAATTGTAGGAACAAATTCGGGGAAAGGGAAGGGACTACAATTAACACTCCCGGTGCGACAATGGTGCTGCGTCCTTGAACTTCATGCTAAGTCGCTCCAGCTGCTGAATAGCCCCGTTGATGATGGCTGTCGCATCCGTTTCGGGGCGTGGTGCTGTGGCGACGATCCCTTTCGTTGTTGCAGCTCCGCCTGCGTGGTTGACGCTCCTGGTGAGTCCGCCTAGAGGGCTGCTGAGCACGTCGCGAAGATGAGGGTGACTGCGCTGGACCCGGAGAAGCACGACTTCTATTTGCAACTGCACCGACATTGGCAACGACGGTGCGAACGATCGCCGAGACGGCCGTTTTTGTTCTCCACGGGCTTTGGAAGATGCAACAAAGTGTGGTGCTCCTTGTCACAATTCCGGCAATTGACAAGGGATGTACAGTAGGCATATAACTAATTTTGACAAAAAATTTGGCATACCACTACGTGGTGGCAAATATTGTACAAGTAATGAATATAACCTATTTAGGTGATTTGGGTTCAAAAATGTTCCGCACCAAACGCGATTTCTAAAAAGAGTTTAAAGTATGATGATTTACAAAATGGCAAAATGTCTTGCATAATTTTAATTGCACGCTCTGCGCAGATGTTTCTCCGCTGAACTTCCTGAATATCTGACGGTTTTTTGACCCAATGTCTGAGAAAACATTTTTTTGCTTTTGTAGAGCCAGACAATGTCTTTTGTAGTAAACGAAATTATTTTTGTTAAAAGTATGATCAGAAAACCAAAGTTAGATGACGTCGTTCGTGGCAAACGTCAAAAAGAACTGGGCTGCTACCTCCATATCTGGCTTCTATAAGTTAATATAGTAAATATATGAGAAAATTTATGTATTGCTGCGAGCTGGCAACTCTGTAATTGAAATCACTTTGACAGATTTGTGAAGAAATAAAACAACAAAGCAAAACGTCAAAAAAGCTGATGGGATGACACCTTCGTAGGACAACCTTAAATGGCTCTATGATCTGAAATAAAGTAATTGCGTTTGGTGCGGAAACTTTTTTGCAATTTCAAAAAAAAATTAATAATGGGAGTTCATACTTTTTTATGCTCTATTCGACTATGCTATGCCATTTTTCCTATTTTCAAAAATTTTAAAAAGTTATATGCCTAATGTACAGTCCCTTAGCTGGTGTGAACGCGCGGAGCAGTTGGCAAAGTACTTGCGCTGGCGGACTAGTTTTCGTCTCCTCGACGCTCATGGCTAAAAATCGATTGCACCTCTGGCCTGAATGCTGCCTTTTGCATGTCAGGCACATGGAGAAATCCTTAACGGGGGGGATGTTATAAAGAAACGAAGGAAAATGGTGGATGGAAAGGAGCTAGCATTAGTGGAGGTATTGGTGATGGGAATTAATAGATAAATGTGGAAATATATGAGAATAAATTAACGTAATTGAGGTCGACTTATTCCATAGGAAGAAGGCAAAGCTTGACGATGGGTCGCGTTAACATAACGTTTGCTGTCCTTATGTCAGCTACTCTTATGAGACCATCGTATCCTCTGTGAACGGCTTCTATTCTTCCAAGCCGCCATTCAGTTGGAGGTAGCAGATCATCTTGAATAACTACGAGCTCGTCTTTTTTGACGTCAGCATTAGAGAACTTCCATTTATTGCGTTTCCGTTACTCAAAGATGTACTCTCGTTTCCACCGATTGCTAAATTCGTGGTGAAGGATGCGTTATTTTTGCTATCTGTCGGTGAGTGAGAGCAATACGATGGGATTTTCAGGAACTGCTATAAGCGGTGCACCCCTGAGAAAGTGACCTGGAGTGAGATATAATAGGTCCTGCGGGTTTTCCGATTGTGGTGAAAGAGGTCGGGAGTTTAGAACGACTTCAATTCGGGCAAGCAAAGGTGAATTTGTGTTGGCCTATTACCTTCCGAAATAACGACTTTACTGCAGAATCCCACAACCCTCCCATGTGCGGAGCATGAGGGGGGGGGGGGGTGAAAGTCCTAAACCATGATCGAGGTATTTACGGGAGATGTCCTTAGATGCCGTCCTAAGGAATGCGTGATACTCAAATCATAAAGATCCTTCTGCGCCAACAAAATTTGTCCCATTGTCGGACATGATGCAATTCGGGAGCCCACGTCGTACTACAAATCGAGAAAACGCGGCGAGTAACGCTTCGGTTTGTCATCAGATTATATATTCGATATGCAACTGCAAAACCGAGATTTGGGATGGAGAATTATCGGGTATCTTTCATTACATTTAAGGAGAGCATTTACCAGGCGTCCATTAGATCGCATAAGTTTGTTTGCATCGAGAAATGGATTAAGTGAGAGTAGCGAACAAATAAAATAGACGAGTTTGAACTCGGAATGAGAGATGTTCGGGGATGAATATTGAGCGTTGGCTTTCCGTATTGAGTGTGTCCGATTGTAGAATCGGTACACATAGCACAGCACACGAATTGTCCTGCCATAAGAAGAGAAGTACTCTAAAATATTCTCTTGATCCGCATACGTGAAAAATACTTTCAGTTTTCTTATTTCGTTTGGAGATTCATCGTGCGGCTGAGATTGAGGCCATTCAGTTGGATTTTTACACAACCAGGTGGGCCCGTGCCATCATATTGTTGCATCGGTCAACTTCAAGGGGTCAGCTCCCCGAGTCCCGAGATCCGCACGATTTTCCTCGGATGTAACATGTTTCCAAGTAGCATTACCAACATTGTATAATATCTGAGAAACTCTATTCGCCACGTTCATTTTTCCATGTGCAGGGTGGTTTTTGAAGCCACGAGGGCACTATAGACGAATCGGACCAAAGAAATACATCGGCATCCATGCATAAGTAATTAGAGCGAATCGCCTTCATTAATTTTGAGAGAAGCACTGCTCCACAAAGCTAGAGACGGGGTATTGATATTTCTTTAATGGGAGCTACCTTGCTTTTAGAAACTAATAAGTGGGAACGAATATTTCCTTCATTTTGAGAACCCATGTATACTACCGCGCAATAAGCATTTTTAAAGGTATCACAAAACCCATGTAGCTGGACTTTGCTCCAAGGCGAGTAGTTTGTCCATCGAGGGATTCGTATTTGATCTATAAGAGGGAGATTTTCCACAATGAGTTTCCATATTGAGGTCGAGGTGGCACTGAGACTCTCGTTCCAATCGGTGCCCTCTAGCCATAATCGTTGCATGAGGATTTTTGCTCTTATTATGATAGGAGAGAGCCACCCTGCTGGGTCATATAATCGGGCGAGGGTTGACAGTACTTGTCGTTTCGATGACTTTTCATTATAGCTTGGGGGATTGACGCTATAAGAAAATGTGTCGTCCAGAGCATTCCATTTGACACTTAGAGTTTTCGTTGAGCTGGTTGAATGAAACTTGAGAAAGTCATGGGCTGAGACTACTTGCTTGAGAGATTCTGCTGCCGATTGGACATCATGGCCACCAGAAAGAATATCATCGACGTAAGTTTCGTTTCTGAGAACTGTGTAGGCTTTAGGGTATAGTTCACGTGAATCTGCTGCTAATTGGTGAATTGATCTAATTGCCAAAAATAGGGCGCAATTAACACCAAACGTCACCGTTTTAATAGTGTAATCCTGGACCTCATTATTGCTCGCAGGCGATACACGATTTTCTGATACTTGCGATCATCGGGGTGAATCAAAATTTTTCGATACTTTTTTCTCTATATTGCCGTTAAAAACGTATTTGTAGAGACGCCAATTTATCAAGAGCGATGTGAGATCAACTTGGAGCGTCGGAACTGTGTGGAACACATCGTTAAGAGAATAACCGGAAAACAACGCGTACTTTAGATGTGACTTTTTCGGGCCGAACTACGGCGTGGTGGGGAAGATAAAATTACGGCACATTTCCATTTTCTATTTCCCCATGAGATTCTGAGAGCTCCACATGATTTAGGGATAGGTATTCTTCAAACACTCTTTTGTATTCGGTTTGTTCCTCATTGATAGTTCTAATCGCCAATTTTGAGCGCAAGCTCGATACCTTGATAATCCCAACCGAGTTTCGCGGGGGTATGCCGCTTTAAAGGGGAGTCGAACAATGTATCGGCCTTCCGAGTTTCGACTTGTGGTCTGTTTATAAAATTGTACGCAATGCTCATCATCAAAACTTCTTGAGCCTGGATTGAATATGTAAACGATTGCTGGACCTTTACCGAACTTTGAGTTGTTGTTGTACCCGTTGGGACACGAACGTATTTTCTGAGCCCTGGTCAATAAACGCTCAGACTGCAAAGAGTTCTCCACCCTTCTCAATGTAAACTATTGCCGTCGGTAAGAAGGTCCGATTTTGAGAGAGGTCTTCGTTTCTACATGTAAAATTTGATGAAATTTGAGACTCCGGTGTTCGCTTGAGTAGAATTGCTGGGCTTAGTTTCCAGACTTTGAGAAATTGGGGGTGCTGGCAGGGGCTCTGGTTGTTTCCATGAAATTGTGTGAGGAAGGTTGCGAATCTGATGCCGTATGAGTTAAGGAGTGATGATTTTTCTTACAGTGAATACAAACGAATTTTCTCGTGCAATCTTTTTTCACGTGTGTATATACTAGACAATTGAGACATATTCTTTTTTTTAAACAAATTCCTTGCGAGAAGATGCGGCCAGAGCTTTTAATTGATTAGATTCCTTTAGGTCGTGGTTACCGTTACACATAGGGATAACGTCTCATCGGGAAGTTTCTTTATACACGCCCAGAGGAGAAGCGGATCCCAGTTTTCGGTGGACACCCCTTGTGAACGAATTGCTGCGAGAGAATTGTTCATTGTGGTTTGAATTGTTTGGATTTCTTCACTGGAGTCAGACATGGAGGGATCAGAGGTAATGATGTAATCTATTTGGTCCAAAACAAATATAAGTGTATCATACTTCGATTTCAGCTCGTTCCTTGCAAGTGAGAAACGTTGATCGGTGAGTGGGTATTTTTGAACAATGTTAGCTGCCTTCCCGCGAATTTTATTTCTTAGGTGAAATAACACAGTGCAACAGTGAAAAAAACACCCGAACGTGACTATATAGGTTCGATAGTACAACCGGAGCTGAGTAAAACCCTAGCTCAGTTTGGCTAGATTGGCTACCAAAATTTTTTTTTGGCCCTCGTAACTTTTTGAATTCCCTTGGATCCCTTTAAAAAAGGTGACATCAGTTTTTGGTCAACAGTTTGTACAGTTTTTAATCTAGCTGTTTAGGTAACACCGAAAAACTTTTCTGAACAAACCCATGCAATCTGAACAAGTCTAGGGATATTAAATGGCTCTCAAAACACACTATCTATTTTAAACAAATCATTTTTTAGGAGTTTTGGGCCATTGTTCAAAGTTTTTACTTTCTATCATTACCAAAAACGAACTTATTGCATAACTGAACAACTTCTGTAAACAACCAATATGATCGAAATACTCCACCCCTTTAATTGTTTACAAAGAGCATTAGGGTGTTCCTTATTTTTTCGAATTTCGTTAAAAATATGTATTAACTGCGATGTTGGTCATCTAGCTTCACCTTACATTTGTTTTTGCTTAAAATACGAATATATTGTGGATAATTTTGTATCTATAGTTAGGCATTAGGGTGTGCCGCAATGAGGTTAAAGTGCGAATTTGTTCTCAAATCAGTTTATTGCCGCTGAGTATTTTTCTTTTGAATACAGGATAAGAAGTTATAAGCCGTTCAATAGCTGAAGTGAAGACCTAAAATAGTATGGGTTTACTTTTACTATATCTCTTATAGACGCCGAGATATTTCTTGTAGAAATTGGGGTATTTTTGAAAAAAAAAATATTAAAAATTTTGAAATTGGACTCCGATAGTTTAATATGGGCAACAATATATTTCAACTTTAAAAGGTTAATCAAGTTAAAATCTATATGTTCTATAATATATATGTGTATATTATCAATATCTCTATCAATTCTCGAGATATCAGGGGTTTAAAAAGCAAGCGATGACTACTGAACTTTTGTTTAACCTGAATATCTATTGTGTCTGCTTACAAATTTCACCAAAACCATTAATATTGAATGGTCCTTTGAGGAGATTTTTTATTTTTATCATAAATATATCGTTATTGGTAAGTAGACACAAAGACACAATGGGTATTCAGATGGAACAAAAGTTACTTAAACATTGCTATGCCTACAGTCAAAAATACGTTTTTTTTAACGCTGATATCTCGAGAAATAATAGAGATATTGATAATATACATATATTCGATTTGATCATATAGATTTTAACTTGATTAACCTTAAAAAGTTGAAATATATAATTGCCCATAATAATCTTCTTCGGAATCCAATTTCAGCTTTTTTAATAATTTTTTTAAAAATACCCCAACTTCTATATCAAATATCTCGGCGTCTATAAGAGATATGGTAAAAGTAAACACATACTATTTTAGGCCTTCACTTCAGCTATTGAACGGCTTATTGCTACTATGTCTGTATTCAAAAGAAAAATACTCAGCGGCAATAAACTGATTTGAGAACCAATTCGAACTTTAACCTCATTGCGGCACACCCTAATGCCTAACTATCGATACAAAATTTTTCACAATATATTCGTATTTTTAGCAAAAACAAATGTAAGGTGAAGCTAGATGACCAACAACGCAGTTAATACATATTTTTAACGAAATTCGAAAAAATCCCATATAAGGAACACCCTAAGGCTCTTTGTGAACAATTAAAGGGGTGGAGTATTTCGATCATATTGGTTGTTTGCAGAAGTTGTTCAGTTATGAAATAAGTACGTTTTTGGTAAAGATAGCAAGTAAAAACTTTGCACAATGGCCCAAAACTCCTAAAAAACTGATATGTTTAAAGTAGATAGTGTGTTTTGAGAGCCATTTAATATCTCTAGACTTGTTCAGATTGCATGGGTTTGATCAGAGAAAGTTTTCGGTGTTACCTATACTACAATGTCACTGAATAGAGTATGCAAAAAATCAGGATTCCCTACGACTTATATTCAAAATAGTGAAAAAATTTGAATTTGTTTTCGAAGTTTTTTAAAATGGACGAGGGAAGTCTAATTTTGTTGGGAAATTTTATTATATCAATTTCTAAAGCGGACTATTAGCTACAACTTTGCTTAAGAAGCGAAAGAGCTAGATTAAAAACTGTACAAACTGTTGGCCAAGACTGATGTCACCTTTTTTCAAGGGATACAAGGAATTTCATAAAGTTACGAGAGCCAAAAAAAATTTTGGTAGCCAATCTAACCAAACTGAGCTAGGGTTTTACTCAGCTCCGGTTGTACTATCGAACCTATATAGTAACTTTCGGGTGTTTTTCAAAAAGTTTGATTTTGTGTCATAGTGTAATTTAAGGACAGGGGAGAGCTTGTGATAATTAATATACATTGCGTGAACATATCCCTAAATGATGGCCATTCGTTGCAATCGCCGTCGAACACGTCGATTTCACATGGGGGAACTTTCATGTATGAGAAGCTACTATTTGTATCTTGAGACGGATTAAACAGATTGTTCGATGTTTCTGCTATCTTAGCCCTATATGTTTTCATTAGGTCGATAATCTGTGATTTTTGACCGTGGTATGATCCGGTGCAGGCCGTGTATTTTCCTTTAACTGACACCTTGAGTTCGTCAGTGACCTCAGGATCTCTTGAGATGCAGAGAGTCCTGTAAGAACGCTGGAGATGGTTCCATTGGTCTTCGAGATCTTGCATTTCCACCTCGAGACGAGACTCTGTTCTTTCTTCAACGGGGGTAGCCTCTAATTGCGCACAAAATGTAACCAGAGCGTCCGATTCGAAAATAAAACCAGTGTCCATGATGTAATTTTTGTCCTGAACTTGAGCTTAGTTGCAATTTTAGTCACAAAATGCGAAAGTGCTACTTTTCAAGTTGACAGTATTGACAAATTCAACAAACGAAGAAAAGGGAAGGAAGCGAGAGAAAGACGGAGTGGAGAGAACACGTATAGTAGTAACTTACGTGGGCAATATAAGCTATATGAGAAAAATTCAACGTAATAATTATTTGTCAGGCAATTTCTGAGTCGTAGTGTGTGGACTGTATAAAAGAGAAGAAGAAGAACGAAGTCCAATTTCAAATAAAAAGTCGTAAAATGAGAAAAAAATCTATAATTATGAAGAAAAATAAAAAAGACGATGCTTCGTGATTTAGGTCGCTCACCTAAACCAGAACCTCGCTCTGGCAATACCGTCAGTGTGATCTTCGACTCTGTGCTCTCCTATGGCAATGCTGTGTAATGGTGATCCGTGTGTTAATCCGGCAACACTCCAACCACAGCTGTCAGTTCCCGAATCAGATGATGAGCCAAAGAGAAATTTGGAATTCGCCGAGAAAATTTGAAGGCGATGACAATATTAACAGAAAGAATAAATAAAATGCAACTTACCGCATTTCCAGAGAATTTAAATAAAATAAAAAAGAGGGGGAGAAATTGGTGGTTGTAGCGATTTTGTCAGTGCGTGCAATATCCCAGCTAGCAATTGGATGTTTGTTTTACGATCACGATTGTTTCGCGACTGGATTTCCAATCGTCCCCACGATTGTCGGAGCAGAATTATATTTTTCTCTGCCTTAAAGACTTTGTGCTCACGATTTGTTTTTGTGTTTACTTTGTGTCACAGTCTTACATGTAGTTTTGTTATTATTGTCTTACTTCTTCCCGCACACTCCACCGATCTCGTGTTTTGCAAGGAGAATTTAATTTTGTTCTACCTACTCTTGGGTCGTTATGTCTCTCCGAACTTCTAATCTAATCGTCTACGATTGGATTTTGCGCATCGTCGACGATTGGAAAGTAAGAGTCGTCGTCTTGACACAGTTACTTCAGTTGCTCTGAACGTGCGCGATTGGAAAACGACATCGCGCACGATTACTTTAATCGTCGACTCCGATCGTGAAAGAGCCGTGCACGATTGAAAATGCTAGCTGGGATGTGATGTGAAGGTGATTTGTATTCCTTTGTGTGTGTGTGGGGGATGGTTTTTTGAATGTTGTTGTATTTCAATTTGTTTGTTCCCAGCTAGTACACGGCTCTTTCACGATCGGAGTCGACGATTAAAGTAATCGTGCGCGATGTCGTATTACAATCGCGCACGTTCGGAGCAACTGAAGTAACTGTGTCAAGACGGCGACTCTTACTTTCCAATCGTCGACGATTAGATTAGAAGTTCGGAGAGACATAACGACCCAAGAGTAGGTAAAACAAAATTTAATTCTCCTTGCAAAACACGAGATCGGTGGAGTGTGCGGGAAGAAGTAAGACAACCATAACAAAACTACATGTAAGTCTGTGACACAAAGTAAACACAAAAACAAATCGTGAGCACAAAGTCTTTAAGGCCGAGAAAAATATAATTCTGCTCCGACAATCGTGGAGACGATTGGAAATCCAGTCGCGAAACAATCGTGATCGTAAAACATACATCCAATTGCTAGCTGGGTTATATCTTCTGTGTTATTTCTTCTGTGTGTTGAGTTTTGTTTCAGTTTTTTGTTTTTTTCTTCAAACGTTCAAGAGTCTCGTTTTATTTTTTGTTTATTTATTAATTTTTTGTTTTTTAGCACAGCACAAATTTTGGGGAGGGAAGGAGAAAAGGAGATGGGAAATAATATGATAAAATTTTATTTTTTCGTTCGAATGAGAGGAGGGAGACACTTCAATTTAAAATCGTGAGAGGGAAGGAAACCAAATAAATAAAATTTTATTAAATTATTTTTATTTGTGAATTAGGAGAGCGCGCCATGGAATTCATAAAAAAGTCGAAGAACCATGAATATTTTGCTGATTGCCTTTCGAAATAAAACGCGTTACTTTAAACGTTCTAAATTCAGGGTTTAATCTTCTTCAAGCGGTGTAACAAACTTAACTAACTTAAATCTAAAGTAAATAGGATTGGGGATATTGGGATAACGGATTCCAGAAGGGAAATTTTAAGGAAAGAAGGGTCAGATGGAAGGGTCAGATGGAGGCAGAAAGGAGATATGATGGAAGGGAGATTATTAATTGTAGGAACAAATTTAGTGAAAGGTACGGGACAACAATTAACAATGAGACTGCGCCATTCTCCGTTTGAGGTGAACCTGAATGACCTGAGCTTGATCAAATGTCCGAGGTAGATATTGAACAGTATCGCTGACACATATCGGTTTGTTTACAACAGCCCCTCTTAACGCCGATTGCCTGTCACATCCAAGAGTATAATGCGCATGAATGGGATATTTGGGCTTACAAGACGTTCTTCCATACATGTGGGTCTTTGTTGTTGCTCTGGTATACTGGGGAATTCTAAGCCCTTTGACAGGCATATATTTGGGGCCTTTTGCTTTCTCATGGTATTGTAAAATGTGTTGCAAAATTTATATCTCCCTGATGGCGATGGGAATTTCTCAGACAAGTAAAATACCTTTGGATTGTTGAATCGTTCTAGGAAGCAATCCAAATTCCTCCGCAGCAAACACAAATCTCCGTTGGTCCCAGCTTAACTTGCTTAAAGTTCTCCCTGTACTTGATAGTTAGACTTTCCTCTGTGGTATTAGATTCCTACGTGAATTTTATAGCCATTCTCATTGTAATCCTATGGTGACGAACTCTACAGTTTTGATCACAACTTATATTTGTCAAAACAGATTGATTTAGCTGTCTTGTTTGGCGTTGGTTCACTGTATCACGGCTTTTCGCTGCAATTCTAAAATCGGGATTCAAGCGTCGCTGTGAATATCCTTCGCTGTCCCTGCCTCTCAATATTCGGGGTTACGACGTCGTTGCACATGTTCCTCTCGGTTTCTTTGACGTTCAGATTCCAAACATAGTTCATCATGACGTCGTTGTTAATGTTCTTCTCTGTCCCTTTGGCATTCAGCTTCATGGGTACTTCGCCTTTGGATACGGGTACTTCGCCTTTGGATAAAATACACATTAATTAATTGCAATTAATTTTTTTATTCATTTGTATTACCTCAAAATCAACTCAATTCAAATGAATTGAAAAAAGAATTGCAACTAATTTTTCTAAATCATTTGAATTGCAATTCATTTTGCCAAATTCATTTGAATTAGAAAAAGGAACTGCAATTAATTTGGCCGAATTCATTTGAATTGGAAATGAATTGCAATTCATTTGAATTAATTAAAAATTTTATTCAATTTAATTCAAAATTTTGCAATTCATTGCATGAATAACACAAGGGAACAAAATTGAACTTTTTGAGTGTTGTTTGGAATTCGATAGCTGTTTTTTACTAATTTGGGGTCGCTGATTTCAAATCTAATCTCCATTTTTCTCCATCAGCTCGAATTTTTAAGTTACAGGTACTAATCGTATTTTCGACTTTTTTCCAAAAAATTATAGTTCAAAAAATCATAATTTTTTTTTCATAAGCCGGATTTTAAAATTTAATTTTTTTATTAAAGATATCGTTGTTACCTTTAAAAAAAATCAAATTTTTTAATATTACAAAAAAAAAATGACTGCGTAACGGCGTTTTATTCAAAAAAAAAAAAAAAAAATTACACAAAAAATTACACATTTTAATTTTCTTCACGCTGAAAGTTAATCGGTTGGGGGCAAATTGTTATTTTTATTAGCTTTATTGAATATCATATTAAGATAGCTTTCTAAAACATGTATGTACATAATAATCGATTGAAAATTGAATGAGTTATGCTAAATTCGGTGATAACAGATTTTTCGCAATTTTTTGTTTTTACCCAAAAAAAATTAAAATTTTGTAATTTTAAAAATCATGACAAATTTGCAAATTTATTTATAGTTTAATTTTTAGTTTTGCCTCCTATTACAATATTAATTAACAGACCAAATTTAATTAATCGGCAGGTTTCAATTTGGAAGTTAAGGAAGAAATATTAATTTTCCAAAAATAGGTAATTTTGTATGGGAGGTACCAGAAGGGGTAATCCGATATAGTGCAAATTCATTCCTGATTGATATTTTCATAACCGTAAAACTTCCGCATAGTTTGACTGAATTCAGTGTACTTACAAAAAAGATATGTATGTAAGACTATTGGGGTGAGTTCGGTCATTTGTATGGGAGGTATCAGAAGGGGTATGGCAACGCTTCGGTTTTTCTAGGGTTTGTCTACTTTTGCAAGATAAATAAACTGACCAAATTTCAATATCCTCCGGTAGTCTGTTTGGCAGCTATCGAAGATATATTAATTATCCAAAAATAGGTAATTTTGTATGGGAGGTACCAGAAGGGGTAGGGGTATTCCGCCCATTTACAATCCCATAAGTTCGTTTCGAAAAATATTAATACTGATAAATTTTCATAACGATCCGTTAAGGTTTGCTCGAGTTACACTTTCACAAACATATTAATAAATGTTATTTTTGTATGGAAATCGTGATTTTTGTAAATTTAGTTATCTCAGTAAATTGTTGACAAAATCAAAAGTTGTGCAGATATTTTAATGAAATAAAGCTCATTTGATTCACACTATATTAAACTAAATGTTTTAAGACAAACACTGTGATTTTTGTTGCAATAATTTTTTTTATGAATTTTTAAAAAACAAAAATTTTTTTTTTTTTGTAAATTTTTTGTTTTATTTTTTAAAACTACAACGATATCTCTGAAACTACTAAGCCAAATTAAAAACAATGTAGACACGGATTAAAGACAATTTTGTTGACGAGTTTAAGTTTTTTTTTTAATTGAATATGGTGAACCGTTTTCAAGTTATTTAAATATTTGTAGTGGAAGTGCCTTAGTTATGGACATAACGGTATATCGCGAAAAGTCGAGCTGATACAAAACCAAGTGCAGATTTGGATTCAGCGTCCCAAATTACCTTTAAAACAATATTCAGTTCTTAAACAACAAATACCTTGTTCCCTTGTGTAATTCGTTTACAGCTCTGATATGTACTAATTTTAGGTCAGACTTTTTCAACCATATGATCGACCATAGCTCCTATACAGTAAGGAACAGATCGTCACCCACTTTGTTGTCTATCTCTTATACAAAAACACTCATCACTTTTCTCTCTATTCCTTGCTCACACAGATCCCTGGCCCTCACACGCACACACATTGCGTTGCTGTATTTGGCAAAGTTGAAGTTGACAAAAGTTAAATTCTTTTCTCAACCTGCAGTCGTAATTAGATCTACAAAGTGCACGGTCGTAGGCGAAATCGCAGTAGTACTCCTCTCTTTGTTTAGTCGTTTGGTATAAAAGCGTTTGATAAAAATGTGCACAAAATGTATGCAAAACTCTTTTCATGAGAGTGTTTGAGAGGCAAATGTGACACACATTCTGTCTGTACTTTTTGCTAAGTGTCGGAAAACGATGTTGCATTTTTTTTCACTCCCGTCGTGTGTGCGATAAAGACGACTCATATGTGTTTTTGTTTGATACTACCACCGTTGACGCAGAGAGATAAGAGCACAGAAAACGAAAATACCCAAACACGGAGCAACATACAAATGAAAAAATAAAACACATACATACATACTCAATCAAAATGAATGTTTGTGCTATTCCCTGCAAACATTTTGGAAGAGTTTGGAAGATTAATAAGCCGCGCAAAGAATACGCGATTCTTCGTGGCGATCATTTGCAATTAATTTATCTGCGCGATTTGTTTGAAATTCTCCTCGACAAATGTTTGACGATTGTTTGTAAGCGCGATTTTTGCGCGATTCGTAAATAAAACTTCTCGGCAATGGTTAGAGGTTTACTTGCCAGTCGATCCCGCACGCGACTTATTTGTAACTCTTTAATGCAATTGTTTGCTTGTTTATCGTGTGTACGATGGATATATTATCATAACACTTCTTTCCGATAACCACATAGAGGGTAAGTAAGAAAAACGTTTATCTAATCATCCCCTACGCAATGAGTGGACGATCGTCAGCGATTAACCTCAGCCAACGCATAACGGTAAAAAATTCTTGTTTCTTTTTGTTGAAACAGTGAAAACTATCATTTAATGTCAAAAAGTGAAAGTGAGTGGATCATTTGAAAAGAAAATTAAAAATAAAAAGGTTTAATAATGTTGTCTGTCAAAGCACTAAGAGTGAAAAGCAAAAGAGAAGCCTCAAAACTAATAAGTTCAATAGTTAATGTGGAAAATAGAAACGAGCAAATTGCCTTGGATTACGTGCACGTTGTATGCCTCGGTGTAACAAGAACTTTATTACATGCATGGACAAAAGTAAAGGGGGAACAATATTCGCTTGTTTCGTGGAAAAAAGAAACTCTTTCTCAAGGATTAACTAATCTAAGATCTTGTATTACAAGCGAGTTCAATGGAAAACCTCGTGTTTTGAAGGATCTAGAAGTATTTAAATCAACTGAATTCAGGCAATTTCTTCTTAAACAAGTTTTGTCTCCAGAAAGGAGAATATTCTTATTGTCGTTAGCAATAAGAATATTATTAGACAGTAAAGATTGTACGATAAACTACGAATGTGCTCATAATTTGCTATATAATTTTGTACAATAAATACCTGAACTTTATGACTTCTCTTTTTTAACCCATAATTTTTATTGTTTGTTACACATTCACGAGGATGCTAAAAGGTATGGATCTCTGGAAGGTGTAAATGCGTTCAAATATGAAAATCATTTACAAAAAATAAAAAAAGAGTCAAAAAAAGTAACTATGTAACTTCTCATCTGTATAATAGGCAAGTAGAGATGAGTTTAAGTCAGGACACAGTGGTTAAAAAAACAAGTATTTAGTTTCACTTATAGAAAATGGATCTTTTACCAGTGTGGGGCTTCAGAATTTCTCTCTCAGTGTAAAAAAACCTGACAATTTTTGTTTAATTGGCACCAACATTATTAAAATAACAAAAATTACACAAAAAAACAATTTGCCTTTTTTTGAAGGTATTATTTTAAGAAATCTTGAATCGTATTTTCAGCAGCCCTTACCATCGGAAAAATTTAATATATATTTGGCAGTTGAAATTATAGGAGGCGAAAAGATAAACTTTTATTTTAATTCAATAGAAAAAAAAGTTATATGTTTGGAAAATTTTACTGATAAATCGTATTACTTTACACCAAATATTCATTAACTGAACTTGGAGTCTACAAAATGAGTCAAAACTCTTATAATTATAATGGTAAGATAAGTTTGGGACCGGCCGTGGCATAGTGGTTAGAACACGCGACTACCACGGAGATCGCAGGTTCAAACCTGGCTCCAGTCATCTTAAAAGAAAAAAAAAAAATAAAGAAAAATTTTCTTTCATTGTCGGCTCCCCTCGAATGTTGTTGACAGCAACTTCGCAGTATTAAGCGTCGATTCAATCGTCGCGTCTAGTAAGAGCTTCTCAAACAGTGACGTTCGCATTCGTCGATAAACAAGTAGGTGCCGTTAGTTGTGAATCTAAAAATAGAAAGCGTGTTAATTCACAACAACGCGAGAAGCTATCCCATACCTCATTCATGGGGTGCAAAGGGAAATTAAGTAAGTAAGATAAGTTTAATTGCATCATTGCTCTAATAACTATAGTTAAATACTTCGCAGAAGTTTTTCTTCCTGAACCATCCAATATAAATAGTTTTGGTAGCCCCAAGATAATTAAATACACTCAACTACGGAATGCAAACACTGGTAAGATATTATATATTGGCGTCTATCCTATTATGGGATATTATGTAAAAATATTTTTTTCTTCATATATATATTTTCAAATAGGTGTCGTGCAGGTGCTACATGCTACAGAAAGCCCAACAATATCTTCCGAACCATCCATTTTATTATCCATTTTAAATAGTTATACGACCCCTAAGAGATTCAAATACACTCAACTACGGAATGCAAAGACTGGTAAGATATATATTGGCGTCTATCCTATTATGGGATATTCTGTAAAAATATTTTTTTTCATCATATGTATATTTTCGAATAGATGTCGTGCAGGAGCTACATGTTACAGAAAGCCCAACAATATCTTTCGAACCATCAATTTCAAATAGTTATGCGAGCCCCAAGAGAGTTAAATACACCGAACTACGGAATGCAAATTCTGGTAAGATATTATATATTAGCGCCTATTATGGGATGTTTTGCGAAATTATTTTCTTTCTTAATATGTATATATATTTTTTTATTTTGAACAGATATTGTCCAAGTTCTACATGCTGCTGAAAGCCCGTCAATAATTTCCGAACTTCGGGCATTAAAGGAAGAATTAATAAAAAGGGATGAAGTTAATAAAAAACTAATAACTAAATTAACTGAAGAAGTGGTTACTCTTAGAAATGAAATTCGCCAACTGAAAGTTAACAATATATTTAGTCAAACCGACGAGGAGATTATTACAAAACAATTGCCTTTTTCATGCGCAGAGAAAATTAAACAGTTCGACGAAGAGTTAAAAATGAATACCGATGTTGTTGCACAATTGGTAAGTCAATCAATTTGTAACTCTTGAGGATATTAAATATAAAAAGAAATTAAAATAAAAATATTTATAACTTTTTTTACTATTTTTTCAGAACGCATAATTATAAGATATGGTGGACATGATTTACCAAGCTTTGTTAGATCTGCCATTAAGGGAATCATAACCGACGAATTGGCTATGCAGTTTTCGTGGAGGGGAACAAAAGAAAAAACAAGCATTCAAAATTTTTTCTTTGTTTCCGTAGTAAGAGGTAAATATTTAATAAAATTATTATAAACAAACATTATATGCGTTTTTTTATTTTTGTATAGATATGGCTCATCAGCGATTCAATAATGCTGACGACCCAAAAATCAGCTCAATAATTCAACAGCATTTTGTTCATGCTAAAGATCACATTGAGAAACGGAAGAAAAATAATTAAAACCTACCTCAAATATTTTTATTTTGTATCTTTTATTTAATTTTAATTTAATTTGAATTTTTATAATAATTAATTTAAATTTAATTTGAATTTTTTTATTTTAATAATAATCACTGAAATCTAATTTTAAATTAAATCTAAACATATTCATTACACAGTAAACTTATAGCCAGTGCATTTTTTAATTGAATTTTAGGGGAATGGGCAATTCGTTTGGGAATTTTCATCACGATTCGATTGGGGATCTTCTTTACGATTCATTTGGGAATCTTCTTCACGATTCGTGGGGAACTCTTCTATGCTTTTCCCATATAAGACTTCTTCGCAATTCGTTTCCAACTCTTCTTCGCAACTTGCTTGCCACACTTCCACGCAATTCTCGAGCAATCGAGCGAATCGTCTTGAGACACAACTACTCACACCTTGGGATTCGCGGAAGAATCCCAGATAATAATTGCCGCGATTAAATTCTTCTTCCAAATGATTCGCGAATAATTCTTCCGCAACCAAAAATGTTTGCAGGGTTGCCCTGCAAACATTTTGGAAGAGTTTGGATGATAAATATGCCGCGCGAAGAATACGCGATTCTTCGCGGCGATCATTTGAAATTAATTTATCTGCGCGATTTGTTTGAAACTCTTCTCGACAATCATTTGACGGTTGTTTGTCAGCGCGATTATGCGCGATTTGAAAGTAAAACTTCTCGGCAATTGTTAGAGTTTTACTTGCCAGTCGATCCCGCACTCATCATCATAACACTTCTCTCCGAGAACCACAGAGAGGCTAACTGAGAAAATTGAGTGGAAGACCGAGAGCGATTAACCTCAGCCAACTCATAACGGTTAAAAATTATTGTTTCTTTTTGTTGAAACAGCGAAAATTATCATTTAAAGTCAAAAAGTGAAAGTGAGTGGATCATTTGTAAAGAAAATTAAAATAAAAGGTTAATAGCCTGTTCAGCTAACTTTTTCGTGTAGGCAGACGAACGATTGCTACCCAGACGATCGAGTTTTTATTTGTGTTTTCTTTCTCTTTTCGCTCGGGAGTAAAAGCTCATTTCACTCATTGTCCTTCTTTCAAAGTCCATTGTTGCCGATGTGTTGTTTTGGTCTTTTCAAAAGCTTTTGCTATTGAAAAATACCAAGATGGGGGCAACCCTGTCTTTAGTGAATACAGCTGACTGCGGACTCACAAACAAAACAAGCAAACAACAACTAAAAGGTGTAAAGCCGCAATAATTAATAGGTGTATTAATGAAAATCTATAAAAATTTAAGTAACAATATAACAATACAGAAATCAGTTACTTACATCGATTCCACTAAACATCCAAAAAAAAAAAGTTTTAGTTTTTTAAATCCACCATTTCCTAATAATATCAATGTATATAAGTGTTTAAAATGTTCTAAGCTGTTAGAGAGAACATTGTTTTGTAAAAATGCTCAATTTTAATAACAATATTTCATTTTCTGTGCAATGTTACACCTCAACGATTGCTAATTTTTGATCGTCTTATATGACGTTTTGTTTCGCCCGTGTTTCAGTTTGTCGAACCAAAAATTTCCATCAATAAAAGCTCTTTTTTGTTTCACTCAAAATAAATAGTAAAAAAACCAAAAATGTCAATCGTTCGCCATGTGGCGTACGAATGGTTGGAAAATAAGTTACAAAAACAGGCAATAAATATTTTTTTTAAAATTTTTTCAAAAACGAATGATTAAAGGATATGGTGGACATGATTTACCAAGATTCGTTAGATCTGCTATTAAGGGGATCACAACCGACGAATATTTAATGAATTTTAGGGAATTTTCTTCACGATTCGTTTGGGGATCTTCTTTACGATTAACTTGGGAATATTCTTCACGATTCGTGGGGAACTCGTCTATGGTTTCCCCATATAAGACATCTTCGCAATTCGTTTCCAACTCTTCTTCGCAACTTGCTTGCCACACTTCCACGCAATTCTCGAGCAATTCGCGTGTGGCGAATCGTCTTGAGACATAACTACTCACACCTGGGGATTCGCGGACGAATCGCATATAATAATCGCCGCGATTAAGTTCATCTTCCAAATAATTCGCGGATAATTCTTCCGCAATTGAAAATGTTTGCAGGGTGTTGACTTGGGCTTAAGTCTAGTATATGGACACAAGCCCGATTGGGTTGAAATTTTAGGTATATATAGACATTGCTATCCTGAGTCTGATAGTGATTTTTTATTGGGGGAAAATTATAGTTTAGGAGATATCGACCTTTAAAGTTGGAATCTATATATATAAATATCTCCGACATCTGGTGACGGAAAGCCCTTTGAAAAAGCTTTCCAACTGTATATACACAAATCGTTTTATTAACCCATTATGTGAAAAAATCAAATTAACCCATTTTGGACCATGACTTTTTTAATAAAATAATTTTATTTCCAAAAAATGCGTATATAACGGTTTAATTTTTTTGCACCAAACGAAAGAGGAGACGTTAATCTTTCAAAATATGTCGTAGTTAGTTTCTCTATGTCTTAAACACATTGTGTGGGGCGTGCCCCCCACCGCATTCGTCTCGCACTGCAGAGAGAGGGGGAGGGTAGCGAGACTATATTTTGAAAGATTAAAGTCTCCTCTTTCGTTTGGTGCAAAAAAATGAAACCGTTATATACGCATTTTTTGGAAATAAAATTATTTTATTAAAAAAAGTCATGGTCCAAAATGGGTTAATTTGATTTTTTAGCACATAATGGGTTAATAAAACAATTTGTATATATACGGTTGGAAAGCTTTTTCAGAGGGCTTTCCAATGATATATATATATAGTCTCGATCCATCACCAGATGTCGGATATATCTATATATATAAAAATGGTGGAAAAAATGTATAGTAATTCATCAATTGAGAACGGCTGGACCGATTTTGCTTAAAGCTTTTTCCAGTTGTTCGTAATTGCCAGGAGAAGGTTTATGTAAAAGAAAATTTTGGGAAAATCCTCCGGAAAAGCCGGAAAATTGGAAAAACCGAAAATTGCTTTTTTGTATGGAATTTTGTGTGCAATTGTTACAAATGATTTTTCGAATTTAAAAATAAATTTTTTTTTTGGAAAACTCGGAAAATTCTGGAAAAATTCGAAAAATTTTAATACTATTTTTTGACGAAATTTTGTTTTGTTTGTTTTGTACGATTTGATAGTTTTGAACGATGTAACTTGCGAAAAATTTCGGATAATTAATAATTATGAAATGACTTTGCGAATGGAAAATAGATAAATTCTCGGTGGAAAACTCGGAAAATTCCGAAAATATCTGAAAATGTGGATTTTTTCAGAAACATTTTGTACCGCAAATTGAATTTTTGTATTACATTTTGTGTGTAATGGTTCCGTTGTGGCTTTTCGGTTGGAAAAATAGAAAATTTTGCTTGGAAAACTATGGAAAAATTCCAAAAATTTAATTTTTTGTTCGACGAAATTTTACATTTTATTATAAGTTTTGATAATTTTGAATGATGTAAATTTGAAAAAATTCGGATAATTATTCCGAAATGACTTTTCGAATGGAATGAATGGAAAAAATAGAAAAATTCTTGGTGGAAAACTCGGAAAATTCCGGAAAAAACTCGATTTTTTTTGATTTTTTCGCTTGATTTGATGATTTTAGACGACGTAATATTGTGAAATTTATTATGTTAAAAGACTAAATGCAAAATGGTTGAACAATTTTAAAATCTTCTGGATAAGCATAATGCATTGACCCGATTGTTCAAAACCGCATTGAAAACAATGCATTATGACGTCCACAAAATCATTATCAGAGCAGACAAGAGACCCTCTGGATGCCATGTAAGACAATTTAATGCTCCCACTATAAATGAAGACGCAGTGGTTATTGTTGCGGTGAATGTGGAATCGCGCGATATTGTTCTCAAGCTTCGGGATGGTGGACAAGTTGGACGAGATGGCTGACGACATTTGCACAGAGTTCGCACGACAACATCCAATTTCGATCTTAAAATTTTCTTCTGATCAAAGACATGTGCGTGCTAATGTGCGGCAGTTTACTGTCGAAATTGTGAATACCAGCGCCAAATCGACGATGCGTTCAATCGCGAATTGCGACAAGAACAAGACTTTGATCGAGTTGAGCTGACTGAAAGAGTCCGAACAAATGTGGCGCCCTTAACTGCCGAGCAAACGAACGTGTACTATTCAATGATGAAGGTTGTTGACGATGGAACGCAAGCATTTACTTTCTCAATGATCCCGGTGGGACAGGCAAGACATTCGTAATTTTTTTGATCCTACAACAATTCGGTCAAGATCGCAATTGAGTAAGCTGTTGCATCCTCTGGTATTGCTTCCACATTGGTGCAAGGCGGTCGAACTGCACACTCCGCTTTCTTCTCACGCTTGACAAGACAGCGTGTAGCGAAAATGTTGCGAGAATGCTAAATCGTTATTTTGAATGAATGCACGATGGCGCATAAACGAGCATTGGAGGCAGATGACCGAACGATGAATAATTTTCGAGGTCATTTAACGAGAATGAGGCGACCAACTATTCGACAGAATTTTTGAACTCTCTAGATGTGCCAGTTGTGCATAATTTGCAGCTGAAGGTGGGATCCATCATGATCATTTTGCGGAATCTGAATCATCCGAAATTGTAATTAAAGTGATGATCGTCAAGGGCATATGCAAAGGAGAGGAAGACCTTATCCCTAGAATATATTATTCCAACCGATCTTCCCTTCCAATTCAACTCCCCATTCGATTGGCTTTTGCATTAACAATCAATAAATCGTAAGGCCAATCATTGGAAATTTGTGGAATCATCCTCGAATTTCCCTGCTTTTCACACGGTCAGCTGCGCGTTGTCTGTTTGCGTGTTGGCAAACAGTTTTCATTGTTTGTTTTTACGCCGGAAACAAATCGAAAAACATTGTATATCAGATCGCTCTTCATAGATTTCGATTAAATTCAAGTAAATCAGATTAAAACTTGAACTATCTGTGTTTTACTATTATATAAAGGCGTTAACTTAGGAGCGAGACGTAGTTTGCTGGGTCCAAAGATGTATGGCAGAACAACGTTTGCCGGATCAGCTAGTTTATATATATAGATTCCAACTTTAAGGGGCGATATCTCCTAAACTATGTCCGTCCCCTTTGTTTTATTCTCACTTTAGCTCAAATACCTACAACCTAAAAAAAAAATTAAAAATCTACGTCGTGTGTCCATATACTCGACTTGTTCCTTGACTTGTTTCTTTTTCGTACTATTTTAATTTTTGTCGATAGTATGTTAAAAAATTTATTTAGATCACAACTGTGACTGGATTGATAAAATGGTATTATTTTTGGTTATTATAGAAATTTACGCAAACCCATTAAAACAATTTTTTATAAAGGAGTTTCGAAGTTATATTTGCAATGCGTCTCATGCTCTTAGCTATACTTCGCTCTTTTATTCTTCTCTCTACCCATCTATTAGTGCCGTTCGTTAAGAGTGTACATCAACAAATTGTAAATACCCAATGTGCACAAATGCGGACGCGGATCCGAAACGAGTCAAACGGAATCCGTGTAGTCGGATCCGAAACTGACCCGTTCCGGATCCGACAAAACGGAATCCGTGGAGTCGGATCTGATAGCGACCCGTTCCGGCAGGTTGAGAAAAGAATCCGTGAAATCATAATTATTGTAAAAATTCTCAAACTTGGTTGAAACTGCATTCATATTATTTTTTTTTTATTGTAGAAAGTATTATATAATTGTCATTGAATTGTATAATATAAACATATATAATATTAGTTTAGTTTATTGAATTAGGGGACAACAAATACAGTTGGTTTTCTATTTTAATATTAAAAATCTTGGTTAAGTTAGTAAGTACATTCTGCTGCAGCTCGCCTTCAATCCGCATAGAACTATTTGTCATAATAATAATGTTACTGTCATTAGTAAACAACCTACGCGCTTCTATTGGATAACCAAAAACGACATATTTTCCAGAAATTTTTTTAATTGTGTCAATTTTGAACACTTTTTCATTATATGATTTCCGTTTCGGATCCTTTTTTTGAATTCAAACGAAATCGGATCCGATCCGAAATCCGATTCGGATAAAATGTCCGTAGAATCGGATCAGTATCGGATTCGAAACTGATCCGCATGGTACACTGGGTAAGAGTTTTGTTATGTATTAACTCTGTGTGCGGAGCATCTCCGATCATTAAACTCTTGTGTTTTGCGTTCGCCTTCGCACTTTATGACGTTTTAAATGTGTTCAGCAGAGTGTTTTGGAGCCTTTTTAATCCCTGGTATAAACAACAATAAAGATCCAGTGAAGTCTTAGAGGAAGAAAAATTGTTGTTTTTTCTTTTGGCTGCAGTAGTTGCGTTGTGTGCTCACTGTCGCGACACAATCACCCAAAACCAGCATTGACAACAACAGTGGAGTGGGAAGTGTTATGGAGCTGGCAAATGAGATTGTTGGGAACGGTCGGGAAGGTTAGCTTGGTGCCCTAATATACGGTCCCGGAAGCCTTTCTTTTGTGGAACCAGAGACGCTATGGAGACGGTAAATTACCAACAAACTACAATCAAGAATTGAAGGTACGTAAAGTGTACGAAAATTGTCAAACAAAAGTTGTGGTGTGCAGTTTTACTGATCCGTGCTAATTCCCATAAATTTAAAACTCTTTCCCCGTCTCGTACAAATAAAAAAAATAAAGTTGAAAAGTAAAATAATAGTATCGGGTGTAAGACTGGCCATTACTTTTGCTATAGACACACTAGTAGTTGTTTCTAAAATATTTATCTTTGACGTCACTGCTCTGTCCCATCACAAGAGATTGCGGACTTTGTTGTTGTGTTCAACAAGCATTTTAGCTGTTTTGTAGTTTTGGAATTCTGCCTCAAACAAGGGATTGACCTTTTTTTATGCAGTTTTTTGGTTCACTACTTTGGTACCTTACATTTTGTATAGGCATATTTGTTGGTTGTCCCTATTTCGAAATGGTTTAAGAAAACGGCATATAACAGTTACTTTCTGCATAAGCAGATTTGTTCGTTTAACTAATTTTTAAAGGGTTTAAGAAAGCGAAAGGTATCTGTTCCTTCGGCTTCATATCAACGCATCATCCATAGGTCCAGTTATTTTTTTTATATAACAATAATGTGTCTATTAGAAAACTTTTTTGTGCAATGCGAAGAGTTAATTGCTTACGAACAGCAATTAAAGCAATGCACAGTGGTTCCATTTCGCTTTTTTTAATTAATTCTGTAACTTTTGAACGGATAATGGTATCTCGATGAAATTTAAAATAGTTAAAGTTTCGAGATGTTAATGAAATATTCGGCTCCCTAGTGGGTGTAGGGGCCGCTGCGTGGCCCTCCAAAGCTGGTCACCTCGAGTGTTCCAATATTTCAAATGTTTGAGGAAAGTGCATTTATGCACCGATTTAAAAGATTGTTTGCATTTAGATAGTGCTTCGAAAACTCTTCAAAAACATGCTTACATGTATATGTTATCTCATTTAGTCTTATTCGTCATTTTTGGACGAGGTTGCTTTAGTATTTTTAAGGTTGTGAGCTCAATTTTTCTTTGATTGTAAAGATATTTATATCGTTAGTTTTCATATAAAATTCTAAATGAAATTGCTGAAAGAATGATGCAAATATTTTGTTCCAATCAAAAGTTATAAGCATCGCAAGTAAAAATTTCCAAAAAAAAGGCCTATATTCAATGTTTTTTTTTGCAAAAAGGCGACAATATTCTTTCGTTTGTAAAAAAAAAATTTCTTTATTATTTCTCATAGAAATGTTCATGCAGATGCATTTAATGCCAAATTTGAATCAGTTCAGCAAAATGGTTCCTCGGCAAGGGAAGTCAAAAATACCAGATTTTTGAAAATTCTCAAATTGCAAAGCGCCCACAAGAAAGCGTTTTATATATTTTTTTGACCACATGTGTACTAGTTAACCATAAGGTATTCCAACATCCCTGCCATAAAAAAGACAGTGTGGCCATTTTAGGAAAAAACTCGGAATTGTGGAACATATTTTCCCCGTTTTGGGAATTTGGGTATTTTGTTGTAAGATACGGCAACATATTGTCATTTGTTGTTTTAAGGGCAATTTTATGTACATTTTTCCAAAATTTCGTTAAGATATTCCAGTCCGTTTGAATTGTACGCTATTTTTCATATAAGATATTATTTCTCAAAAAAATACGTTTTGACCAAATTTTACATCTTACTCAGACTCATGTCCAAAATAAAATGTGCCATTAATTAATTTTGATAAATTATTAAACTTTATGTTATTCCCTTTTCAACGATATGCAGTACTTGTAAGTCAAGAGTTAATTTATTCCTAATAATTGTAATCCAACTTCACTACCGCTGTAGAAAAAGTATATATCGTGAAACACACATTTATATGGGGGCAATATCTAAATCTAAACCGATATGCTTAGTTTTGTTACCACATTATAATGGTCTAAAAAAATTTAGATGTGCAAAGTTTTGTTAACATCAGAGCAAAAATGTGGTTTTTAGCTACAATAATTTATAAAAGGTTATGCTAATTTGTATGGCAGGTACCAGAAGGGGCGGGGCAAGCGGACCCATTATTGCAGTATATTCTACACGCTAAATAATAGTACCAGCAAAAGTTTAGCTTCGCAGAGCCTTCCAACATGAAGTTAGTGACAGAATAATGTTTTTAGTGAAATAAGTCATTTTGTATGGGAGGTACTTGAGGGGGCGTGGCTATTTCGCCAATTTTTCAACAGACCCCGCGACTGGTGATTCCTATGCCTCTGGTAAATTTATATTTAAATTGAATACTTTTCTAAAGAAGACTGGGGTCTCAGTTGTGTGCTTTAATGGGCGTAACTTTTTCCCTTATAAAATTTTATATTCCCTATACCCTGTTGATGAGATTACTTAATTTCCCTTTGCACCCCATGAATGAGGTATGGGATAGCTTCTAGCGTTGTTGTGAATTAACACGCTTTCTATTTTTAGATTCACAACTAACGGCACCTACTTGTTTATCGACGAATGCGAACGTCACTGTTTGAGAAGCTCTTACTAAACACGACGATTGAATCGACGCTTAATACTGCGAAGTTGCTGTCAACAACATTCGAGGGGAGCCGACAATGAAAGAAAATTGTATTTATTTTTTTCTTTTAAGATGACTGGAGCCAGGTTTAAACCTGCGATCTCCCGCATGGTAGTCGCGTGTTCTAACCACTATGCCATGGCCGGTCCCAGTTGATGAGATTATGCAAATATTATTCAAAACATGTAAAAATTGGAAATAACACACAAATGCAGCAAAAACATTTGAATATTGCACTAAAAATCAAATTTGGTTGGTTGGTTGGTATGCAGGCATCTCCTTCTTCAAAGGAGAACACTTAGGTCCTTATGGACCCATTGTGACACCCGTTGGGCATTTGTGCCATCCCTTCAACCTATGCTATCAGCGCGTGTGCTGACTGATCGCGTTGCCAGTTGTCGATTGGGAATCCGGAGTTTCGATCCAATCCGTCCAGTTGATAATTTTACAAAAGTTGTTAATCCTTCCGATGTCTACACCATTTAAGAAGGGTTTCCCCAGGGTTTCCAGTCTCCTCCTGTATAGCGCTGGGCAATCACAAATAATGTAGTCGGTGGATGGTTCACTGCTACTGTTTCTGCAGTAGTAGCATTCGCTTTTCGTTGCGAATCCCATTCTTCTCGTATGCTTGCCTATGGGTCCATGTCCCGTCAGGAAGGCAATAATCTTCCTTATCTGGTCCCTCTCAAGACTTACCAGGTACGATGCACGTTTCGCGTTGTATTCTGGCCAAGTCATTTTGGCCTTTCTACAGGTTTCTTCATTCTTCCATCTGTCGTTTGCAATTCTAAACGTTAGATTTTCAATGGTACTTTTACAGGTGGATATAGGGCGAAGTGCTACGTGTTCAACGTCGCTTTCCTGCAGGGCTGAGCCCTGTCTGGCCTCTTCATCCGCTCTACAGTTGCCCTCGATTCCGCTGTGTCCGGGAATCCACGTAACCAGAACTCTGTTGTTCCTGGATATCTCGTTAAGAGATTTCCGGCAGGCACTGACCACTTTCGATTTGATGTCACAGGACTTCAACGAGTTTACCGCCGCTAGACTATCCGTGAACAGGAGAATATCCTCCTGTGATATCTTCCTCACGTTGATCACGTCCGCGGCTCGTTTAATAGCAAGTATTTCCGCTTGGAAAACGCTGCAGAAATCTGGAATTCTCGATCTTATATTTAGGCCCAGATCCGCGGAGTAGATACCGTAGCCGACCTTGTCATCCAGTTTGGACCCATCGGTAAATATGTTTATTGGTCCATACATTGCGTTCTCGTTCTCTGCCCACTCCTTTCTGGAGGGCGTTCTAGTTTCGTATAGAACGTTTGATTTCCGTGTGTTTAGCACGTAGTCAGTTTCGAGTGAGATGTTGATATGGTTTAGGATCTTTGAATGTCCGATGGAACGATCCCAATGATCAATCTCGTTTAGTCGAATAGCCGATTTGAGAGCGGAGCATTTGCAGCTCAGATCAGGTGGTAGTAGATTGAGTATCGTGTAGAGAGCCTTAGAGGGGGTCGATCTCGTACATCCGGTTATCAGGAGACAAGAGGACCGTTGAACACGATCCAATTGTTTGAATTTGCTCTTCTTGTCGAGCGCGTACCACCAAACTATAGAGCCGTATTGTAGTATTGGCTTCACTATAGCATTGTAAATCCAGAGTGTTACCTTGGGTTTAAATCCCCATGTTTTCCCGATAGCTTTACGACATGTATATAAAGCTATGAGTGCTTTGCTGGATCTGCTTTCAATGTTCTGTCTCCAATTAAGCTTCCTGTCTAATATAAGGCCCAGGTAGTTCGCCGTATCGGAGAAGTTGAGTTGTTTGTTGCCCAGATAGATGTTGGATGTAGCGGGCGATTTCTGTTTCCGACTGAAAAGTACCAGTTCTGTTTTGTCCGGGTTCGCATTGAGCCCTCTACTGGCACACCAGTTTGCCAGGATGTTGATATAGTCCTGCATCCTTTGTTCGAGACAAGATAAACTTCCCCCAGAGACGCAGAGTGCTATATCGTCTGCATACGCTACTACTGTACATCCTTCCGACTCCAACCGTTTGAGAACGTCGTTGACGGCAAAATTCCATAATAGCGGCGATAATACTCCCCCTTGAGGGGTGCCTCTAGTCACTCTTCTAGTGAGGGTGTGATTTCCCAGCTTTGAGGTGATAGTTCTCTTTAATAGCATGTTGCGAATCAGCTTGCTAATATGTGAGTTGATATGTAGGCTGTTGAGCTCTGTCATGATGCAGAGCGGTTCGATGTTGTTAAAAGCTCCCTCTATGTCCATAAAGGCAACTAGAGAAAATTCTTTCTTGTCTAGCGATTTCTCTATGGGATACAATAGTGCATGGAGTGCGGTTTCTGTCGATTTCCCCTTTGTGTAAGCATGCTGAGCATTCGAAAGGAGATCCGGGCCAATTGAATTTTTGATGATGTCGTCCATGATTCTCTCAAGGGTTTTCAAAAGGAATGAAGTAAGACTTATAGGTCTGAAGTCCTTCGCTTTGGTGTGTGATGGCTTTCCCGCCTTTGGGATGAAGACCACCTTTGCCGTTCTCCATCGTATTGGTAGGTAGGATAATTTCACACAGCCGTTAAAAATAGCCTCCAGCCATGGCAATAGTATCTCCAGTGACTGTTGAAGTTCGGCGGGTATGATGTCGTCCGGACCGGGTGATTTGTAGGGATCAAAGTCGTTGATGGCGTCCTTGATCATGTTCCTTTCAATTACCGGTATTCTATCGCATAAGTCGGTAGGTGCGACGGTTATGGAGTTGGACTCTCCCCTGGGGAAGTGGGTATCCGATAGGATTTCCAAGGTTTCCTTTGAGGATTCAGTCCAGGTACCATCATTTTTCATTATGTATGCCGGGGCGCTGGTTGTCGAGGATAATACTTTCCTAAGTCTACTTACCTCTGCGGTTTTTTCGACATCGTTGGTGTATGTCCTCCATGAAGATCTTTTCGCCTTCTTTAGTAGTTTCTTGAAGAGTCTTAGATTCTCCTTGTACTCCTCCCATTGGCCTGTTCTCTTGGCCTTGTTGAAGGATTTTCTGGTGGAAGCACGGGATCTAGAGATATCGTCGTTCCACCATGGAGGCTTCTGCTTTTTCCCATCTTTTCGTCTTGGGCAGGATTTCCTGGTGCATAAGGCCAAGGCTTTTGTAACTTTACCTACCATGCTGTCTAACTTTTGTGGGCTGTCAATGGTGAGATCAGTTGTATTCGGTAGGAGTCTTGCAAGGTGTTCCCTGTAGACGTCCCATTTCATCCGTCTCTTGTTGAAGGTTACTATCGGCTTCGTTATTTGAGCAGATATTTCAAAGGAAATGTATTGGTGGTCGGAGAAGGAGTGAACATCCTCCACCCGCCAGTTTGATATCAAGTCGTTTTTGGCATTAGAAATTGTCAGGTCTATAACCTGCTCAGTGATCGAGTTAATAAAGGTGGGCGAATCTCCCTGGTTATGCACTACTAAGTTTCTACTTAGAATATAATCAAAGAGTAACTCACCTCGTTTGTTGATCGTTTTACCTCCCCACAGCGTGTGGTGTGCGTTTGCATCCATTCCGACAATGAGGGTGGTCTTATTGTGTTCCGCCGTTAGTACTGCTTTCTTCAGTTCCTCTGATGGGGGGTTTTGGTCTTCGTAAGGAAGATATGCCGAAGCTATCCATAGGGTTGATTGTTTCATTTCTAAACCTATAATTGTAAGATCTTCGTTACCGAAAGTATTTAGCAGGAATGCGTCAAGCTGTTTCCGTACTAGGATGCACGCTCGTATTTTAGCATTTACCTTACCTTGGTAGAGTCTATAATTTTTGTGGTTTAATCCACAGACTCTGTTTTGATTTATCCAGGGCTCTTGGATGAGAAGTACGTCCTCCTGGAGCTCGGAGAGACGTACCTGAAGTGCTGCTGAAGCACTCTTAGAGTGGTGGAGGTTTATCTGTACCACCCGAAGAATGCTCAATGACGGTGTTGTTGGCGTCGTCGTCATCGCTCATCAGTAGGTCATCCTCATCGGCCTCCTGGAAAAGCCCTCCTAAGCTGACCATGGTAGATGCCATGGATTCAGCATCTGAGCAGTGCTCTTCATCTGCCGGATTGTTGCTTGGCGCTGCGAGGTTGTCCTCAGCGGGAGCTGCGGTTATTGGTGTCAGAGCTGTAAATGCGCTTGCAGTCGAGACTGAATTTTATATTATGCTTAAATTTAAAATTAACGTCCAAAAAAATATGTCACATGCCATCTTGCGGAAATGGTTAACACTAGGATGTCTTAGTACATTCTACCTATTTCTACTGACGTTTCTACTCACATTCGGCCACATTCTTTTGGTTGGAAATGAAACGTTAAATTTTCCCCTCTACGCCATATTTTTTTTTTCTGATAATTGCGCTTTTATATCCATTACACGTATAACATAACCCATTTGGTCAATAGCAGTACAGCTGAACATTCGTGCTGATAAGTATATTTTTTTTCACAAGTTCAACTTATATTGAGGACAAAAAGCTGTTTGCACCAACACATTTTTCTTTTGGATGGTATAATACCAAAAAAATACCTGTTCAACTGTATTGATAGTAAAACTCTAAATTCAAAATACAGTGTATTTTTTTTATATTTTGAAAAAGAAGTTTGCCATATATGGTATATTGGCATAATTTTGCCATTTATCATCATCTTACCATTTACCGTACTGGGTGCCAACTCCACATCGGATTTGGCACCTTTTTGCAATCACCGGCCAAGTCACGGTGATGTCAAAGTTTACGCTCTCATCGCAGCTGTTTGTCAGTTGTCTTTTTGCTTAACAAACAAGTTAAGCTTTGAAGAAATAATAAGAGTCAAAACAACGTGAAAGAAGCTAAAACCAGCGAAAATTGTTAAAATTAATATATATTGGCCCCAGTGTACGATATTGTGAATGCTGAAAATAAGAAAAAAAAAACACAATTGAAGTGATACAAGTGTCCCACAAGTGAAGATAGGCCAGAAGACATAAAAACCCACCAACTGGCGACGGAAAAGGTTTGGGGCAGGTAAAACCCCTTTGCTACCTCGAGGCTAGGAAGAATGGAGACACCAGATAGTGCATAAATCATTAATGAATTATAATTAAGTCAAATTAAATGTGCTAAGTATAATATTATAAAAAAAAACATATCAAAAACATAAATTCTCAACACCTCATGCATCTGTTAATGATCATTACTGCTAATATTGATCATTAAGTGAAAATAACAAAATTTTTGTGTTAATTGAGTGATTCTTTAATTGAGTGATTCTGTGATTCTGTGTTTGAGAGTTTATGTTTTTGTGTCAGTTCACTCCACCATAGTTGTATGTTATATATGTAGGTAACACTATCTCTTTCAAGTTTTAGGTAATTACCTCAGAGAATCATTACCCCAGCGAGAAAGATCTTTCGTCGATGGAGAGTATTTGAGCGCAAGTTACGTAAGTGACTCATTCTGTTTAACACTGTATTATTATCTACATATATACATATCTCATGCTGATTAGGGGTGACCAGCTGTATAAAAAAAAAATATTTTCAAGTATATTTGATTGTGTCTTTGGTTTAAAGTACTAAGCTTTCGCAAAAACTAATTTTCTACAGTAATTTAAGTCTTTTTGTAAAGTTTATATTTTTTTATGTTTTTTTTTAAGATTAATTAGTTAGTATAAGGCAGGCTATTGAAATAATGTACCATTTTAAAGGTCGTTTAATTAAGTTAGAAATATTAACTTTTTCGACAAATGTTAAATCTTTTTGAATTAAATTAATAATTATGAGTTCGGATTAAATTGTCAAATGTTTGATTTTTAGTAAAGGAAAGTAGATAGTGATATAGCAAAGGGATCATGGAAGGTAAAGGTAACTATTCTAAGGGATATATGCATGATCACGGTCGGGAGGGCAAATGCAACAACGATGTCATCAGTTGTTGGTCTCAATTAGGGTTTTATATATGTCTGACTACTAATTTCTTCTTTCAAATCTTATTGGGGTAATGATGCACGCTTACTAAAAGTAAGAATGTATTGTGTAGCGAAAAATATTGTGATTGCCGGAAGCGAACAAACCCACCCATTCGACGAGCCGAAAGCCGAGCAAACTGCGTGCATCCGCTTCCTTTGGTGTCCTTTGATCTACAACAACGTTTTTTTTTGTTGGTAATTTTTTTTAATTCGTTATATGCTACATAATATAAATGGCGCCCAACGTGGGGCCCAACACAATTATCAACAGTTTAAGTTATCCATTGCGATAAATAAAAAAATACGCTTATTTCCGAATTGTGTGGGTCTACTTTCTACGAAAATATTTCCTTTTATTTCTTTCTTAATATTTTTCTCTTCAAAATTAAAACAAAACATGTTCCTTTTTTATTCACTGGAGATTGATTTCAACGGAGCTGAAGAGCTATTAAAATCAACCAATGAATATTCTCTCTAATCTAAAATCTTTTTTTTTTGCGATAGTATTAATGGTTTTAGTACGTGTTGGAGTTCAGTGCTTGAATAGTTAAAGTTGGGACTGACCGCCGTATTATTTAATTCTTTTTATTGTCGCTTACTTAGGCTAGATATGGAATCATAGGGAATTTGTTTTGTTTCCTGTGCCGCTCTAGCCGAATCTTTCCTATCAATTTTACCTATAGTTTTTCTATGTAAAACCGTAATGAGTTAAAACCACTATCCTACGTTTTCCGAAGCTAAAAATCAAACGAAAAATAAAAAAAGATATTAAACACACATAAATTTATTTAAAAAGGAAAAAGAAATCTAATTTCAAATCTATCTGCTTTTTAATATAAATACATAATATTTGTTTTGCTTCATTTTTTTAAAACTACGTTATTAATTAAATATTACATTTTTTTAAAACTACGTTATTAATTAAATATTACATTTATTTAAAACTACGTTATTAAATAAATACTTTAATATGTCTCAAGCTCCTGATGAGACAACAGCAGCCACGGCTGCTGTTGAAAGTCCCTATGTGTGCAACGCGTGCAATATGACAATCTCGTCAAAGCATCAATTTCAGAGAGCAAGTTGCGGACATTTCTTTCATACAGCCTGTCTGAATAAATGTTTGAAGACAAGACCTTATTGTCCAGTATGCAATGCAAGAATTTCTGGAGAATCTCACACTCCAATGAATGTATCACCAATCATGACTCGTTCACAAACCAGAGCCTCAACTCAAGCTGGTGGTAATACAGAAAACATTTCTATGACGGAAGGGTTGGTAGCTTCGGAGCCAACTGATTCAATCCGACAAATGGTAGTGTCAGTTGTTACAGAAAAACAAAATGAATTGATGACGTCATTGGCAAGCGAAATAACAAAAATTATTGATGCCCGACTAGGGGTTTGTTTATCACAATTAAATATAGCGGGGTCTTCTATATCCCAACCCTTGGGACCATCAGTTCCCTCTGCTAATGTTCGTCATGTATCGACCCAAATGCGTACATTGCCAGATGTTGAGCAACAGACTTTGCATGAGTTGCTTGGTCTTCAGACAAGTCAGAGCGAGGGTCATGTTAACAACCGCTCAAATACAGAGAACCTTGGATCCCTTGGTGGATCTTCCGATTTGGACACACGTCCTGATAAGGTTTTACTAATCATGTCTAATTGGAAAATGAAATTTTCGGGTGGATCCTCGGGTTTGTCCGTGGATAATTTTATTTACAGGGTCGAAGCCCTTACAGTGCAAACACTACGAGGAAACTACGATATTCTTTGTAACAACGCTAGTTCACTATTTGTAGATAAAGCTTCAGATTGGTTTTGGCGATTCCATCGGTCTAATCGAAATTTTACATGGCCTATTCTTTGTAGGGCTTTGCGTAGGCAATATAGAGATTCAAGAACAGATATCGACATTCGTGAAATGATACGTGATAGGAAACAAAAAGTAAATGAACCGTTTGACACCTTTCACGATGCAATAATGGAATTGACCGACAGGTTGAATAATCCCTTAGAAGATATGGTTCTAGTGGAAATTCTCAAAAGAAATTTATTGCCTGAGATTCAACATGAACTTTTAAATGTAAAAATCGATTCTTTGCAACATTTGAGAGACGTCTGCAGGAGAAGGGAAGTTTTTATGCAGGATGTAGGACGTAAACACAGTTTATTTGCTCACAAAGCACCGACTTTTCATAGGCGGGTGGCGGAAATTGCAGATGGTGTCGAGGCAAATCAAATGACTGAGGTTGATGAGGACATCGACGAAATATCAGCTTTGAATTTAGTATGCTGGAATTGTCGAGCGTCTGGTCATAGGTACCATGATTGCATTTCTGACCGCAAAGTTTTCTGCTATGGTTGTGGTGCACCTGACACCTATAGGCCAAATTGTAAGGTCTGTGTTTCAAAAAACGGGAGAAATTGTGCACAGCAAAGTGCACAGAAGCTCCAGAGGAGCACAAAACATCCAGAAATGGAGTAACTATTCTAAAAAAATCAGAACATAACCAAACACAAAATGAAGCTAAACCTTTATGTCCGACAACATACAACTGTAACAAAACCATTGGGAAAAATAATGAGCCTATATTAATGAAATTCAAGCCATTTCACGTTCGTATGGAAGAATATTTAAAAGCACGTAATCGCATATTTCATGAGGATGTTAAACCTTCAAGATCTGCCAGACGGATGAAAAATTTTTGGAAAAAGGTTAAAGATGTTAAAAGAAAATGTGTTTGTTCAATACTTAATAAACCAGGGGACGTTAGACCTTATGCGGAGGTATCTTTGTTGGGTAAAAATGTGTTAGGTCTACTTGATACCGGAGCCTCAGTAAGTTGTGTAGGGTCAAATATTGCAAAAAACTTGTTAGAGTCAGGGGTTTCATATCGAAAGATGGCATCCTCTGTCAAAACAGCTGATGGCCAGGACCAAAAAGTAGTTGGTTTCTTGACAACGATGATTGCATTTAAGGGCGTTGAAAAACCGATCGACATTTTTATAATACCTAGTTTGGAAAGAGACTTATTTTTAGGCATCGACTTTTGGAAGATGTTTAACTTACTGCCTCCTGAGTTGGAAAGCGTTATTCTCCCGGATTGTTCTCTTTCTTCAATAAATCCTATATCTGACGCAATGCCTCTTACAGCTGTTCAATCTCAACGCCTTCAACAAGTTATATCACAATTTCCATCTTTTGCTAAAGAGGGTCTTGGTCGAACTAATTTAGTCACTCATGTGATTGACACAAGCGATGCAAAGCCCATTAAGCAGCGACACTACTCTGTTTCCCCTGCAATAGAAAAACTCATTTACGCTGAGTTAGACCGCATGTTATCCTTGGGTGTTATTGAAGAGTCCAATAGCCCATGGTCATCACCAGTCGTACTTCACCGTAAGCCTGGAAAGGACCGCTTGTGTCTGGACATCCGGAAGCTTAACGGAGTTACTGTGGGTGATGCTTATCCCCAACCGCAAATAGAGGGAATTTTGAGTCGACTACCCAAAGCGGAATTCATTTCGAGTATTGATCTCAAAGACGCCTTCTGGCAAATCCCTTTGGATGAAAAATCAAAAGAGAAGACGGCATTCACTGTTCCAGGGAGGCCCCTTTACCATTACACTGTTATGCCATTCGGCTTATGTAATGCCCCGCAGACTATGTCTCGTCTGATGGATAAAGTTATTCCCCCTCCTCTCCGGACAGAAGTGTTTGTCTATCTCGATGACCTCTTAGTTATATCGGATTCATTTGAAAGGCATCTAGAGGCACTTAGAATGGTTTCGCGGAGAATAAGGGAATCCGGGTTGACGATAAACGTCGAGAAAAGTAGATTTTGTGTTCCAGAGGTGCGTTATTTAGGACATTTGATTGGAAACGGTGTCATTAAGACAGATCCAGATAAAGTTTCCGCAATTACTGAGTTTCCAGTTCCTAAATCTGTCAAGCAAGTTAGGCGTTTTTCTAGGGATGACAGGCTGGTACCGAAAATTTATCCGAAATTATGCGTCAATTACCACGCCAATTACCGATTTATTGAAAAGTAAGAGAAGATTCGTATGGTCTGATGAAGCCCAAGCTGCTTTTGATCTTTTGAAGTCCCATTTGAGTACTGCGCCCGTCTTACATAGCCCTGACTTTTCGAAGCCGTTCTACATACACTGCGATGCGAGTAAGACTGGTATAGGAGGTGTACTGGTGCAGATAGATGTGGAAGGCGAAGAGGTCCCCATAGCTTTTATGTCCAAGAAGCTCAACAAAGCCCAACGCAACTACTCAGTCACCGAGCAGGAATGCTTAGCAGCCGTATTGAGCGTAAAAAAATTTAGAGCATATGTGGAGGGACATGAGTTCACCGTTGTCACTGATCACGCTTCTTTGAAGTGGCTAATGTCCCAAAACGACCTTAGTTCGCGTTTAGCTCGTTGGCATTAAAGCTACAAGGATTCAAATTTAAGATACAGCATAGACGTGGTAATATGAACATAGTTCCGGACACTCTTTCACGGCCAATACGGAGGATTTGTCTAGTATTAGTATTTCTGAGGTCGATAGTGGTCTTTTTGTAGATTTAAAATCCCCTCATTTCAATCAGAGGAATATCTTAAACTTCGTGATAAAATTGCAAATAACGGTAATGCATTGCCTGATTTAAAGGTAGTAGATGGCTTTATTTATAGGAGGACAGAACACGCGAATGGCGATCAGCTACATGATGATATGGTTTACAAACTTTGGATACCCAAAAATATGATACCTGAGGTGTTAGAAAAGGCCCATTGTAGTTCACTTTCTTCCCATGGTGGCATCAACAAAACGCTAGAGAGGATCAGAAGATACTATTACTGGCCAAATCTTGTAGTAGATGTAAGGAACTATGTGGGTAGCTGCGAGGTTTGCAAATCATCTAAACACCCAAACCATGTCCTAAGACCTCCGATGGGCAAAACTTCAGAGTCAAAAAGGGTATTTCAAAAATTATATGTTGACTTTCTAGGTCCATACCCTAGGTCTAAAACAGGAAATGTGGGTATCTTTATTGTGTTGGATCACTTTTCAAAGTTTCCCTTTTTGAAAGCCGTAAAGAAACTGACGGCCGAAGTTGTTTCAAGTTATTTGGAGAATGAGATATTTCATTGTTTTGGGTGTGCCTGAAACCATTGTATCCGACAATGGATCACAGTTCAAGTCAGCTCATTTTAATAATCTTCTAAAGCAATATGGGGTGAACCATGTTTACACAGCCGTACATTCCCCTCAAGCAAATGCTGCCGAACGTGTAAATCGGTCTGTTTTGTCGGCCATCAAAATCTTACATTAACCCTGACCAGAAAAATTGGGATCAACTTTTATCCAATATTGTTGTGCTCTCCGTTCTAGTTTCCATTCTGCCGTTGGTACATCTCCATATTTTCTTACATTTGGCAGCATATGGTAACAAATGGGTCAACATACACTCTGCTTCGACAACTAGAGTTATTGAAGATCGTGAAATTCGTTTTGATAAAGATGATACCCTTCAAATTGTCAGAAATAGGGCCTCGGATCAGATACAGAAGCAATTTGATCGCAATGAGAAGACCATATAATCTTCGGGCGAGAGTAGTGAACTATCAAGTGGGTCAAGAAGTGTTTAGGCGAAACTTCAAACAAAGCAATTTCGAGCACGGATATAACGCAAACTTGGCACCTACCTTTCTAAAATCACGTATACGAAGAAAAATGGGAAATAGTTATTATGAAATAGAGGATTTAGGTGGGCGTACAGTTGGCATTTACCCATGCGAAGATTTACGTCAATAGACCAGTTTTGTTGCTTTTGTGACGACTGCCAGCGGGATCATCCTTGGGTTCATTACCACTCCCCAAGCTCTGATTTTTCCGGGGGGTTTTGTAAATGCGCTTGCAGTCGAGACTGAATTTTATATTATGCTTAAATTTAAAATTAACGTCCAAAAAAATATGTCACATGCCATCTTGCGGAAATGGTTAACACTAGGATGTCTTAGTACATTCTACCTATTTCTACTGACGTTTCTACTCACATTCGGCCACATTCTTTTGGTTGGAAATGAAACGTTAAATTTTCCCCTCTACGCCATATTTTTTTTTTTTCTGATAATTGCGCTTTTATATCCATTACACGTATAACATAACCCATTTGGTCAATAGCAGTACAGCTGAACATTCGTGCTGATAAGTATATTTTTTTTCACAAGTTCAACTTATATTGAGGACAAAAAGCTGTTTGCACCAACACATTTTTCTTTCGGATGGTATAATACCAAAAAAATACCTGTTCAACTGTATTGATAGTAAAACTCTAAATTCAAAATACAGTGTATTTTTTTTATATTTTGAAAAAGAAGTTTGCCATATATGGTATATTGGCATAATTTTGCCATTTATCATCATCTTACCATTTACCGTACTGGGTGCCAACTCCACATCGGATTTGGCACCTTTTTGCAATCACCGGCCAAGTCACGGTGATGTCAAAGTTTACGCTCTCATCGCAGCTGTTTGTCAGTTGTCTTTTTGCTTAACAAACAAGTTAAGCTTTGAAGAAATAATAAGAGTCAAAACAACGTGAAAGAAGCTAAAACCAGCGAAAATTGTTAAAATTAATATATATTGGCCCCAGTGTACGATATTGTGAATGCTGAAAATAAGAAAAAAAAAACACAATTGAAGTGATACAAGTGTCCCACAAGTGAAGATAGGCCAGAAGACATAAAAACCCACCAACTGGCGACGGAAAAGGTTTGGGGCAGGTAAAACCCCTTTGCTACCTCGAGGCTAGGAAGAATGGAGACACCAGATAGTGCATAAATCATTAATGAATTATAATTAAGTCAAATTAAATGTACTAAGTATAATATTATAAAAAAAAAACATATCAAAAACATAAATTCTCAACACCTCATGCATCTGTTAATGATCATTACTGCTAATATTGATCATTAAGTGAAAATAACAAAATTTTTGTGTTAATTGAGTGATTCTTTAATTGAGTGATTCTGTGATTCTGTGTTTGAGAGTTTATGTTTTTGTGTCAGTTCAC
Source organism: Muscina levida (assembly GCA_964034835.1). Classification (NCBI taxonomy): domain Eukaryota; kingdom Metazoa; phylum Arthropoda; class Insecta; order Diptera; family Muscidae; genus Muscina; species Muscina levida. The sequence goes on from OZ035880.1 coordinate 77,446,534, forward strand.
TCCACCATAGTTGTATGTTATATATGTAGGTAACACTATCTCTTTCAAGTTTTAGGTAATTACCTCAGAGAATCATTACCCCAGCGAGAAAGATCTTTCGTCGATGGAGAGTATTTGAGCGCAAGTTACGTAAGTGACTCATTCTGTTTAACACTGTATTATTATCTACATATATACATATCTCATGCTGATTAGGGGTGACCAGCTGTATAAAAAAAAAATATTTTCAAGTATATTTGATTGTGTCTTTGGTTTAAAGTACTAAGCATTCGCAAAAACTAATTTTCTACAGTAATTTAAGTCTTTTTGTAAAGTTTATATTTTTTTATGTTTTTTTTAAGATTAATTAGTTAGTATAAGGCAGGCTATTGAAATAATGTACCATTTTAAAGGTCGTTTAATTAAGTTAGAAATATTAACTTTTTCGACAAATGTTAAATCTTTTTGAATTAAATTAATAATTATGAGTTCGGATTAAATTGTCAAATGTTTGATTTTTAGTAAAGGAAAGTAGATAGTGATATAGCAAAGGGATCATGGAAGGTAAAGGTAACTATTCTAAGGGATATATGCATGATCACGGTCGGGAGGGCAAATGCAACAACGATGTCATCAGTTGTTGGTCTCAATTAGGGTTTTATATATGTCTGACTACTAATTTCTTCTTTCAAATCTTATTGGGGTAATGATGCACGCTTACTAAAAGTAAGAATGTATTGTGTAGCGAAAAATATTGTGATTGCCGGAAGCGAACAAACCCACCCATTCGACGAGCCGAAAGCCGAGCAAACTGCGTGCATCCGCTTCCTTTGGTGTCCTTTGATCTACAACAACGTTTTTTTTTGTTGGTAATTTTTTTTAATTCGTTATATGCTACAGAGCGACGGATGGTGCTGTAGCTGCGGGAGTTGCAGTTATTGGTGTCAGAGCGACAGATGGTGCTGTAGCTGTGGGTGGCACGTCTGCGGTTACAGTCTGTGTGGCATGTTTTGTTTTATATATCCACATCATTGTTTCGGTGAAGCCGCAGAATATTAGGTTGTTCATTTCCTTTATTAGGTCACTGCTTTCATCGGTGATGAGGAGGGTGACGTGAACGAAGGTGTTCCGTGATTCCGATACCTTCAAGATTTTCCAGTTTTCCACATCGAGGCTGGGGTTGGAAATTTGCAGAAGCTCAAGGATTGCCTTTCGGTTACTAGCCATTATATCTGGGATTTTTATGCGACCTCTAGGCCTGTTGGGGATATCGCACTGCTCTACCAGACAGAGTTTAGCCCCTGGCCATACTTCGCCAATGACCGTTAGAGCCTTTTCGAATAACTCTAACGAGCGTTGGTCGTGGAATGCCATGAGCTTTACTCTGTTCAGATGCCAGCCTGCGTCGGTACATCTTGCTGAAGTGCCAGGATTGTCCCTTATTACACTAGCGTACGCAACAAGCAGCTTAGCGTTAGCTTTCCTCCAGTTATCAAACGAGATGCTACCGCTGGGATGTGAGTTGTCTACGACGGCGCGTGTGAGACTGTTCCTGGCTATGTCGCTGTACCGGACTCTTTCTTGGATCTTTGATCTTTTATGTGAACTGGCAATGCCAGGTTCATCAGCGGATCGCTGACGTTTTATGTTAGCAGTCCCTTGTGGGGTCTGAGATTGGTTTAGTTGGTTTTTGGCCTTTTGAACCTATTGGTTTTGCTCCGTGGATCTTTGAACCTCAGGGATTTTGCCAACAGTTGAAAGGATGTAGTTGGCCCTTCGACGGTCACGGTAGCGTCGATCATGAGGTCGTACCCGTTTAGCTGGCTTGCCAGCGCGAGGTGGGGAGGCATTACCCGGCGTCGGCTTGCTAGTCCCCGAAGTAGATGCTGCCGTATCCCCATTAGGGGGGGCTTCTTCTGCCGCGTTCTTCCTGAAGAAGGAAGATAAGGTACTAGTATTGTGCCTCTTGGCTTCTTGTGACAATTTAGTCGAGCCGAGAGGTCTGCCTCTTTTCGAGGGAGTTGGGGTGGAGGGTCCGTTACCAGACTTCTCCGAAGTTGTTGTTTGTTTGGTTTGTGTATTTGAGTTCATGTTTATGGTTCGGTCCTTAGGCCGCCGTAGAAGCCGTCGGGACCTAATGAGATGAAGAGGGACAAAAACGGTCACTTACGCCAGAGCCCTTTAGCGCAAGAAGGCATTGGATTGAAACAGGTGTGCGCCCTCACCTGAGTTTGACATAGTAACGACTAATATGTAACCCCTTTAGCCATACATCCCTCGGCCTATGCAGCCCACCTTGGATTGGGGGGTTTTGTTTAAAGAGAGTCTCTTTCTCTCCCGCTGAAACGCACTTTTCACCGTCCCAAAAAATTGAGGCCAATGCCAGAGACATGACCGTAACATTAACCCCTCATTTAGGCCGGTATCCAGTTCCTACACTGGGAAGTCCTAGGGTAGGAGGCGTTCTGCGTGCTTCTCAGGTTTTTATTCCCCGATCGGCAACTGGAACTAGGTTGGTTCGCGAGCGGGCTTTTACCGAAGCTATGACCCGCTTCACCACGGAAGATAGCCGTGGCTTTCACTATCCACCACCTGTGACGCGCCCGATGGATAACCCAACCACACGGGCTATCCATCGATATCCATTGATGGATATTTAAGCAATAAGAGACATTTTTCGTAATTTGTCTCCCATTCCACAGTGGTTCCTTTTTGGTTTTTTTTGGAATTAATTCTGTAACTTTTGAACGGATAATGCTATCTTGATGAAATTTAAAATAGTTAAAGCTGAGGTGTTTTCGAGATGATTTGAAAATATTCGAGATGATATAAAAAAAATTGTGTCATTTTTGGGCGAGGTTGATTTAGTATTTTTCAGAGTGTGAGCTCAGTTTTTCCTTGATTTTAAAGATATTTATATCGTTAGTTAGCTTATAAAATTCTTAATGAAATTGCTGAAAAAATAATTCAAATATTTTGTTCCAATCAAAAGTTATAAGCATCGAAAGTAAAAGTCTCCAAAAAAAGGCATATTTTTACTGTTTTTTTGCAAAAAGGCGACTACATTCTTTCGTTTGTAAAAAAAATATTTCTTCCGGGAAGTGACAATTTCTTTATTATTCCTCATAGAAATGTTGATACAGATGCATTTAATGCTAAATTTGAATCAGTTCAGCAAAATGGTTCCCCAGCAAGGAATGTCAAAAATACCCCATTTTTGAAAAAAAAAAATTTTTGTTTTTGAAAATTCTCAAATCGCAAAGCGCCAACGAGAAAGCTCATTATATATTTTTTTGACCACATATGTGGACTAGTTAACCGTATCGTATTTCAACATCCCTGCCATAAACAAAGACAGTGTGGCCATTTTAGTAAAAAAATCGGAATTTTGGAACATATTTTCCCCGTTTTGGGAATTTGGGTAGTTTGTTGTAAGATATGGCAACATATTGTTATTCGTTTTTTTAAGACCAAATTTATGTACATTATTCCAAAATTTCGTTAAGATATTTCAGTCCGTTTGGATTTTACGCTATTTTTCATATAAGATATTATTTCTCCAAAAAATACGTTTTGACCAAATTTTATATTTGACTCAGAATTATGTCCAAAATAAAATGTGCTTTTAATTAATTTTTATAAATTATTAAACTTTATGTAATTTCCTTTCCATTGATATGCAATACTTGTATGTCAAGAGTTTATTTATTCTTTATAATTATAATCAAACTTCACTACCTCCGTAATTAAAGTATATATCGTGAAACACACATATATATGGGGGCTATATCTAAATCTGAACCGATATGCTTAGTTTTGTTACCACATCATAATAGTGTAAAAAAACTAAGATGTGCAAAGTTTTGTTAACACCAGAACAAAAATGTGGTTTTTGGCTACAATAATGTATAAAAGGTTATGCTAATTTGTATGGGAGGTACCAGAAGGGGCGGGGCAAGCGGACCCATTATTTCAGTATATACTACACGCTGTCAAATAATAATACCATCCAAATTTTAGCTTCGTAGATTCCTCCATCAGGAAGTTAGTGACAATATAGTGGTTTTAGTGAAATAGGTAATTTTGTATGGGAGGTACTTGAGGGGGCGTGGCTATTTCGCCCATTTTCCAACCAACATTACGGCTAGTGAATTTTATGCCACTGGTAAATTTCTATTCAAATTGATTAAGAACTACTGCAATTATCGTCTTAACCATTTACCCAGCCGGCCAGACGGACATAGCTTTATTGGGTTAAGAAGCCCCGAAACTTATTTTTTCTGAAGGAATCTAGGGTCACAGTTATATACACTGATGGGCTTAACTTCTTCCCGTATAAAATTATATATTTCCTATTCGATGTTACTGAGATTATACAAATTTTGTTCAAAATTTGTTAAAAATGGTAATAATAACAATAAAAAGCAGCAAAAACATATGAATATTGCATTAAAAATCAAATTTATAACTTAAAAAATAATTTTGCTTAAAGTATTTATACAATAAGAGAAATTTTTAGTACACATGAGACTAAAAAATTATTATGGAGTCGTTACTTTTAAATAAATCTTACAAGCCCATAGACTCTTTAATTAAGTTATTTATGATTTATAAATCCCTATGCACAGGAATGAGAGACAAATTACGAAAAATGTCTCTTAATGCATAAACATATCCAGCAAAATTATTTTTAAAGTTATATATTTGATTTTTAATGCAATATTAATATGTTTTTGCTGCTTTTTATTGTTATTATTACCATTTTTAACAAATTTTGAACAAAATTTGTATAATCTCAGTAACATCGAAGAGAGAATATATAATTTTATACGGGAAGAAGTTAAGCCCATCAGTGTATATAACTGTGACCCTAGATTCCTTCAGAAAAAATAAGTTTCGGGGCTTCTTAACCCAATAAAGCTATGTCCGTCTGGCCGGCTGGGTAAATGGTTAAGACGATAATTGCAGAAGTTCTTAATCCATTTGAATAGAAATTTACCAGTGGCATAAAATTCACTAGCCGTAATGTTGGTTGGAAAATGGGCGAAATAGCCACGCCCCCTCAAGTACCTCCCATACAAAATTACCTATTTCACTAAAACCACTATATTGTCACTAACTTCCTGATGGAGGAATCTACGAAGCTAAAATTTGGATGGTATTATTATTTGACAGCGTGTAGTATATACTGAAATAATGGGTCCGCTTGCCCCGCCCCTTCTGGTACCTCCCATACAAATTAGCATAACCTTTTATACATTATTGTAGCCAAAAACCACATTTTTGTTCTGGTGTTAACAAAACTTTGCACATCTTAGTTTTTTTACACTATTATGATGTGGTAACAAAACTAAGCATATCGGTTCAGATTTAGATATAGCCCCCATATATATGTGTGTTTCACGATATATACTTTAATTACGGAGGTAGTGAAGTTTGATTATAATTATAAAGAATAAATAAACTCTTGACATACAAGTATTGCATATCAATGGAAAGGAAATTACATAAAGTTTAATAATTTATAAAAATTAATTAAAAGCACATTTTATTTTGGACATAATTCTGAGTCAAATATAAAATTTGGTCAAAACGTATTTTTTGGAGAAATAATATCTTATATGAAAAATAGCGTAAAATCCAAACGGACTGAAATATCTTAACGAAATTTTGGAATAATGTACATAAATTTGGTCTTAAAAAAACGAATAACAATATGTTGCCATATCTTACAACAAACTACCCAAATTCCCAAAACGGGGAAAATATGTTCCAAAATTCCGATTTTTTTACTAAAATGGCCACACTGTCTTTGTTTATGGCAGGGATGTTGAAATACGATACGGTTAACTAGTCCACATATGTGGTCAAAAAAATATATAATGAGCTTTCTCGTTGGCGCTTTGCGATTTGAGAATTTTCAAAAACAAAAATTTTTTTTTTTCAAAAATGGGGTATTTTTGACATCCCTTGCCGGGGAACCATTTTGCTGAACTGATTCAAATTTAGCATTAAATGCATCTGTATCAACATTTCTATGAGGAATAATAAAGAAATTGTCACTTCCCGGAAGAAATATTTTTTTTACAAACGAAAGAATGTAGTCGCCTTTTTGCAAAAAAACAGTAAAAATATGCCTTTTTTTGGAGACTTTTACTTTCGATGCTTATAACTTTTGATTGGAACAAAATATTTGAATTATTTTTTCAGCAATTTCATTTAGAATTTTATAAGCTAACTAACGATATAAATATCTTTAAAATCAAGGAAAAACTGAGCTCACACTCTTAAAAATACTAAATCAACCTCGTCCAAAAATGACACAATTTTTTTTATTTTCTCAAATATCTCTTGACCTAAATGAGATAACATGTGCATGTAAGCATGTTTTTTGAAGGTTTTTCGAAGCACTATCTAAATGCAAAAAATCTTTTAAATCGGTTCATAAATGCACATTCCTCAAGCATTTGAAATTTTGAAACACCCGAGGTGACCATTTTTGGAGGGCCACGCAGTGGCCCCCACACCACCTCGGGAGCCGAATATTTCCAAATCATCTTGAAAACACCTCAGCTTTAACTATTTTAAATTTCATCAAGATAGCATTATCCGTTCAAAAGTTACAGAATTAATTCCAAAAAAAACCAAAAAGGAACCACTGTGCATTCCTGTGCATAGGGATTTATAAATCATAAAAAACACTGATCTGAACAAATTTGGCATTAAATGCATCCGGATTATTATATGGAGAAATAATAAAGAAATTGCCACCTCTCGGAAGAATTTTTTTTTTACAAACGCAAGAATATTGTCACCTTTTTGCAAAAAAACATTAAAAATAGGTCTTTTTATTGGAAATTTTTACTTGCGATGCTTATAACTTTTGAGTGGAACAAAATATTTGCATCATTCTTTTAGCAATTTCATTTAGAATTTTATATGAAAACTAACGATATAAATATCTTTTTTTTGAAGGGTCTTGTTCGGACCAAAGCGTTTAATGGCCAAAATCACGGCTTTAATAAAATATTTTTAATTAAGATAAGAAAACCGTGACTAGAGGGACGGAGCTGTGTTATATGTATTTTACTAGACAATGAGCGCAAAGAAAACCACTGATCGCTTCGAGAGATATGATTACACTACCTTTTTGTTAAAAAAGAGTAAGACTTCAGCAAAGATTTATAATATAGTAAAGCGACAAAATGAGAGAATGTTTAAAGCTACAGAATATTGAATAAATACATAGGTATGTAGATGAGAGAGTTTGTAGTTAGAATATACATATGTTGTTGAGAGAGTTATAGTAGTTGAGAGAGTTTAGATTAAGAAATATAACGTAGGTAGATATATGAGTAAGTTTAGAGTTAAATAAATGTGTACAAAATTATAGCAAATGTTAAGCAAATTAATAATCAATATCAAACAGAGCAGATGATCGAACATCCCGGCCCCCTTGAAAAGTCATTTTTCAAGCAGGAAGTATGGCGATTTTATGAATTGGGCGGCGTATGATGCCCTTGGTAGTGCGCACGTCGACTACTCGGATACGTCCATCCTTGCCTGGGATGATTTCCACAACCCTGCCCAAAAACCATTTTTGCGGGGGTATGTTATCTTCATGTATTACGACCATACAGCCCTTGGTGACGTTTGGGGACTCGCCCGTCCACTTTGTCCGACATTGCAGCTCGTTCAAATAGTCGTGGGACCATTGCTCCCAAAAGCGTTGTTCAACAGCTGATATGCGGGCCCAGTGTTCGAGATGACCAATTTTTTTGAAGTTGAAAGGTCGCTCTGGTACGGCTTTCAGTGGGCTACCAATTATAAAGTGAGCTGTAAGCGCAGCCAAATCACTAGGGTCGGAAGAAAGCGGAGATATTGGTCTCGAATTAAGGATGGCTTCTATTTCCACCAAGGCTGTATAAAGTTCCTCATATGTCAAACGAGTATTCATCAGTGTGCGATTTAGGAGTGATTTTGCTGACTTCACAGCGGCTTCCCATAAGCCGCCAAAATGGGGAGCCCTGGGTGGAATAAAATTAAAGTTTATGAATTCATTAGTGCAAAAATTAAATATGTCGGATTGTGTTTCTTTTTTGAAAAGAAACTGCTTGAGATCGGCCAATTTGTTATTAGCCCCAACAAAATTGGTTGCATTGTCACAAAAAATGTCACTCGGAAGTCCTCTACGGCCAATCAGTCTCTTCAATGCAGCAAGGAACGCCTCTGTCGATAGGTCCGAGACGACTTCAATATGTACTGTAGATTGCCCATCAGTTAACTCAGCAGTTTGGGTTTGTAGCGCACACAATGTACGCAGGCCTTTACTACACGTCGACAAATCTCTCTAGCGTTGATGAGCCAGAAGTCATTGAGAATTAAAGCAATAAGCGCTTTGGCTCCAGCATGGTAGTTCGCTAAATGGAGGTGACGTACAAGGCAGTGAACAAAGTTGAATTTGTTGGGTAAAAGGGCTGGATGTTTTTGAGACAATGGAATGTCAGCCAACTCCAATCGACCTCCTACTTTAAGTATGGGAAACCCAAATTTTTCCTCTAGGAATGGATTTAAACCTTTGAGAACTCCTTCCGGTGGTTGACCTTTTTCTAAACGACGAATATCTTCTATGAAGTAGTGTTGCTAAAGGTTCCATATGATGCACCATAGGGCCTTTTGAAGTTCAAAGGGCGTCAAATAAGATGAGGCTTTCGTGATGGGAGTGAGCTTGTTGACAAACCGAAAGAGCCATGCGACGACTCTCAAAACCTTTTTGTATGAGCTAATTTTGTCTATACAATGCAAAAGGTAGTTAGGTTTAATGCTGACATGATATGTAGATTTTCGCTTCTCTCTGTTGATATCATCCTCTGGAGGCGTGCCATGATCATTTTTAGGCCATTGTGATTCGCTGAGTAGCAGAAACGCCGGTCCGGAAAACCAAATTGAGGTTGACAGCTCAGAAACCTTGCAGCCGCGGGATACAATGTCCGCCGGATTGCTTTTGGTGGGAACGTGTCTCCAAGTGCATGATGATGTTAGCTCCTGTATATCAGATACTCTATTTCCGACAAATGCTGATAGGGTAGCCGAATGCTGCCTGAGCCAATGCAATACTATTTGCGAGTCTGTCCATAAATAGCTCTCTAAAGGTAGGTGAGCCCATGTCGTCTTAGTTGAGTCATAAAGCAATGCCAGCAATTTGGCACCACAGAGTTCGAGCTTTGGTAGTGATTTCTTTTTGGTTTTCGCCACCTTGGACTTGGCAGTTAGCAATTTAACGGAAACGTTGCCAAGCGTGTCCACGACGCGAAGATAGATACAGCAGCCGTATCCACGTATGGATGCATCGCAATATCCATGAAGTTGTATGTTGTGTGGCTTTGTTGTCAGGCAATAGCGTGGAATCGCGAGTAACGACAGTGATTTTAAGTCTTCCAAAAAGTCTTGCCATGCTGTATGAATGGTTTGTGGCACCGATTCATCCCAGGAAATCTTCAGCAGCCATAGCTCTTGCATGAGTATTTTGGACTTGATGATAAGCGGCGCGACAAGCCCCAAAGGGTCAAAGAGCGACGAAGCAATCGAAAGTATGGTGCGCTTGGTGACTGTGCTTGCAATGTCTGCCTTCGGCTTGAAGCTAAAGAGAAAAACATCGCATTTTTGGTCCCATGTGATACCTAAGGTGCTACCCAGCAAAATATTTTGTTGCAAAGAAACAATTACAGAACAGCTTTTACTGATAAGCAACAAGTTCCACTTTCGGTTGCACAATATATTATTTTTGTTTGAAATTGTCCCAAAACCAACATGTTCTCATGGAACCTGTTATGAAATGAATTGCTACATAACTGAATTACATATGCTGTTTTTTGAAATTTCATTGAATTTCAATTAGGTGCTAGTTCGAAATATATTTTTACTCAGATTTTTGAGTTTTTCTTAATAAATACCCTCTAAAAAATACTTATTTCGAATACGAATACACATTTTCTGTTCTACGGAATCTGTGGTGCAACATGTTGTACATAATCGGTTATATAGAACCAGAAACAGAATCGAAAGTCGATTAAAAAAGAAACGATTCTAGTATCAATACCATTCGCAACAAGTTCTGAAAAATTTTCCTGGGTAGTTATGAACGCATCGTCTATATTGAGATTCTTTACCGTTTTGTCATCCACAAAGCTCGGATGATTCGAATGCCATTTCGCCAGTTCCAAGCAGCCTCACCGAAGAATTTCTGTAACTTCAGTTTTGATTTGTGCAAGTCCGTCTATGGTATCAGATCCGCAAAGGAAGTCATCAACATAGAATGAGTTTTTGATTACCTGTGCTCCAAGCGGGAATTGTGGTTCATAGGTGTCAGCTAAGTAGTGTAAAGCTCTGATAGCGAGAAACGGGGCGGAGGCAGTGCCGTATGCCACAGTGCTGATTTGGTATGTTGATATCTCATCATTGATGTCATTCCTCCAAAGAATTGACTGGAATGGCCAGTCTTCCTCATGTAGTAGCACTTGACGAAACATTTTGACAATGTCTGCCGAAATGGCGTAGCGATAAAGTCGAAATTTGAGCAACAAACTATACAAGTCCTCTTGTATTGTTGCACCGACGAGTAGGATATCATTTAAAGATTTTTGTGTTGTCGTTTTACAGGATGCGTCGAAGACCACGCGTAATTTGGTTGATGTGCTCGTAGGTTTGAGCACACAATGATGTGGTATGTAGTAGTGCGGTTTTTGGAGATTTGGGTTTTTCACTAGCTGCATATGTCCCAAATCCGCGAATTCGGCCATGAAGTTGACGTACTGTATTTTTAATTCAGGCTGATGAAGTAATCTCCGCTCTTGTGATAGAAATCTTCTCATAGCAACATCGTATGATTGCCCAAGCATCGCGCAATCGTCTTTAAAGGGCAAACGAATGATGATTCTGCCCTCAGCAGATCTTGATACAGTCCTGAGAAAGTGTGATTCGCAGTCTAGTTGTTCAGGTGTCCACGGCTTAAATTTACGCTCTACTTCTGCGAGTAGCCACAAGCGCTCCAGTTGTGCATCCAGCGCAGGCTCAAAATTCATAAGGCATTTTTGCGGCAAGAAAAGTTTGGAAGCTTGCTTATATCTGCCAGAGACCACCCATCCAAGTAACGTTTTTTGGAGGGTAGGCATGGTGGGTCCTAGCTTTATTTGCCCAACTGAAAGTAGATTAAAGAACCCTTCGGTGCCGATTAGTAAATCAATTGACTTAGGTTTGTGGAAACCTTCGTCTGCCAAGGAGATATTGCGAGGCAAATTCCATGACGATATATCGATTTCTGGCTCGGGCTGATATGATATATGTGGCGTCACACAGAAATCAAGAGGCATTTCAAAAGAACCGAATCGAGATTTTATTGTTGAGCAAATAGTATGTTTTATATTGGTAGAAGACTCGCCGATACCATATATTTTGACATTTTGTTTTTTCCTCGTAGCTTTGAGTACTTGAGAAAATCTGTCAGTGATGAAGTTCACTTGAGAGCATGAGTCGAGCAGTGCTCTGCCTGGGTGGTAAACTCCATCAGCACCACGCAGCAACACTACTGCAGTTGCGAGAATAACTTGCTCGAAAGAAGATTTTTGAAAATGGGAATGTGTTGTGCCATATGACTCTGAACGCGAGCCAAAGCGTTGTTGTTGTTGTTGGGATGTTGCACCAAATTGTTGATGTTGTTGTTGCTCTGGAGAAGAGCCGAAGTTTTGTTGTTGAATAGCTTGCTGTTGTGACTGCTGAGATGGTTGGCCACGATGTAGCGATGTATGATGAGAGTTGGAGCAAATTTTGCACTTGAATGCTGATGAGCATTGTGATACTTGATGCTTACTGGACAGACAGTTCAGACAAAGGCGAAATTCTTTCACCTTCTCGAAACGCTTGGAGACATCCATGCTCTTATATTGTTTGCAGCACATGATCAGCGGAGTCGCAAAGCTGACATGAGCGTTTGGCCAATACAAAAGTTGAAACTCGTTTATTTTTGTGTGGCTTACCCGAGGTCTTTTTCGGCTCAATGTAGCGTGCACCATCAATTGATTGCAGATATTGACAACGTCTATCAAGTAAACTTGAGCATTCATCCCAAGTAGGCAATTTGGAGAAGTCCAACGAATCTTTCCATTTGTTGCGTGAATCTTCATCCACTTTTTCCATTATAATATGGATTAACATTGCGTTGGAAATGTCCCTCTCAGAGCCGAGAGATAGAAGTGATGAGTATAGAGCTGAAGCGTTGTCTACGATGCTTCTCAGTTGATTGCTGTCAGGTTGTGTCATCGATGGCAATTCAAACAATGACACCACATTCTCCATAAAAATGAGCGTGCTGTTGTCGAATCTGGCTTTGAGCCTTTCCAAAGCTTTCGGATAATTTTCGTTTGTGATTTGGAACGCGTTAATGGTATCCAATGCGGGACCTTGAAGGCAGTTGCGGAGATGATTGAACTTCTCAATATTTGAGAGCCCAATTTCACGGTCGATTACCTGCATGAACGAAGTAATGAAGTTCTTATAGTCGGAGTACTTTCCCGAAAATATAGGCAGCTTAAGCGATGGCAATTTGTTATGATGAACTGGTAACAGAGACGTGTCACCAATTGTAGTATCATGAAGCTCTGTGCCAAGTTGCTCTTGCACAGACAACTTTAAAGCAATAAATACGTCCTCTAAGTCTGCACGAGCATTGTCATCGGGATCCAAACTCTCGATTTTGGACTGAAAAGTTAGGATTTGCTTAAAATAAGCTTCAGCAATTGATAACCTGCACTTGAGCTCCGTGCTCGATAGTGATTTGCCTTCACCTCGACCATTGGCTTCGATTAAATTTCTTATTCGAGTTAAACTTTTCTTTGTTGATGATCTCTGCTGCTTAAGTTCTTCTAGCGACATGTTGCTACGTTTTTGTGTCTGCCGGCCAGACACAAGTATATAAGAACAAGTGCAGGAGTGACGGAAGAAAAGAAGAGTGCACTCAACAGTAGAAAGGTAGAAGGGAGGTAAGTGTGCAGTGACTAGCGTTGAAAAGAGCGAGGTGGTGGACGATGTGAAGAGGGAAGCGAAGATGGTGATGAATTCGGCAAAAAGAGCGAGGTGGTGGACGATGTGAAGAGCGAAGCGAAGTTGGTGATGAAGTCGGCAAAGAGCTTGCGACGAGTATAACTGAGAATGATGCAAAAGTATGCAGCGATGATGAGTGTCAGCGACTGTGATGGAAGCAGCGAAGCTGTTAACCGCTTTAGTAAGCAGTGACGTACGTCACGAAGCTTGTAGTGATGTCGACGGCAATTAGAACAGCGCTTTGATGACTAAAGCGATGGGCGATTATGCAAAATAACTGGTGATATGTAAGAGTGCGTCAGCGGGTAAAGGGGCAAACGAGGTATAAAGAACCGCTATTCTTTGCTTTCTGTCTTTAAATTTGTCTAATGTACATTATAACACTGCCCCACGTTGGGCGCCAAAATGTTCGGACCAAAGCGTTTAATGGCCAAAATCACGGCTTTAATAAAATATTTTTAATTAAGTTAAAGAAAACCGTGACTAGAGGGACGGAGCTGTGTTATATGTATTTTACTAGACAATGAGCGCAAAGAAAACCACTGATCGCTTCGAGAGATATGATTACACTACTTTATTGTTAAAAAAAGAGTAAGACTTCAGCAAAGATTTATAATATAGTAAAGCGACAAAATGAGAGAATGTTTAAAGCTACAGAATATTGAATAAATACATAGGTATGTAGATGAGAGAGTTTGTAGTTAGAATATACATATGTTGTTGAGAGAGTTATAGTAGTTGAGAGAGTTTAGATTAAGAAATATAACGTAGGTAGATATATGAGTAAGTTTAGAGTTAGATAAATGTGTACAAAATTATAGCAAATGTTAAGCAAATTAATAATCAATATCAAACAGAACAGATGATCGAACAGGTCTTCGAAACACTATCTAAATGTAAAAAAGATTTTTAATCGGTTCATAAATGCACTTTCCTCAAACATTTGAAATTTTGAAACACCCGATGTGACCAACTTTGGAGGGCCATGCATTTCGAAATCATTTTAACTATAACTATTTTAACTTTCATCGAGATACCATTATCGGTTCAAAAGTTACAAATTAATTCCAAAAAAACGGAAAGGAACCACTGTGCAAATATAATGAGTCTGCACTAGAAGCAGAGAAAGAAGAGATTCAAAATTTGTGGAGTGAATGGAAAAGTTGTTATAAAAAATGTATGACTGACCACGAGAGAGAGAGGTAAATCGGCAATACGGAGTAAAAAATCAGAAGCTTATGATAGTTATATAGCTTGTGTTGCGTTATTAGGAGAATAAAATGACAATAAAAAGTTACTGTTCCTCCTAGTCAAACATCAAATACTTCAATTTCTGTCCAGCCTTGCGACACCGAAATATTTCATGGGGATTATTTTACCTGGCCCAGCTTTAGAGATTTGTTCACGGCGATATATCTCCGTTTTGTATACTATTATAGTGCACAGTACACTATTTTGACCTAAAGTACACTATTTTTTCATTGTACACTATTTGTAAAATTTTTTTTTAAGGCATACAACATTTGTATGCTATTTTTAAAAGTATGTACTCTAGGCATATAACTTTTTACAATTCTTGAAAATAGGAAAAATGGAATAGCATAGTCTTGTAGAGCATAACAATTTATGAACTCCCATTATTTATTTTTTTCGAAAATGCAAAATAGTTTCCGCGCCGAACGCAATTACTTTTTGTTCAGATCATATAGCTATTCAAGGTTTTCCTACAAAGGTTACGTCATCCCGTCAGCTGTTTTGGACGCTTCTTCACAAATCTATCAAAGTGATTTCAATTGCAGGGTTGCCAACTCGCAGAAATACATAAATTTTTTCACTTGAAATCTTAACTATATTAACTAATAGTAGGCAGATATGGGGGTGGCAGCCCAGTTCTTTTTGACGTTTTTCACGATCGACGTCTGGTTTTCTGATCATACTTTTAACAAAAATAATTTCGCCACACTACAAAAGTGAGTGCAAATGAATGTTTTTTCAGACATTGCACGGTGGTCCAGCAGACCACTTTTCTTGGCCAAAACTCAATTTTTTTAGGATCTTTAAATGAATTATTGTAACCATAATCTTATAGCAAACACTCAGATGCAACAAAAAACATATTTTGTTTTAGGGAACGGCGGTTTACCGTTATGTTATAAACCATCAAAGTTGACACTCTCAGAGATTTTGTAAACAGAATTCCGTGGGCCCTTTTTTGTATTTACTTTTAGTAGCGCCAAAGAACCATATTCAGGTGTCTAGTGAAACCAACTTCATGGATAACGAAGTTGACAGTAAGTATTTTGTTTATATAATAAAAAAGTTTAAAAAGGAAAATACGTTGTTGCAAAAAATTGCACATGTTTATTGGGATAAATGTAAAATTTTTTTTTTAACTTTTTAAAATTCATGAAAGCTTTTAAAAAATTGTTTAAAATTGTTAAACATAAAAAAAAATCCGAAATTGCAGAAGATAGTTTTGAACATTTTGCCTAAGTATGAATGTGCACTTTTTTGCACTTTTTGAGAAAAAAAATTTTCTTTAAGGCAACCTCTGTTTTCAAAATATAGACCTTTTTAAAATTTGGTTGATAAAAGAGAAAAGAGGTGGTGAAAAGTACTCTCTGTTAAAATATGTTGCACAAAAAGGTAAATATGACGACATTAAAGTAGATGTCCACCACCAGTTATCTGAAAAATTCGGCCTTTTTGTATTAATTCAACAGCAAAGAGGACAAAGTGTCATAGGAATTTGTAATTGTTTCAATCACAGTTTGTGTGTTTAGGCAGCAGCAATTTCGTTTAGGAAAACATTATCATTACACACTGAATTAGAATAATATTTTTAACGTACCGATAGTGTTGCGTAAGAAGGGTAAATCTGTTGTTTCCAATAAAATGTTTGGTCCTTAAAAATGCTTATTGCATACTTATTTCAAATAATAAATTAAACCAACATAGTACAGTTTGGCCTTTTTTTACATAACAATATTTCTCTTAATTAAAAACTAAAAAAGGCCAATCTGTGAGTTTGGCCTATTGTAGTTCCATATTTATACCCAAATGAACCAAAAGTTGTCCCAATCTGCCTCTATATTGGATAAACATTCCTCATGTTTACATAGAATAAGGAGGAAAATAAATAGTAACTTTTTACTTTTGTAAAAAATTTTATTATTGGGGAAAAAAAACATTGGAACAAAAGCCAATAAATATCACTTGTAACGTCACTTTTTTCTCTGCAGGGTTCGTTCCTCTTTAAAGAACTTTTAATTTTAAAAGCAATTTGCATGATTTTAATATGTAATTATTTTTGTACTCCTCCTAGTCCTACATTGCTGACATTGACAATCAGGGAAAAGATGTGCAAATTTTATCCTTTCAAAAAAATTTCATTGAATATCCTTAAAAACTTGCAATAAATATGTTTGGAAAAATTACATATTGGAGGCTATGGATTTCTTCTAAACATACTCAATTTTTATAATTTTATGTTTATTAGTTTAGAGTAAAGAATAATTTAGTGATTGGCGAAGCAGTTTGTCCCTTTTAACTTATCATGACATTGTAAACGAAGCCCTCGAAAAAAGTGCAGACTGACCCTTCTTACGCAAGTATTTTAAGTATTTTATTTTAGATGAAAATATTGAACTTAGTACATATTTTCGGATTTAAAAATCAGAATTAGATAGCTAATTTAATGTTGTTATAAAAAATGGCCTAGTTTCACCATTTCCACCCATGATTAATGTTTTTTTTTGCATTCAAATAGTTTTGGCCAAGAAAAGTGGTCCGCTGGACCATAGTGCATTGGGTGAAAACACCATCAGCTATTCAGGAAGTTCAGCGGAGAAACATCTGCACAGAGCGTGAAATTAAAATTATGCAAGACATTTTGTCATTTTGTAAATCAACACCATCATTAAAATTTATTTCATATAACAATTGAAAACATTTGTCTTTTAAAATGAAAATATTAAAAACAAAAATCTGACTTTTTATGGTCCGTATGGTGCGGAATATTTTTGAACCCAAATCACCTAAAAAGGCGATATCCTTTACTTGTACAATGTTTGCCACCAAGTAGTGGTATGCCAAATTTTTCGTTAAAATTAGTTATATGCCTAAGACGCTAGACTAGTCGCATTTAGTATGGGATAATTTTTTTTTTTTGAAATTTAATTGTGTTCGCTGCTTTAAATATGAGGATTGGTATAAGAAATCAGGTCCTAATTTTTCAGCTCAATCCGACGGTGCCTAGTCGTGCCTAGTGGGGCCCTAAGTTCCCTATATTATAAAAACACCTATTTAATCAGATCTTTTTAGTTATACTAGTTGAAAAATCTGGCTCCGTTACGATCTTGCGCAGAGAAAGTACTTTAAGTATGACAAGTTGCAGCTTCCTATGTCATTAGATGACTTCAGAAAGTTGCGGAAAGAATAGGACATACATACAAACATCAGGACATACCACAATGGTCTCTCTGAGTGCAGTACAGCATATGTATTTCGTCGTACGGGGTTTTTATACAAATATAACAAGTTTACAAAAAAGTTGTAATGGATAATCTTACTCATAGTAAGTATCTACATAATTCCCTATAACAAGTTTGAAACAAGAAAGATAAATAGGAACAAATTGACCTTGTTTACATGCCTATTTAATATTATAATTTTCCACTTTTTCAAATTGATTTAAAGTTTAAAAATAAAGACCAAGTTTGTCCAGCATATTCTTTAATTACATCTCGCAAATACTTGCGATTATTAAATGTATATACATTTTTCTAGACAACCTTTGTTTCAAAAATATGAAGACGAAGATTTCGAAATGTGAAGACAAATTCGAAGATGGAAATATAATCTAAGACAGCAAGCCAGACATAACTGACACTTAATGTATAAATTTATTTTCACAGCATAAAAATAAGATTTTAATTGAATTAATATTTGTTTTTATTTGTTAATTATAAGTTGCCAAAGCAGGAAGCAGAACTTTGGATCAATTAGGAAGAAAAAGTTATACAATTGACAAAATATAACAATATTAATATATTTCTGAACAAAAATTATAATTTTCTTAACTTAAATAATTTTGGCCAGAAAAAATTGATTTGAAACCATTGTGCATACTAAGAAATTATCTTATATATACAAATGAATTGTTGTTCGTTGGTAAGGCCATCACTTGAGAACGCATGGACCGATTCGACTAATTTTTTGTCACAATGTTCGTAATGCTGAACATTGAATGCTTTTTATACAAAAAAAAATTGGCCACGCCCATTTCTACGCCCACTTTTTTAATATATCTAAAAGTTCTATATTGAAAATATAATAGGTTATATATTTTGTAAATTTTTGATGAAATGGGCGGTGTGGGCGAGCCTGGACATATTTATGAGCTAGAGTGATAAAATTTGGTACACAGATAATACTCGATACTTCAGGTTCAAATTTGCATTTTCGATCAGTGGACAAAACTGAAATTGAAATTTGAAATATTTCCAATCAGTGGACGGATATTTCTATTTCGCGAACAGTTCAAATTGACAGCAGCGGAATTTGCTTATTTTTGACTGTCGTATATGCTCCTTATTGGTTCCGATGTGTGAATGCTATACACTGGAGTGCGGAAAATTATACCCTCCACTGTATTTCGATGCAGATGTACTTAAGAGGTCATAACCCAAAAACCGAATATGAGGAATAAAAGAGAATCAAAAACAACACTTTTACATCCATCAACAACAAAATTGTATTATTTATGTTTTTGGCATTTCTTTACATTTTGGGGTGATCATGAAATTAAACGCAGTGGTTTTTAATTACGCAATAAAACCTTTTTATTAAAAAAATGCAATTTATAATAAAAAACACTTTGTAATAATGCGTATGACCTCTCTTATTTTAAATAAATTCAAAAATGTCATTCGGCCATACTATTTATCAGGGTTTTTGGGGTTGAACTTTCTAAGGAGACCCAAGCCACTATTACTGCCGATCTTAGCTCTACAACTACTATTGTATTGCCTGTTGTTGGAGTACATTTTATGAACAAGTATGCCCCCCACATTTTCAAAAGGGTTCATGTCATGGAAACACGCTGGCCCCTCTAAAACTTCAATGTTTTCTGACCGAACACAATCTTTTGCTGAGAAATGTAGTTTATCTCCCCGTTTCGCTTTAAGAAGACCAATAAATTAATTTAAAGTTTGTCTCTCTGGAGTTCATACTCTTCGGGGTAATGCGGCAGCTTGGAAAGGCCAGCTCAAAAATTTATTTTATCTGTTTTCGCGAAAAAGAAATATCCGTCCACTGATTGAAAATATTTCAAATTTCAATCTTAGTTTTGCCCACTGATCGAAAATAAAATTTTTGTCTGAGTGAGTGTAGGTAGTACGATTAATGGGAAATGTTTATTATGAAAGAGAGAGGAAGACAGTGATTCTAGATCTTCATCGTGTGCATATTCATAATTGTATTGGAGAGTACTATCGTGATATAATGTATCGTGATATAATGATATAATAATCTCTCTAAGACTTAAATATAGGTTTGCCACGACGAGCCCACCGCCTACTTATCGAAAATAAAAATTTCGTCTGCAAATTTGAACCTGAAGTATCGAGTATTATATGTGTACCAAATTTTATCACTCTAGCTCATAAATATGTCCAGGCTCGCCCACACCGCCTATTTCATCAAATATTTACAAAATATATAACCTATTATATTTTCAAAATAGAACATTATAGAGCTAAATCTATAAAGAAATTAAATTTTTAGAGCGTTTTTTTTTGGAATTTTAGATATAAGAAAAAAGTGGGCGTAGACTTGGAGTGGCCAAATTTTTTTTTGTATAAAAGCTTTTTGGCCTATTACGAACATTGTGACAAAAAATTAGTCGAATCGGTCCATGCGCTCTCAAGTGATGGCCTTACCAACGAACAATTCATTTTTATATATAAGATAATTTCTTAGTATGTCCTGATGTTTGTATGTATGTCCTATTCATTCCGCAACTTTCTGAAGCCGTCTGATGATGAAATTTGTCATACTTAAAGTACTTTCTCTGTGTTAGGGTTCAGTTTTTATATTAGTTTAATTATATTATATTTGATAATATATTAGTTTTATTTGATGTTATTATTATTATTATTATGTTATTTTTAGTTAATTAATTACAAGTTAATTATTAGTATTATTGTTTACTATATGTATTTTAGTTAATTATTACCCGGCCCTCGTATGTGTATGAACATACAACCGTCGTGTATTCATTTCGCGGCATTAGCAACTTTCAGGTGTGATACTTATTTCCGCATGTGAATGACCGCCCTCGGAATTATGTGAGCTGACTCAAAATCAAGTTGACTTTTGGTTCATTCATTTACAACGCACTTTTAAGGTAACTCAAAACTGATGCAGATATAGTCATTTGTTTTTTTTATTCCATCTGACTTCTTCTCGATAAGTTTTGAACTAACTTTTTGGTCACTCAAAACTGATGCTGAAAAGGTGCTGGACATTTTCGGCTGATATCTACTTCGCATGCACATGTTTCACATAATTGTAGATATATATACAGCTGATGATGTACCATTGGAGTTCGTCATGGAGTTCGAAACGTGTCATCCTAGTGCGTGACACACTGAATTTGACCAAAAATATTAAACAATAAAAAACACTTTTCTGATCGTAAGCCGAATTTGATGTATCATTTGATACACTTAACGTAAATTTAATAAATAAAACACGATCGACTGAAACTAACAAACAAACAGTTTAAAATTAAATAAATATATATTTTATGAAAATAGCACAAGAAAAAGGCGTTATTATTAAATTTTTGTTGTTGAAGTTTTATAGCTAACCATAAGCTGACTCATTATAGCCAATCATGAGTTAGTAATTTTAAAACTAGTTAAAAGTTCACTTTTTCTTAATGAGCTACAATCAAACTTATAACGAGCTAACTTGTGGTTAGCTGAAACTTATGCAGAGTGAGTGAGTACTGACTCACTGCAATGCCATCATGTGGAAAAACTGAATAGGATTTAACAATGAAAATGAGTTAGCTTTTGAGTCACTTGTGACTCATCTTTGACTAACCATTGGTTAGCTTGAAGTTAACTCAATTTCCGACAGAGCGTCGGAAAGTGTACCATACGTGAAATTTGCTGGCAATGCAAATTTGCTGCAACAGCAAATTTGGGGCTGGCCGCGAAATGAATGACACGATTACATGTATTTTATTGTTGTAGAATTTTAAAATTAAATGAATGACACATTTATGTGTATTGTTGTTATTGCTAAACTTTTAAAACAAATTGTTAATGTAGGTTAAGAATAATATAAATAAAGTGGGTCGGCGGCTATTTGGGTCGCAGAAGAAAAACCCAAGTAGCGAGACCCGACGGAGCGAAAAAAAAGGTAAGTGGGACCTGGCTGGGAAAGAATACTTCCCAGCGATGAATTAGTTGCCCGTTGGCAACGATTGTAAAGGTGCCGCCTGCACCCTAAATTGGCAAACGGTGTACTCCAAAAAAAAAGTACACTAACATATTGGCGCAGCCGGTCTTCGAACAATTTTACGTTCCTATGGGAAACATTAAAGCCGGTCTTCGGACCAAAATGTTTTTTTCCGTTCCTATGGGAAACTTAAGAGCTGGTCTTTGGACCAACAGTTTTTCGTTATTATGGTTAAAATAACAGCCGGTCTTCGGACCAAAATAGCGTTCTCCGAGGTAAAAAAAAAAAAATTTGACTCAAAATAATTTTTTTTATTTTTTGTTTGTTTTATTATTTTTATCCGAATTTTATTGCAATAAAAAATAAGATCAATCAGACAAATCTTCAGGAATAAAACAAAAGAATAACATTTCAGTATGTGTTTGAAAGAAATTACGTTACCGTTGCTGAAATAATAACACTATGACACAAAATCAAACTTTTTGAAAAACACCCGAACGTGACTATATAGGTTCGATAGTACAACCGGAGCTGAGTAAAACCCTTGCTCAGTTTGGCTAGATTGGCTACCAAATTTTTTTGTTTGCCCCCTAAACTTTTTGAAATCCCTTGGACCCCTTGGAAAAAGGTGACATCAATTGTTGGCCAACAGTTTCTACAGTTTTTAATCTAGCTCTTTCCCTTCTTCAACAAAGTTTTAGCTAATAGTCCGCTTAAGAAACTGATATAATAAAATTTCCCAAAAAAATTAGACTTCCCTCGTTTATTTTTAAAAAACTTCGATAAAAATTCTAATTTTTTCACTATTTTTTATATAAGTCGTAGGGAATCCAGATTTTTTGCATACTCTATTCAGTGAAATTGTAGTTTAGGTAACACCGAATAACTTCTCTGAACAAACCTATGCAATCTGAACAAGTCTAGGGATATTAAATAGCTCTCAAAACACACTATCTACTTTAAACAAATCAGTTTTTTAGGAGTTTTGGGCCATTGTGCAATGTTTTTACTTGCTATCTTTACCAAAAACGTACTTATTGTATAACTGAATAACTTCTGTAAACAACCAATATGATCGGAATACTCCACCCCTTTATTTGTTCACAAAGAGTATTAGGGTGTTCCTTATATGGCATTTTTTCGAATTTCGTTAAAAATATGTATTAATCGCGATGTTGGTCATCTATCTTCACCTTACGTTTCTTTTTGCCAATATTAGGAATATATTATGAGAAATTTTGTATCGATAGTTGGACATTAGGGTGTGCCGCAATGAGGTTAAAGTATGAATTTGTTCTCAAATCAGTTTATTGCCGCTGAGTATTTTTCTTTCGTATATAGACTAAGTAGTAACAAGCCGTTCAATAGCTGAAATAAAGACCTAAAATAATATGTGTTTGCTTTTACCATATCTCTTATAGTCGCCGAGATATTTGATATAGAAGTTGGGGTATTTTTAAAAAAATTATTAAAAATGTTGAAATTGAATTTCGATGTAGATTATTATGGGCAGTTATATATTTCAACTTTTAAAGATTAATCAAGTTAAAATCTATATGTTTAAAAAGTATATGTGTATATTATCACTATCTCTATCAATTCTCGAGATATCAGGGTCTTAAAAAGCATAGCAATGACTACTTAACTTTTGTTTCACCTGTATATCCATTATGTATGCTTACAAATGTCACCAAAACCATTAATATCCAATGGTCTTTTGAGGGGATTTTTTATTTTTATCATATAAAAATCGTTATTGGTAAGTATTCAATGGGTATTCAGATGGAACAAAAGTTCATTAGACATTGCTATGCATACAGTCAAAAATTCCGTTTTTTAACGCCTGATATCTCGAGAATTGATAGAGATAGTGATAATATACACATATACTTTTTAAACATATAGATTTTAACTTGATTAACCTTTTAAAGTTGAAATATATAACTGCCCATAATAATCTACATCGAAATTCAATTTCAACATTTTTAATAATTTTTTTAAAAATACCCCAACTTCTATATCAAATATCTCGGCGACTATAAGAGATATGGTAAAAGCAAACACATATTATTTTAGGTCTTTATTTCAGCTATTGAACGGCTTGTTACTACTTAGTCTATATACGAAAGAAAAATACTCAGCGGCAATAAACTGATTTGAGAACAAATTCATACTTTAACCTCATTGCGGCACACCCTAATGTCCAACTATCGATACAAAATTTCTCATAATATATTCCTAATATTAGCAAAAAGAAACGTAAGGTGAAGATAGATGACTAACATCGCGATTAATACATATTTTTAACGAAATTCGAAAAAATGCCATATAAGGAACACCCTAATACTCTTTGTGAACAATTAAGGGGGTGGAGTATTCCGATCATATTGGTTGTTTACAGAAGTTATTCAGTTATACAATAAGTACGTTTTTGGTAAAGATATCAAGTAAAAACATTGCACAATGGCCCAAAACTCCTAAAAAACTGATTTGTTTAAAGTAGATAGTGTGTTTTGAGAGCTATTTAATATCCCTAGACTTGTTCAGATTGCATAGGTTTGTTCAGAGAAGTTATTCGGTGTTACCTAAACTACAATTTCACTGAATAGAGTATGCAAAAAATCTGGATTCCCTACGACATATAAAAAATAGTGAAAAAATTAGAATTTTTATCGAAGTTTTTTGAAAATAAACGAGGGAAGTCTAATTTTTTTGGGAAATTTTATTATATCAGTTTCTTAAGCGGACTATTAGCTAAAACTTTGTTGAAGAAGAGAAAGAGCTAGATTAAAAACTGTAGAAACTGTTGGCCAACAATTGATGTCACCTTTTTCCAAGGGGTCCAAGGGATTTCAAAAAGTTTAGGGGGCAAAAAAAAAAATTTGGTAGCCAATCTAGCCAAACTGAGCAAGGGTTTTACTCAGCTCCGGTTGTACTATCGAACCTATATAATCTCGTTCGGGTGTTTTTTTCACTGTTGCACTGTGTAATTAAAGACATTGGAGGGAGTCCGTTATAACCGTTATGTATGAAAACTGGAAAATGTGACAACGAATATTGTTCGTTATACATAAAGTTCGCGATAAAATAGGTAGTAGTAGTTAGTATTAAGGGTAAATCAGGAGGAATCTTATTTGGAATTTTGTTTTTGTTCTTGTCGATATAATTGTCAATGCGCTCAATCACTTACGTCATGGCATTAACAATGTTCTCGAAGGAGGGGGAGACTCCACTCAACTCATGTCCCTTAAGAGAGGTTTCGGTTAAAATGGGTACCACTGGGTTAAAATTGGAAGGTTTGTTAGGTGATGTCCATAAGTAGAAGTGGATGGAGTGCGGCCAGAAATCACAGAAGAACCAAAGTAGTTAGTCGAAATTGTGGGATAGTTTAAAGGATACATACCATGGTGGGAATACACCATGGTCCTACATGCCACGGGCATTGATCTCAGAAGCAAAAATTAATATGAATTATGTGAGAGGCAGGTATTAGCTAGAACATCTTGCACATATAAAGCAAGACCAATGCCTAAGAGGGCCTAGTAGAGGCTGTTTTCACAGGGAAAATTCATTGTTTAAGGTTGTAAGGCAACCTGGGTGTAGCGCGAATAAATTCGGCTACCGGTATAATATGTTGTTTTTTGTTTGTTTTGGTTATAATTGGTTACTGCTGCAGGTTCAATTGGATTCTGTGTTAAAGAAGAAAGCAGTTCGTTTCTGAGATATGTCATTTTTTTTGGACGTTATATTAACTATTTTTGGTTCAGTATGGTTGCACTCTAGGGGACATTGTCGAAGCTATGTACGTGGATACAACGTATGCCTAAGCATTGTATATTTAATGTATTTTGACTTAAGTGCGAATTGGAAGTTGGTGGTAGAAGACTGAGCAACATCTATATCCGTGAAAGGACTAGCGATAGCATAAGAGGATGTAGAGGGTTTTTGTCAATTTTTTTTTCAATCACTGTGGACTAGACCATTTCATTTTACCAATTTTTTCGAAAAGTCATTGGGATAATATATTTTCTAATTCTACTTAAAAAAACAAAAATTTTGGTATATAAAACTTGAAAATTGATCGACGTTTAGGGGTCGCGCAAAATCGTTCAAGGTTTTTGGCTGCAAAAAGGCATGTTTCAAAAATACTGATTTACTTATATGATTAAAAGTTGTGATACGCTTGACCGATTTTGTTCAGAATAGACTTGTTTTAAAGGTAATAATATTTCACACATTTTCTGTGAAGACATCAAAACATTTCAGATAGTAGTTTGAGTTTAAGAACCCTTCAAACCTAAAAATTTTAAAATTTTAATTCAAAATTTACCTACTTTTGCCCATTAAAAAATTATTTTTTTTAGTTTTGGCTCTAATTTTTGTATATCTTTAAATGCACAATTGACAAACACTTCCTAACGATACTTTTGATGTATAATATAATGAATAGAATTTTTAATTGTTGCTGAAATTTTTACTAGTTCGCTAGTGATGAGCTAAATGGATTAATTCAGATCAACATTTTTGTGGTCAAAATTTACGTTCAAAACTGGTTTACGTGTCCCCTTGCAACACAAGCCCCATTAAACGACATTTTGTTGATAAAATCTTAAAAAAATACCGCAAATCAAATGAAATGATAGCAAATGTTGCACTCAAAACTTTTGTGTGGCATTTATGGTATATAAGTGACATCGCGTTCGGCTTTTTTCTTTTCGACCCCACGCATACCGAAGGAACTTTAATTAAAATTACATCTGCATTAAAGCATCCTGGTGACCAAGATTGCGAAGGAAATGTTACAAAAATGATTTCAGAAAATACTTTGAAATTCTTCAATATTATTGGAGTAGACAGCAGTTTTCTTGCTATCCACCCGTCAAATTGGCCCAAGAATGAGAATTTTAAACGGATTAAAGAAATTGTGAAAAATATCAGCGTTGTCAACGAATGCTATTGGGTTTATTAAAACTGTGAACAACACTTTGACGAAGGATAATAACCAGAAAAACTAATTAGTACAAGTCATCTAAAAACGCAATAAAACATACAAAAAGAACACAAAAGGTGTTATCGTATCCAATTTGAAAAAAAGTCTTCTTTTTAATTACCTAAATCGTTTTCCTTACTAGAAATATACATAGTTCACAGTTTTCGTTTAATTTTTATCACTATTGATTATTATGGCTGCTGCTGAACATATGTCATTTGCATGGTCCTGCCATACATCAAAAGTATCGTTAGAAAGTGTTTGTCAATTGTGCATTTAAAGATATACAAAAATTAGACCCAAAACTAAAAAAAAAAATTTTTTATGGGCCAAAGTAGGTAAATTTTGAATTAAAATTTAAAAATTTTTAGGTTTGAAAGGTTATTAAACTCAAACTAATATCTAAAATGTTTTGATGTGCGAAATATTATTACCTTTAAAACAAGTCTAATCTGATTAAAATCGGTCAAGCGTATCAAAACTTTTAATCATATAAGTAAATCAGTATTTTTGAAACATGCCTTTTTGCAGCCAAAAACCTTAAACGATTTTGCGCGACCCCTAAACGTTGATCAATTTTCAATTTTTATATACCAAAATTTTTGTTTTTTTAAGTAGAATTAGAAAATATATTATCCCAATGACTTTTCGAAAAAATTGGTAAAATGAAATGGTCTACTGTGGACCTTTCTTAATAAATGCCGATGTAGTTACAGTTTGAAAGTTCTATATTTGTATTAAGTCGATACATCGTTTGATTATTTTTTCTGTGCACTGAAAATATTGTGATATAGACATTTACATGTGACATTCGTCTCTAGAGGAATTTCCTTTACTCTAACAACCGATTGGTGTCACTGAGTACTTAAAACCAAGACAGTTGATCGAAATTGTGGGATGGGTAGTGTAATTACACTAGGACCAATAGGACTAATTACCTTAGTCATATACCCACGGGTATGAATATATAGCTCTTATATGAAATTGTGGGCTAGGTAGGGGATAAACACTAGGGTAGGAGTAAACCCTAGGCCTACTGGCCACAAGGCAGATACCTCGAGGGTATGGATATATATGAATTGGGTGAAAGATAGGCAGGTTCTAGTTTGACTGCCGTTCACTGGGAAGATTCATGGTTTAGGTTGTGAGACAACCTGAATGTAGTGCGGATATGTTCGGCTACTGATTTGTATTTGTTCTTTTTTTATTGATATTGTATTACTGTTGCAGGTTCAAGAGGAGCCTGGTTGGGAAAAACAAGGCAGTTCGCCTCCGGGTGGTATTCATAATTTGGAATGTACAAAGTAGCTGTTTTGGTGCATTACGGATTTAGTTAAGAAGCTAAACGTGACGACCTTTTCACCGTTAGTGCAAGAGCACTGTTAGGAAGAATAAGTTCTCTTCAATATGGACTGGTCCCTAGCAGGTAGTGTCCATTAGCAGTCCGGTGACATGACAATGTGCGTTCGTGGTAAAAACCGGAAGTGACACAAAAATCACCTTTGGAAATGTTATGAAGACAAGATAAGAGGATGCCAGCCGATACCAGAATTTTATATAGTTTTTATTATTAATGATATTATAAGAGTTGTTGTGGATTTTATCTTATTATTCGAAATTTGCTGGCCGTGGCAGGGGACACTCGGGGATTTCGACGGGTTAAGAGGGTTTTTCGCAAATCACTGTCTGTTTAAGTTCCAGGAGCAAAGTTTATCTTTGTAACGTTATGTTATCGAAATATGTTATTTAATCTTGTCTGGTATGGTGTTTCGGCGGCAGTCTTTTTATTTTTGGCCTCTCAAGGTTTTCAATTCGGCAAGGGGATCAAATCGTGTCCGGAATGCGGAGGGGTCCCCGCTGAGGTTTTGTAGTCATAGTTGATCCCCTCGGCGGCGGGTTGAGATAGTGTCGGCGGTGTAAAGATATGTGAACTAATAGTTTAGCAATGGGTACGGTAGTAAACATTGCTCAGCTCAGAAATTTAGCAATGGCTACTGAGGTAAGCAATACTCAATTTTAGGTAATAAATTTAAAAAAAGAGAATTATAATAATGGTTATAATAATAAATAAGAAAAAAAAAATTAGAGAAAATAATTTAAAAGAGGAGAATAAATATAATATAAAGGAAAAAAATTATTTATCAGTATATTTATAAATATTTTAGCAAATAGAAAAGTACTGAGAAGAATGGTTTTTGGAAAAATAAAGAAGTTTTGTGTATATATTGTTTTATAAAAAAGATATTGTTTTATGAATACAAAAGTATTATATAGATAGTTGATAAGAGTCAGTAGCATGATTGAAAATACAGAAAAACTAAAAGAGGGAAGGCTACTGACGTATCCCCAATTATGTACAAGTATGATTTATTTTGTACTCCTCCCTTATCATGGTATCGCGGTGCGAAGAGCAGATCGTGGGGTGCGGCAGAAAATGCGTCGGTCGTGTTCCATGTGCCGTTGAACTGTCAGAAAGGAATGTTGAACGAGATATCCTTGGGTTTTTCAAAATTGTCGGAGCAGGATCTTGAATTGCCACAACAAAATGTTGAACGAGATTTTCTCGGGTGTCCAGATGGTTGTCCCGGACCAGTCCACTCAAACACCACACCAAATAAATCTTTTCGTCCACACAACCATTCCACGGAAAACTGGCAGGGTCTGAGATTTGTTGTCCAGGCCAATTGCACAAACCAGATGCATGGTGTCTCGCTCAATAGTCACATAAACGAAGAAGCGTTGCCCTACTCAGACGTTTTAAAATTGGTCGGTCTAGGGTCAGCACCGGTCTACTTGGCAATGATTCCTCGATGGGTTTTTGGAGACCATATCTTAAGGTGTTCTGCAGTTCACCCGATGGCGCTGAGTGCTGCATTCATTATCGATCCATGAGCCAAGTCATCCACCGAGAGTGACGAAATATAACCTTATCGAACCATGAGCCGTGGGACGCTTCACATCGCACAATGGTTCCTGCTAGTGTAAGAGCGTAGATAAATTCAAAATTTAAAGTGTTTGCAAGAAAGTTTTTTTGTGTTTTTTATTAAAAATATGTCCAAATTAACATATTTACGACCTTTTTCATTAGATTTCATGTTTATTTCGAAAATATCATTGCTTAAAGTTGCCATATTGGTGTAATCAAAAAAGTTGACGTATAACACCTAAAAGTTTGAAGTTATATAACTTTAAGAGTATAAAAGTCACACTTACGTATGATACATCGTTGAAAAGGTAATTTTATTGCAAATAAAACAGTGTTAAATTCTTATCAAAATTATTTAAAAATAAAAAAAAAATTTTTGATCCATGTTAAAATTTGAAGGATTTGATTTTAAGATGGAGCTACAGTTTTGCCTCCACTCCCCTCCACGAAGATATTAGTACAGGCACATTGCCACATGTTTCACTTACTTGCCCTAAAAATTTTAGCTGCTTCTACCTGCTAACCTGCAATATATGTACAAAAAACTTTAAGAACTATTTTTCGGAATATGAATTTTTTAAGTTTTTCCAATAAAATTGTGATTTTTTTTTAATTGTCATATATTATCATACGGAATTATTGTGTATATAATATTTAAATGACAATTTCGCATTTTTCTTATTGTCGGACGTTCACTTGTACGTATATATACAAGAGATATGCTTTCCTATTATTCGGTCTGAAGCCTATGACTTAAATGTTTATTCTAAGATGAATGTTATATGTTCCAAACATTAACTTTATTTAGTATATTTTATTTTTTTATGTTTATATTTTGTTTTATTATAAATAATGTTTTTTTTTAAATTTACTTATATTCATTTATTGATACATTGTATGGAAATAGGTTTCTACATTTGAAGCATAGCCGCGATTAACGCTAAAAGCAACACAATTGAAACTGTTCAGATGAATTAAAAAAGGTTTAATAATTATAAATTTAATTATAATACTTATTAAATAAATTGTCTTTAAAGTGTGTAAAAACGTTTTATGCTCAACAACTTATTACTCCATAGAGAAAACGATGGCATATTTTTTGCAACGTTCTTTCCCCGAGTACTACTGCTAACTGCATTTTGAGAGCGATAACGCTCATAAATTTGACTGATTTGGTGTTTGAGCTATGTAAGAAACAGATTTGCAAAAAAAATTTCTTTTGGAAATTTATTAGCGGCTATGCTTCATTTTATATTGCTCTATATAGTTATTAGTTTAAAATAGGTACTTTATTAACATAGTTATGTATTTAAGCCGTCAACTACATGTATAATCATCATCATTATGCTATATCTAAAATCATCATTAAATTTATTTATTATTTCTGAATATTTTTATTCATCTTAAAAGCTCTACTATTTCTGCTTCGTCTGGTTCATAAATAGCTCGTAGTCCTTGCATATATGCACTGCGCAATTGATCAAGACCTGTTTCTTTAATCAAAGCCGTGTTTTTCGTTTTCCTTGTAAGTATTGTATCAAATGATGAAGATGGTCGCCCTCTTTTCACTGAAGACGAAGAAGATGCCTGAGAATCTGGGATTTCTACGCAAAATTCCTCATTTATTCAATCCTTATATCTTCTTCGGAAAAACGTTTTATTTCGTTTGCACATATTCCAACGTGTGTTAAAATGCGGAATCAAAATTCTGGTTACCTGAGTCATTACATGATTGATGGACTTTTCGCAAAGATTAAAATGGTTCTCTATGTAAATTCTTATTGCAAAATCACTTTTGTTGCTATTTATGTAAGACAAAATTAAATCATTTTTTACACTTGAATTCTTCCATTTTGCTCAACGTTAAGTTTATTTTATTTAAGAGAAAATATAATAAAGCTTTTGGTTTTATACAAACTGATTAGGTTGATGATCTGAACAGAATTGACAGCCGTCAAAATAAAATAAATAAGTAAGTTAGTATAGTACCTATTTCAAAGTAATAACTTTACTTATATAGATCAATTTCAAATGTAGCTACCTATTTCGATACAATCTGTTAATTAACGAAAATCAGTAAATTTTAAGAAGAAAACATCAATAATAATAAAACATAATAAAAATATTCAGAAATAATATATAATAAATAAATTTAATGATGATTTTAGACATAGTATAATGATGATGATTATCCACGTAATTGACGGCTTAAATACATAAGTATGTTAAGTACTGCGAAGTTTAAAATGTTGAGTTAAATGTTGATAAATAAACAAAATTTGTTGAATTATTATGCTAATACGTTTATGAACCTGTTTTATGATAGATTGCAGGTAATTTTTATTTTTTTACATATAAAAAAACAAAAGAAGAATTACTTGGAAGTAAAAATAAAAAAACGTAATTTTTAAACTTTAATAACTAAGAAATAAATTTTTTGCACAAAGCTGCATTATATACTCAATAATGTTTCCTCCAAATTTCAAAACAATCGAATTATAAACAACAAAGTTACAGATTTTAGTTACGCAAAACCCAAAAAGGAACCACTGTGCAGAAGTAACACTAAAGACACAACCCCAGCGTTTACAACTTTTGCTGTCCAGTAGGCCCGGATTAGTATTATTGTTTACCATATGTATTTTAGTTAATTATTACCCGGCCCTCGTATGTGTATGAACATACAACCGTCGTGTATTCATTTCGCGGCGTTAGCAACTTTCAGGTATGATACTTATTTCCGCATGTGAATGACCGTCGGAAAGTGTACCATACGTGAAATTTGCTGGCAATGCAAATTTGCGCGAAATAAATGACACGATTACATGTATTTTATTGTTGTAGAATTTTAAAATTAAATGAATGACACATTTATGTGTATTGTAGTTATTGCTAAACTTTTAAAACAAATTGTTAATGTAGGTCAAGAATAATATAAATAAAGTGGGTCGGCGACTAATTGGGACAGAGAGAGAAAAACCAAAAGTAGAACAGACCAACTTAAGAAACAATTAGGTGTTTCACTAAAACAAGGAAAAGGGTAAGTAGGACCTGGCTGGGAAGGACTTTATTTATGTATTTATTTATTTATTTTTATCATTACCAATACAACAAGAGTGACATCTTATATTTAAAGTACTGGTAAAA
The DNA here is from genome assembly GCA_964034835.1 of Muscina levida. NCBI lineage: Eukaryota > Metazoa > Arthropoda > Insecta > Diptera > Muscidae > Muscina > Muscina levida. Next base: position 77,479,143 of record OZ035880.1, read on the forward strand.
TATTTGTTATTATAAAATTTGGCTTACAAAGAAAGATAAAGTATAAAGATAATATAATAATAATAATAATATAGTGCTTTATATAAATAACTGATAAAACAAACAAAAGAAAATAATAAATTTGGTATTAAGATAACATATTTATAGTCGTTAATTTTTATAAATCTTTGTTTGTTAAAAATGGTCCAATAAAATTAACAAGGTTATAAATAAATCTAAAGTTTTGATTTATTCTCACTAAAAATTAATAATAATATTAAGAATCTTGTATTGTGAAGATCAACAAGCTATTGTTTTACGTTATTATATTATAGTCATACAGAGTTTTTGAATTTTTAATTTTGTTTATTTAAAATAGTCGAATATATGTTTTTTGAATTGCGCTGCGTTGTTGGTGTTTTGTAGTTGAGGGGGTAGCTGATTCCAAACACGAATTGCATGTATGTAAAAATGAAGTTCAGATGCATGACTTTTATGTCTAATTTGCTTAATTTTCCAACCTCGGTTAGATCTTAGAAATTCGAGTCTTTCATAAAGGTAATTTGGTTGCCGTGTTGTAATAATTTTATGTAAATATATTAGGGTTCTACATGTTAATAGATTTTCAAATGTCACCCCATATATCTGCTTGGAATGGTCAGAAACCCTATCATAACGCTTGAAACCATACACATATCTCGTGATGTTATTGAAAGTAACCCGAAGTTTGTTTTTGGGCTCTGTGTTGCAATTAGAAAACAGTTCACAACCATATAATAGGGTAGGAATCAAATAAGCTTTTGCCACTTTGTGTTGACCATAGGTTTCTAAGCACTCTACCCGATGTTGCGTTAACATGATCGGACCAGCTCAAATTACTACTTATTGTAATACCTAGATTTTTGGCAGTATTTACAAATTCAATATTAAATTCACCAAGATTGATAGTGCGATTTACTAAGGGATGTTGTCTTCTTTTATGAATTATTATACACTTTGACTTTGACGGATTAATACACAATCCGTTATAAGTTGCCCAGTCTAGTATAGATGCTAGATCTAGATTAATTATCCGTATGCATTCATCAATTTCGGTGATATGACAGCTAATGTACAACTGTACATCATCGGCATACATTTGAACACTACAGTTTTTGATCACTTGTGGCAAATCATTGGAGTAACATAGTATAGAGTAGGGGTCCCAATATAGATCCTTGCGGTACTCCCCTGGGGACGATCAAACTATTAGATATGTTCTCATTATGGAAGATTGATTGGGTTCTGCTATTTAGGTAAGAGGATAGTAGTTTAATAGCCGTAGTGGAGAAATTGAAGAGGTGCCGTAGTTTAAATAATAAAATGTCATGATCGACGCTATCAAATGCTTTGGAGTGATCTAACAAAATCAAAAATGTGACATGACCGTTATCCATTTTGCTACGAATATCTTCAACAACATCCGTGAGAGCAGTTAAACAACTGTGGTCAGAACGGAAACCAGTTTGTCTACTAGTAAGCAGTTTATTGTGGGAAAGGAATGCATTTATCTGAGTGCTTAGGAGATGTTCCAGTGCTTTGGAAAGAAACGGCAGTATTGCAATGGGTCGGAAATCATTATTGGTTTTTGGTATTGGTAGTATTTTTGCATGTTTCCACCAAGATGGGAAGACGGATGAAGTAACAATTGTGTTAAAAATATGAGTGATATGTGGCAGCAAAGTTGGAAGAAGATTTTTTAGAAAAACTGGACGAATTTTATCTGAACCAATTGCATTGGATTTTATTCGAACAATAGAATTTATAACTTCAACGGCTGTTAAGCCAATAAATTGGAAATCAGTTTGTATTGTTGGCTGCTGAAATTGGTTATAAAACGCAACATTGCCATAAAGTATCGATATGTTGACGAATTTTGAATTCAATTCATCAATATCAGTTATAATAGCATGTGAGGGTGTTTTACTTATTACCACAACATCACGTATTTCCTTCCATTTCCTTTTATTGTTTACTGAATGTGAAAGTCTTTTACCATAGAAATTAATTTTAGCAGCCCGATATAAGGATGTCACATATTTTCTCAAAGACCGGTAAATGTTATGCAAAATTGAAGTTTTGTACCTTTTCCATCTCGCATAGACCTTATCACGAAAGTCTATAAATTTCTTAATTTCATCAGAGAACCACGGTTTATTCATATGTACAATTTTTTTAATTATCATAGGAACAAAATTGTCATGTTATTATTAAAAAATTGTTATTGATCGTCAGCTGATGGGATTGTGTATATCTGATACCAAGGTACGTCTATCAAATCTCTATGCAATGCATCGTAATTTATTCTTTTAAAGTCTCGAAAGTTATAATATTCTCTAGATCTTTCCAAAGATATATTAAAACCAACAATAGTAAATAGTAAGTCATGCTTTAAGAATACTGGTGCTAACAATTGTTCATACATTAAAATTTTAGTAGAGGCTGATTTAAAGAAAATGTCTAAAAGAGTGTTAGTGGTGGCAGAAAAGTGAGTAGGATTCGTACTATTCAATGGTGTGAAACCTAGTGACTGCATTGCATCAAGAAGTGGGCGTTCAACTAGAATATTGCTGTTAAAATCACCAGATATTAGTATTTTGTCATAATTTAAGGATATATTTCCCACCATTGTTATCAGTCGTTTTAAATCTGTATTTCGATGTGGTCTATATATATTTCCAAGCAGTAGTTTTTCACTATTATTCGCTATTTCCACAAGGAGAAACTCAATGCAGTCACCAGGTTCGGATTTTTTTACCACCCGGCATTTAATGTTTGATTTGACATAAATCGCTACACCACCTGCATGACACATTCTGTCAACACGAAAAAGTCGATAGCCTTCCAATTTATACACATTGTCATAAATATCATGTCGAAACCAAGTTTCAGAAACACATATAACATCCACTTTCGAGTTCATAAATATGTATCTGAATTCATCTATTTTCTTATTTAAGCTTTGAGCATTAACGTGTGCTACTTTGATCCCTTCTTTGGCATTAGATATTACACGTAAACTGTGTTTGGAATCACGATCACAACTATATGGATTGTTTGGCATTGTGTAAAAATAGTATTACAGCGCAATTACCTTTAAGTGAAAAATTATTTAATTTTGAGTTGAACAATAATACAATACAATAATGTCAATACAAATACGTTAAAATTTAGAGTTAGTTTTTTTGAATATTTATGCCTTCGTAGTTGGAACCATTTCCACAATAAGAAGGCGTAAATTTCCCCAATTCATCCAATGATGTTACTTGAATGGGATCTGATGTTTCATCATGTTTGACATAAACAACACCACGTCTGGTGTAGACAGAATACCATAGAAATTAATTTTAGCAGCCCGATATAAGGATGTCACATATTTTCTCAAAGACCGGTAAATGTTATGCAAAATTGAAGTTTTGTACCTTTTCCATCTCGCATAGACCTTATCACGAAAGTCTATAAATTTCTTAATTTCATCAGAGAACCACGGTTTATTCATATGTACAATTTTTTTAATTATCATAGGAACAAAATTGTCATGTTATTATTAAAAAATTGTTATTGATCGTCAGCTGATGGGATTGTGTATATCTGATACCAAGGTACGTCTATCAAATCTCTATGCAATGCATCGTAATTTATTCTTTTAAAGTCTCGAAAGTTATAATATTCTCTAGATCTTTCCAAAGATATATTAAAACCAACAATAGTAAATAGTAAGTCATGCTTTAAGAATACTGGTGCTAACAATTGTTCATACATTAAAATTTTAGTAGAGGCTGATTTAAAGAAAATGTCTAAAAGAGTGTTAGTGGTGGCAGAAAAGTGAGTAGGATTCGTACTATTCAATGGTGTGAAACCTAGTGACTGCATTGCATCAAGAAGTGGGCGTTCAACTAGAATATTGCTGTTAAAATCACCAGATATTAGTATTTTGTCATAATTTAAGGATATATTTCCCACCATTGTTATCAGTCGTTTTAAATCTGTATTTCGATGTGGTCTATATATATTTCCAAGCAGTAGTTTTTCACTATTATTCGCTATTTCCACAAGGAGAAACTCAATGCAGTCACCAGGTTCGGATTTTTTTACCACCCGGCATTTAATGTTTGATTTGACATAAATCGCTACACCACCTGCATGACACATTCTGTCAACACGAAAAAGTCGATAGCCTTCCAATTTATACACATTGTCATAAATATCATGTCGAAACCAAGTTTCAGAAACACATATAACATCCACTTTCGAGTTCATAAATATGTATCTGAATTCATCTATTTTCTTATTTAAGCTTTGAGAATTAACGTGTGCTACTTTGATCCCTTCTTTGGCATTAGATATTACACGTAAACTGTGTTTGGAATCACGATCACAACTATATGGATTGTTTGGCATTGTGTAAAAATAGTATTACAGCGCAATTACCTTTAAGTGAAAAATTATTTAATTTTGAGTTGATTAAACTATTACGAACAGATTTAAAAACAATAATACAATACAATAATGTCAATACAAATACGTTAAAATTTAGAGTTAGTTTTTTTGAATATTTATGCCTTCGTAGTTGGAACCATTTCCACAATAAGAAGGCGTAAATTTCCCCAATTCATCCAATGATGTTACTTGAATGGGATCTGATGTTTCACCATGTTTGACATAAACAACACCACGTCTGGTGTAGACAGAATACAAGCATTTGTCTCTTTTTAGCCATAGTGCTTGTAAAAAGCGTCCATAGCGATTCGGTGTTAAATTTTCAATTACATAAAATGGCACATCAGAGTCAATTCCAATATTAAACAGTTTCAGCGGGCCTTTAGTACCTTTAATATGTTTTGCAATCGATGCCAACACCACATTACGATCGTATGGAGACGAGAGTCTAACGATAATAGTTGAATCCGTATTGTTCCGACCATTACGTGTAACCCTTAGACGATATATAGACTTTACCTCTGGCGGTTCAATTTTTACCGTTTCGCACAGCATGGTAAAAGTGTCTATTAGGCTTTCATTGTTTAATAAGGGTACCCCATTTATTCTTAGATCACAAGCTACCGATGAATTTTCACGCTTCTCCAGCTCCTTCTTTATTTCATCGATTTCCTTCCTAAGCATAATAACATCAGACGACACTGTTTCCAATGCTTGCACTTTCTTATTCATTGCACACATATCATTTTTAATCTCTTCAATCTTCTCATTAAATGACGCCATAATACGCTGCTCGCTTTGCTGTATTTGATGACAGATTGAAGCTATATGTTTCTCTACTCTCTTGTCGATTATTTGCCACAATCGAGTATTAGATGTGTTTATATCACAATACTTCCCAGCGATGAATTAGTTGCCCGTCGGCAACGATTGTAAAGGTGCCGCCTGCACCCTAAATTGGCAAACGGTGTACTCCAAAAAAAAGTACACTAACATCTGAGCAAGATAGTAACGAAGCCAGATTTTTGATTGGCGGTCTATGGGACCGGCTTTTCAACTAGTATAACTAAAAAGATCTGATTAAATAGGCGTTTTTATAATCACCCCTATTCCCGTAGGCGTCGTCGACATCGTCGTCGTTTTTATGTCAACATCACTTCGAGTCAACATCGTTGTCACATCAATGCTATTTCGGTATTCTGTAACTACTATGAGACGACGTCGACTAGTAATCGATAACATGAAAGAAATAACAACAGCTGATGTAACATTTGTACATCAGCTGATTAATTTTGACTTTTATTTTCTGTTGTGAAGAAATGTTTTTTGTGTCCGATTCAGTGGAAAGTAAAAATAATCTTATACTGGAAAGGATAATACTTCGACTATGATCCGATGATCTTAAACTTGCCAAATAACGAGTATGTTCATCGGTGTTAAAATCGTAATTTGAGGTTATCTGTTGGCCGGCCTTCCAACTTTTTTTAGATTCTAGAACTACTTAAGTATTAATAAGGCAGCATTTAATTACGTAATCGTTCCTATAGAAATAGTTCCTATCATGAAAAGTGAACTCAGGAAATATGTTTCAGTCATAATTAAGTTGTCAGCAACATTGAGGTCCTTTGGACAGGGGCCTTACAACCTAAGTGTAAGTGCAGCCAGTAGTTGCAAGATTCCTGTCTGAATGCATTAGAGAGGTGATTTGTCCACCTTGGATGCAATTGGAAGTAACTGAAGATGACAAATCGGAAGCATAAACAAAATTTTTTTTAACAAAACAGGATTTACTGGAGTAATTGGATATGTCGATGGAACCCATATCAAAATTTTTGCTACAAATAAAGAAGACCAGATTCGTAACTACAACCGCAAAGGATTCTTAAAGGCGCTCCAAAGGAATTAAATTGTTTTTCACCAATTTTCTCACATTACCCCTTAAAATTAGACAAAATCCTTGTACCTATGAGGGATTTTGTTTCCAAGCCCCTATTTGTTACTCGACATTGTTATTCTTGACGTCATTAAACAAAACCTTTTTTTAAATTTACAAAAACTAAAGTTATTCTTTCAAATTGCTTCAAGTCGTTACTAACAACTGTGACGACAGATTCAGAGTCGTTTCGATTCAACGTCGTCGTCACATTTCCTTACAGAATACCAAATTTGTGTCAATAGTAACCGATAGTTATCGAAAACGACTACGAGAATACCGATTTTACATCGTCGTCACAAGACGACGTCGTTTTGCGTCGACGACGTCTACGGGAATAAGGCCGAATATGGGGAACTTTGGGCCCCACTAGGCACCGTCGGATTGAGCTGAAAAATTAGGACATGATTTTTTACATATTTTAAGCAGCGCACACAATTAAATTTAAAAAAAAAATAACGTCCTCTCTTTCAGAAAAAATAAAAAATTCGCATAGGTTTTTTAAAAAATAAAAAATGAATCATAGCACCTTTTCGGCATAAAATTGTGTATTTTACAGGTTAAAAAATACAACTTTGAATGGTCGGCATTTCTAAGCCGCTTGAGCTAACTTAAACATTTTGAAGGATGTTCTTTATGAAATTGTTGGCAATTAATTGGTGTTTTCAGAAATATTTTTTACCTCAAATGGCTAAAGTAATCAACTTTGACACTTATCGCCAACTGTGTTGACACAGGGTGTCTCTGAATGCAAAACTCTGAAAGCCAGACTCCTCCTTTACAAATGTCTGAAACATTTCAAATAGATCAGAACAAGGCTTTAAAATTTGTGAACTTATTATTGTGTTTTGATATCGGCGCCACTGTGCGCCGTTGTTTATTCCTGGAGTCAACAACATTTACAAAATGAAAGCACATATTAGAATCACTATAAAAAAGAACCAAATTCAGTTATGAATCATTAAGGAATGGATAAATTAACGATTTAGTTTATAATGTCGCTTCAAATAGATTACACTACCTTACAAATCTTTGGATACCACAGAGGACGGGTTTCTAATTAAGAAAAACATTTCTTTCAAACGATTTTTAACAAGAAAAAAAATTGTGTACCACACAAAGGCGCCATGGTATCTGGATCCAATTTTGACCTACCATTTCGATGTGAGGGAACCAAGACGAAGTGTATTCTGAACTTCCGCCAAAGACAAAAAATAAAGGTTTTATACAAAATTTCATTCCTGTATGCCACCTCCCTGACGCCATTACGTTTTAATCAGTCTATAGATTCTCTTCTGCAATACTTCATTTGGTTGTGAAGGTGGTCGCTTTACGCACCATTTGGAAAAAATTCTTACCTCGAGTTTTTGATTTTTCCAGATTTAAAAATGAAAAATGGAGACGCTATTTAACATGAAATAACACAATTTTTCAAATATATTCAGCCAGTACGGCAAACATTATGCAATTTATTCAGTTAAAGTGGCATAATTCTTATTGGTCATTTAATTTAATTAATTTGGTACCCTTTCTGGACTGATTGCCCGTCTAGCAATTGATATATAGGTTAAAATCCAAAGGTACCTTCGCCAACAAAAACAAATATAAAAAAATTTGTAAAAAGTTATCCTCCAAAAAATTTTTTTTATGTTTTTTTCTTAATCAGAAACCAGTCCTCTATCATAAAAATATAGTGGTGTAGAAAGACCAAAATGGCTGTAAACTAGTGTCATTAATGAAATATTTAGAAAACAAAAAAAAATCCTTTACACCTATCAGATCCGACAAATACGTTCTTATAGAGGTGATTTAAAGGGTATTCGTTACACCACGCCTGTTGGAGATATTAAAGCTAAATTAATGTATCTCGGTTAAAAGTTGCGTAACTAAACAGCCTCTTTCAATGTTTTTTGTGGATCTCGATCCCAATCCTAACAGCGACATATACCAAGTCCAAAGTATCAACAATGCTATAGTCACAGTAGAACCACCTAAGAAATTCATTAATTTTGTACATTGCTACCGGTGCACAGTGGGGAAAAAAAGTTTTTTTGGACATTTGAAATTTTAGGCCGCAATTCTCGACCGATTTTCGAAATTCTTTTTTTGTATTATTGGAAACAAAATTGTGCATAGAATGTACGTTTTTTTTATTCTGAATTCCTTACCGTTATTTTTTAAAAATTTGTCGAAGTCGATAAAAAAAATAATTTTTGACTTTAATGTCAAATATTTCTTGAATTACGTGTCCTAAAAATTTCGAACTGACCTCAGTTAATGTGAACATATGTTACGAATTAAAATCAGTGATAAAATAAAACTAAAAATTTTTTTTGGCTCAACTGCAAGCAAATGTTTGGAGGCACTATTTTTACACTTTAACTCGGTGTCTTGCTCATAATTATTATCCGATTAGAACAAAACTTAATTTACAAACTGTAAAAGTTTTAAGAAAGTCGTCTGTAAAAAATAAGCCAAATTGGCTAAGGTCCCCATGCAATTTTTTTGCATATGTATCAAAATAATGCAGTTTTAAACTTTGATAAAGTACAGTTTTGTGTTTACAAGTAGGGCTAAGTGGTGTGCTTTCTATTTAAAAAGTCTAACACCTTAATATGTTACATCATCTGTCAAAATAAGGAAATTTGTAAAAGGCTTAAAAACTTTTTAAATTTCAATACTAAAGTTAACCCAAAAATCGATATATTTCCTGAAGAAATTGGAAAAATTTTAGTTTCACTCCCTTATTTTCATTTATGTTTCAAAATATCATAAGGCATACATAATTAAGCCTACTAATACATATTAAATGTTTATATTGCGATTTTAAGCCCCATATATTGCAAATATATTTGAATTTTGTATATGCGTTTAACAAATTTCCTTATTTTGACAGATGGTGTAACGTATAATGGTATTGGTTTTTTAAATGAATAGCACACCACTTAGGCTACTTGTAAACACAAAATTTTATTTTATTTGAATTTTAAAAATTCATTATTTTGGTACATATGCAAAAAAATTGCATGGTGACTTTCACCGATTTAGCTTATTTTTTACAGAGGACTTTCTTAAAACTTATCCAGGTTGTAAATTAAGTTTTGTTCTAATCGGATAATAATTATGAGCAAGACACCGAGTTAAAGTGTAAAAATAGTGCTTGCAGTTGAGCCAAAAAAAAATTTTAGTTTTATTTTATCACTGATTTTAATTCGTAACATATGATCACATTAATTAAGGTCAGTTCGAAATTTTTAGGACACGTATTCCAAAAAATATTTGACATTAAAGTCAAAAATTATTTTTTCAGAATTCAGAATAAAAAAAAAGTACATTCTGTGTACAGTTTTGTTTTCAATAATACAAAAAAAGAATTTTGAAAATCGGTCAAGAATTGCGGCATAAAATTTCAAATGTCCAAAAAAACTTTTTTTTCCCCACTGTGCGGTGTCAGGAATATGGTCACACTCAAGGATACTGCAGGAAATCGCATAGATGTGTTAAATGTGCCGAATGTCATCCAACTTCTGAATGCAAAATGAATAGAGATACTCCTTCTCGCTGTGCTCATTGCCAATTACCGTCTGTGCAATATGTAAGAAAATTTCTTTCAACACGTGACCCGCGATTTATTGTCGGAGTAGATTATAATACAAAACAAAACACTTTCTACTGGTACTCCTACATACTGGAAAACAAAGATTCCTGATCTGCTTGATTTAATTGTCTATAAAGGAATTCCAAGCCACAACATTGATATTACTGATAGTAATGAGTTAAGTTCAGACCACACTTCTATAACAATACTTACTTACTTAATTTCCCTTTACACCCCATGAATGAGAAGAGAGTGAAGTTAAATACGTTTTTTAAATACGTTTTTAGCGAAGACACAAACCCCAAATATGGAATTCATCAAAACGAGTTTGTATATGAAAAAAATATATTTCAACTTGAAAATAGTGAACAATTATTGAAAAATAGTGAATAATACTGATATATAAAGCAATAAATAAATATATTTGTTAAATTTGTAATAAATAATTTCCTTTCTAAATTCATTTGGTATAAAAGATACTTAGCATTACCATATTCGGGGGCCCAGATTGGGCACTAGGGGCAGAGAGGAATGAAAGTCCTTTGTATCACGTCATAGCCCCATGGGAGTAGGTCACTCCCATATCCAAGAAACATCAATCGTCTGTTTCAGATCAGAGATATATCACAAAGTAAGTGCGATATAAATGATATGTAGTAGTAGCGTATTCGGGGTCCCAGATTGGGCACTAGGGGCAGAGAGGAATGAAAGTCCTTTGCATCACGTCATAGCCCCATGGGAGTAGATCACTTCCATATCCAAGATATATCAATCGTCTGTTTCAGATCAGAGATATATCACAAAGTATGTGCGAAATAAATGATATGTAGTAGTAGCGTATTCGGGGGCCCAGATTGGGCACTACGGGCAGAGAGGAATGAAAGTCCTTTGCATCACGTCGTAGCAGTGATGCCAGAGGATTTTTGGGAAATTCCCTACGTTTATTTCAAAAAATCCCTTTTTTCCCTACGACAACTATTTATTTCCCCTACATTTTTCCCTACACTACAAGTGTTTAAAATTTGATGAAAATCTCTAAATGATTATATTTTATTAACTTAACAAATTGAATTAAGCACCTCATAGCTTATTTTCTTCCTTTTCTTAGTTCTTACATCAGTCGCAATTGAAAAAATCCTTTCAGCATCTGCATTAGCGTGCTGCATACTTAGTAGGATTTTTATTAGTTTGGAAAGGTTTGGAAATAATAAATTATCATATACTATTCCACATCCAACTTAGACAACGATATTTGCTCTTCTTCAGAAAAGTTATATTTCATCGTTAACCAATCTTGTGTAAGATGGTCAATATTAATGAAAAATTTTTGGCACAAAAACTTAAATTGGAAAACACAGTTTTCGCCTCCGCCAATGGCTGATACGGGGTTTAATAATTCCATTTCCTTTCAAATCGAGTCATATTTTAATCGAAGCCGACGTTGCGTCTCCTCAAGAGTGGTTATACAGAACTTGAGGCAATCGAATTTTACCTGGTAGGCCTCTGACGGAGGAAATGTTTTTAACAGCTCTTCACATTCAGTACCGACGTATATATTTTCAATTGGGAAAGTAATATGAGTTGATCGTACAGCGCAATTAAGCTTTAATTTTTTTATAAAGTTTTGACCCAGCTTTAAAAATATTTTTGTCGATTCAGAATGGAGAGCATGTACCAATGGGTTTTGATTGGAAAAGTGCATTTAAAGTGTTGAAGTAATTTAATACATATTTTTAAAAAAGCAAATAAGCTTGTTACACTTATTTTGTATGTCGGCTAATATTAATTCTGCTCCTTTTAATTTGGCTTGGCTGGATGCAAATTTAAATTCCCTGTAATCGTTTATGTATGAATAATAAATTGTATATGTAATCTTCCATTAAAATGTGTATAGTTTTCTTTGAATATAGCTCGGTTTGCATGCTTTACAAGCAAATTATAAAAAATCCCTACATTTCACGGAAATATAAAAAATCTGTCCGTTTCTCCCTACACAAAATTTTTTTGGCAAAAATACCTACAAGTAGGGATTTTTCCCTACTTCTGGCATCACTGCGTCGTAGCCCCATGGAAGTAGGTCACTCCCATACACAACATATATCAATCGTCTGTTTCAGATCAGAGATATATCACAAAGTGTAAGCGGTGTAAATGATTTTGCTAAGAAAAAACAATTTTGTTTAAAAAAAGAAGTATTTTGACCGGTCGCGAATTCGAACCGTGACCGTAATGTAGCAGGCGCACGTCGCTACCAGTTACTCCAACGTCCCCTCATAACCAGTATCAATATTTGGTTAAAGATAGTGAAGTTGAAATATGCTGCCCAACAATCACTCTTCCTGCCAATAATGTGAAATTGGTACTAGAATATTTAAGCTTTTTTAGTATGCATTGTATTGTTAAGTTAATTAAATTCAAGGACATTTCGATTGAACTACAAATATTTTTTTACCAAAATTCGAAGAAAACAAAAAAAAAAATAAAAAAAGATCTACCCCCACCGGGAATTAAACCTGGGTTACAAAAAAAATAATTACAAATTTCTCCCACTTACTTCCAACTTACACCATATTCACTCGGTCATGTGTATGTGCGCATGCGGTAGTTTTATATATGACATCCATCAAAAGAAAAAAACCTTGAATACAATGTTGCAATGTTGCTATGCGCATGCTGTTACCAGTTACGCCACCGTGGAGGAAAGCAGAAATGTGTTGCCGACCAAAATTGTGTGCAATTACTCTTGTATACACGGCATTCGACGGTTGTCGAATTATTCGAAAAATGGCATTTGAAAAAACCCGGTTGCTTTTTTTGAAATTCACAAAAAACCGGATAATCCGGTTTTCAAATGTATGCCAAATAACAAATTAAAACTCAATTTTTGACAAAAAAATTTCATTGAAAAATAACAGAAAATAATTCAAATATACTTATGTTTTTTTACAATGCAATTATTACAATGCAAAACATTACTGAGATCAGAGACAAACAAAACATAACAATTCATTTGTAAGTACTTGATTATATCAAAATGTATTTAATTTAATCTTTAGTTTTAGTAACATTTAAGAAATAAGATACAATTTAAGTGCTTGGGTGTATAACTATCATATAAATTTTCTGATAATTGGTGTTGAACGTTTTGCTTTCGAGATCAAGTGTTCGCACAGTAACATTTATGTATTTTATGTAAGACATATCCGACCATTCATCGACCACAATAGAGAAGCGCTGGTTTTTCTGCTTTAAGTAAATCAATTTTTTCTTTAACTTATCTTTTTTGGATAGATAGAAATCATATATTTACTCCCATATTGTATTCTCAGAAGCCGGCAGAATCTGAACAAAACATGTACGAGTATACATTTAACACAATTATGAATGAATTTAAATAAAAAGGATCGAAGGCCAAAAAACCGAGATTCGACAAAAAAATAACCGGATTATTCGATATTCGAAAAACAGGGATTTAAAAAAAAACCGAACCGGTTTCTGAAAACCGAATTGATCACCCTAGTCATAATGTATGAGATCGAAAAGTTCTTTCATTGCTTGATATGTTTCCTTTATGTATTTTCCATATCCGATTGGAATTGATGGTTTCGTATTCCTTTTATGAAGCAAGACTGCCTTCAAACTATCCTTGCCTCCATCCATAAAAAGACGCCATTCCTCTGGGTCATAATATTGTTGGAGAGCATTGAAGACCACATATGTTGGCACAAAAACAAAAGTTTGCCGTTTTTGCGAAGAAAAGTGCAAGTTGTTTGCTGTGATCACGGTAATATGTAACACGTGTCTCAGGAGCACAATATCCCCACTCTTGTAATCGTGATGCAAGTAATTCAGATTTCGATTTCGGCAAATACAAATCTCGGCACAAATCATTGAGCTCGGCCTGAGTAAGTAAATGGGGTTTCTTATTTGATTGCATTTCTGCTTCACTGCACTCATCTGATGAATCATTTTTTATTCTTCTTTTTCATATTTCTGTGGGGCCCGCTACAATCAGCTGCGGTTTGGGGCACGATACTGAGTGCGGCACTGGTAGCGTCACCGAGCTAACAACTGGATAAACTGGTTCAATTCTACGTCCGATAGCATTTTCCGTTAAACAGAAATAACAATCTGTTGTATGGTTGATCTGGTTTCTCCATTGCATTAGCTTTCCAAATGTGAAGAAACACTCTTCACCCTTACCAATTTTATTTTATATTGTTCGGCAGTTGTTACATGCACTATTCGGTGTCCACGGTTTGTCAAGAGACGCAGGTCGAAAGCCGAAATACTTCTTATACGCTTCAGATAAATTTTTCGTATTCATTTTTCGCATCAAATGTTGTGATTTCTTTTTCACAAGAACACCACAAACATAACAAAATTCGTTGGGATCGATTGAACACATCTTATTTTTTGAACGTACAAAGCCAAACTGACATGTTTTTACAAAATGTGTTTGTTTTATATGCCTGTAAGAATTCTGTAAGAAACACGCACGCTTATTAGACAGTAAAGGACCATAAAATTTTGGAAAAACCTTAATTGCTTAAAAATCCGATGCACAATAATAGACCTGCCTGTTTTTTTAAATTAAAATGTAAATCCGGGAACTTGTATTGAAAACAAAAACAAATTTTATTTTTTTTATTGTCGTTTCAATGTAAATTCCCGAATTCCAAAACTGATGGACGCCGAATATAGTGTGTGAGCAATGAAGATGAAAATATTGTCGTTCCACAAAATCCTTAAAAAAAAGCGTATTCGGGAGCCCAGATTGGGCACTAGGGACAGAAAGGAATGAAAGTCCTTTACATCACGTCATAGCCCCATGGGAGTAGGTCACTCCCATACATAAGATATATCAATCGTCTGTTTCAGATCAGAGATATATCACAAAGTATGTGCGATATAAATGATATGTAGTAGTAGCGTATTCGGGGGCCCAGATTGGGCACTAGGGAGAGAGAGAGGAATGAAAGTCCTTTCCATCACGTCATAGCCCCATGGGAGTAGGTCACTCCCATACATAGAAATATCAATCGTCTGTTTCAGACCAGAGATATATCACAAAGTATATGCGATATAAATGATATGTAGTAGTAGCGTATTCGGGGGCCCAGATTGGGCACTAGGGGCAGAGAGGAATGAAAGTCCTTTGCATTACGTCGTAGCCCCATGGGAGTAGGTCACTCCCATATCCAAGATATATCAATCGTCTGTTTCAGATCAGAGATATATCACAAAGTGTAAGCGGTGTAAATGATTTTGCTAAGAAAAAACAATTTTGTTTAAAAAAAGAAGTATTTTGACCGGTCGCGAATTCGAACCGTGACCGTAATGTAGCAGGCGCACGTCGCTACCAGTTACTCCAACGTCCCCTCATAACCAGTATCAATATTTGGTTAAAGATAGTGAAGTTGAAATATGCTGCCCAACAATCACTCTTCCTGCCAATAATGTGAAATTGGTACTAGAATATTTAAGCTTTTTTAGTATGCATTGTATTGTTAAGTTAATTAAATTCAAGGACATTTCGATTGAACGACAAATATTTTTTTACCAAAATTCGAAGAAAACAAAAAAAAAATAAAAAAAAAGATCTACCCCCACCGGGAATTAAACCTGGGTTACAAAAAAAATAATTACAAATTTCTCCAACTTACTTCCAACTTACACCATATTCACTCGGTCATGTGTATGTGCGCATGCGGTAGTTTTATATATGACATCCATCAAAAGAAAAAAACCTTGAATACAATGTTGCAATGTTGCTATGCGCATGCTGTTACCAGTTACGCCACCGTGGAGGAAAGCAGAAATGTGTTGCCGACCAAAATTGTATGCAATTACTCTTGTATACACGGCATTCGACGGTTGTCGAATTATTCGAAAAATGGCATTTGAAAAAACCCGGTTGCTTTTTTTGAAATTCACAAAAAACCGGATAATCCGATTTTCAAATGTATGCCAAATAACAAATTAAAACTCAATTTTTGACAAAAAAATTTCATTGAAAAATAACAGAAAATAATTCAAATATACTTATGTTTTTTTACAATGCAATTATTACAATGCAAAACATTACTGAGATCAGAGACAAACAAAACATAACAATTCATTTGTAAGTACTTGATTATATCAAAATGTATTTAATTTAATCTTTAGTTTTAGTAACATTTAAGAAATAAGATACAATTTAAGTGCTTGGGTGTATAACTATCATATAAATTTTCTGATAATTGGTGTTGAACGTTTTGCTTTCGAGATCAAGTGTTCGCACAGTAACATTTATGTATTTTATGTAAGACATATCCGACCATTCATCGACCACAATAGAGAAGCGCTGGTTTTTCTGCTTTAAGTAAATCAATTTTTTCTTTAACTTATCTTTTTTGGATAGATAGAAATCATATATTTACTCCCATATTGTATTCTCAGAAGCCGGCAGAATCTGAACAAAACATGTACGAGTATACATTTAACACAATTATGAATGAATTTAAATAAAAAGGATCGAAGGCCAAAAAACCGAGATTCGACAAAAAAATAACCGGATTATTCGATATTCGAAAAACAGGGATTTAAAAAAAAACCGAACCGGTTTCTGAAAACCGAATTGATCACCCTAGTCATAATGTATGAGATCGAAAAGTTCTTTCATTGCTTGATATGTATCCTTTATGTATTTTCCATATCCGATTGGAATTGATGGTTTCGTATTCCTTTTATGAAGCAAGACTGCCTTCAAACTATCCTTGCCTCCATCCATAAAAAGACGCCATTCCTCTGGGTCATAATATTGTTGGAGAGCATTGAAGACCACATATGTTGGCACAAAAACAAAAGTTTGCCGTTTTTGCGAAGAAAAGTGCAAGTTGTTTGCTGTGATCACGGTAATATGTAACACGTGTCTCAGGAGCACAATATCCCCACTCTTGTAATCGTGATGCAAGTAATTCAGATTTCGATTTCGGCAAATACAAATCTCGGCACAAATCATTGAGCTCGGCCTGAGTAAGTAAATGGGGTTTCTTATTTGATTGCATTTCTGCTTCACTGCACTCATCTGATGAATCATTTTTTATTCTTCTTTTTCATATTTCTGTGGGGCCCGCTACAATCAGCTGCGGTTTGGGGCACGATACTGAGTGCGGCACTGGTAGCGTCACCGAGCTAACAACTGGATAAACTGGTTCAATTCTACGTCCGATAGCCTTTTCCGTTAAACAGAAATAACAATCTGTTGTATGGTTGATCTGGTTTCTCCATTGCATTAGCTTTCCAAATGTGAAGAAACACTCTTCACCCTTACCAATTTTATTTTATATTGTTCGGCAGTTGTTACATGCACTATTCGGTGTCCACGGTTTGTCGAGAGACGCAGGTCGAAAGCCGAAATACTTCTTATACGCTTCAGATAAATTTTTCGTATTCATTTTTCGCATCAAATGTTGTGATTTCTTTTTCACAAGAACACCACAAACATAACAAAATTCGTTGGGATCGATTGAACACATCTTATTTTTTGAACGTACAAAGCCAAACTGACATGTTTTTACAAAATGTGTTTGTTTTATATGCCTGTAAGAATTCTGTAAGAAACACGCACGCTTATTAGACAGTAAAGGACCATAAAATTTTGGAAAAACCTTAATTGCTTAAAAATCCGATGCACAATAATAGACTTGCCTGTTTTTTTAAATTAAAATGTAAATCCGGGAACTTGTATTGAAAACAAAAACAAATTTTATTTTTTTTATTGTCGTTTCAATGTAAATTCCCGAATTCCAAAACTGATGGACGCCGAATATAGTGTGTGAGCAATGAAGATGAAAATATTGTCGTTCCACAAAATCCTTAATAAAAACTTTATTTTTCATCCGATTTTTTTCAAATTACACTTAAAATGTTGGCAATTAAATAAACTATTAGGTAAAAATATAAAATATTCCAGATCTTTACTATAACGTAGAAAAAAAAAACGAAATAAAAACGAAATTTTTTGAAACAATCTTAAAAAATAGGCAAATTTTGAATATTTAGGTGCCATAACTCAGCCATTTCTTATCAGATAGAAATTTGCAGCATATCGGCGGAAAAGGCATTCAATTACCTTTCCAACGATATGCCATTCATCTCGATCGGTTGGGCTCCACTAGAGTTTGAGTGGGAACATACACCGAAAAAACACAAAAGTACCGTTATCTAAAAAACGGTACTTAGAAAAAAAATTACAGCGTTTTCCGTATTCAGGAGGTCCCAATTAACTTATCTAGACATGTGGCGTTCTTGGTATTTTTTTGCTGTAAACCAGTATGGGAGAACCAAATGAGTGTACATATAGTACATATCAGTGGGTCTTTCCACACGTGAACATGCAATATAAAGCTGTTCATGCGAAAAAAATGGATTTTTCACATTCAAGCCCCAAACTTGAATAGACTGTCCTTTACCTTTATTGATTGTCATCGCAAATTTTAACCGAACTGAAAACTGTAGTAATTTGAAATCAAACGGCAAAACCGTGGGTGTCATTGGAATACATAGTAGCAATACATCAGCTTTCTTATATTTTCTGATTTAATTAATATAAGAAATATTATCCTCAGTCATGTATTGATTTTTAAATTATGTAATGCGCGATCAAGGGGTTCCAACAATTTTTTGTTTGCCATAGTACACTTTAGGGATGTAACGAATGTGCTTTAGCGAATGCGAATGCGAATGCGAAAGCGAATATTGGAATATTTTTTTTTCGAAAGCGAATGGGAATGCGAAAACTTACTTTTGGTTTTTGCGAAAGCGAATGCGAAAACGAATATTCCAAAATTGTTAAGCGAATGTCAAAAAATGGTTTACATAAACGAATAATTTAGTTTCATTCCTACTGTCTGCCTTTTCAAATAAAAATATGTCTTCCAGTTAAGTAATCTATATATATAAAAAATTGTTGCAAGTGTGTTGTGACTTTATAACTCACGAACGGCTGGACCGAATTGCATAAATTTTTTTTGTATGCGTTTGGGTGGCGCCCCGGTTGGTTTATATTTACAATTCGGTGCAATTGGACAAAGGGGCGTGGCACCGCCCATACAACTTGAAAATCAAAAGGGCTGTATCTCATGAACTATCAGAGGTATGAAGATGAGATTTGGTATATATGTTGTTGGAGCAGTATTAATTACAGCTAGGTGGAAGTGGGCGGTGCCACGCCCTCTTTTCAAAAATCGTTCTAACGGCTTTTCTAATAGATCGATTGATACGAAAATTTTACGAAGTGGTACTGTTGACCTGCTGATAGTCTCAGGCTATATTTGGTTGTGATTGGATAAAGGGGCGTGGCACCGCCCATACAACTTGAAAATCAAAAGGGCTGTATCTCATGAACTATCAGAGGTATGAAGATGAGATTTGGTATATATGTTGTTGGAGCAGTATTAATGACAACTAGGTGGAAGTGGGCGGTGCCACGCCCCCTTTTCAAAAATCGCTCTAACGGCTTTTCTAATAGACCGATTGATACGAAAATTTTAACAAATGGTACTGTTGACCTTTTGATAGTCCCTGGCTATAATAGGTTGTGATTGGATAAAGGGGCGTGGCACCGCTGATACAACTTGAAAATCAAAAGGGCTATATCTCATGAACTATCAGAGGTATGAAGATGAGATTTGGTATATATGTTGTTGGAACAGTATTAATTACAGCCAGCGTGGAAGTGGGGGGTGCCACGCCCCCTTTTCAAAACGGCTCTGCAGGCTTTCCCAATAGACAAATTGATACGAAAATTTTACCAAGTGGTACTAATGACCTGTAGATAGTCCCTGGCTATATTTAGTTGTGATTGGATAAAGGGGCGTGGCACCGCCCATACAACATGAAAATAAAAAAGGGCTATATCTCATGAACTATAAGAGGTACGAAGATGAGATTTGTTACATATGTTGTTGCAGTATAAGTTACAGTAAGAGTGGAAGTGGGCTGTTCCACACCCCTTTTAAAATAAACAGTTATAACTGTCAAAATTCCACAGTATATTGCAGTTCGAATAGGGATATGAACAGTAAGGTGGGCCTGTTTTTTTATTCGCAAAAATTGTAACCAAATCTACGATGAATTGTTAGAAAATGTCACACAATAAACTTTGTGTGTAATATCAATTTCTAGCTCGCGCTGGGAAAGCTTAATTTAGTGCAGAAAACTTAAATTTTGATAGAAGTGTCTTAAAGCTGAAGTCTGTACGCTTTCAATAATCATGGGGCAACGAACGTCACTTCTAAAAGAAGCGCAAAACGGAGTAAATAAACGAAAAATCCTTTTATCTTAAAAAAAGTATCAGCTAGGATTTTAATTCATGTGGATTTTTAATGTACAATTGACCCCCAACAAAACCCCATTTACCGTTTTTGTTGCCATTTTAGGTCAACCAATTCGTCATTCAGGCGAGGTGTGAGAAGTGTGATAGACTTTCATTGAGACTTACTTTGAAAAATCACCATGTAAAGACTACACAAGAACAACGTTTACAAATCTTGCAAATTTATTTTCAAAATGCGCGTTCTGTTTGCCCTTTGTGAAGTTTATGGTGCATATACTCATCCACCTGAGCAGCTAATATAAGCCGTTTCCGATTTGTAAAAGATATGACTTTGCTGATGAACTTTTTACTATCGTCATAGAGCCTATGATATTTAGAATTTAAAACAACAACACTTAATTTGTTAACTTTCATGTTAAGGAGTTGCTTGAAATTAGTTACACAAGTTAATATACTCAACATATCATTATCGACCTTAAGTACCGTTTTCAAAGTACTTTGTAGATTACAAGTTAAAATGCAATAGCGAAGCATTGCCGGGCCCACTAGTTAAACATAAAATTTTTATTTCAAAGTAAAACAAAAACAAAAATATATATAATTCTCAGAAATTCAGTCTTTAAGGTAACAAAACAATAATTTTATTTACTTTCGAAAACTTTGACGTATTCAGTATTCAAAGTTTAGTAGAGCCAAGTTGTATTTAACAAAAAAAAGCTATGCTGCTTTTTCGCTATGCAATCTAGTTCTTAGTGGATCATAGATATGTCCGGCTCTACTAAACAACTGTTCGCTGGGGACACTTCCCGGAGGCGTAGCTAAGAACTGGCGTGCCAAAGGTACTAACTTTTGGTATTTCGAGCTGTTTCGTTTCCACCACAATACAGGATCTTCTGAAATATGAATTTTTTTTCTTTATTGTATTCAGCTAAACATTTTTTTTCATGAGAGACTGAAAACGTAACCACTTGCATGTCGGCCTTAGTCTCATTATTACTTGTATTAAAGAAATTTTTTTGCGAATGCGAAAGCGACTGCTAATATTGAAATATATATTTATATATTTATATATTCGCATATGCGAATGCGAACGTTCGTTACATCCCTAGTACACTTATCCCTCACTATGATGTTACGTGTGGGGTTCTAAGAAAATTGCAATTTATTGTGCTATTCTGCAACGTCCAAAAGAGTTGCGATGTTCAATACAGGAGAATGCAGTAGCCAATGCGATACATTTTGCAATCAAACATTTGCAAACATTTGATCTACCAAGGAAATAAAATCCACTCATTCGTAATTGCTTATGTAACAGTGTTGTATGCCGTTCATTCCTCTACCTGAAATACACGCAGATTTGAGAAATGTTTCATTTCGTGAGTATTCGAAAATTTTTCCGTCGTAGATCTCGGTCACATGCATCACTGGTCTTAATAATTTCCATACCAGCTGTTGCGTTTAGATGACAGAATAGGGCAGGGCTACCCATTTTTGACTTGATCACGCGTATTGGTGTTTACACACACCCTATATCAGAATACATACACACACCGTTTTTCTTCAGAATACGTATACTTAATTTCATCCACACCAAATTTCATGACCATTCGCACAATAGGTCTTCAGATATCGCACTATAACAAATTACGTCAAATGGACAGGGCTATGCCTACTGATCCATTGCTTCAGATATCGCGCTTTTACAAATTAGGTCCTATGGGCGGGCATGCCTACTAAATTAGTACTTCAAATACCGCACATTCACAAATTAGCTACTATCGGCGGGGCCACGTCATTTTCGACCTGATAATGTTTCATCCACACGTAATTTAAAGTCACTTAACATATTGTAATAGTACTCTAGATATTGTAATTTTGTTTTGTTTTGTTTTGTTTGTTAAAATATTGACAAATTTAAATTTTCACAATTATAAATTTTGAATAATTTTTGTATGGGAAAAATCGAAAATTGACTCAATAAATGGACCACATGTATTTAATGCTATTTTGAAGTAGCCCATAACCATCTTTGGAGTTTGCCTTTCTTATGAAACCAGTTTGTTGCACATCGGTTGGATGGTTTTGATGTCTATGCGGCCATATGTAGAAACAAATGTTCACTTTTATATATATATAGTAACACTCAAAAGAAAAAATTTGTCCATGTGATAATTTACCATTATACTGTAGTCATTCAAAGTTGACTTATTTTTTGGGTATTCGTCATTTAAATCCTAAAGTAAAATATGGCGAGTTATAACTAAAGGTAGATTTTAGTTTCAACAATAGACACCTCGCCTGAATGACGAATAGGTTGACCTAAAATGGCAACAAAAACGGTAAATGGGGTTTTGTTAGGGGTCAATTGCACATTATAAATCTGCTTGAATCAAAATCCTAGCTGATCCTTTTTTTAAGATAAAGGATTTTTCGTTTTTTTTTTACTCCGTTTTTTTGCTTTTTTAAAAGTGACGTTCTTTACCCCATGATTCCGCCATCAAATCATAGATATAATATCGTGTTATATCTCATTGGAAGCGTACGGACTTCAGCTTTAAGACACATCTTCAAACTAAACTTTTGAATTAAAAAATAAAAAATATTTTTTGCCGGTTTTCTTACCAGACACACATCATGATCACATTTTAAGTGACCATTTCTTAAAAACATATTTTTCTCCATGACTTTCAACTAGGCTTGCCAGATGGTCGGGAATAGGCGGGATTTTCCCGACTTCTCGCGAAAATCCCGAGTCCCGAGTATTGAAGCAATTCAGTGGAAAATCCCGACATTTTAATATTTACTACCTATACTTAGAATAATCAAAGAAAAAACATATTAAATAAGGTACAATAAAATACTTTTCTCTTATGAACTAGTTGTGTGCACTTAACATTTTTCCATTTACCCATTTTCATAGGTATTAATCTCTTTCCCATCCCTAGAAATTGTCTATCATCTGATTTTACCACAGCTGTTCATAACATTACGACTTTCAAGAAATGTAAATTTTTGGACAAATTGCAGCATTTATTCTAAAAGACTCACTATTGACTTGGGAGAAATTCCCAAAGTTCTACAGATATCAGATGCAGTGGACAATGACATGTTGTACAGCGACTACTGCAGTCTTCGAGCTGTTTATGGAGAATTGCCCAAAGATACACTAAATGACAAAATATGGTCACATTTTTTCCAAATGTGGCAATGAACATCACTTGAATTTGTTTAAATTGATCTCATTTATATTTTCTTTACTGATAAGTAACGCTTATTGCGTAAAAGTATTTAGTATTTTAAAAAATGTATACACGAAAGATAGAAACCGAATGTCTTTTGATCTTATAAAGGCTGAACTAATCGTAAGATTGAATATTGATAAAAGCTGTCAGGAATTCCAGTCATTTTTAACAACTAATAATATTTCTTAATAAAAAATTTCAAAACCAATATAATATGAACTTTACATTTGTCCTGACAAATCCCGCTTTTTAGTCTCGGTTTTCCCGACTTTTCGCATTCGGTGCCTGGCAACCCTACTTTCAACACAAGGAATAACACAATTCCCGATATAATAATTTAATATCGATATTACTTGCAAAGGCATAACAACACATATTTGACATTTTCAAAAATTGTATGTTGTTGCTAAAGCCCATTATTCACCTAAAATTTATTTCCAGGTTGCTATTAAAAAATGATGTGTGTCAGGCACGAAAACCGCGGAAACACACTAAATTTCTCGAATAACAACACAGATTTTACATTTTCAACAATTGTATGTTGTTGCTAAAGCCCATTTTTCACCTGAAATTTATTTCCAGGTTGCTATATAAAAATGATGTGTGTCAGGCACGAAAACCGGCAAAAAATATTTTTTTCAAAATTCAAAAGTTTAGTTTTTTTATTAAAGCCTATAATTGTATTGAAAACATCAATTTGGACAGAAGCTGAAGTCCGTACGCTTCCAATAAGATATAACACGATATATTATCTCTATGATTTGATGGCGGAAACATGAGACAAAGAACGTCACTTTTAAAAAAGCAAAAAACGAAGATACAAATCAAAAAATCCTTTTATGTTATGAAAAGGATAAGCTAGGATTTTGATTCAAGTGGATTTTTAATGTACAATTTACTCCCAACAAAACCCCATTAATCGTTTTTGTTGCGGTTTTAGGTCAACCTATTTATCATTCAGGCAAGGTGTGAGGAAAATATAAAATTTTTAGGAAAAATAAAAATTAGTAAAGCCTTTCAGTTTTTTTCCGCAAAGCTTAATTTAGTAGGGAAAACCTAAATTTGGACAGAAGTGTCGTAAACCTGAAGTCCGTACGCTTCCAATGAGATATAACACGATATATTATCTCTATGATTTGATGTCGGAATCATGGGGCAAAGAACGTCACTTCTAAAATAAAGCGCATAACGGAGTAAAAAAACGAAAAATCCTTTTGTCTTAAAAAAAGGATCAGCTAGGATTTTGATTCAAGTGGATTTATAATGTACAATTGCCCCTAACAAACCCCCATTTACCGTTTTTGTTGCCATTTTAGGTCAACCCATTCGTCATTCAGGCGAGGTGTGGATAAAAATATATTTTTTGGTGAATTTCAATGGTCAAATGTTGTACTTTAATAGTGTATAATTCAATAGAAAATTTTTTGTTTTTGTTTCAATAAAATATGGGATTTTTTAAGGGATTTTTTTTTAAATTCACATAATACATCAAAATTCACATAAAATTTCTCATGTTTCTTGGACTTAAACTTGCGTTAAATCAACTAACATCAGAAAACCCTTATGTTAGAAAACAAAAAAAAAATAATAATTTCCCTTTACACCCCATGAATGAGGTATGGGATTGCTTTTCGCGTTTGTTGTGAAATATCACGCTTTCTATTTTAGATTCACAATAAACGGCACATACTTGTTTATCGACGAAAGCGAACGTCACTGTTTGAAAAGATTTTACTAGACATGCCGGTTATCTCGACACTTATACTACGCAGATGCTGTCGACAACATCGAGGGGGCCGGTAATGAAAGAAAACTGTAGATAACTGGAACCGGACACCGAACCACCGATCTCCCGCATTGAAGTCGAACAATCGACTATTATGCCACGGCCGGTCGTTAAAATTTGATGTTTCCACTATCGAAAGGACTTAGGACCTATTTTTGTTTTTTTTTTATTTTGCTCTTTGAATTTAATCTATCTAAGACACAAATTTTGCAAAATTGTATCCGTAAATTAATAATACTTCTGATATGAATGAAAAATAGCACTAAGGGCTTTTTGGGGTCGCTAATTTTTCAATGACATTATTTTCAAAAAATGTTGGAATTTACCTGAAATAAATGTCCGCCATTTTCTTTTTCCAAAAACCTCATTAGGCACAACATCAGTCAAATTCCAGCATTATTGGAAGAAATATCCGCTATTTTGCATCCACGATTTTGTTTTTTTTTTTCAAAATTTGATTCTAGATTCGAAACAAGCGACCCCCAAAAACCCTTATAGGCATAATATCGGTTGAATTCTAGCGAATGACGGCAATTCTGTATTCTCCGTTTTAGTTTTTTAAAATTTGATTTCACATTCAAAATCAGCGACCCCAAAAGCCCCCATACCCACAATATGGTTGAATTCCAGCATTTTTTTGAAAAATGTCGGCCATTTTGTATCCGCCATTTTATGTTTTTTTTTTTTTTCAAATTTGACTACAGATTCGAAATCGGCAACCCCAAAAACGCACTTAAGCACAGTAGGGGTTAAATGCAAGTATTTTTTGAAAAAATGTTCGCCATTTTGGTTTTTCTTAAAATATTACTCCGGATTTGAAATCAGTGACCCCAAAACCCCCTTATTACCATTTTGTATGCTAATTGGAAGTCTCCTTCATATTAAAGCCAAATATTTTACAGATCCGACCAATGGCAATGCCATCGGATTATCAATGTTATTCGCAAATCGTTAAAAGAAAACATTAGTGCTAAGCAGTATTCATTGATGTCAGTCAAGCATTTGATAAAGTTTGGCATACTGGCTTACTGTATAAATTGAAGTCTTCTGAGCTTCTTCTCCAGTTAGTCACACCAAGATCAGCAAGTCCGTAGTGACATGTATTAGCAAGCAGGATTCTTCTAGGCTGACATAATTTGTTTTGTTGACGGCGGAGCCTACGTAGAAAAAATTATCTACCACCTCGAAATTATAGTTGTCTATGATCACGCAGTTTCCCAAACGAGTAAATTCTTTGTTCGTTGGAACTAATAACTTCGTTTTGTCCTCGTCCACCATTAGACCCATTTTCGCTGATTCCTTCTGTATACTTAAGAAGGCTCAAGTCACATCACGCAGTTTTCGACCGATGATGTCTACGTCATCAGCGTATGCGAGTAGCATGTGGTTGTTGTTGAATACTATGCCACTCGTGTTTACTCCTGATTTCCTCATTATCATCTCCATCACTATGTTGATAGTATATATTGGTTCCGTAAGGTCATACCAATGCGCTGCCTTCTAGAACCAGTAGTTGCTGGAAGTGTTCTCTCCATATATCCAGCACACTCTGCGTATGAGTAACCAGATTTCCGTTCTTGTTCTTACAGGAGGGGAGCCCATTACTGTGCTCGGCCTATATCCTCGTTCTCCCGATCATTCATCTGACTTTTTTTTGCTTAAAAGCTGTCTAACCTGTTTTACTGTCTCCTTGTGCCGTTTCCTGACTGGCCGGGTTACAATTGGCTGTAACGTTGCCCTATAAGCAGCATCATGTTCCTCAGACGCTACGCGCTATGGATTCGTCTGAGCGCCATTTTTCATATCCTAGAACGGGTTCCGGTTACCATGAAATGCGCAATATGCTGCCACTGTGTATCGGGAACGTCAGAAGTAGACGCGTAGTGTTGAAGAAGTTGGGAGAGCTGGTAGGAGATAGAGCATCGCGATGTCCAGCTTTCTTTGCACTGCGGATTAGCACTACGGATCACACGTACGTCCATGACGCTATATGTCATCAATTACCACATGATCAATTTAATTTTTGGTGTTTTGATCGGGGAATAGCCTAGTTGCCTTGTGGATATCTTTGTGCTGGAACCTGGTTCCACTCACTACCATGTCCCTTCCCACTGCGAAGCTATCCAGGTCAAAACCGTCATACCATCCTTGTCCTATTTTTTCCAACACCATTCTAGTTAGTGCTAAAATCATATTAGAAATGACGGTATTCCATATTTACTTCTGATATTCCGACACAAGAATGATGACACTACATTTATTTCATCCAATCAATCCGAGGTGGAAGCGTCTAATGCAATACAGACCGAACTCTTTTAAATAGAAGATTGGTGGAACTAATGGAGAATTTGTATAAATACTAATAAATCAACTCATGTTACATTTTCATTAGGGAGAGGAGAGTGCCCTTCAGTTTTTATAAATGGTGAAAAAATACTATGAAGGACAGATGTAAAATATTTGGGGATGCATTTTTACAGAATGCTTACTTGGAAGCAGCATGTGAAAGCAAAAAGAGATGAGCCGAAAATTAAAACAAAGCTAATGTATTGGTTATTGGGTCCAAAGTCAGAACTAAATCTGGCAAACAAGTTGTTGCTATACAAAACGATGCTTAAACTTGTGTGGAGTTATGTCCTAGAATTGTGGGGTACGGCGAGTAATTCGAATGTTGAGATTCTGCAACGTTATCAATCGAAAACATTAAGAATAATAACTAATGCTCCTTGGTTCCTTACAAATAGGGACCTTCAAATATCACAATTAGGGAAGTAATCAGTCGACGCTGTACACGCTATATAGATAGACTTAGTAGCAATGTTAATCCATAAGATATCTCATTTTTAGATGATACTCATGAAACATATACTCATACTCATATCTTTATATATATAATTCTACTGTAAGTGTGTTGTGACTGAACTCCTCCTAAACGGCTGGACCGCTTTGCATACATTTTTTTGTATGATGTTGGGTGGCGCCCCGGGTGGTTTAGATTTATAATTCGGTTCAATTGGACAAAGGGGCGCGGTACCTTCCATACAACTCGAAAATCACAAGGGCTATATTTCATGAACTATCAGAGGTATGAAGTTGAGATTTGATATATATGTTGTTGGAGCAGTATAAATTACAGCCAGGATGGAAGTGGGCGGTGCCACGCAACCTTCTCAAAAATCGCTCTGACTTAAAAAAACTTAACTTAATTTCCCTTTGCACCCCATGAATGAGGTATGGGATAGCTTCTCGCGTTGTTGTGAATTAACACGCTTTCTATTTTTAGATTCACAACTAACGGCACCTACTTATTTATCGACGAATGCGAACGTCACTGTTTTGAGAAGCTCTTACTAGACACGACGATTGAATCGACGCTTAATACTGCGAAGTTGCTGTCAAACAACATTCGAGGGGAGCCGACAATGAAAGAAAATTTTATTTATTTTTTTCTTTTAAGATGACTGGAGCCAGGTTTGAACCTGCGATCTCCCGCATGGTAGTCGCGTGTTCTAACCACTATGCCAATTCCGGTCCCCTGACGGCTTTTCCAATAAACAGATTGATACGAAAATTTTACCAAGTGACCTGTTGATAGCACAAGGGAACAAGGTATTTGTTGTTTAAGAACTGAATATTGTTTTAAAGGTAATTTGGGACGCTGAATCCAAATCTGCACTTGGTTTTTTTGTATCAGCTCGACTTTTCGCGATATACCGTTATGTCCATAACTAAGACACTTCCACTACAAATATTTAAATAACTTGAAAACGGTTCACCATATTCAATTAAAAAAAAAAACTTTAACTCGTCAACAAAATTATCTTTAATCCGTGCCTACATTGTTTTTAATTTGGCTTAGTAGTTTCAGAGATATCGTTGTAGTTTTAAAAAATAAAACAAAAAATTTACAAAAAAAAAAAAATTTTTGTTTTTTAAAAATTCATAAAAAAAATTATTGCAACAAAAATCACAATGTTTGTCTTAAAACATTTAGTTTAATATAGTGTGAATCAAATGAGCTTTATTTAATTAAAATATCTGCACAACTTTTGATTTTGTCAACAATTTACTGAGATAACTAAATTTACAAAAATCACGATTTCCATACAAAAATAACATTTATTAATATGTTTGTGAAAGTGTAACTCGAGCAAACCTTAACGGATCGTTATGAAAATTTATCAGTATTAATATTTTTCGAAACGAACTTATGGGATTGTAAATTGGCGGAATAGCCCCACCCCTTCTGGTACCTCCCATACAAAATTACCTATTTTTGGATAATTAATATATCTTCGATAGCTGCCAAACAGACTACCGGAGGATATTGAAATTTGGTCAGTTTATTTATCTTGCAAAAGTAGACAAACCCTAGAAAAACCGAAAGCGTTGCCATACCCCTTCTGGTACCTCCCATACAAATGACCGAACTCACCCCAATAGTCTTACATACATATCTTTTTTGTAAGTACACTGAATTCAGTCAAACTATGAGGAAGTTTTACGGTTATGAAAATATAAATCAGGAATGAATTTGCACTATATCGGATCACCCCTTCTGGTACCTCCCATACAAAATTACCTATTTTTGGAAAATTAATATTTCTTCCTTAACTTCCGAATTGAAACCTGCCGATTAATTAAATTTGGTCTGTTAATTAATATTGTAATAGGAGGCAAAACTAAAAATTAAACTATAAATAAATTTGCAAATTTATCATGATTTTTAAAAATACAAAATTTTAATTTTTTTTGGGTAAAAACAAAAAATTGCGAAAAATCTGTTATCACCGAATTTAGCATAACTCATTCAATTTTCAATCGATTATTATGTACATACATGTTTTAGAAAGCTATCTTAATATCTTAATAAAGCTAATAAAAATAACAATTTGCCCCCAACCGATTAACTTTCAGCGTGAAGAAAATGAAAATGTGTAATTTTTTGTGTAATTTTTTTTTTGAGTAAAACAGCCGTAACTCAGTCATTTTTTTTTGTAATATTAAAAAATTTGATTTTTTTCAAAGGTAACAACGATATCTTTAATAAAAAAATAAAATTTTAAAATCCGGCTTATGAAAAAAAAATTATGATTTTTTGAACTATAATTTTTTGGAAAAAAGTCGAAAATACGATTAGTACCTGTAACTTAAAAATTCGAGCTGATGGAGAAAAATGGAGATTAGATTTGAAATCAGCGACCCCAAATTAGTAAAAAACAGCTATCGAATTCCAAACAACACTCAAAAAGTTCAATTTTGTTCCCTTGTGTAGTCCGTGGCTATATTTCGTTGTGATTGGATAAAGGAGCGTGGCACCGCCCATACAAATAAAAAATTAAAAGGGCTATATCTCATGAACTATCAGAGGTATGAAGATGTTACATCTGTTGTTGTTGGACTTGTGGTGGAAGTGGGCTGTGCCACACCCCTTTTAAAATAAACAGTTATAACTGTCACAGTATATTGCAGTTCGCCTAGAGATATGAACAGTAAGGTGGGGCAATTTTTTTATTTGCAAAAATCGTCACAAAAATCGGAATCTACGATGAATTATTAGAAAATTTCACCAATGAACTTTGTGTCGAAAATCAATTCCTAGCTCGCGCTGGGAAGCATGAGGATTTCAGATAGAGATTTTTTTTGTTTTTAAATGAGCACAAACCGAAAGCTTCACAAAAATGTATTTTTAGAGACCTTCTGCGTAAAACTGACTTCCCAACAAACTAAATAAAGTACTGCAGAAGCAAATCTATGTATTGGTTAAAAAGTTATGGCCTCTGAGAGTTGGTATACAGAAATTAAGTTTTTAAAAATCATTTTTCAGAATATTGGGCGGGATCCTAAACAATGTCAAAAATATACCATTCGCTTCGTCTTAGTCTCCAAACATGGGAATGGTTGCTAAAAATTAGAGCCCATTCACTCAAAAAATATCGCCACCTGAAATTTTCATGCTTCTCAGCGCGAACTAGATATTGATTTTAGACATAAGGTTTATAAGTGACATTTTTTAGAATTCATCATAGATTCCGATACTGGTATACGATTACCACGTTTTTTTTCCGAGGCGCTGCCCTCGCACTTCATTATTTAAATTTTATTTGATGTCCGTACACCAGGAAGTTGAGGACACATAGTAGCTGCGCAGACTAAAACAGTGATGTGGTTTTAATTTACTTTACAGGTATGTATTTTTCAATTACTATTTATTAGAGCGAATCGGTAATAAATACTATAGATAGAAAAATTAAGCAATATTTGTTGCAGGTATACTGGAAAACACCTTTTGTTCGATTGGGCCAAAATTTTAATTTTTATAGTATGTCAGAGGTACCATTAGCAAACATTTGTAAATTACCTATGAATGGGGCATTTTTTTGACGTATATAACTTCTGATAGGTATAAGTGTAAATTTAGCTGTCATACTAATGAAGTGTGATAGACTTTCATTCAGTATACTTTGGAAAATCACCATGTAAAGACTACACAAGAACAACGTTTACAAATCTTGCAAATTTATTTTCAAAATGCGCGTTCTGTTCGCCAAACTTATGGAGCCCTTTGTGAAGTTTACGGTGCATATACTCATCCATCTGAACAGCTAATATAAGCCATCGACGCTGTAGACGTAGACGTGTGACAGGGGACTCGAATTTATCGAACCGACGCCGTTCTTAGCAACTCGGTCTGTGCAAATGCTGAGGAAAGATCTTGGCCTACATTCATATAAAATCGAACTGGTAGAAGAACTAGAGCCAGTGGACGATCAATTGATTGTTTTTAATTAATCATGTCATTGCACATTATTTGAAGGAGAAATGGTTCCAACACGACGGCGTAAAATGCCATACAGCGCGTGAGACCATCACTTTGTTAAGCCAAACATTGGTGACCGAATTATCTCAAAAAATTTTAATACGAGTTCAATACAAAGATAGTATTCGGGAATATTCTTGATCCGTGTGAGAAGAAGACATGGCAAAAGAGGTTTTTATGGCTAAAAGCATAAAGCTTCAAACGAAATATATATATGCGTTCAATAGGCGGAGAAGGCATGACAAAAGTGTTTTTCACGCCCAAAGAGATAGTTCGAATGCGGACGGTTCCCGCTACTATAAAAATTGAATTTCGATCTTTAACGGAATGTCTGTTTCCGATTTGTGAAAGAAATTTTTATTTTCGTCATAGAGCCTACGATATTTAGAATTTAAAACAATGAAACTTAATTTGTTAACTTTCATGTTAATGAGTTACCTAAAATAAGATACATAAGTTAATAAACTCAACATATTATTATTGTGCTTAAGTACATTTTTCAAAGTACTTTGTAGACCTAAATGTGAAATATATTAAAAGTTAATATGCAATAGCGAAGCATTGCCGGGCCCACTAGTAAATATATAAAATACTAATAAAAATTGTTGTTATTATTACTTTATGTTATGTAATATTGCGTACATTGGTAAGCAACATCATATGTAAGCACATTATTGTTAAAACATTAGCTTATTGTTAATTTGAAAGATTGAAAAAAAACAATACTACAAAAAAATCTAATGTTTAGATGATAACGAAGAAAAGTATGTGAAAAGTAGTTAAGTTAGCTCCAGTACTATAAGACAGCATTTGAAGACATCCCTTCCTCTTTACTCTTTAAGAGCTATGGTTGTTCATATAGAAAAAATCAGACCTAAAATTAGTACATATAAATTCCGAAGAAAAGTATGTGAATGCAACAACCATGGGCGAAAATTATATACCATTAGTTGAGTTCGATCTCGTACTATAACACATAATTTCTAGTAACTACCCAGCAAACTATTATTTCCGAATGCGGTCAGATGTCTGACAGAAAGTCTGCACAAGTTGCCGATTCTGATGCCGAATTCTGTCAGCATTCTCTCCGAAAGTTGTATGGTTGACAAGAATTCGGACCGAAATGTCTGGGGAAATTCGGAAACTTGTGCGGACTTTTCGGTCAGAATTCGGTCAGATATCTGAGGGAAATTTCGAAGGGACATTTGGATTTATCTGAAGTAACTCTGGCAAATAATCCGGAAAATGCCAGAAATATCTGACAGTATACGGAAATTTTTTACGAGAAATCGTGAGATATTCGGACAGAATTCTAATAAATGTACGAAAATCGTCAGAGTTTTCTTATTTTTGCTTTTTTTTTTTTGAAATTAATGAAAGAAATATTAATTTGTCCAAAATAGGTCATTTTGTATGGGAGGACCAGAAAGGGTCAACCGATAGTGCATTTTTATTCTCTAGACAAATTATCGCATGTGTTCATCTTACGCAAAATTTTATGGAATTCAGTATTCTTACAAAAAAGATATTGTGTAAAACTATGGGGGTTATTTCGGTCATTTGTATGGGAGGTACCGGAAGGGGTGTGGCAAATGTTTTGGTATTCTGAGGGTTTATCTGTTATTCCAATTGGATTAAACTGACCAAGTATAAATATCATCCATTTGTCCGTTTGGAAGTTATGGGAGAAATATTAAGTTGTCAAAAATGGGTCATTTTGTATGGGAGGTACCAGAAGGGGTCAACCGTTTTCATTCTCTAGACAAATTATAGCATGTGTTCATCTTACGCAAAATTTTATGGAATTCAGTATTCTTACAAAAAGATATTATGTAAAACTATGGGGGTTAATTAGGTCATTTGTATGGGAGGTACCAGATATACCAAATGTTTTGGTTTTCTGAGGGATTATCTGTTATTCCAAGTGGATTAAAATTACCAAGTTTAAATATCCTCCAGATGTCCGTTTGGAAGAAATATTATTTTGCCACAAATGGGTCATTTTGTATGGGAGGTACCAGAAGGAGTGAGGTAATTCTGCCCATTTACAATTCCATTACTTAGTTGTGGAAAATATTAATACTGAAATATTTGGCAGCATTTTTTTACTTCTGTTGGTTGAGCCAAATTACAAACAAATTATACTTTATTGAGTCAATATCTTTTTTTCTCATTCAGAGAAGGTATGTACTTAATAAAAATTATATTTTTGTGACCCGTCGTTTCATGTGTACCAAAAAAAAATTTGGTAGAATTAAGCTGTTGTAGCATATACGGTTTTAGAGAGTATACTAACAGCTTAGATTATAACTAACATCATTCAATCGTATTCAAGCTAAATTTGGCATTTATATAAAGTTTGAGTCCTTGTGGTGTAAAAATAACCAAAATGATAACCAACTACGTCCAACTGTTGGAGATATATGGAGAACAGCCCCACCATCTCTGGTACCTCCCATACAAAATGAAAAAAATAACATTTGTTCAATAACTTCCAAACGGACAAATGGAGGATATTAAAATTTTGTCTGTTTTATTATCTTTCAATAGTAAACAAATACTAAAACAACCAAAGCATTTGCCACACTTCTTCTGGTACCTCCCATACAAATGACCGGATTCACCCTCATAGTTTTAAATAAATTTTTTGGTATGTACACTGAATTTGGTCAAATTTTGTACAAGATATAAGCTTATTGAAATTTGACTTAGGAAGCAATATGGACTATATCTGCCGACCCCTTCTGGTACCTCTTATAAAAAAAACAAGAAGTTTTTTCAGCCAACCAGATTTGGTAGCCCGCATTTTAAGAATTTCCGAATTACTTATGTACTATACTATATGGCATACTATCATACCTATTGGCACGATGTGTGGAGAAGCCCTTGAAGCGAGGAATAAGAAAGGACGGGATTTACGTCAAGATAAATAAATACTTTATATTTCTTCATATAAGAACTTTTACCTGTAGAAAATGTCAGTTGTATGGGAGCTATGACATGGTTGACCTAGAAAATTGAAATTAAGAGAATAAGTGGTATATACATAAGTTTAAATTTTCATTAAAACATCTCTTCATTTACTCGAGTTATTAATTAAATCTCGCTAGCACAGCTGTTTGGCCCACTGTGCTGCGGCAGTCTTTTTTCTGGTGGAACAGACCAAGGCAGTTACTGCTGGCAGTATACCTGTCCACAAATCTGGCTCTCTCGGCTGGATGTAACACAAAAAACCGTTAACAAGCTCGGAAAGAGTGGCGAGTAGTACAGACAGGGTAGCTATATACTTCGAGAAACTCAATGGCTGATGCCAATGGCTGAAGCAACATATTATTAGTATGTGACAGTAAACGGGTGTTGAGCTGGTGGGGTAGATACTGGTGCTCATAGGTGTGAATTAAACGATGTTAGGTAAAGCTGGGCCAAATTACTAATTTATAATAACCAACTGAGTATTTAAATCAACGACTCGAACTTGTCCATCTGTGCCACAAAATTAAGAGCTACATTTAGTTTATTGGACATTTTTTACCCTGGCCTCAATTTTAATTTTTGAGTTTTTGCGCGTAGGGTGACCTATTGATTTTTAAAACCTCTATAATTTTTTTGTTTATGAATAAAAACATATTTTTTGTGATCTTTACGAATTTGATCAGAAATTGGCTTAATTAGGGTGTAACAAACGAAGTAAAAAAATTAAAAACTAAAATTTACTTATGAGACAAAAATTACCAATAGGCAAAATACAACTCTTGATTAACCATTAATAACGATATGCGTATCGTTTTGATCAGATATCAAATGACGATACAGCATAATAAATACTATTACGGGAGGTAGTAGGGTGCACAGATCCTAAAAAAATTTGATTTCCTCAAATTGGTTTCCTAATTTTTGATTTCCTAAAATAAAAACTTTTTTCGATCCTATCTAGTGGACAAGTTACTTACAGCTTCCAAATCGATAGCAATATACAGTGGCAAAACAAACAAAGAGATAGATGTATCCCTTTCAAAGACGGCAGCCACTGCCGGAGTAGTTTTTAATATCAAAGGGGCCAGCAAAGTTCACACACGTGTTGGTAAAGGGACGGAAATTATGGGATATTGCGCATTCTTTACAATTATGGAAGTATGTTTTAATACGGTTTTTAGCCTTGACTATCCAACACTCTAATCGAACGGTAGCTAACCTAAGCAGAATCCCACCATGCAGCGTTAACTTATGAACGAAACCCACATATAATTTGGCGAAATGACTTTTATGGGACAGTATAACCGGGTGTCTTTTGTCATACGACAACGATAGAGTGGCGCCTAAGCGGCCATTACCTTTAATTAGCTGGTCTTTGTCTTCTTTAGACTGAGACAGGAGTATTCATTGAAGAAATACAACTTTTGGACTAAAAGTATTTACATATTTCTTGCTAAAGACAATTCTTGCGCCGATAGCCTCATGCTATTAATTGGCATTTTCCCCCTTAGTCTAGGACGTTTTTGCGGCGATATAAAAACGAAATATATATTCCACGACATGAATGGCTCTCGAGAAGTAGGAAAATCTCTCTAAAATATCATCTTTTGGAGCTGATCTAGCTAAATGAGTCCTAACTGGCTTTGGCTCTAAGTTTGTTTCTGGAACATCAACGTGTG
The DNA here is from genome assembly GCA_964034835.1 of Muscina levida. Classification (NCBI taxonomy): domain Eukaryota; kingdom Metazoa; phylum Arthropoda; class Insecta; order Diptera; family Muscidae; genus Muscina; species Muscina levida. The sequence continues at coordinate 77,515,953 of OZ035880.1, forward strand.
AAGGCCAGAATCCCTTCTCTTTCTGCAACCATGGTGGCCCAGAAAGTTTTCTCCTTTAGTTCTAAAGGTGTAAGCCCCCGGGTTGCTAGATCAGCCGAGTTATCGTATGTCAGTACGCGCATCCTACAACCGCCTACTCTTTCATGTATTTTCTAAATCCTATTGGCTACAAAGGTTGCCCAACTATAAGAGGGCTTTTACGCCAGGCTAAAATGATTGTTGAATCAGACCATAGGAACAGAGAACTTTCCGAAATGTTAAATTTGGTCAAAAATGTATTAATCACATTTGACAGAAGCATAAATCCAGTCTTGGTAAAGACATTTTCTTAGCAAACTCGTGAAAATTTTATTTAAAACTTCAACTCTCGAGTATAAAGCAGCAGCATATGCCAACTCAGAGGCATCACAGAAGCCATGAATTTCAAACTTGCACTCTGGAGTATATTGTATCCAACGCGGGATTTGAATTTTATCTATTTGATTATAATTTTTAACAAATTCTTTCCATTTCAACTGGGTCAGTGGTTTTTAAGTATCATCCCAGTTAATATCATCTAGCCACAATTGTTGCATCAAAATTTTTGCTGTTATTATAACTATTCCAAGCCACCGTAATAGGTCAAACAATCTCGCAATCCTGCCAGCACTTGCCTTTTGGGAAACGCATTTGTGTCAGATAACTTTTCAGTTATAAAGAAGAAAGAATCAGAAACAGCATTCCACCTTATTCCAAGAGTCCTGGCTATAATTTTTTTCATTAAAATATAAGAAATCGCTGTTTAACAAATGATCTCGGGGCAGACCTTCCAAAATTAATTTTTTATTGGACGTCCATTTTCTAAGTTGAAACTATGCGGACTCTAAAATGGCCGAAAATTAGTTCCTAGCTTCTACATCATCAGTGATAGTATCTGCTCCTGCTAAAGCATCATCAACATACATGTTTTACTCTCAGAATTTTAGACCCAATGGGAATATTTGTTCCTCATCTTCTACAAATTGCAACAAAGTACGTAAAGCCAAATATGGGACACAATTTACCCCGAAGTTAACGGTTTTTTACTAAACCTGGCAATTTCAAAAGTTTTTGTATTCGCGATGATATGAATGTGTCATCGGAGTAAGGGTCAATTAACACACTTATTGAATATGGTACCCCATCTTTAATAATATTTACCCATGCGGTAGCTAACATTATCTTGTTCGAGCAAGATGTATGATGTATGAAAGGCCTGAGTTGAAGGTGAATCAATGGATTGTCAGTTTTGATTCCGCTGTGTATGAGCTTAAATTTTATTTTTCCTAACCTCACCCTTCTGTGCTTTGAACTTGTGCAAAACGTTTGATGATTTGCGCTACACTTAGAGCTTGTGCTTTTGCTGGGGAAGTCTGCCACCATATGACCAGGAGTGAGACAGTCTAAACAATATTTGGTTCTTTTTACCGCATCGCAAAAATGCGTTCCCTTGCATAGCTTGCATGCCTGGCTTCCGTATGGTGTACTTTAAATTGTTGTATCTAGGGACAGCGGATTGGGAATTACTTAATCTACCAGGGCCAAATATGTCAGAAACGCTTTCTAACGCATGAAACCGTTCTGTTAGGAATTTTTCTAATTCTTCCCAGTTTGGCATTTCAGTTTTGTTTGCTATTGACTGTTCCCATAGAGACAAAGTTAGCTTGAGCAATTTAAAAGAGAAGAAAGACAAATATTGGATCCCATGATCCTTTATAAATACTGTAAAGCTTAAAAACTAAATTTGAATTCGTAATGACCCGTTGCTGTCGCTTAAGTTCGATTGCGGATTTTTGAGTGCATTTGAACAAATTGTGAATCGAACGCAATTGTTTATTTATAAGAATACGTTTATTCTCATATCGTTTTTTTTAATTTCCTAATGCTATCTCAAATCCTTCTGCTGGAATGTGCCTATTTAACTCCCTGGCCTCGCGTAGCCTTTAACATAACCCCAATAATTGAATAGTTGGCTATACTTGCATCCACACATATCTAACAAAAAATTCATCACAAATATCTAACAAAATTTTTACACACACACTCACAGCTTAATGTAAGATCCAAATAAAATTACCTAATTCCAACCAACATCTACAATTTAAAAATAAACCGTAATATCCCCCCACAAGTAACAAATTTCCTCCATACATAATTGGTTAAATTCACACTTCATTTACACAGTCTATACATTAGGCATATAACTAATTTTGACAAATCTTTCAATAGTAAACAAATACTAAAACAACCAAAGCATTTGCCACACTTCTTCTGGTACCTCCCATACAAATGACCGGATTCACCCTCATAGTTTTAAATAAATTTTTTGGTAGGTACACTGAATTTGGTCAAATTTTGTACAAGATATAAGCTTATTGAAATTTGACTTAGGAAGCAATATGGACTATATCTGCCGACCCCTTCTGGTACCTCTTATAAAAAAAACAAGAAGTTTTTTCAGCCAACCAGATTTGGTAGCCCGCATTTTAAGAATTTCCGAATTACTTATGTACTATACTATATGGCATACTATCATACCTATTGGCACGATGTGTGGAGAAGCCCTTGAAGCGAGGAATAAGAAAGGACGGGATTTACGTCAAGATAAATAAATACTTTATATTTCTTCATATAAGAACTTTTACCTGTAGAAAATGTCAGTTGTATGGGAGCTATGACATGGTTGACCTAGAAAATTGAAATTAAGAGAATAAGTGGTATATACATAAGTTTAAATTTTCATTAAAACATCTCTTCATTTACTCGAGTTATTAATTAAATCTCGCTAGCACAGCTGTTTGGCCCACTGTGCTGCGGCAGTCTTTTTTCTGGTGGAACAGACCAAGGCAGTTACTGCTGGCAGTATACCTGTCCACAAATCTGGCTCTCTCGGCTGGATGTAACACAAAAAACCGTTAACAAGCTCGGAAAGAGTGGCGAGTAGTACAGACAGGGTAGCTATATACTTCGAGAAACTCAATGGCTGATGCCAATGGCTGAAGCAACATATTATTAGTATGTGACAGTAAACGGGTGTTGAGCTGGTGGGGTAGATACTGGTGCTCATAGGTGTGAATTAAACGATGTTAGGTAAAGCTGGGCCAAATTACTAATTTATAATAACCAACTGAGTATTTAAATCAACGACTCGAACTTGTCCATCTGTGCCACAAAATTAAGAGCTACATTTAGTTTATTGGACATTTTTTACCCTGGCCTCAATTTTAATTTTTGAGTTTTTGCGCGTAGGGTGACCTATTGATTTTTGAAACCTCTATAATTTTTTTGTTTATGAATAAAAACATATTTTTTGTGATCTTTACGAATTTGATCAGAAATTGGCTTAATTAGGGTGTAACAAACGAAGTAAAAAAATTAAAAACTAAAATTTACTTATGAGACAAAAATTACCAATAGGCAAAATACAACTCTTGATTAACCATTAATAACGATATGCGTATCGTTTTGATCAGATATCAAATGACGATACAGCATAATAAATACTATTACGGGAGGTAGTAGGGTGCACAGATCCTAAAAAAATTTGATTTCCTCAAATTGGTTTCCTAATTTTTGATTTCCTAAAATAAAAACTTTTTTCGATCCTATCTAGTGGACAAGTTACTTACAGCTTCCAAATCGATAGCAATATACAGTGGCAAAACAAACAAAGAGATAGATGTATCCCTTTCAAAGACGGCAGCCACTGCCGGAGTAGTTTTTAATATCAAAGGGGCCAGCAAAGTTCACACACGTGTTGGTAAAGGGACGGAAATTATGGGATATTGCGCATTCTTTACAATTATGGAAGTATGTTTTAATACGGTTTTTAGCCTTGACTATCCAACACTCTAATCGAACGGTAGCTAACCTAAGCAGAATCCCACCATGCAGCGTTAACTTATGAACGAAACCCACATATAATTTGGCGAAATGACTTTTATGGGACAGTATAACCGGGTGTCTTTCGTCATACGACAACGATAGAGTGCAGGAGTATTCATTGAAGAAATACAACTTTTGGAATAAAAGCATTTACATATTTCTTGCTAAAGACAATTCTTGCGCCGATAGCCTCATATTAATTGGCATTTTCCCCCTTAGTCTAGGACGTTTTTGCGGCGTTATAAAAACGAAATATATATTCCACGACATGAATGGCTCTCGAGAAGTAGGAAAATTGTTATGTTCCCGCTAGCTGACTTAGGAAGTGGCTCACCGGCAGCTCATTGGTTCTCAGGGAGGATTCCAACCCGCCACTTTCTAATCTGAGGACATAACTGAAATTGAACTCTACACAAATCACCATAATGACATTTATACATATAAAAAAAAAATAAACACAGATTATTTCTGAGACTTTGGTCTTTTCGCCTCACACTCGGCCCTCCCATCCTTGATCTCACGACTCCACATAAATCATTAAATGAGATCCCATTCGGACACTTCCACATACTCACATTACATACCAGAAGACCCCCCTTTTCTTATCTAATTACCAAGTCATATTTAAGATTCTTTTCATCAGGACAACTTAAACATATTTATTTAATATAAAAAAAATGGATAAAAACTATTAAATTACTATAATTAATCTCTTGATTTTTGCATAAAAATAATTAACATAAAATAGTACATAATTATTAATTATTAGGAACTCTCAAAAAAAAACATAAAACAACCTTTACTACGAAAAATACTAATACCTTGGTTTTGTTTCTTTTAATATAAGCTGGGCTAAACTAATCAATTCCTGTACCAAATCGTTCTAGTTAACGATCTACAGCCTTTCTTCGGCTTATAAGACAAATAACACACTGATATATAACCTAACTGAAAGAGCTCTGTCAGCTAGTCTGAGTTGCAGCAAAAAAGAACGCTACACAATTATTAATGAACTTCAGCTAAACTAGATCGATTTTGTTGGAACTTGGGCTCTTTTATTAATAAACCTTATTTTCCCTAGGTATTACTATTTCCCTTACAAAATAACACTAACACTTCAAGTACATACACTTAATATATATAATTTTACTCTAACACTTATTCTAAAACGCCAATCTTCATATTTTCTTTTCAGCTTAATTTACTTGCTGATTCTTGTCGTTTTCGGTTCACCTGGCCTGACGATACTTTATCGGGGTTACCTGGTTATGCAGCACGCCGATAGATATAACTTTGTCACCTTGGAAACAAACGGGTATTTACCACTGCAGCGGACCACCAGACCCCTATGTGCAAAGGGTTAACTTCCTTCTACTCCCGCTAGGCTTTGCGGAGTACAGGCGCACGGCCTTGATTAAATTTATTTTTTTAATAACACCGCCGGTTGGATTTATATTTATGCTAATCACGTAAGTATTTTCGGTACGTTTCGATCAGCTACTTTTTATCGTCTCTATTTGTTCATTTATACCAAAAAACGTTTTTTTATTGGATTTATCACCAAAAGTTTACAACAGAGTTGATTTTGATTAAATTCATTTAGCGTCTTTTCACTTTCGTTTTTTTTTTTTGGTTTAGTTTCGCTTAGCGACTTTTTCAAAATATATATATGCTTTTGTAAAGTTCTTGTAATTTTTTATTTGCATACATATGTGTATGCCTTTACTAGTATCGATGCTTAATTTACGCAATCTCTTTGGTTATTCTTTTCTTTATGTTAACTACAACCGATAATTTAATTCCGAGCAAAAATAACGACCTCCGGTCTCGACTACAGCTGATCTTTTTCCCCTCTTTTTTTTTCATCATTTTCTATTTATACCCCCGTTTTCCCATCTCTCGACCCTACTTTCCATCGACCATCTTTTTTTTCAACGGTTTTATGTTTCTGTTTTGCATTTGCATTCGAGCGGTAACGCTGTTTTGACATTTCGACTGACATTGTGGTGTGAAAATACAACATTGTGAATGGCATCACTTTTTCATGTATTGCCACATTTTCTAAGCAACACATGATTGGATTTACGATCCACACCACTACCAACAGACTCATCCATTCATTTACATCCAACACTAACCTTGCCCAACATGCAGTTGCACACATAAACATTTGTGGTCACTATTCTACTACGCCAAAAGTTCACCGCGTGCATTTTGCAAAAATCTTGGTACGGTGAACACGCATTAAAAAAAAGTCGTTGGCTAAAGTGTTTTTTTCCTTTTTTTTCGCAGGCTGCTGCTGCTATTGCTGATGGTGATGATGCGGGTGTTTGAATAGCCGGTGCTGTTTGGATTAACAACGGAGTCTGCCATAGCGATGGTGTTGGGGTATACAAGGGTGGCGGCGATATAGATTTCAATTCAATTGGGGTTGGAGCTGCTAATAACATGATGTTGTTGTTGATGTACATTACCCAAGTTAATTGTTGCCGCACCGCCGCTTGTATCGTTTAGCCGGGGGCGAGACTTTTGTGTATTAAACAAAATTGGTGGTGTTGTTGGCACTGATTCTGTGCACACATACGGATCTTCTGCGGATACAATTCTGTGCAAACTGCTGATACTGTTGCTGGTGTTGCTAATATGGTTGCTGCCGCCGACGCCGCTGCTATTGCCGCCTGTATAGGTGCCCCTGATTGCTGCTGGCTGCCGACAGGCTACATTTCCACGCAACAAAACTCCGATTCGTACAAAGACTGATCAAAGGCCGTAGGAAGCGGTGTGCGTGGATCGTAACGTGGGGAACTTGGTATGAGTTTATTATTGTTTTAATTAATTATATTAATAATTGTCCCTCCTTCTAGCTCTACATTTTTGCGGTTAAATGCCATTCCGCTCGGCAGGTTTTAATACTCCTATAAGTTATAGTAGTCATGGTCATACTAACAATTTAGATTTCTGGTGTGGATATACTAATCTAAATGTAACATCTGTCGAGAGGTTATTGTCGGTCCTCAAAATTGTCCCCGTGTGAACCATCATGAAATCGTTTAGGCCGCGGTTTTCTATTATACCCTATTTGCTTGGGGACAGTGGTTCCATCGAGCCCACCAGTTGTACGCCTATATTACGGGTGACCTGAAACTCAATTTACATATATTGTGGAGACATTGGAGCGATTCTTTTAGAAATGCTGTATCTCGGACTCAAAACTATTTGCTTTTTTTGGTGAAAATAAGAAATTATTTAAATATAAACGAAAAAAATTTTGATTTTTACTTTATTACTCGCCCATGTCTTACAGTTCACATATGTTTTTTTGGGTCAAAAACACATGAATGTGTGTTAGCACACACATTTTGCGAAGATTTGCAAGTCAGATGTAAACTATTATATCGCCACTAAAAAAAAGGAGAAGAGCATTTGTACCAACATTTTGACGAAAACATTAAACATTTTTTTATAAAAATTGTTTAGAAACAGATATCTTTTTGTGATGAGATAGAAAGAAAACATGTTAAATTATATAGGTGCATCGTTTTTTTTTGTGTGTTTTTAAATAAATTTTAGGCAACAAATATGATATCACCATGTTGGATGCAGGTGATTGACAATCGCAAATTATTATGAGATTGCGATCTCTGTGACCCCAATTTTGCGATTTGGAAACACAATCGCAAATTTTATCAAAATGCAATTGTCAGGACATGGGCAACTATTTTGTGCAATTTTAAATATTTTATTCAACATTTTTCTTCCCTTCCAATGCCTTCAATCGTCGAGATTGATTTGGCCGTATTTATTGCAAAAATTACACCTGTCGGTACAAATTAAAATTACTGATATAATATGATTTAAAAAGTGAAATTGCCATTAAAAGCTGCAAGATTGGTAAATTCTTCTGTTTTAATGATCTATGCCTTTGATAATTAAACATTAATGTTTATATTTTTTTACATTTTTAAATCTTTGGCGTGACAAGTTCCCAAAGGCCTCCCTTGCAAGTCTTCGACTTCAAACATATTATTGCCAACAGGTCGGGATATCCTACACTTAAGGAACTTCCTAGCGAATTTTGCATTAAAATTCTTGCTAAAGTCACTTTGGGAGTAGTTTCTGCGGTAAACTTCTTGCCCTGGCACAAATTTTGGTATTCTGGCTCTTTCATTGTATCTTCGGGCACTTCTTTCGTAGGCCTCGTGCATATTTTGCCTTATTTTACCACGAATTAACTCCAGTTTATCCGTTTTATTTAAATTAAGTATCTCGTGGTCAGCAAGCGAATTTAGTTTTCTTGCTAATTTGTAGTCGCTTCCATTCGTGTACATGTGGAAACCAAATAGCGCGAAGAACGGTGTCACCCCAGTGGCTGTATGTACTGATGATCTTATAGCGCACTCTATTTCCGTCAGATACATATCCCAGTCGCGGTGGTCCTTCTCCAAATACGCTCGTATGGCAGACAATACAGACTGATTAACCCTTTCTGAGGCGTTTGATTGAGGTGAATAGGGTGCAGTTTTCATATGATCGATACGATATGTCTCAATCATTTCTTTAAATCGCGCTGACGTAAACTGAGCCCCATTATCACTATGTATTGTCTCCGGTACACCAAACTTGTAGAATATTTCCTCCACCAAAAATTTTACCACCTGACTTGCGGTGGCTTCCTTCATCGCCTTCAGAAAGGTGAATTTAGTGAAATGGTCCACCACGATGAAGATGTATGCATTTCCTTTTTTTGATCTGGGGTATTTGCCAAGAAAGTCGATGTATAATTTTTGGAAGGGCCTTTCGGTAACCACTTCGTTTCCTATGGGAGCTTGCGTCTGAAGGTTAGACGGTTTGGTTTCCTTGCACACCGTGCACTTCCCTATATAATTTCGGACCTGTGTCGTCATTTTCGGCCAGTAATACTGCTGCCTTAACCTATATATTGTTTTGCCGATTCCCCCATGCGCTGTTGTTACAGTGTCATGGGCTTTTTGTATCAAAAGGTGGGTCAGAGTCTCCGGTATCCATAACTTCCATGGAACTTCACCCAAAATTGCATCGCTTTCTGGCTTAACTCTTTTAAAAATTTGACCGTCTTTGACTTTGAGATCCGGAAGTTTATGTTGATTGTCCTGAATGTGTTTTATCAGGCTCAAGTATGATTCACTTTCAAACTCGGTTGTCTCAAAGTCGAATAGTTCGTCCCCTTGGAGATCTTCTACTATCGGTAGACGCGATAACATATCCGCCACGACGTTTTCTTTACCCTTTCGGTGTTCTATATCGAAATGGAATGCCTGCAACTGTAATGACCATCTAGCCAATCTTCCGCTTAAATCTTTCATATTCATAAGCCATTTCAGGCTTGTGGGTCCGTTATAACCGTGAATTTCATTAATTCTACATAAGGTCGAAATCGTTTAATGGCCATTACTGCTGCAAGACATTCCTTTTCGGTAACACTATAATTTTTTTGGCATCCATTCATCTTTTGGGAGTAGAATGCGATCGGGTTTTCTTCTTCATTGCTTCCTTTTTGAAATAATACGGCACCGATGCCGGTTTCTGAAGCGTCACATTGGATGAAAAAGGGTTTTGTAAAGTCTGGGTGTTTTAAAACTGGTGCGGTCGTGAGTGCGCTTTTCAAACTGGCAAATGCCTCTATAGCTGCTGGAGTCATTTTGAATTTTGGGGTCTTTTTCAAGGTGTCGGTTAGCGCCGCGGATATGCTGGCGAAGTTTTTTATGAATCGCCGATACCAACCGGCAGTACCGAGAAAACTTCTAACCTGTCTTGGAGTCTTGGGAATATCTATCTTTTGTATTGCCATCACTTTTTCGGGGTCAGTTTTCAACATACCTCCCCCTATGATAAACCCTAAGTAGCGCAACTCCTTAAAGCAAAACATGCTCTTCTTCAAACCAATCGTAAGGTTAGCTTTATTTAGACACTCGGCCACCTGTTCTAGCAGTTTCAGATGCATATCAAAATCGTCAGCAATTATCAACAGGTCGTCTAAATAGACAAAAACATTTGATTTCAACCGAGCCGGTATCACCTTATCCATTAGGCGGCACAAACGCTGTGCCGCGTTACAGAGCCTGAACGGCATTACCCGAAATTGGTATAAGGGTCTACCGGGTACGGTGAATGCGGTATATGCTTTAGATTCTTCATCTAGTTCTATCTGCCAGAATGCATGTTTTAGGTCGACGCTGCTGATAAATATGGTCTGGTCAATCCTGCTGAGTATGCCGTCGATATTTTGAAGAGGGTATGCATCTTTAACTGTTAGTGCGTTTAACTTCCGGGCATCTAAACAAAACCGATTCTTCCCCGGTTTCCTTACAATGGTTGTCCGGTTGCTCCACGCGCTCTCACTTTCCTCGATTACGTTTAATTTTAACATGTTATCTACCTTCTTATAACAAATCTCTTGTACTGCCGGCGATATGGGATAATGTTTATCTTTGACTGGATTCGCCCCTTCTATCAGTTTGATAGTGTGTTTCTCTAATTGGGTTTGGCCAAGCCCTTTCTTTTCAAAGGCTGGAAAAAGGTCAACTATTTTTTTCAACTGCCCTTGTTGTTGGTCTGATAATTCATGCATATTGCGCTTATGTGAGGTTATTTCCTCTTTAAAAAATGCTGGTACGTTTTCAATATCCATAGAATCTATTTTGAATATCTCAGGCGCAATGTTGAACGCTTTCCAAAAGTCAATGCCCAAGTACAGTTCTTGTTCCAGGTCAGGGCATAAAAATAAGGTTATTTTGGAAAGTTGACCCTTGTATTCTATTTCGACCGCTATTTTGCCTATAATTCGCTGGGTTTGGCCTGATGCTGTGCGGACATTGGAAAAATATTTGCGAATAGGCCATCCGTAGTGATCAATTACTTCCCTACATCCTTTTCCCATCAAACTTACGGACGCCCCTGAATCCAATAGTCCTCTCAGCTCCAATTCACCTATCTTCACTTTTGCATACGGTCTCACGTCCTGATTTTCCTTGGTCTGGTTAACAGCCGACACTATTGATTTATGTAACTGTCTTCTTCCCTTATGAAACTCCCTAAGTTTGATAATTCGTTTCCTACTTTTCTTTGACTTTGGTTTGGGTGGTGTCTGCACTTGCAGTTTTGCATTGGTCTTTGGGTGGTTAACTAGGTCCGGGGTATTTCCAAATATACGTTCTCTTGCAATTTCATAATTAATTTTTCTAATTGCCAGTGGCAAATAATGACGTTTTTCAGTATAATCTTTATTATTGTTATTCTCATCGCTTAAATAGCTCATTCCTCTGACGGGTGTGCAGGGCTTTCCCTCGAACGCTGGTCCCCCGCTCCTACCACGTTCTTTTTCGGGTTTCCCGATCGACAATTTGGGCATTTTGGCGTGATTGTGTTTGGTTTTCCACAGCGGTAGCAGAATAGTTTTCTCTCTGTCGATAGACATTCCATGAACACATGTCCGGCCGTGCCGCAATTCCAGCATTTCACACCATTCGAAATTGCTTCAATTTGTCCTACGTTTGGCTCGTCACTATACTCTTCCCCCTCTATTATTATTTCGTGTACTTTTCTAGGGACTTGATGTACCATGTTATTGGCCATACGCCCATCACGCCTTTGGAACATTTTCTCGGCCTCGATACACTCCACACGAAGTTGCTCCAGCGAAGATACGCCAACGGGATACATCATTCGAGCCAGACTTTCTTTTAAATTCCTTTTTGCTATTTTAATTATCTCATACTCTGATATAGGTTGTTCTAATTTCAAACGCAGCGTTATTAACGCATCAAAGAAAACATCTACCGATTCCCCTGGTTGCTGTTTACGCTCAACCAAATCTCTCATAAGTTCAAAATTTGATCTTGTTTCTTTATACCTGTTCAGCAAGGCATGTTTGATTGATCCCCAGTCTGTTATCAAACCATTATGCAGTTGTAGCCAATACCACTTTCTGGCTGATCCGGATAATAAAAGATGAAAATCGGCTATTATCTCCCCCCAGGGCATGTTATATTGTCTCTGCAGATACTCTAATCTGAATATAAATTCCTCAGCTGACAAAGATTTTTGTTCCCCGTTGAAATCGAGACCGAATTTTTCTACTCTAATACCCCTATTTCTAGCCAATTGCCAATCCATGTTATGTTGCACATTAGCATTCATTAGGCCCATGTTTGAAGTCGGTATTTGATTTGCGCGTAAATTGTTATTTGTCGTAGAGTTGAAAGTTAAATTTGGAGGCAAATTTCTCGGTGGCTCAATGGGTGGTTGACTATTTCCCCTAGCCGTAGACATACCGGTAAATTCATAGGCGGTGTTACTAGAAGTAGTGGCCCTTTCTGACCCTAGTTGTTTTATCTCCTCTCGAAGAGCATTAATTGTATCGTTAATGGACTTCATTTCATTCAAAACGCTATCCCTCACCATTGACCGTAATTCTATTTGCACTTCAGCTACTTCTTGGCCTACCAGTTGTCGTAACTCGGGATCAATATTCTCATTTGACTGAATTACATTAGTGGATACACCTGGTAATTCCAGATTAGCATTGGGGATATTTATTGTCCCTGATAAGTCTCTTATTTGAGGATCGATATGCTGACTTTCCTCCGCTATATTTGGTCTGCCTCGATATCTTCGATGTTTTTTTCTAATAAGGGTAGACTGATCTAAATCAAAGTTATCGGGTCTATTTCTTTTACGTTGACCTCTTGTTGACACCCCAGAATTCATTCGGGTAAAACTTATAAAAAACAATCAAAGATGAAATCTGTACCGTATAGAATATAACGTTGTATTTAGTTTTCTCTATTTTTGGTCCTACAGACTTCCGTTGAAAAGACTTAACAAAATCACATAAACCGCATCAGCATGAAACAATATTAATAAAATTGATCACCACCGTTTAATAATATAAAAATTTAAATAATCAATAAATAAATGATAAATAAAATCAAAAAAAATCTAATATTTTATATTCAAGAGTTTTGATAGAAACAAAAAAATCTTTCTTCTTCAGAATTGCTGTCGAAAAGGGGGTTTTCCAATAGGTACGATACGTTATGTGGTATGTGGTTGCGCCATTTATTTATTTTTTTTTTTTTTTTGCTTAGAGTGTTTTCGTATGAAAATGTAAAATCTGTGTTCTGGACATGGTACTTTAACAATTCTTTATTCGCACTCCAATAGTGTTTCTTTTCTCTTGTGATTCACTTTTAACGAAAATATCACACAGACGGACATGTAACAATCACTCTTAATTCTAGTAGCTCCCCAGAATGTTAGTTAACTGCACTTTGCCCACTATTGAGTTTAATTTACTTTCTTATAAAGCTGACACTAAATTATACAAAAAAACTAAACAGGACTCATTACAAAAATTACCACTGTTGTACGTTTAACATGTAATATATTGCACTGATCCTTATGAATATGTAGAGAATAATCTAAATCATAGCTAAATATTTCCTAATGCTATTGTTGCCCTTTAAACAAGGTTATTATTCCTTGGTTGCATCAATGATGAGGTTATTTAACACAACTATAATTATTCCCGTTGGTCTATTGTTCCCTATCTTGCTATTGTTAAGTGTGTCTAGTTGTTAACCACACTCATATGAAATCTCCTTATTTTCCCGCCTGCTTGGAAAAGCCAAGCCGACGCGCCATTTTACTTTTCTTCTTCAGAAAAAACAAATAATATGGGACTCGCCAAAAAATAAGAATTGGCTTTTTCCGCCATTTTTTTTTCGTTTGGGCGCCATCTGTTATGTTCCCGCTAGCTGACTTAGGAAGTGGCTCACCGGCAGCTCATTGGTTCTCAGGGAGGATTCCAACCCGCCACTTTCTAATCTGAGGACATAACTGAAATTGAACTCTACACAAATCACCATAATGACATTTATACATATAAAAAAAAAATAACCACAGATTATTTCTGAGACTTTGGTCTTTTCGCCTCACACTCGGCCCTCCCATCCTTGATCTCACGACTCCACATAAATCATTAAATGAGATCCCATTCGGACACTTCCACATACTCACATTACATACCAGAAGACCCCCCTTTTCTTATCTAATTACCAAGTCATATTTAAGATTCTTTTCATCAGGACAACTTAAACATATTTATTTAATATAAAAAAAAATGGATAAAAACTATTAAATTACTATAATTAATCTCTTGATTTTGCATAAAAATAATTAACATAAAATAGTACATACCCAGGAAAATTTTTCAGAACTTGTTGCGAATGGTATTGATACTAGAATCGTTTCTTTTTTAATCGACTTTCTATTCTGTTTCTGGTTCTATATAACCGATTATGTACAACATGTTGCACCACAGATTTCGTAGAACAGAAAATGAATTTTCGTATTCGAAATAAGTATTTTTTAGAGGGTATTTATTAAGAAAAACTCAAAAATCTGAGTTAAAATATATTTCGAACTAGCACCCATTTGAAAATCAATGAAATTTAAAAAAACAGCATATCTAATTCAGTTATGTAGCAATTCATTTCATAACAGGTTCCATGAGAACATGTTGGTTTTGGGACAATTTCAAACAAAAATAATATATTGTGCAACCGAAAGTGGAACTTGTTACTTATCAGTAAAAGCTGTTCTGTAATTGTTTCTTTGCAACAAAATATTTTGCTGGGTAATTATTAATTATTAGGAACTCTCAAAAAAAACATAAAACAACCTTTATTACGAAAAATACTAATACCTTGGTTTTGTTTCTTTTAATTTAAGCTGGGCTAAACTAATCAATTCCTGTACCAAATCGTTCTAGTTAACGATCTACAGCCTTTCTTCGGCTTATAAGACAAATAACACACTGATATATAACCTAACTGAAAGAGCTCTGTCAGCTAGTCTGAGTTGCAGCAAAAAAGAACGCTACACAATTATTAATGAACTTCAGCTAAACTAGATCGATTTTGTTGGAACTTGGGCTCTTTTATTAATAAACCTTATTTTCCCTAGGTATTACTATTTCCCTTACAAAATAACACTAACACTTCAAGTACATACACTTAATATATATAATTTTACTCTAACACTTATTCTAAAACGCCAATCTTCGTATTTTCTTTTCAGCTTAATTTACTTGCTGATTCTTGTCGTTTTCGGTTCACCTGGCCTGACGATACTTTATCGGGGTTACCTGGTTATGCAGCACGCCGATAGATATAACTTTGTCACCTTGGAAACAAACGGGTATTTACCACTGCAGCGGACCACCAGACCCCTATGTGCAAAGGGTTAACTTCCTTCTACTCCCGCTAGGCTTTGCGGAGTACAGGCGCACGGCCTTGATTAAATTTATTTTTTTTAATAACACCGCCGGTTGGATTTATATTTATGCTAATCACGTAAGTATTTTCGGTACGTTTCGATCAGCTACTTTTTATCGTCTCTATTTGTTCATTTATACCAAAAAACGTTTTTTTATTGGATTTATCACCAAAAGTTTACAACAGAGTTGATTTTGATTAAATTCATTTAGCGTCTTTTCACTTTCGTTTTTTTTTTTTGGTTTAGTTTCGCTTAGCGACTTTTTCAAAATATATATGCTTTTGTAATGTTCTTGTAATTTTTTATTTGCATACATATGTGTATGCCTTTACTAGTATCGATGCTTAATTTACGCAATCTCTTTAGTTATTCTTTTCTTTATGTTAACTCCAACCGATAATTTAATTCCGAGCAAAAAAAACGACCTCCGGTCTCGACTACAGCTGATCTTTTTCCCCTCTTTTTTTTCATCATTTTCTATTTATACCCCCGTTTTCCCCTCTCTCGACCCTACTTTCCATCGACCATCTTTTTTTTCAACGGTTTTATGTTTCTGTTTTGCATTTGCATTCGAGCGGTAACGCTGTTTTGACATTTCGTCTGACATTGTGGTGTGAAAATACAACATTGTGAATGGCATCACTTTTTCATGTATTGCCACATTTTCTAAGCAACACATGATTGGATTTACGATCCACACCACTACCAACAGACTCATCCATTCATTTACATCCAACACTAACCTTGCCCAACATGCAGTTGCACACATAAACATTTGTGGTCACTATTCTACTACGCCAAAAGTTCACCGCGTGCATTTTGCAAAAATCTTGGTACGGTGAACACGCATTAAAAAAAAGTCGTTGGCTGCTGCTGCTATTGCTGATGGTGATGATGCGGGTGTTTGAATAGCCGGTGCTGTTTGGATTAACAACGGAGTCTGCCATAGCGATGGTGTTGGGGTATACAAGGGTGGCGGCGATATAGATTTCAATTCACGCTCCAAATTGGGGTGGAGCTGCTAATAACATGATGTTGTTGTTGATGTACATTACCCAAGTTAATTGTTGCCGCACCGCCGCTTGTATCGTTTAGCCGGGGGCGAGACTTTTGTGTATTAAACAAAATTTGTGGTGTTGTTGGCACTGATTCTGTGCACACATACGGATCTTCTGCGGATACAATTCTGTGCAAACTGCTAATACCTGATTGCTGCTGGCTGCCGACAGGCTACATTTCCATGCAACAAAATCTCTCTAAAATATCATCTTTTGGAGCTGATCTAGCTAAATGAGTCCTAACTGGCTTTGGCTCTAAGTTTGTTTCTGGAACATCAACGTGTGAAGGCCAGAATCCCTTCTCTTTCTGCAACCATGGTGGCCCAGACTACCATAAAGTTTTCTCCTTTAGTTCTAAAGGTGTAAGCCCCCGGGTTGCTAGATCAGCCGAGTTATCGTATGTCAGTACGCGCATCCTACAACCGCCTACTCTTTCATGTATTTTCTAAATCCTATTGGCTACAAAGGTTGCCCAACTATAAGAGGGCTTTTACGCCAGGCTAAAATGATTGTTGAATCAGACCATAGGAACAGAGAAGTTTCCGAAATGTTAAATTTGGTCAAAAATTTATTAATCACATTTGACAGAAGCATAAATCCAGTCTTGGTAAAGACATTTTCTTAGCAAACTCGTGAAAATTTTATTTAAAACTTCAACTCTCGAGTATAAAGAAGCAGCATATGCCAACTCAGAGGCATCACAGAAGCCATGAATTTCAAACTTGCACTCTGGAGTATATTGTATCCAACGAGGGATTTGAATTTTATCTATTTGATTATAATTTTTAAAAAATTCTTTCCATTTCAACTGGGTCAGTGGTTTTTAAGTATCATCCCAGTTAATATCATCTAGCCACAATTGTTGCATCAAAATTTTTGCTGTTATTATAACTATTCCAAGCCACCGTAATAGGTCAAACAATCTCGCAATCCTGCCAGCACTTGCCTTTTGGGAAACGCATTTGTGTCAGATAACTTTTCAGTTATGAAGAAGAAAGAATCAGAAACAGCATTCCACCTTATTCCAAGAGTCTTGGCTATAATTTTTTTCATTAAAATATAAGAAATCGCTGTTTAACAAATGATCTCGGGGCAGACCTTCCAAAATTAATTTTTTATTGGACGTCCATTTTCTAAGTTGAAACTATGCGGACTCTAAAATGGCCGAAAATTGGTTCCTAGCTTCTACATCATCAGTGATAGTATCTGCTCCTGCTAAAGCATCATCAACATACATGTTTTACTCTCAGAATTTTAGACCCAATGGGAATATTTGTTCCTCATCTTCTACAAATTGCAACAAAGTACGTAAAGCCAAATATGGGACACAATTTACCCCGAAGTTAACGGTTTTTAACTAAACCTGGCAATTTCAAAAGTTTTTGTATTCGCGATGATATGAATGTGTCATCGGAGTAGGGTAGCCAGACGTACTGTTTTTAGCAGTACATGTACTGTTTTATTGTTAATGTACTGTTTTATGCACAACACGTAAAACAGTACGCAAAAGTACTGTTTTTCAAACCCTTTACTGTTTTTGTACTGTTTTTTATTTAACTGATTTTTTATATAACAATCCATTTCAATATTTGATAAAACATGTTTGGTATAGTCTACAAAAATAGCCGACTATAATATAAAACACTCTACTATAGTAAACACATAGTTTGTTTAGAACATTGTTTTTGTTTTGGATGCACACAATTTTTATAATAGGTTTGAAAATTATATTTTAACATCGCGGTAAGATAACTACATTTATATCCACACACATACGTATAAGGGTATACATCATATGATACGCGAAAGTACAAATATCTTAAGACAAAATTAGTTTCAGGACTTTTTAAGACGATTTAGCTATGTCCATCTGTCTAGATGACTGGTGAGCAGGATAACTCGAGTAAACCTTAACGGACCCATCTTTATGAATATTTACTACTGTTAATAGTTTTTTTAGCGAAAACATTTGAATGTAAATAGGCTGTGGCTATTCTGCCTATTATCAATCCCACAGCAAAATTTCTCTTCTGGTATTGGCTTTTTTTGAAAAATTTATTTTTCTTTTATAACTTTCAAAAGATTAATAACCTTATAAAAGTATAAAGTTATAAAACAACCCTTCTGGTAACTTCCACACAAATGATTCAGTTCACCGTCATATATTTACATGCATATGCAAAATATTTTTAACACTTTTTTCTACTTATTTAAAGCGTAAATTTATAAAAAAAAGCTGTAATTTATGAGTAGTTATATATCAATAAAACTTGATGCTATAAAACCTTCGTGCAATAACTGGTGCAATTAAAAAGGATTTACCAACAACATATTGTTGGCTGAACAAGCACAGACTCTAAAACATTAAGATTTCAAAGCCTTTGCATGAGGCTTAATACATTTTTATGTTTTAATTTAAAATGTACTGTTTTTTTCTCCGTTTTACTGTTTTTTATTCACTAATGTACTGTTTTTCCGATTTTAATATCTGGCTACCCTACATCGGAGTAAGGGTCAATTAACACACTTATTGAATATGGTACCCCATCTTTAATAATATTTACCCATGCGGTAGCTAACATTATCTTGTTCGAGCAAGATGTATGATGTATGAAAGGCCTGAGTTGAAGGTGAATCAATGGATTGTCAGTTTTGATTCCGCTGTGTATGAGCTTAAATTTTATTTTTCCTAACCTCACCCTTCTGTGCTTTGAACTTGTGCAAAACGTTTGATGATTTGCGCTACACTTAGAGCTTGTGCTTTTGCTGGGGAAGTCTGCCACCATATGACCAGGAGTGAGACAGTCTAAACGATATTTGGTTCTTTTTACCGCATCGCAAAAATGCGTTCCCTTGCATAGCTTGCATGCCTGGCTTCCGTTGTTGTATTGTTGTATCTAGGGTCAGCGGATTGGGAATTACTTAATCTACCAGGGCCAAATATGTCAGAAACGCTTTCTAACGCATGAAACCGTTCTGTTAGGAATTTTTCTAATTCTTCCCAGTTTGGCATTTCAGTTTTGTTTGCTATTGACTGTTCCCATAGAGACAAAGTTAGCTTGAGCAATTTAAAAGAGAAGAAAGACAAATATTGGATCCCATGATCCTTTATAAATACTGTAAAGCTTAAAGACTAAATTTGAATTCGTAATGACCCGTTGCTGTCGCTTAAGTTCGATTGCGGATTTTTGAGTGCATTTGAACAAATTGTAAATCGAACGCAATTGATTATTTATAAGAATACGTTTATTCTCATATCGTTTTTTTTAATTTCCTAATGCTATCTCAAATCCTTCTGCTGGAATGTGCCTATTTAACTCCCTGGCCTCGCGTAGCCTTTAACATAACCCCAATAATTGAATAGTTGGCTATACTTGCATCCACACATATCTAACAAAAAATTCATCACAAATATCTAACAAAATTTTTACACACACACTCACAGCTTAATGTAAGATCCAAATAAAATTACCTAATTCCAACCAACATCTACAATTTAAAAATAAACCGTAATATCACCCCACAAGTAACAAATTTCCTCCATACATAATTGGTTAAATTCACACTTCATTTACACAGTCTATACATTAGGCATATAACTAATTTTGACAAAAAATTTGGCATACCACTACGTATTGTACAAGTAATGAATATAACCTTTTTAGGTGATTTGGGTTCAAAAATGTTCCGCACCAAAAGCGATTTCTAAAAAAGTCAGATTTTTGTTTTTAATATTTTCAATTTGTTATATGAAATAAATTGTAAGTATAAAGTATGTGATGATCTACAAAATGGCAAAATGTCTTACATAATTTTAATTGCACTTTCTGCGCAGATGTTGCTCCGCTGAACTTCCTGAATAGCTGATGGTTTTTTGACCCAACGTCTGAGAAAACATTAATTTACTTTTGTAAAGCCGGACAATGAAATCGTATGGTAGTATGGCGAAATCGTTTTTGTTAAAAGTATGATCAGAAAACCAAGGTTAAATGACGTCGTTCGTGACAAACGTCTAAAAGAACTAGGCTGCCAACTCTATATCAGGCTACTTTTAGTAAATATAGTTAAAGATTTCAAGTGAAAAAATGTATGTATTGACGGATTTGTGAAGAAATAAAACAACAAAGCAAAACGTCAAAAACAGCTGATGGGATGGCGTAACCTTTGTACGAAAACTTTGAATGGCTATATGATCTGTAGTTGCGTTTGGTGCGGAAATTTTTTTGCAATTTCGAAAAATAATAAATAATGGGAGTTCATACTTTTTTATGCTCTATTCGACTATGCTATGCCATTTTTCGTAATTGCAAAAATTGTAAAAAGTTATATGCCTACTATACATACATACTAGAATTGTGGTAACAGTTTCATGCTACCACTTTTGTTGTAAAATATGAAATTTTTTTTGGTTCAATTGGATGACTTCTAATTGGAGTTTTTATTTTAAACAGAGATTGGTGCTGTAAAGTGATGGATTGCTGCGCTAATTTGAAATTTTAGTGAATGCATTATATTGCAAATTCAGTTTAAATGATTTGTGCTAAGCGAGCGAATCAATAAAGTTTTTGTTTTTTTTTGTTGTTGAAATATGAAAGCGATTGTTGTGAAGGTAATTGGTTTATAACAGCTATGCCCCACGTCAATGTATGAGATTTGTTCGATTGTGCTGTTTTGCCTAAACAAAAAATCATTTTCCCAAACATCATTAAACATTTTAAGCAATAATGTAATTCGCTTTCTGATTTGCGTTTACTACTTTCTAGCGCAAAGCTCTTTATGTGTACATGTAAATGCATAAAAGCTGCTTTCGCTCGCGAGCTCAAGCGGTGGGCATAGCTGGTTTATAAGTTTGAGGTAAATAAGAATTTACTGGCAAACGAGTTTTAAATCGTAATTAGTTATAACCAAAAAAAATAAAAAATGTCGAGTGATGAGGAGATCGCGTCTCAGCTCTTATCCTTACAGAAGCAAAGGGCATCTGCTAAGGGTAATATTACTCGAATTAAAAAACTTCTGGAGGACAGGCCAACTTCCTTAAATCCCATTAATTTGGAATGTAGATTAGAAATTTTAAACTCTTACATTAAACAGCTAATGAGATATCAGACTGAAATTCTGAATCTGAAAATCTGAATATCGCCAGATGATAATAAACTATTTAAATTAATCAATTATTCGTGATAGTTTTTTGCTTCGATCTTATTTTTTTTGCATCGTTTAGCCGTGATTAACTCTATTATCCGGAAATATAAGCACAATTTTATTCGATTAATTTATTTATCAAGCACAATATGAACAAAACGAAAATGGGCATTCTTTCGTTTGCATATGATGAGCAGTAAACATACACATACACGTGTCGGATTTCGTTTCTATTCAAAATTGTTACTAACTTACTTAATTTCCCTTTACACCCCATGAATGAGGTATGGGATAGCTTCTCGCCTTGTTGTGAATTAACACTCTTTCTATTTTTAGATTCACAACTAACGGCATCTACTTTTTTATCGACGAATCCAAACGTCACTGAGAAGCTCTTACTAGACACGCCGATTGACTCGACACTAATACTGCGAAGTTGCTGTCGACAACATTCGAGGGGAGCCGACAATGAAAGAAAAATGTATTTATTTTTTTTCTTTTAAGATGACTGGAGCCTGGAGTTGAACCTGTGATCTCCCGCATGGTAGTCGCGTGTTCTAACCACTATGCCACGGCCGGTCCCAAAATTCAAAACTGTTACTCAACCGGGAAAATCGATTATCCAGCATGCTTCCTATCCCAACCATCAAAGATAATAGTAGCCTCAGTCGTGTTTATTATCATCTACGAGTCTTCGAGTAAAGTTTCAGTCGTATTTATAATTTTACAAACTTGTTTCATTGTTTGTTTGGCTTGTGTTTATGTTTGAATCAATTTTCTAACATTTCTCTGTGGCAACCCTGTTTTGTATAGGCTTGTACACTAACATGTAACGAGTAGGTCGCCTTCCTCCATCTTGGTTTGAAATTATTATTGGTTTTAACAATAACTGTTCTGTTATGTATTATTAATTATCTTCACTCGCTTTTTGGATTTCGTCCCTTACGCTACGTGTACAAAGCAGGTAATATTGGTTCCCGATAAAACTTTTACATTGAAATTGAAACCCTTACTAATTCCTTTATTTGGGTCATTTTGCTTTATTTCTGGGTTTGTATTTTTCCCCTTGCCCAAACAGCTTGTTTCTGCGTGCTCCTGAGAATATACTTTCTAAATTTCGGCGGATAACAGTTTTTTAGCATTCGTTTTAACTAGTCTATTTAACTTTTTGGCTGACAATACTTTTTTATATAAATAAACTTTATTTTCAAAATTTAATACACTTTAATAATTTCAGCTACACTTCACATCATGATTTGACTAATAACATCTATATATATAAAAAATTGTTGCAAGTGTGTTGTGACTTTATAACTCACGAACGGCTGGACCGAATTGCATAAATTTTTTTTGTATGCGTTTGGGTGGCGCCCCGGTTGGTTTATATTTACAATTCGGTGCAATTGGACAAAGGGGCGTGGCACCGCCCATACAACTTGAAAATCAAAAGGGCTGTATCTCATGAACTATCAGAGGTATGAAGATGAGATTTGGTATATATGTTGTTGGAGCAGTATTTATTACAGCTAGGTGGAAGTGGGCGGTGCCACGCCCTCTTTTCAAAAATCGCTCTAACGGCTTTTCTAATAGACCGATTGATACGAAAATTTTAACAAATGGTACTGTTGACCTTTTGATAGTCTCAGGCTATAATAGGTTGTGATTGGATAAAGGGGCGTGGCACCGCTGATACAACTTCAAAATCAAAAGGGCTATATCTCATGAACCTATCAGAGGTATGAAGATGAGATTTGGTATATATGTTGTTGGAGCAGTATTAATTACAGCCAGCGTGGAAGTGGGGGGTTCCACGCCCCCTTTTCAAAACGGCTCTGCAGGCTTTCCCAATAGACAAATTGATACGAAAATTTTACCAAGTGGTACTAATGACATGTAGATAGTCCCTGGCTATATTTAGTTGTGATTGGATAAAGGGGCGTGGCACCGCCCATACAACATGAAAATAAAAAAGGGCTATATCTCATGAACTATAAGAGGTACGAAGATGAGATTTGTTACATATGTTGTTGCAGTATAAGTTACAGTAAGAGTGGAAGTGGGCTGTTCCACACCCCTTTTAAAATAAACAGTTATAACTGTCAAAATTCCACAGTATATTGCAGTTCGCCTAGGGATATGAACAGTAAGGTGGGCCAGTTTTTTTATTCGCAAAAATTGTAACCAAATCTACGATGAATTGTTAGAAAATGTCACCAATAAACTTTGTGTGTAATATCAATTTCTAGCTCGCGCTGGGAAAGCTTAATTTAGTGCAGAAAACTTAAATTTTTATAGAAGTGTCTTAAAGCTGAAGTCTGTACGCTTTCAATAATCATGGGGCAACGAACGTCACTTCTAAAAGAAGCGCAAAACGGAGTAAATAAACGAAAAATCCTTTTATCTTAAAAAAAGTATCAGCTAGGATTTTAATTCATGTGGATTTTTAATGTACAATTGACCCCCAACAAAACCCCATTTACCGTTTTTGTTGCCATTTTAGGTCAACCAATTCGTCATTCAGGGGAGGTGTGAGAAGTGTGATAGACTTTCATTGAGACTTACTTTGAAAAATCACCATGTAAAGACTACACAAGAACAACGTTTACAAATCTTGCAAATTTATTTTCAAAATGCGCGTTCTGTTTGCCCTTTGTGAAGTTTATGGTGCATATACTCATCCACCTGAGCAGCTAATATAAGCCGTTTCCGATTTGTAAAAGATATGACTTTGCTGATGAACTTTTTACTATCGTCATAGAGCCTATGATATTTAGAATTTAAAACAACAACACTTAATTTGTTAACTTTCATGTTAAGGAGTTGCTTGAAATTAGTTACACAAGTTAATATACTCAACATATCATTATCGACCTTAAGTACCGTTTTCAAAGTACTTTGTAGATTACAAGTTAAAATGCAATAGCGAAGCATTGCCG
Source organism: Muscina levida (assembly GCA_964034835.1). NCBI lineage: Eukaryota > Metazoa > Arthropoda > Insecta > Diptera > Muscidae > Muscina > Muscina levida. The sequence continues at coordinate 77,540,308 of OZ035880.1, forward strand.
GGCCCACTAGTACATAATAATAAACAAACAGCAAGATTTTGAACACATACGAGATATATTTTTGGTCGTTGCATATTTTTTGATTGGATTTTCAATAAGATTATTTAAATGCGTAAACATGAGTCGTAGTTCTTGATAATTAAGAGTACTTGAAGAAGACTCACCTTGTTAATTTTTGACAAAACAATCTTCCAATTGCTAGCTGGGTAGCAGGGAGCCACAAAAGCACTACGCGGCGTTTTTGTTCTAACATATTGATCGCACATATTGCGCACACTTATTAAAGAAGAGAAAACAGAATGATTTAATCTCGCCTAGTAGTCGATCGTGGTGGTTGTTTTGTCGCACGTTGCTTAAAAACTAGTGACAAGTGGGAGAATGATTTTTGGTAAAGCGATTCCATTTATACCATCACCCCTAGGGATGGGGGTATATATCATTTGATACGAAAAAATTGTAACGCATTAAAAGAGACAAGTTAGACCCCAAGTATATTAAGACCAAATTCGTTTCAGGACTTTTTAAGACGATTGAGCTATGTCCGTCTGTCTGGCTGGATGGCTGGTGAGCAGGGTAAATCGAGTGAACAATAACGGATCGGTATGAAAATTTACCTATTAATCTTTATATTTTTCAAAACGAACTAATGGGATTGTAAATGGGCAGATACATACAAAATTACTAGTGCTCCCATTTCCCGGGAAACGGTATTCCCGGGATTCCCGGTCCTTTCCCGGGAAACCGGGATTGATATATTTCCCGGGAATCCCGGGAAATAAAAAAATGGTATTTCTTTTGTTTGTTAAGCAATTATGCACACAATGGCTTGAAATTTTGCAGAAATCATAAACGGAGACTTGGTTATATTCTCCCAAAAAATTATGCCATTTGCTGGAACGCTGTCCAAACGCCGGTCCGGGAACGAAGAAATTTCTATTATTATCATACATTTGTATGACATTTTTCGGTTTTCCGTCTATCCCGGACAGGCTTTTTAAAAAAATTACTCAAATGGGTCACGAGTTGGCAATATTGAAGAACAGCATTAGTAGAGCATGTCTACGAATTTTTGTGATATTCGATGAAAAACTGCGGAAATGCCGGTCCGGGAGCGAAGAAGTTTCCATTATTTTGTTAAGTATTTCCGTATATCCCGGACCGCCGTTTCTAAAATACTTACTCAAATGGGTTGCGAGTTGGCAATATTGAAGAGCAGCATTAGTAGAGCATTTCCACGAATTTCAGTGATATTCGATGAAAAACTGCGGAAATGACGGTCCGGGAGCGAAGAAGTTTCTATTATTTTTTTTCAGTTTTTCCATCTATCCCGGACCGGCGTTTCTAAAATACTTACTCAAATGGGTCACGAGTTGGCAATATTGAAGAACAACATTAGTAGAACTTTACCATGAATTTTTGTGATATTTGATGAAAAACTGCGAAAATTCCTGTTGTGATATTTGATGAAAATCTGCGGAAATGCCGGTCCGGGAGCGAAGAAGTTTCTATTATTTTTTTCAGTTTTTCCATCTATCCGGGACAGGCGTTTCTAAAATACTTACTCAAATGGGTCACGAGTTGGCAATATTGAAGAACAGCATTAGTAGAGCATGTCCACGAATTTTTGTGATTGAATTTTTGTGAATAAACGAAGAAATTTCTATTATTTTCATACATTTGTATGAAATTTTTCGGTTTTCCGTATATCCCGGACCGCCGTTTCTAAAATACTTACTCAAATGGGTTGCGAGTTGGCAATATTGAAGAGCAGCATTAGTAGAGCATTTCCACGAATTTTTGTGATATTCGATGAAAAACTGCAGAAATGCCGGTCCGGGAGCGAAGAAGTTTCTATTATTTTTTTCAGTTTTTCCATCTATCCGGGACAGGCGTTTCTAAAATACTTACTCAAATGGGTCACGAGTTGGCAATATTGAAGAACAGCATAAGTAGAGCATGTCCACGAATTTCAGTGATATTCGATGAAAAACTGCGGAAATGACGGTCCGGGAGCGATGAAGTTTCTATTATTTTTTTTCAGTTTTTCCATCTATCCCGGACCGGCGTTTCTAAAATACTTACTCAAATGGGTCACGAGTTGGCAATATTGAAGAACAACATTAGTAGAACTTTACCATGAATTTTTGTGGTATTTGATGAAAAACTGCGAAAATTCCGGTCCGGAAGCGAAGAAGTTTCTATTATTTTTTCAGGTTTCTCGTCTATCCCGGACCGGAATTTTCGCAGTTTTTCATTAAATATCACAAAAATTCATGGTAAAGTTCTACTAATGTTGTTCTTCAATATTGCCAACTCGTGACCCATTTGAGTAAGTATTTTAGAAACGCCGGTCCGGGATAGATGGAAAAACTGAAAAAAAATAATAGAAACTTCTTCGCTCCCGGACCGTCATTTCCGCAGTTTTTCATCGAATATCACTGAAATTCGTGGAAATGTTCTACTAATGTTGTTCTTCAATATTGCCAATTTGTGACCCATTTGAGTAAGTATTTTAGAAACGCCGGTCCGGGATAGATGGGAAAACTGAAAACCGGCATTTCCGCAGTTTTTCAACCAATATCACAAAAATTCGTGGACATACTCTACTAATGCTGCTCTTCAATATTGCCAACTCGTGACCCATTTGAGTAAGTATTTTAGAAACGCCGGTCCGGGATAGACGGAAAAACTGAAAGAAATAATAGAAACTTCTTCGCTCCCGGACCGGCATTTCCGCAGATTTTCATCAAATATCACAAAAATTCGTGGAAATGTTCTACTAATGTTATTCTTCAATATTGCCAACTCGTGACCCATTTGAGTAAGTATTTTAGAAACGCCGGTCCGGGATAGATGGAAAAACTGAAAACCGGCATTTCCGCAGTTTTTCATCGAATATCAATGAAATTCGTGGACATGCTCTACTAATGCGTTTCTTCAATATTGCCAACTCGCGACCCATTTGAGTAAGTTCCCGGACCGGCGTTTGAACAGCTTTTCATTGAATTCCATAATTTTTTGGCAAAATATAACCAAGTCTCTGTTTATGATATCTGCAAAATTTCAAGCCATTCTGTGCATCTTTGTTTAACAATCCGAAGCTCCATATATATACATTAGACCGTATCACCTTACAGGCACACAAAAAAAATTTATCCGTACACCAGCTTATATGAAACATTGTTCCAAGGACATTTAAAAAAATTTTTTAAAACAATTTTTTTGCCGAACGTAGGGGTCGTCTTTTTAGTTTTTTCGTTATATCTTCCATATTAACAGTCCGATCTTTTTTTGAAATGTCCTTGGAACAATGTTTCATATTCGCTGGTGTACAGATAACTTTTTTTTTGTGATACGGTCTAATATACATATATGAAAAAGTTACTGTTTTTGGTCTTTCCCGGACCGGCGTATCCGCAGTTGTTAAGCAAACGTCACAAAAATTCGTGGAAATGTTGTACTAAAGTCGTTCTTCAATACTGCTGACTCGCGATATATTTGAGTAAGTAGTTTAGAAACGCCGGTCCGGGATAGACCGGATAATTGAATAATTTCGTACAAATGTATGATAATAATATAAATTTTTTCTTTCCCGGACCGGCGTTTGAACAGCGTTCCATCAAATGACATTTGGAGAATACAACGAAGTCTCTGTTTATAATCTGTACAAAATTTCAAGCCGTTCTGTGCATCTTTGCTTAACAAACCGAAGAAAAAAATCGATTTTTTATTTCCCGGTAATACCGGGAAAATTCTATTTCCCGGGATTCCCGGGATGATTTCACGCATTCTGGTATCTCCCATACAAAATTACCTATATTTGGTAAATTTATCTTAAAATAGGAGGCAAAACCTCAAGAGCCTTCAAGTATATACTACTTGAACTAAAAAGAGAAAGAAAGAAAGAAGGGCTGAAAATCATTTGACATTCCTTACTCTGAGAAACGTAAACAATAGAGAGAGTAAACGAAAAGTAAATTGGCAAAGCCCGGCAATGCCTTGCTATTGCATATTAACTTGTAATATATTTCACATTTAGGTCTACAAAGTACTTTAAAACGGTACTTAAGCCCGACAATAATATGTTGAATTTATTAAATTATGTAACTAATTTCAAGTAACTCCTTAACATGGAAGTTAACTAATTATGTTTTATTGTTTTAAATTCTAAATATGATAGGCTCTATGACGATAGTAAAAGGTTCATCATCAAAGTCATATCTATAGTTTCGACATATAGATTAATTGTTGTCTGTATGTAGGGAGAAAAGCCACTTCTTTCACAAATCGGAAACAGAAATTCCTCTAAAGATCAAAATTTAATACTATATTTATCTGTAGTAGCGGGAACCGTCTGTATACTAACTATGTCTTTGGGCGTAAAAATCACTTCTGTTATGCCTTCTCTTCCTATTGACCACAAATGAAAATTTCGTTTGAAGCTTCATGTTTTAAGCCATAAAAACCTTCTTTGCCATGTCTTCTTCTCATACGGACCAAGAATATACTCGAATACTCTCTATATATTGTACTCGTATTACCATTTTTTGAGATAATTCGGTCACCAACGTTTGGCTTAACAAAGTGATGATATTACGCGCTGCATGGCATATTACGCCGTCGTGTTGGAACCATTTCTCCTTCAAATAATGTGCAATGACATGATAAATAAAAAAAATCAATTGATCGTCCACTTGCTCTAGTTCTTCTACCAGTTGGATTTTATATGAATGTAGACCAAGATCTTTCCTCAGCATTTGCAGAGACCGAGTTGCTGAGAACGGTGTTGGTTCGATAAATTCGAGTCCCCTGTCACACTTACGTCTACAGCGTCGATGGCTTCTATTAGCTGCTCAGATGGATGATTATATACACCCTAAACTTCACAAAGGGCTCCATAAGTTTGGCGAACAGAACGCGCATTTTATCTATAGGATTTATTACCGATTCGCTCTCCTGAAAGGTAATTAAAAAATTCATATCTGTAAAGTAAATTAAAAACAAATCACTGTTTTAGGCTGCGTGTGTCCTTAATTGCCTGGTGTACGGACCATTATTTGATACAGTTAAAAAGTTAAATATTGAAGTGCGTGGGCAGAGCCTCGGCACTTTTACTTATTAAGTTCCAAATAGCCTGTTCATTAGCAACTTTTTTAACAATGAGCAACTATTGAAACCTTCGGACCTATGGACCCCGGCTCTAATTTGTACCTACTATTTCGATGCTTGGAGACCAAGACGAAGAGAATGGTATATTTTTGACATTGTTTTCTGTATGCCAACACTGAGAGGCCATAGCTTTTTAACCAATACATAGATTTGCTTCTGTAATACTTCATTTCTTTTGTTGGGAAGTCAGTTTTACGCAGTTTTCGGTTTGTGCTCATTTAAAAACAAAAAAATCTCTATCTGAAATCTTCCTGCTTCCCAACGCGAGCTAGGAATTGATTTTAGACACAAATTTTATTGGTGAAATTTTCTAACAATTCATCGTAGATTCCGATTTTGGTTACGATTTTTGCATATGTCTAGGCGAACTGCAATATACTGTGGAATTTTTACAGTTATAACTACTTATTTTAAAAGGGTGTAGCACAGCCCACTTCCACTCTTACTATAATTCATACTGCAACAATAACATATGTAACAAATTACATCTTCATACCTCTGATAGTTCATGAGAATATAGCCTTTTTTACTTTCAAGTTGTATGGGCGGTGCCACGCTCCTTTATCCAATCACAACCAATTATAGCCAGGGACTATCAACAGGTCAACAGTACCACTTGATTTTTGAAAAAGGGGCGAGGCACCGCCTTCTTCCTACCTGGCTGTGATTAATACTGCTCCAACAACATATATACCAAATCTCATCTTCATACCCCTGATAGTTCATGAGATATAGCCCTTTTTATTTTCAAATTGTATGGGCGGTGCCACGCCCCTTTATCCAATCACAACCTATTATAGCCAGGGACTATCAACAGGTCAACAGTACCACTTGGTAAAATTTTCGTATCAATCGGTCTATTAGAAAAGCCGTTAGAGCGATTTTTGAAAAGGGGGCGTGGCACCCCCCACTTTCACTCTGGCTGTAATTAATATTTCTCCAACAACATATATACCAAATCTCATCTTCATACCCCTGATAGTTCATGAGATATAGCCCTTTTTATTTTCAAATTGTATGGGCGGTGCCACGCCCCTTTATCCAATCACAACCTATTATAGCCAGGGACTATCAACAGGTCAACAGTACCACTTGGTAAAATTTTCGTATCAATCGGTCTATTAGAAAAGCCGTTAGAGCGATTTTTGAAAAGGGGGCGTGGCACCCCCTACTTTCACTCTGGCTGTAATTAATATTTCTCCAACAACATATATACCAAATCTCATCTTCATACCCCTGATAGTTCATGAGATATAGCCCTTTTTATTTTCAAGTTGTATGGGCGCACAGTGGGGAAAAAAAAGTTTTTTTGGACATTTGAAAGTTTAAGCCGCAATTCTTGACCGATTTTAAAAATTCTTTTTTTGTATTATTGGAAACATAATTGCGCACAGAATGTACGTTTTTTTTATTCTGAATTCCTTTCCGTTATTTTTATTAACATTTATCAAAGACGATGCAAAAATAATTGTTGACTTTAATGTTAAATATTTTTTGGACTACGTGTCCAAAAAATTACGAACTGACCTCAATTAATGTAAACATATGTTGCGAATTAAACTCAGCGAAAAAATAAGAGAAAATTTTTTTTGGCTCAAATGCAAGTAAATACGTGGAGGCACTATTTTCACACTTTAACTCGGTGTCCTGCTCATAATTATTGTCCGATTAAAACAAAACCTAACATAAAGCCTGGAAAAGTTTTAAGAAAATCGTCTGGAAAAAATAGGCCAAATCGGTGAAGGTCGCCATGCAATTTATTTGCATATGTACCAAAATAATGCAGTTTTAAATTCCAATAAAAAAAAAATTTTGTGGTTACAAGTAGGCTGAGTGGTGTGCTTTTCATTTTAAAAGACCAATACCTTAAAATGATACATCATCTGTCAAAATAAGGAAATTTCTTAAACGCATATACAAAATTCAAATATATTTGCAATATATAGGGCTTAAAATCGCAATATAAACATTTCATACGTATTAGTAGGCTTAATTATGTATGCCTCTTGATATTTTGATACATAAATAAAAATAAGAGGGTGTAACTAAAATTTTTCCAATTTCCTCTGGAAATATATCGATTTTTGGGTTAACTTCAGTAGTGAAATTTAAAAAGTGTCTAAACGTTTCACAAGTTTCCTTATTTTGACAGATGATGTAACATATTAAGTTATTAGTCTTTTTAAATCAAAAGTACACCACTTAGCCTACTTGTAAACCCAAAATGGTATTTTATCAGAGGTTTAAAACTGCATTATTTTGGTACATATGCAAAAAAATTGTATAGCGACCTTCACCGATTTGGCTTATTTTTTACAGACAACTTTCTTAAAACTTTTCCAGGCTATATGTTAGGTTTTGTTTTAATCGGACAATAAATATGAGCAGGACACCGAGTTAAAGTGTGAAAATAGTGCCTCAATATAATTACTTGCAGTTGAGCCATTTTTATTTTTTTACAGAGTTTAATTTAAAACATATATTCACACTAATTGAGGTCAGTTCGTAATTTTTAGGACACGTAGTCCAAAAAATATTTAACATTAAAGTCAAAAATTATTTTTGCATCGTCTTAGATAAATGTTAAAAAAATAACGGTAAGGAATTCAGAATAATAAAAAACGTACATCCTGTTCGCAATTTTGTTTCCAATAATACAAAAAAAGAATTTTGAAAATCGGTCCAGAATTGCGGCCTAAAATTTCAAATCTCCAAAAAAACTTTTTTTTCCCCACTGTGGGGCGGTGCAAAGCTCCTTTTTCCAATCACAACCTATTATAGCCAGGGACTATCAACAGGTCAACAGTACCACTTGGTAATTTTCGTATCAATCTGTCTATTGGAAAAGCCTGCAGAGCGATTTTTGAAAAGGCTGTAATTAATACTGCTTCAACAACATATATACGAAATCTCTATCTTCTTATAGTTCATGAGATACAGCCCTTTTGATTTTAAAGTTGTATGGGCGGTGCCACGGCCCTTTGTCCAATTGGACCGAAATCTAAATCTAAACCACCAGGGGCGCCACCTTAACGCAAAAAAAATTATGCAAATCGGTCCAGCCGTTTAGGAGGAGTTTAGTCACAACACACGTACAGTAGAATTTTATATATATAGATAGATTATTTTATATATATAGATTATTTTATATAAACTATATCGCTTTTCTAATTGATATTAAAAAACAACTTTTGTGACCCCTCCCTTATTGATCCAAGAATCATTCGGGATAAAACAATCCCGTTTTATGAGGATGGAATATATCATGGCATCCCTAATTCTTGCTTACATACAATTCATAAGGCTCTGCAAATAATGAACGAAACATATTTATTGAGCAGTAGTTATTCCCAAAACAGATACCGAGGACCTTTGGTATATTCTAACTGTAAATTGTATTGAAAATGTAAGTAAATTATATTCATGAAAAATAGAATAATTATGTAACTTTTTAAAAATTTCTCAAATCATTTTTACGATTAATATTGCGTAGCGCATCAAATTGTTATCGATAAGGCGAATTGATTTCAATAGTGTAACAAATTTTCTTTGGTTCGAAAGCAAAGTAAAAGTTGTAAGTAGGGGTTTCGTTTGCCCGTTATTTATTTTTCCCCAGAAACCTAAATCTATGTCACATGAATTAAAAAGTAAAAATCGTTACGATATTTTATTTAATATTTATTACTATTAAAAAGACAAATATGTTCGATAGGGTCGCCATATGTTGTATCGTCATTTGGTAAACGCTCGAAACTAGGCCCATTTCGTTATTCATGGTTAATGAAGAGCTACATTTAGCTTATTGGTCATTTTTGAATCCGACCAATATTGCAGTTTTTGAGTTTTTGATTTTTAAAAATATATTATTTTTTTGTTTATGGATAAAAATTTATACTTTAAAAGTAACATTTACATATTTTTCTTGCGATCTTTACGAATTAGAACGAAGTACAAAAATCTAAAATTTACGTCGGAGTCAAAAATAACCAATAGGCAAAATGTATCCCTTAAAAGTTAAAACATTAGTTAAGTTTTTGAAAATTAATGCATATATAAATGCTGCATACAGAGCGAAACTGCAGCCAATGGCAACGCGATCTATTCGTGAATGGGACAGAGAGAAGAGACGAGAGTCAACTCGTCTCTTTAGACGGAAAAAGAAAGTTAAAGAAGATTTAGAATTGCTCCGAAGTAGAGGGAAAGCACGAAAATTCTACCAGAGAGTTAAGGCGAGAATGCGTGGAACACTGTTGCCCTGCCGCAAGGACAGCAATGCCAATTAGTGACTGACCCGGAAAACGATCTGAAGATATGGAGAGAACATATCAGAAATCTACTGAATGTGTCCATCTCCAGAAGACCCCGCTCCAATCCATGACGATGGCATTAACTGTCCACCTCAGAGCCAGAGCAATATCCCGCCATAAAAATAACAAAGCTCCGTTGGAGGCTGAATTGTTTAAGGCCGGTGGGGAGGAGCTGATAAGGATCATGCATCAGCTCATGGAGAACAACAGGCTAGAGGAGAGCATGCCCGGGGATTGGAGTCTCATTCTGTTATGTCCCATATACAAGAAAGGAGATCGTAGTGAGTGTAAGAACTACCGTGGAATAAGCCTATTACCAATTGCGTAAAATGTCCTTTCTATCATATTGTGTGAACATCTAAAGCCAATTGTAGAAAAACAAATTTAACTTTATCAGTGCGTCTTTAAGCCTGGTAAATCAAATATTCACTCTACGACAAATCGTGGCTACGATTACAAAGCAGCCGACGACTCTCCGATAAGGAGTAAATTATTTAAAGCCATGTCTGAGTTTGGTATTCCTGCAAAGCTAATTTGACATTCCAGATGTACCTTAGGAAACACCAAAACCTTGGTTAAGATTAGTAAGGATCACTTTGAACTATTCAACACGGATAGAAGTCTCAGGCAGGGTGATATCTGGTAGTGTACACTAGACCGGGTCGGTCCCCATACAAAATTTTTCTTTCTCCAAAGTCGAGGGCAAATATTAAAGATCACCTCGAGACAACTTAAAAAAAAAATTTTTTTTCCTCCCACACCCCCCGGAAAAACAGCCAAAATCTTTTTTTTATCACTGCTTTTTTGTTTGTGGCTCAATCGTAACATACAAGGCATGGTGTATTATATCGACGAGTACTACATTTGTCCTATAGATGTCGCTGACATACGACATCATCTTGTAATGATGGCCTCAGTTAGAGCAATTTCTACCCCTAAAATTAAAAAATATTTTTTCCTAGGATTAAAGCTCTTTAAAAACCACGAACATTTTGCTTTGGAAGTATACAGTTTTATTAAAAAACAAAAAAGTTACGTATGAATAGATGTATTTACAGCATCCTCACTAATCTGTTTTTCTGTTGTTTGCATTATTATCGAAAATTATTGCATACTTCTTAGCGATATCGAAAAAATTTAAATATAAGTTAATGCATACTTTTTAGCGCAAACAGTGTTTTCAAACATGCGGATGAAGGTATTCAGCTGCTCCACAATGGAGGTATTAATAATAAAATATAGACATAATTTTGCACTTGTATTCTTCCCATGCAATTTGCAAAACTGAAAAGTTGTGCGAAATGTAAGTATATCAGCGCTTGGAATTACTAATCAAAATGAAAAATTTTTGCAAAACTAGATAGTCGTGACGGATCTTGAGTCGCGCCAATATTTGCTGTAATTACATACATATCTTTGCTCTTTTTGGGATTTTATTTGTAATAAAAATTATATTAAAAATGAATTATCTCAAGAAAATATTTAAACTTTTTTTCGATGTCGTTAAGACTTATGCAACAATTTGAGCTATGGAATCATATTTATAAAAATTTTCCGTCAGCGCTATAAAGTATGCAATAATTTTCTGTAATAATGCAAACAACAGGAAAAAATATTAATGTTGATGCTGTAAATACATCTTTTCATACGTAACTTTTTTGTTTTTGAATTAAACTGTATACTTCCAAAGAAAAATGTTCTTGGTTTTGAAAGGGCCTTAATCCCAGGAAAAAATATTTTTAAATTTTAGGGGTAGAAATTGCTCTAAATAGGGCCATCATTACAAGATGATGTCGTATGTCAGAGACATCTATAGGACAAATGTAGTACTCATCGAGGCCTGTATGTTACGATTGAGCCACAAACAAAAAAGCAGTGATAAAAAAACGATTTTGGCTGTTTTTCCGGGGGGTGTGACCCGGTCTAGTGTACACTATTTAATATAGTTACTGAGAAGGCGAAGCGAAAGGCTGGGATCATCATGTCTGGCACCATATTCCACAGGAGCCACATGCCACTAGCCTATGTCGATGATATACACATCATTGGCCGAAATCTGCGGGATATGACTGCAGTTTTCGCATCACTGAAAAGGAGTCGGCAAAAATGGGTTCAGCCGTCAACGAGGACAAAACAAAAATAATGATTTCAACGACCAAAGAACGTTGACAATTATTATTTAATTCCTTTGCTTTTTGTGTTCGCTTAATTCAAAATGTTTATACTTTTGACTGTTTCGAGTTTCTATGGTATATTTTTATTTTAAATGAGTTCCGGCAAATTAAAAAAAAAACAATTATAGTAAGAAATAAGCAATTCGGAACCGAGTAGCCAACTCAGTATATTACTGAGTATATACAAAAAAACAGATATTTCAGGACATTTATTTTCTGTTCGTCAAAATGACCGATGAAATATACAAGTGTGGTACTATAATTGCTTCCTATAAAGTTCGTAGCTTTTAGTACTTTCTTTACAATCTGCAATTGCACAATATAAAACAACATCCATTTTTATGAATAATATTTCATCTCAATGGAAGTGTGCGTTCCTACGCCGAATCTTAAAATTGCCTTCTGGTCAGTAGTTCCCGAGAATTGTCGGACGCCAACACCTAATGGCAAGTATTATGTATTTTTGTACCGAGTACCCATCGCAGTCTATTTTATTGCGTACAAATAGATATATTAGTATATATGAATGCTTCACTTGCCAAAAATATTAACTCCACTTAACAAAAAGTTGATTTTTTTTAAAACTGCTGTTAAATTATAAAGTCTAATAAATGATGTAAACAATTTAGCGATGTAAGAAAAGTTCACTCGTGTTAGTTTTTTATCATTGGATACATTTTTCATTTAACATCGAAAATATGGGATCTGTGATGATTCGGAATTAAATTAAAAAATAAAAAAGTCTGAAGTCACTCTAAAGGCGTTAATCACAAAATAACATAGTATAACCGAACATAAGTTGCCGTCTCATCGTTATACAGTTTAAAGTCAAAAAATAATTTGTTATCGACTTTGACAAATTATAAAAAAATAACGGCAAGGAATTTAGAATAAAAAAGTACGTAATGTGCAAAATTAAGTTTTCTTTATTATAAAAGAAGAAAAAGTTTTTCAAATCGATCAAGAATTGTGGCCAAACTTTTAAATGTAAAAAACAACTTTTTTCCCCACTATGTGTCGTGACTAACACAGCCATAAGATGCTTTTAAAGCGGCTTCCGCTTGTTTTTGTAAGCATTACGTATGTAATCATACCATCGTTACCAGGAACAGTACTTACTCGTCAACATACTCGCAATGCGTTGAGTGACTAATTTAACATGGGGATGCCATAGGGGGTATACAATCGCCACCCTCTCGTTTACCACCCATTGACGAAAACGGTATCGGAAACTTTCGTCGATACCGATTATATGATGAAATAGATGAGGTGGTGTGAACTAGTTCGTTAATAATATACTACTACAGGATGGAAAATTTGAAAGGACTTGGGAATTGATCTAGTACATGGTATAAGTCTGGTCGAGTACAATATGAATCTGTATACCAAATTTCCCAAACACCCTTAAAATCTTGACATACGAGTCAAAACCCGGTTTTTCGGGGGTTTTTCACATTTGAGCTGATAATTCAGTCAGTTCTGAATCAATTTTTGATTCGTTAACGGGTTTTGAAAGAAGAATCTTAGGCCTTTTCATATATATATATATATATTAATATACAGTTAACTTCTTATAATGTGATGAAATAGATAATGAGGTGGTGTGAACTAGTTCATTAATAATATACTACAACAGAATGGAAAATTTGAAAGGACTTGGTAATTGACCTAGTACATGGCATAAGGCTGTCGAGTACAATATAAATCTGTATACCTAATTTCCGAAACACCCTTAAAATCTCGGTTTTCGGGTTTATTCTCTCATATGAACTGATAACTCAGATAGTTCTGAATCAATTTTTGATTCGTTCATATATATATAAGTATACAGATAACTTCCTATAACTGTCTGGCTTTGCCTCAATATGCAAACTTTATGAATTTTTTTAAGTTTGAAGAAGTTTTTAGCCACAATTTTATTAGAATACCCTAATGTTTGCATTGTTATTTAGAAAGTGCGTGCTTTAACAAGTGTTTGCATATTTCTTTGTAAAAATCGTTACGTTTTTCATGGTTTTGAGGAACGCTAATTTCATACCCCATACTAAAAAAAACACTTTGCAGTCCAACACGATAAACTTCTAACACAATTGTTGACTATGGGGAATGAAAATTCTCGAACACATCGGACAATAGCGGGACTTTAAAAAGAGAAGAGAAAAGAATTTGTAAAAATACGTCTGTTTATTTTACTAGACCCTAGTAAAGCAATCAATCGTCAATCGACGCAAAGCTTGCTTACATTGGGTTAATGAAATAAGTACAAACGCTGTTAACCCACTTAGCGCCACCGTCCTTTTAAAAGGACATCTGACAAATGAGTGAAATTCGCCGTTATGCACATGCTTTTCTGAAAATATTTTTTTATATTATTATTGTTTATGCTTTGTTATGTAACTTCGCAGCTCGAAAGTGTCAATTGATGATTACAGTTTCGCATGTTTTAATTGTTTATTGGGTGCTTTCAAAAAAAGTAATTTTTTGCAATAGTACTCTATGGAAAAAAAAATTAATTTAATCATTTACATCAGGTTAATTGTTTTTTATTTTGTTTAAATATTAGTATGAGAAGCATCTAAGTTAAACAACAATAAAATGGAAAGCATGTTTAATGCTGAATTGCAGCAAAAGGTGCCTTGGCCTTTTTAACGGACACCCGATTTTGGGATAACTATAGGTTTTAGGAAAAAAAGTCATATTATAAAAAATAACTACAAAGCCATGAAAATTAAAAATCCGAAAAAAAATTAACTTTTCAAGAAAAAAAAAATTGCGGCGCTATCTAGGTTAAACGAAACCGTTAATGATGTATACTATGAAAAGTATCAGTTGTCTCATTTATATTATACAAGTGTATAAATGAGTAAGTACTGAGTGTTATAATACAGAAAAGACGACTAATGCAGTTTTGACGAACAAGCGGGCTGTTACACATTATTTATCAACGAATTGTTATTGTTATAGCCTTTTCATAGCCTTTTTACACCGGAACGCATTTAACATATTTATGCGTTAATCCGCATCTTTGAAATATGCGGCCCAAATGCTAAAATTTTTACATGTATTTTGTTGTTGGAAAGATGTTAACATATTTTCGCATCCACGAAAGATGCGGAAAAATACACTGAGTTGTACTCTGAAATTTGGAATTTAAGCGATTTTTTTCAGTAATTTTGATCCGCAAACCACCATTTTCGATGTTTGTTTACAATTATCGGAAAAATTGCCAAACAACATGGACGGACAAAAAATTTACATTTTTGCCAAAATATTAATAAATGGTTATTCCAATTAGTTAAAACTATTCGCGCTTCGTGGAATACAGCCTCCGTAACAATGTTAATAGGTTTGTGGCAGGAAAATATTGCAGTTTTGCAAGGCAAATGGAAAAATGTGTGAGCTAGACAACAGCTGACAATATGCGAAACTGCAGTGTAAAACCACTTTTTAGCATTCCGCATCTTGAGCTGAAGATGCGGAATGCTAAAGAGTGGTTTTACACTGCAGTTTCGCAAGATGCGGAATGCTTTTTTGGTGTAAAAAGGGTATTACACCAAACAAGCATTCCGCATCTTGAGCTGGTTTTACACCGCAGTTTCGCATATTGTCAGCTGTTGTCTAGCTCACACTTTTTTCCATTTGCCTTGTAAAACTGCAATATTTTCCTGCCACACACCTATTAACATTGTTACGGAGGCAGTATTCCACGAAGCGCGAATAGTTTTAACTTATTGGAATAACCATTTATTAATATTTTGGCAACAATTTAAATTTTTTGTCCGTCCATGTTGTTTGTCATTTTTTCAGATAAATGTAAACAAACGACGAAAAAGGTGGTTGCCGGATCAACATTACTGAGAAAAATCGCTTAAATTCCAATTTTCAGAGTACAACTCAGTGTATTTTTCCGCATCTTTCATGGATGCGAAAATATGTTAACATCTTTCCAACAACAAAATACATGTAAAAATTTTAGCATTTTGGCCGCATCCATCAAAGATGCGGATTAACGCGGAAATATGTTAAACGCGTTCCGGTGTAAAAATGCTATTAGACAGAAACACAGCGAAACTATTAGAAATGACTTTTGTACTTATTTCAGTAAAATTGGGAATATTAACTAATAATTGACATTTACAATTTTTTTTTCACAAAAACTTTCCGTAATTGGACGTTTCGTGTATCAACGTCACAAAGCGAACTGAATTTTTATATAAAGTATGACAGAAACGCTTTTAGAGATTATCTTGGTATGTGACAGACATCAGAAAATCAAAAATTTTTGAAAACCAACATACATATGTGACATGCATACTACTAAGTCTTTTTTGGTCTGTCATTACACATGTCAAACTACATGTGTGCCTGTGTATTTGCCGCTTAACTTTCATTAACATCTGGTTCATTTGCAATGTCACGAAAATACTATTCTAGTAAATTTACATCGACTCTGCGCAATTTATGCCAAAAATAAATTGTGTCAGCCCTATCTCACAATAGATCAATCTCTTTAAATTAACTTTTGTTTTTGCGTTATTCCAGTTGCCCTCTTTATGAATAACTCCAAAAGACAAAGCATAAAATTAATTTAGTTTTGCCACGTAAGTAACTTGCAAGTGAAAGTCGCAAATAAAACGAACATTTTTAAAAAAGATCACTTGACCAAGGGAATGGTCAACATTGTAAATAAAGGCATTGGCAATTATTTGTGAAAATTTTAACACGCCTATTACGTATATTTTATTAAATTAATGTAATGTATTTGCTTTAGTATTGTAGCCTTTTTACACCAAAAAAAAGAATTTCGCATTTTGAGCTGAATATGCGAAATGCTAAGAAATGGTTTTACAATGCAGTTTCGCAGGTTGTCAGCTGTTGTCTAACTCACACATTTCCCCATTTGCCTTGTAAAGCGACAATATTTTCCTGCCACAAATCTATCAACATTGCTTCGGAGGCAGTCTTCCTAGAATTGCAAATGCTTTTAACTAATTGTAATAATCATTAATTAATTTTGGGCAAAAATGTTTATTTTCTGTCCGTTCATGTTGTTTGGCATTTCTCCCGATAAATGTAAACAAACAAGGAAAATGGTGGTTGCCGGATCAACATTATTGAGAAAAATCGCATAAATTTAGCTATTTTAGAGTACAACTTTTTAAGCCAGAATTGGGCTTTATCCGTCCCTTGAATCTCCTCCGATTTCCCCGCGAATGGTAACCCTATACCAGGTTTATCCTCGTTAAACTTTCCTCTTTTTGGCTCAATGTATTTAGTTGAGTGAATCTTGTTTTAACAGATATTGTTGAATTAAGGCCGCCTTTCGTCATTATTATCGTTACCCTTTATGTATTTTGATATTCGTAAAATAGAGCTCTGCGGTAAAAGGTAACATTCTCCCAATAAAACCCTAAGGCACTTGAACTCAATAAAACTTTTATTCCTCCTGTGTTTTACTTTTCTATATTCGATTCCCCATCCAAAATCCTTTACCTGCGCAAACATTTTTTCTATCAAAACTGATAAAATCCATCGGATTACTTGGATACTGGACTATCAATATCAGCGGCTCCAGGTTAAGTTAGGTTACTTCGGCAGCCACGTTGAACACAGCTCACTTGAGTCCTAGTATGAGTCCCGTTGTGATACTATTTTAAGATTTTCGCACCAAATGTTCCTATTCTGTTCGGTCAATGTCGCTGTCAAGCCATTTCGCTGCTCTGTTGAAGGCATGGATGTTCCGAAGATCACCTACTGAGAGACAGGTATTGTCTAGAAGTGTCCGATGACCAAGCTTTTCGTATCTCAGGTCACCAAAAGCAGGGCAGTGACATAGAAGATGCTCCGTGGTCTCCTCTTCTTCCTCATCATTGCAGCTTCTACAAAAATCGTTGTAGGGTAGTTTCAGCCTCTTAGCGTGTTTACCAGCCGGCCAGTGACTAGTTATTACAGATATGATGTTCCTCAAGTGGACTCTGGACAAAAAAAAAACTTAATATCCCTTTACACCCCATGAATGAGGTATGTGATAGCTTCTCGCGTTGTGAATTAACACGCTTTCTATTTTTAGATTCACAACTAACGGCATCTACTTGTTTATCGACGAATGCAAACGTCACTGTTTGAGAAGCTCTTACAAGACACGCTGATTGACTTGACACTAATACTGCGAAGTTGCTGTCGACAACATTCGAGGGGAGCCGACAATGAAAGAAAAATTTATTTCTGTTTTTTTTTTTCTTTTTAAGATGACTGGAGCCAGGAGTTGAACCTGTGATCTCCCGCATGGTAGTCGCGTGTTCTAACCACTATGCCACGGCCGGTCTGGACAAGTTCAGCACAAATTGTGTCCTCTGTATATCCATTGTAGGCCAAATTTGTTTGGTCGCCGTGCAAGTGGGTTCTCTCACCCATCTCTCCTTAGCGATGAGGTTCATTTTCCCCGTAACGAGCTGTTTCCCCCTTGTGAGAGGGATCCCAATGAGACCATAAACTTCGCCAGAGTTCACGGTTGAGGCGGTCCTTGCCAACGTAACGGTTCTTTGGTTACCATATATGTCCCCAAGTCTCTATCTCTTCAAGAGACGACCGGCATTCTCGAACATTTCTTGAAGTAGTGTACATGTTATCCAGAGATCAGCCCGCTCTTTCCTTTAATTTCGAACCGTCCCACAGAGGGGTAAATTCACGATCTGGGCGGCCAAAATTCGATTTCTCAAAAACCAATGTTTTTAATAATTTCGGATTGTAGGGTAAAGAGAACAGAATGCTTAAATAGATTCTGTTTTTTTCATTCCATTTTGCTTGCTCGTTTTTTACACGCTGTCAAAGTTTCATGTTGCTAAATGTGCATTTTCTATTTTGGTGCGTTAAGGTAAAGCAACAATTTTAGCAAACTATAGGAAGGCGTGTGTTTAGTTTAAACATTAAAGTAAAATGGAAAATTATAAAGCTGGTTAATATTATTTAATCCACTGAGCTAAATAAAATTATAATTCAAATTTCTACTAGTAGAGCAGCATTGAAAAATATGGTATTTTTGTTAATTTCAATGGGTACCAAAATCGAGATATGGACAAAAAGTTATGCGTCACTACTTTTCACCGCTTCAATATGTGATTAAATATAATTTTTAACATCGTATTGTTCAGATGGAAAAATAAAATTTTGCGGATTTGTGTTTTAGGGCCATTTACCTACAGCGGAAGAATAGACCATAATTTCTGCGGTCTTACTGAACCACTTTAGTTAACATACTAGATGTCCTATATCTTTATGAATTTATAGTTAGAGGGTATCCAGTAGAGATGGGCGCGTGAGCTCACGTTCTCACGAACGCTCACGCGATTGAAATTGTCACTCACGCACGCTCACGCACGAAAAATTTTTCGCTAGTCACGTTCACGCACGAACACGTGAGTAAATTTTGTACTTACGCACATTTACGTGAGCGTGAATCACGCCAGATAAAAATTAAAAAAATTGTATATGTTTCTTTAATTACGCTATGCAACAAATGAAGACTTTTTGCAAAATACAACAACTTGACAGTAAAGGTTAGATTCTACTATCGAAGGGTAATAAAACGGCTCCACGAAAAGCCCCCCAATGAAATAACACCCAGGAAATAACCCCCAATGAAATAAACATAGGAAATAACACCCAAAAACAATGAATGAAATAACATCAAAAAATAAACAAAATAAACCCCAAAGCGAAAACGAAACAACCCCCAATTTTTGGGAGTTATTTCATATGAATGAAAATGAAATAACACCCAATGAAATAAACCCCATCAGTAACAAAAATGAAATTATGCCCAAAATTCATAAAAGAGTCAGTTTCACCAAGGATTTCATGGTCAATATGGACCAAGAGCAAAGTCGCAAAATTATTGAAATGAATCGTGTGGATCTCAGATCTTTGTAGCCTGCTCTACTTTTGCAGTTCGGAAGACAGTTTGTATTTTACGTTTGGCCTTTACACAACCACCTCCACTGTTCACAAGCAAATCAAACTTTCTGCCTGAATTGAATTCCTACTTCTGAAGAACGGCTCCACGAAAAGCCCCCCAATGAAATAACGCCCAGGAAATAACCCCCAATGGAATAAACCCCAAAAAATTGGAAATAATACCCAAAAACAGTAAAAGAAATAACATCGAAAAATAAATGAAATTAACCCCAAAAAGAAAACGAAACAACCCCCAATATTTGGGAGTTATTTCATATGAAGTAACACCCAATGATGAAAATGAAATAACCCCCAATGAAATAAACTCCATCAGCAACAAAAATGAAATTATGCCCAAAATTCATAAAAGAGTCAGTTTGATCAAGGATTTCATGAAGTCAATATGGACCAACAGCAAAGTCGCAAAATTATTAAAATAAATCGTGTGGATCGTAGATCGTTGTAGCCCTGCTCTATTTTTGCAGTTCGGAAGACAATTTGCCTTTTACGTTTGGCCTTTACACAACCACCTCCAGTGTTCACAAGCAAATCAAACTCTCAGCTTTTATTGAATTCTTCCTTTTGAAGAACTCTTACAAATTAAAAAAAAAAAATTCCATTCTTAGTGTGTACTAATCGAATTCTCAAAATGAAAAAATGCTCGGTGCATTTTGTTAATTTTCTATCCGTCAATATGAACAAAAATGGACATATCTGTAAACATTCAAAAGATATTGTAATATATGCACAGGCTAAAATTTTTCTTGTAAAAGGCCTATTTAAAAATGAAATAACCCCCGAATAAAAAATGAAATTACACCCAAATTATTCACGATATGAAACAATTCCCAAATTTTAGAAATTTGTTGGGTGTTATTTCGTTGGAGATTATTTCATAATTTGAAAGCCCCAAATGAAGAATGAAATAATTCCTAAAGAAAACTGAAAAACGGACCAAAAAAATTGGGAGTTTTTTTCATATGAAATAACACCCAAAAATGTATGAAAAAAATTTGGGGAATATTTCATTTCTCGTTTGGGCGTTATTTCATTGGGGGGCTTTTCGTGGAGCCTGAAGAACTCTTACAAATTTAAAAAAAAATCCATTCTTAGATATCATTCTCAAAATGAAAAAATGCTCGTAGCATATTGTTGATTTCCGTCAATATGAACACAAATGGAAATATTTGTAAACATTCAAAAGATATTGTAATGTTATCACAGGCTAAAAGTTGTCTTGTAAAAGGCATATTATCTATATATATAAAAAATTGTTGCAAGTGTGTTGTGACTTTATAACTCACGAACGGCTGGACCGATTTGCATACATTTTTTTGTATGCGTTTGGGTGGCACCCCGGTTGGTTTATATTTACAATTCGGTCCAATTGGACAAAGGGGCGTGGCACCGCCCATACAACTTGAAAATCAAAAGGGCTGTATCTCATAAACTATCAGAGGTATGAAGATGAGATTTGGTATATATGTTGTTGGAGCAGTATTAATTACAGCCAAGGTGGAAGTGGGCGGTGCCACGCCCCCTTTTCAAAAATCGCTCTAACGGCTTTTCTAAAAGACCGATTGATACGAAAATTTTACTAAATTGTACTGTTGACCTGTTAATAGTCCCTGGCTATAATAGGTTGTGATTGGATAAAGGGGCGTGGCACCGCTGATACAACATGAAAATAAAAAATATTTTTTTTTGTCTATTTTTTATTTTTTCAACATTTTTCACAAGTAAGATATAAACTTATATATACCAAAATAAAGGTATCTAAATTATCTTTCAAACACATTTTACATCTTGAAAAAATGTTGAAAACTTTTCAATTTATCGAGGTTTGAAATCTAGGAAAACTAATTTTTGACTTTTAATACTATAAAAGAGATCCTTAATATAATAATTTTTCACACCAATAATTTTTTTGTCGTGGGATCGGATCCTTACGAAGAGAATTGTTTAGTTGTATGAACAAAAAGCACCAGAAAAAAATAATATAAAATTTTTTTCTCCATAACCTCATTTTTTGGATAAAATCTAAAATCTATTTCAGCGACCCCATACCCATCTTCAAAAAATCCCAAAAAATTTTCGAAATTCTTTTAGATCACAAGCTTTAATATTCCGCTTCAAGAGTTGCAAAATTTTTTTTGTGAAACGCCCTAGTGTACACATGAATCAACAAACAACTGTGTGAATGTGCTTTTTTGTGTTTATAACAGCATTAACGGAAAATATAAAAAGTGCCGCTGGCTAAATTTTCCAACAAACAGATTAAAATGCCAGACGATAAAATTAAACTAGAAAAATTACACGGGCGTGAAAAGTATAACACATGGAAAATACAAGCAAAATCGTATTAAATAATAGGTGGATATAAAAGTTGCATCGAAGCAGTGCCGGCCACATCTGCAACAGCCGCAGAATTAGAAAAAGACCAAAAGGCATTGTGTGATCTCACATAGAAGATTGCACAAATGCACATTCCGCATGTTCAAAATTGGAGAAAAGATTTGCTGATAGTGGTCTCGGTAGAAAAGTCGATTTAGTTAAAAGAGTCGGTCTAAACATCGATAACGAAATCTTAGCATCGCTTATGCTCGCAAATCTATCCGGCGAATATACCCCACTGGTATTGGCCGTCGAAGGTCCTAGGAAACATCTTTCGTCCGACGTGGTAAAAAATCTCCTACTACAAGAGGTAAAAATCGATAAAACCGAAGAAAATGCATTTTTCAATAAACAAAAATATAAAAATTCGCAGAAAAACACAAAACAACAATACAAAAAAAAGCTGAAATGTGATTACTGTAAACGCGATGGCCACGATATGTCACAATGCCGAAATAAAAAACGTGATGAACAAAAAAACAATAACAAAAATGAACAGCATTCATTGTACACTGCATTCATAACGCATGATACGCACAGTGCATCGTTTTTATCACATGGGACAAATGATTTTTATATTGACTCTGGCAGCACATCGCATATGACAAAAAATAAGATAATTTTGACAAATGCATGTGATTCCACAGAGGTAGATGTGGTTACCGCGAATAAAAGCAAAATGCGGATCAAATGTACCGGAGATATAAATCTCGATTTAATAACCGAAAACAAAAATACTTCGGCAATTCTAAAAAACGTTCAATATTCTCCCGATTTATGCGCGAACTTAGTTTCGGTTGGCCAATTGGCAAAAAAAGGTAAACGCATTGTATTCGAAGATGACTGGTGCAAAATAATAGACAAAAAAATGGAACAAACAATCGGTACAGCATCTTTAGTAAACAATCTGTATAAATTAAATTGTGAGGTTGATCTACCAAAATCATTTAGTGCTACGTTATGGCACCGCCGCCTCGGTCATATTTGTAATGATAGTTTAAATAATCCGGCCGTGGCATAGTGGTTAGAACACGCGACTACCATGCGGGAGATCGCAGGTTCAAACCTGGCTCCAGTCATCTTAAAAAGAAAAAAATAAATAAAATTTTCTTTCATTGTCGGCTTCCCTCGAATGTTGTTTGACAGCAACTTCGCAGTATTAAGCGTCGATTCAATCTTCGTGTCTAGTAAGAGCTTCTCAAAACAGTGACGTTCGCATTCGTCGATAAATAAGTAGGTGCCGTTAGTTGTGAATCGAAAAATAGAAAGCGTGTTAATTCACAACAACGCGAGAAGCTATCCCATACCTCATTCATGGGGTGCAAAGGGAAATTAAGTTTAAGTTAAGTTTAAATAATATAAAAAACGCAGTAACCACCATACACTTTTCCGACAATAAAAACAAAACCGAGAAATGCACCACTTGTATAATAGGCAAACAAACGCGCCAAATTTCGCGAAAAACCGGAACACGCGCAAAAAAACTTTTGCAGTTAGTCCACAGCGAAGTGTGCGGCCCAATATCCAAATCGGTGTCCGGTTATAGATATTTTGTGTCATTTGTCGATGATTACAGTCGAAAAGTATTCATAGCTCCAATAAAAAATAAATCGGAAGCTTTTAATGAATTCATCGCGCTTAAAACATATGCTGAAAAACAGTGCGCCGCAAAAATCCTAACTCTTTGTACAGACAACGGTGGCGAATACTGCGGTGGTAACTTCGAAAAATTTCTAAAAAATAATGTCATCGAACATCAGAAAACCGCGCCGTATACACCTGAGCAAAACGGTGTGTCGGAACGTTTCAATCGAGCACTCATCGAACGTGTGCGTTGTATGTTAATCGACGCAAATTTGCATCAACGTTTGTGGGCCGAAGCAGCTATAACAGCTGCTTATACGATCAACCGCACTCCATGCAGAGGTAATTCCATCACTCCTGAGGAAATGTGGTCGGGCAAAAAACCAGATCTGTCGATGTTACGTGTTTTTGGGTGCAAAGCCATGGTACACATAAAAAAACTCGACGTCAAATCCACCCAGGGTATATTGTTACAGCTCTGAGTCAAAGGCGTATCGGCTCTATAACGAAAGAACAAAAAAAATTATCATCAGCCTTGACGTCGTATTTATTGAAAACGAAAATGGTACGCAGGTAAATTCAAATGACAATTTCCGTCTTGTTTCATTGCACAGCACGGAGCCAGGTGAAAACGAGCCACTCAACATGCACAATAATGTTGTATATGTGGCGCTGGGGGGATTGGAGACTCGGCAAGAGTTCGCGGGAGAAATATGGGATAAAATAAAGAAAACACAATTGATTTGTAGGTTTGATAATTCGCAATATTTAATATATTTTTTGGATCACCTTAGGGTAGTATAGCGGGTATGGATTTATATTTCAAAAATGTTGCTTTATAGCGAGAACTATACGTTTATGGGTGAGTTATGTTCGCTTACTTCTTTGGTACTGACTAAATACTTGATAGCCAAGTATTTAGAAAGCGGTTCGTCTTCCAGGCAAACATACTGCTAGAATATTGTAAGAGTTTATAATGAGTAGGAGAGTAAAAGCTCTCGCTACAGTTAATATTAAAAATTCATGTATGCTTACAACTAAAAAAGGGTTTGGGCGTAAACATCCCGCCCCCCTTGCAGGAATGCAATAAAATTTAAAAAATACAAAAATCATTAAAGTATAAAAAATCATTAAACTCTCATATGTACTCTAATTCAAAGATAATCCAAAGGTAAGATACATTAGGAAAACATGGCAATTTAAGATATAATTATTTAATAATTATTGTCCCGAATGGAAATTAATAATAATAGTTGGTGAACGGTTTGTTGAGCTACCATGTTGTCCAATGTCGATGCTTTTTGTTTGGGCTTGCGCGACATGTGGTTGAAGGTTGTGATCTTTTTTGGACGTCGTTGCTTAGTTCCATGGAGCAAGGTGTGATGCTCTGCCTTGCAAATTTTACAACGCTCTCGGCTTTGGCAATCGCGTATACGGTGGGAGTGCGCCAGGCAATTGGAACAGTAAGCGAAAGAACGGACCACCTTCATTCGCTCTTTGACCGACAGTCGCCGAAATCGGTAGCATTTTCTTAAAGGATGGTTTTTGTTACAGTACCGACAATCCTTTGATTTCACGAAACGTTTAACTGATGTTGATGTTTGTATCCGGGAACGGTTGTCCGACGTAGCTGGAGGCTGGTTGCTATCTTCTTCTTTGCGTCGATTTTCACGAAGGCGCCTTGGTGGGGATGACATATTTAGCTGTGAAAAGGGAAATTAATAGTAATTAATTTTGATCTGGGTTAGGTAAAAGAACTAATTTGACTATAGGCCTAGTAAAAACGCCATTTCGAGTGCGCAATTCGACTGCTCGAACTTTACTATCTGATCCATGAAAACATTTTTCGACTCGACCTAACAACCATTGATTTGGAGGCAAATTATCTTGTCTTACGACGACCAGGTCTCCTACGGTAAAATCACGTTGTGGGTATTTCCATTTGGTTCTTTTGTGTAACTCCTTTAAATACTCTTCTTTCCAACGGGCAGCGAATTGGTGATGCAGAATCTTAAGCTTCTGCCATCTATTAGCATAACTTAGCGAGTATTGGGAAAAGTCTGGTTCAGCTGGCGACAACAAAGGGGATCCGATTAGAAAATGGCCAGGAGTTATGGCACAAATTTCGGATGGGTTTTCACTCATCGAACTTAGCGGTCTAGAGTTGAGGCAGGCTTCTATTCTAGACAGCATAGTGGCAAATTCTTCAAAAGTAAATTTTTGGGCAAAAACTAGCTTTTTAAGATGAGTTTTGAAACTCTTAACACCTGCCTCCCACAAACCTCCCATGTGGGGAGCGCCAGGTGGTATGAAATGCCACTCAATTGATTGAAAGGCGTATTGGGATAATATCTGTTGCCTTACTAACAGGAAGAATTGCGATTGGTCTTTAGCAATAATATTTGCAGCTCCAGCGAATGCCGTACCGTTATCCGAAAAAATGGCTTTTGGCGAGCCGCGACGTGGGAAAAAACGGGCAAACGCAGCCATGAAAGCCTGGGTTGAAATGTCGCTTGTCACCTCGAGATGAATAGCTTTCGTGGCAAGGCAAACAAATACTAAAACGTAGCCCTTGCTCATTCTACAACCACGGCCTGCATATGACTTGATGTCAAATGGGCCAGCAAAGTCAACCCCAGTGTTTGTAAAGGGTCGAGTTAGCTCGGTTCTCTCGGGGGGTAAGGCAGCCATTATCTGGTTGTGTCGCTTATGTTTCCGAATGACACATATTTTACAATTAAATATAGTCGTCCTAATTAATGTTTTTAATTTCGGAACCCAGAATTCTGCTCGCATTAATCTTAATAAAAGCGCGTTTTCGCCATGCAACGAAAATTTATGGATGGCCTCGAGGTATAATCTCGTAAACCTACCGGAATAAGGAAGTATTTTGGGGTACCTTTCGTCGTATGTTAATGTAGGGGATTTAGAAAGCCTTCCGTTAACTCGAAGAAACCCTTCAGAGTCGATAAAAGGGTTGAGAGATAACAAATCACTTTTGTGATTCAAATCAACTCCTTCTAAGAGAAGAGCGTATTCAGAAAAATGCTGTTTCTGACACTGTATAATGAGGCGTGACTTTACGAAGTCAATTTCCTCACGACTCAATTCAACGGACGAATATCTTACCGTGTTTCGGATTTCGGGATGAGATAGGCGGAAAAAGCGATATATGTAGCTTATGACTCGTAAAGCCCTAGGGAGATCGGAGAAACGAACCAAAATGTCTGGTTCGGATAAATTATTTAAGTTGGCTTTGATTGGTCGGAGTTCTTCGTAGGTATCTAAAGGAGGTGGAGACGACGGCCAATTTGAGCGATGAAGTTTCAACCAAGAAGGTCCATGCCACCATAATTGGTTGTCAATTAGTTCCTTGGCCGTGATACCACGTGTGACTACATCAGCAGGATTGTCCTGTGATGAAACGTGCGACCAATTCTCGCTACCGACCTTTTCTACAATAGATGCGACGCGGTTTGCGACAAATGTGTTCCATTGGCATGCGGGTTTTTGCAACCATGACAACACAATAGTTGAATCCGTCCATAGATACAGTTTGTGCTCTTGGAGATTCAATGGAACCAGTAGCGAAAATATCATTTTTGCCATAAGCTCCGCACCGCAAAGCTCTTTACGAGGTAGAGTTAAAAATTTAACTGGTGCTACTTTAGATTTTGCAGCTAACAGGTGACAGGTTACATCACCTTTAGGGGTTTCTACTCGTAAGTAAATTGTTGCTGCGTAAGCCTTTTCTGAAGCATCGCAGAAGCCATGCAACTCAGTTAAGCAGTTTGCAGATAGATTTGGCCTGTAACCAACATAACGGGGTATTGTGATTTGGGCTAGATAGGGATAGTCATCTAGAAACTCTTGCCACTGTCTTAGTGTGTCTGTTTCGACTACTTCATCCCAATCGGTTTTATCCCTCCAAATCTGTTGCATTATCATCTTCGCGACGATAATCTTGGGGGATAGCCAGCCTGCGGGGTCGAAAAGCTTCGCTATTTCTGATAAGATGGCTCTTTTGGAAGTGAGGGTTTTGCCGGTTTGTAGTAGGGGTTTAAAATAAAAGATATCCTTACCAGCATTCCACCTCAAACCCAAGGTTTTCGTAGTACTTTGATCTGACAACTTGAGAAAGTCAGTATCGAGCAAATCTTCTGGGGGTACATCTTGTAACAATGCCTCATGATTGGCTGTCCATTTCCGTAGGATAAAACCTGCCGATTTTAGGACTGTAACAAGATTTTTTCGGGTCTCTATGGCTTGATCTAAGTCATGTGATCCCCATAGTACGTCATCGACATACATGTACTTTCGGAGTATTTGAGAAACGAGGGGGTGAGATGCCTCACAATACTTTGCTAGTTCTAGCAAAGTTCTGATGGCCAGATACGGGGCACAGTAAATACCGAAGGTTACTGTGTTTAATTCAAAATCTTTGATACCATCATGGGGAGTCGAACGGTGCAAAATTCGTTGAAATGGGGTGTGTTTAGGATGTACACGAATTTGACGATACATCTTTTCGATATCAGCATTAAAGACATATCGAAATAATCGCCACCGAAGGAGTAAGGTCATTAGGTCTGCTTGAAGAACAGGTCCTGAATATAGGACATCGTTGAGACTATGACCATTAGAAGAGGGGTTTGATGCGTTGAACACAACGCGGAGCTTAGTGGTGGTGCTCTCTGGCTTCAATACGCCATGGTGGGGTAGATAATAGGTAACGCTATTATCTGTTGTTTCGGGGTTTACTTGAACCATGTGGCCAAGTGACAAATATTCTTGGATAACTTTGTCATATGCATCTTTGTGCTGGGGCATTTTTCCTAATCGGGCTTCGTTCCTAAGAAATTGGGATAGAGCAATATTGCGGGAACTGCCTAGACTCAATTCCCGAGAAAAATCAGGTTTAAAGGGTAGAGAAACGACAAAGCGGCCGTTCTCGTCCCGAAAAGTGGTGGCTCTATATAGGTTTTCACAATAGATGTCTTCTTCTGAGACATACTTCTTTTCGGGGAGCTCTTCCAATTCCCAAAACCTTTTTAGTTGCTCGTTGATCGAGACTTCATTGTAAAGAGAGGTGACTTTGAAATAAGGGGTGTCGGTTGTTGCTTGGCCGGTCACAATCCAACCGAAGACGGTGTTTTGCGCAACAAGAGACCGATCATTGGAATATCGGACGCCATTCCTCAATATTCGAGGGTATACGTCACCGCCGAGAAGAACATCTATATGAGAATGCCTAGACGAGAGGCTATCTGCCAGGAAAAGGTCACCAAAGTTTGATCTGAGAAGGGGGAGAAAAGACTGATAATCAAGTTGACCAGTAAGTTTCTTGACGACCAGTGTATTAATGTCCATTTGAAAATTATTGTCATGGGGTGAGAGCACTGTAATTGTGCACATGCGATTAGATGTCGCTGTTAAGCAGCCGTTAAGGCCAATAACACCCGTGTTGGACGATTTGGTAGGCAATGAAAGTTTTCGTTGAAGGGGTTGTGATAGGAAGGACGCTTCTGATGCTGGATCAATAAGCGCGCGAATTGTGTAGGTAACACCTTCAACGCAAACACCAATTAACGCTGTCCCAAGAATAGTAGAAGTGAAGGGAGTGGACTGTATCTGTGTTGTATATGTTTGAGGGAATCGCGTGGGTGCAGCGGAAGAGGAAGTTATGCAGTTAGAAGTTGAAGGATTTTGAGGACCAGCCTCAACGTTACCTTGAGAATTGGTGGAAGGTTTCGCCGAGTGTGAGGATGGTGCAGTGTTAGGCCTAGTTGTTGGATCAGAAGCGGTGCGATGCAGCAGAGAATGGTGCTTCTTTTGGCATAAAGTGCAAACATATTTACTGTTACAGTTCCTACGTTCGTGGGAGGTCGCCAAACAGTTTGTGCACCTCTTCTGATCTTTTACTATCGAAAATCGATCGTCCACTGTCATGGCGAGAAAATCTGGACAAAGCCGAAGAGGGTGAGACCCCTCGCAGAGAGAACATTGTTTCACACTCGTCGACACTTTCGTATGATAAGTGTTAAGTTTCTTTCCCGTCTTATTATTTGCTGTTTTTTGCATTATTAATTTTCGTACTGTCATTGCAAGACGATGTGCTAGCCCTAATGTCAGCTACTGCTTCCAAAGTGTGAAAGCGGGAAGTGAGAAATGAGTCCATTTCTATCCACTTTGGCAACTCCTTATGGTCCTTAATAGACTGTTCCCAAAGATTAAGGGTAAGGCTCGGCAGACAGGTAGAACATATAAATATAAAAATGATATCCCAAGTGTCTGTAGGGATCTTCAACAACGAGAGGTTAGCGATACAATCGTTGATTGTTCGCTGTAGTTGTTTTATATTTGAACCTGATTCCTTTGTTATTGGGGTTAAATTAAGTAGTGCCTTTAGTTGAGCATTGATTAAAACCCTTCGGTTTTCTTATCGCTCAACTAGGTTTCCCCATGCCATTTTGAAGCCGTCGTTAGTCAGTGGACATGTTTTCAACACTATAAAACTTTAAATAATTATAAAAACCAACTAAGTAAAACTTTAAAATAACTAATTTAAATGATCACAATTTGAGATAACGATTATATGCTAATTATATTTTAAACCTTAACAATTTCCAAATTGTTCATATATTCAGGGGTGTAATTAGAAATATATTCCGAGCAATATCGTATAAAATCAACTTTTTATTTATTCGTAGACGATTTCTCAAATTGTATCCAGATGTTTCAGATTTTCTACGCATCTATCTATGTGTAGTCACATTTATATGGTAGTAGTTGAGGTTGTGTGCAAATATTAGCCACAAATATCACATATCACTCTCTTAATTTCAAAAACTAATTATTCTACAGAGCTTGATGTGTTTGCTTATCTCTTCGCTCTTTATGGTAATTATGTTGATTCTGATCGAACTGGTAATAGATTTTCTCTTTCTATACGCGTTATAAACTAGCTTTCTCTTATGTAGTGTCAACACGAAAGAGTAGTAGATAATCTCTTCGACTGTATGATATGTTATTGCAAGAGATATGTCTCGCTTACAACCACTTACCGCAAAATATATTAGACTATCAAACACAAGAATGACATAGCAATATGTTAAAGCAAACCAATGTTAATCTCTTGTTATTGGAAATAATGTTTACAGAATAGAACTGATAACAGTGAGAACAACATGTAATAATGCTGTAACTGATGATCAAACGTCGCGCAGAGAATTTCAATAAATGTTAATGTTGTGTATATAAGAGTACAAAAGAAGTTAACAGAGATAAAACTTTGAGTTGACTAGTATATCTTAAAACTATTAACCGATTGAGAGAATTGGTAAGTACTAATTTGTGGATTTCGTTTCTTGTTAAGATGAAATATTTGTTTTTGATGACGACCAAACCTCAAAATTACCGTTATGGAAATACCGGGTCACTCACTTTTTTTGAAGTTTTTATTTTAGTTAGTTTTTTTTTTTTGGTTGGGTTATTCGAGGTATTATAAGAGGATGTTAAAAGAAAATATGAATTTAAACATACCTTTAACGGGGTACCAGATACCTTCTCTTTAAATCGGCAATAATGCAGCAAATAATACGATCTGTTCTAGGCGGGTTTGTGTGGCAAAATATTATCACCTGCAAATATGGATGTTTTCTTTAATTGATAGAACTCTTGTCGATCCGGCTCGAAGGACCAAAAAATGTATATGTGGCGCTGGGGGGATTGGAGACTCGGCAAGAGTTCGCGGGAGAAATATGGGATAAAATAAAGAAAACACAATTGATTTGTAGGTTTGATAATTCGCAATATTTAATATATTTTTTGGATCACCTTAGGGTAGTATAGCGGGTATGGATTTATATTTCAAAAATGTTGCTTTATAGCGAGAACTATACGTTTATGGGTGAGTTATGTTCGCTTACTTCTTTGGTACTGACT
Source organism: Muscina levida (assembly GCA_964034835.1). Taxonomy (NCBI): domain Eukaryota; kingdom Metazoa; phylum Arthropoda; class Insecta; order Diptera; family Muscidae; genus Muscina; species Muscina levida. The sequence goes on from OZ035880.1 coordinate 77,571,833, forward strand.
AAATACTTGATAGCCAAGTATTTAGAAAGCGGTTCGTCTTCCAGGCAAACATACTGCTAGAATATTGTAAGAGTTTATAATGAGTAGGAGAGTAAAAGCTCTCGCTACAGTTAATATTAAAAATTCAAGTATGCTTACAACTAAAAAAGAGTTTGGGCGTAAACAAATGTCAATAGCGATTCAGGGGGCGAGCAGTTGAAAAGCGAAGCGCAAATTGATAATGATTCACCTAATGTCGCTCAAAATCAAAACTCGAATTACGGGGCCGTCTACAGTGATATTGGCACAGATGATGGGCAAAACGCCACTATAACAGCAATGTAAACTCAGGACGAAGATGGAAATCTTGGTTGTTCGAGTAATGACGAGTTCAGTGATGCTCAGGACGATGGCGACGATCCGACATATGAGCCCGATAATGACTTTGACGAAACTTTACCAGAAAGACGCTCAGCTCGAATAGCCAACAAAAACATCAAACCAACATACACACTTCTCGCACGTGATATCCCACAATACGATCCACAAACCGTTTCACAAGCAATGACACGAGATGATGCTGAGCTGTGGCGAACAGCGATGAAAGAGGAATCGATTCATTACACGCAAACAAAACCTGGTCGCTGGTGGAGCTGCCAAAAGATGCAAAGGCAATAAAGTGCAAATGGGTATTCAAAACAAAGACAGACTCAAATGGAAATGTCATTAGGCACAAGACGCGTTAATAGTGAAAGGTTACTCACAGCAATACGGCATCGACTATCATGAGACGTTCGCGCCAGTGGTAAGATATTCGTAAATTCGTTTTCTTTTAGCACTGACAGCCAAATACGATTTGAATGTAAGACAAACGGACGTAGTAACTGCATTCCTACATGGTGATCTAGAAGAAACGATTTATATGCAGCAACCGGAGAAATTCGACGATGGTTCAGCCCGTGCATGTACGTTGCATAAATCACTTTACGGGCTCAAGCAAGCCGGTCGCGTTTGGAACGAATGCTTGAACGATGTGTTGGTTAAATTTGGTCTCAAACGGTGCGAAGCTGATCAGTGCATATACTATCTGGTCAAAGGCAAAACAATGCTATTTGTCGCAATTTACGTCGACGATTTAATCATCATTTCCAATGATGATCAATTGGAACGTCAACTTCAAATCACGCTGTGCAAAAACTTTCAGATGAAAGATTTGGGTGACGTTTCATCTATTCTTGGCATTCGCGTAAAACGAAACAAAATAGCTGGTACGATTGCGATCGATCAATCGCAATACATTAAGGAAATGTTGCAGCGTTTTGGTATGAGCGATTGCAAAGCGATTTCAACGCCCATCGACATCAACCAAAGACTGTACACCGGACGAAATCGAACAAATTAAAGATGTCCCTTATTTGCAGGCAATCGGTTCGCTACAGTTTGCAGCACAGGTTACGAGACCAGACATTTGTTACGTGGTAAACCTACTTAGCCGCTTTGGAAAAAACACCGGTAAGTGTCATTGGTCTGCATTAAAACGGATTTTCCGATATTTAAAGGGTACAGTCGACAAGAAAATCGTGTATCAAAGGCGATACGATGAACTAAAGGGTTTTTGCGATGCAGATTGGGCCTCCGATCTTGATGAACGAAGATCAACATCTGGTTACATCTACACTATGCAGGCCGGCGCTATCTCTTGGGCCACCAAACTGCAAAAAAACAATAGCGTTGTCAACAACTGAAGCAGAATTCATGGCAATAGTGTCTGCGATTCAGGAGTTAGTGTGGCTTAGACGATTGCACACTCAGTTGGTTCCCAATGAGCCTGCACAAATAACGCTAAACTGCGACAACAAAAGCGCCATGGCATACGCAACGAACAACAACTACTCAGCACAAACAAAACATATAGAAATAAGAGCAAACTTCATAAAAGAAAAGGTCGAATCAGGTATAATTAAATTATTGTATTTGCAAACCGATCTTAATGTAGGTGTCACGACCGCAAAACAAATATTATTTTCAAGCTAAATCGGTTTGAAGTAGTTTCTTTAGCATATTGTGTTCCTTAATGGCTTAACCAAATTGTTGATGTACTTAAACATTTTTGCTGCATTAAACATTAAATAATAATTTTAAACAGAGAATGAAAAAAAATAGCTTTAAGAATGAATTGTTAAACTAGTTTTAAGTGTTTACCGAAAAACAGCCATGAGGTTTCCTCAAACAAATCGTCCTCCAAAATGAAATAAATCGAATGAAATAAATTAAATGAAATACTATAAAGATTAACAAATGAATCGTTCAGGGGACGTGTTGAAATGTGTATTTGACATTTGAACACTTGTCAATCCGCAGTGAGCAAATGTCATTGAATGTAACAAAATAAAAGTACTCTCTTTTGATCGTTCAACGAACACAGACGTGTTTTCTTTACCACTCTTTGCGTATTGTAAGTCATACTTGAGTTTGAGTTAACATTACACAACACAAAGAACGCCACTACTACAAAAATGCACAAAACGGAGCAAAAAAACTATAAATCCTTTTATCTAAAAAAAGCATCAGCAAGGGTTTTGATTCAGGTGGATTTTGAATATACAATTGACCCCCAACAAAACCCCATTTACCGTTGTTGCCATTTTAGGTCAACCCATTCGTCATTCAGGCGAGGTGTGTACTCTACATTTTAATTGAGAAATCATTTACAAATGCAAATTATTATAGGCAAATTAATTTATATGACACGTACGATAAATATGCTTACAAGAAAAAAAAATATTTTGTATTATGGAGATTACCGATATAGTTTATTTTTAGTAAAATTAAAACAGCAGCATATAGGACGAATTAAGGAATAATTCAGTACATATCCACCATTACATTTTTCTAACATACAAGAAAACAACCAGTATGATTTGTTAATTACTGATATTACTGAGAATGGGGACAATGCCACCAACAGTTCCGCCTGTTATGTACACAGTCCACCGAGTGGTTACCACAGCACAAGTAAAAACAGCGACTGGTGAAACATTCACATCATCTTCAAGTGTTTCTAGTGTAATTAGCGCTGTGCGAAATGAAGTCGATAATGTAGGAATTATCGCAGCACCTACGACAGGTATACAAACTGCAGGCTGTTTCAACGCAGTAGATCTATCTGAGAACTCCAATATAGTGTTTGATATAAGTAAGAACACTCCAATTACAGGATGTCAATCGAAGATGCATAATATACTGGGTGAGTAGTAAGCAAATATTTTTCACTAAACATAATAATTTTTATTTTTTATTCATTCAAATTAATTAAAAAACCTTTAATAAATATCCAGATATGTAAACTCGGACGGGTTGGGCTGGACTAATTACACTGTAAGTAGGTGAAAATTACACTCCAAAACGCCGAGATACGTCAACCTAATTTTGGATCGTAAAATCCAGTGATGTATCCCGTTTTGAAAAAATTGGCTCAAAACCACGAAATATATCGATTTAAAATTTGTGTAGATTTATGGCGATTTTTGATTTTATTTGAATGAAAAAACATTAAAAACTTATTAAAAATCAGTTTGTTTATTATTTACATGTAAAAAATCAAAAAACACATTAGATCTACTATAAATTTAAAATTTAAACTTTAAAAACTTATTTAAAATTAATTTGTTTATTATTTATTTGTAAATTCAAAAATCCCTTAAATCTACTACAAATTTAAAATCGAAATATATCGTTATTTTGAGCTAACTTTTTAAAACGGAGTATACCACAGGATTCTATGACCCAGAAATAAGTTGGGGAATAAGTAAAAGAAGGTATGTAGTAGTAGTGAGCTTTGTTAACAATTAAATTAAAAGTAATATTCACTAGGCAGGAATTCTCTGATTAACACCAACAAATGTATACGAATGTAACAAACTTCTAGAGCAGCGTCACTGCTCAGGTCACTCTGTAACTAAAATCTGTCAGGCGTACAATAACCAGTAGCCCGTTCTATAACTTTTCGTTATGATAACGAATGATTTTTATTTTTTTCATAACGAATGTGTCATAACGAAATTTTGCTTCGAAGTGTTTCTACAACTCAGAAAACTAACCTTTCGTTACGAGCGTGGGGAGTTATTATAAAGTGTATGAAACAGTGAACACAAAACACTGTTCGTTATGTGTTACAACTGAGTTGTTTTGTTTACTTCAATTCTACTTGTACATTTAACTTGGACATATTGTATTGTATTGATTTGCTTAATTATTCATTTAAAAAAGTAAGTATAGATAAATAAATTACTTATTTAATATTTTTGAAGCTTGTGACTAAGCTTGCAGCTGTCGCACTAGCCATATTAATTGACGAAATATGCTGCGTGTACATAGACGCTACCTAAGGGATACAACCGACCCTTTTCACCTCCCGGAAGCGCGATTTGATGAGCTTTTTAGATTTAAAAAAGATGCAGCAATAGCGTTGTTGCATGAAATACGCCCTTACGGGAAAGACGGAGTAAGTATAACTTTTATGCCAAAACCATTGAGGATGGCAGCAGCATTGCATTATTATGCGACAGGATCCTACTTAAGGGATATTGGGCAGGATTTCGTTTGTGCGATGAGCAAGACGATGGTGCATCGCTCCATCCATGAAGTTTCCTACATTATACAAAATAAGCTTATGTGCAAATATATACGCTTTCCCTATTTGGTCCACCAAACTGACCCATAGCCACATTTCTGTGGCCACGTAAAGTTTCCAAAAGCTTTTGCTTTTGGCCTTTGGAAATTTTACCAGTACGTACTTTCTTCTGTAAATAATATGTTTTAATAATTAGAATTTGCACACAATGGTATAATTTTTCAACCTTACCTCACTCATGTTTGTTTTGCGCCAAATATCACTAGACTTTCCGTTGAACATATAATAGCGAAAACTTTAGCGAAAATTATAACGCAAATGAATACCACCACACTTATAGAAACATCGCCGTTCGTTACACCACTAAATTCGTTATCTCGTTTGTTATAATGCGTAACGAAAGTTATAGAAACGGGCTACAGAGCGCACTCTGATTTCCATTGGCGTGGAACACGCCAAGTTAGACCAAATGAACGTTGCATTCAATTTTGTGTGGACCACACCGAAGCGAGTGCGGACAAAATCTTGGATTCTCTCCATAGGAGAAAATATAATTGTTAGAAAGCTGCTCGTTTAGTCATTATATTGGGTGCTCCGTAGGAGCAAATGAGTTCTAAGCGCAGCTTAGTTATTAATCAAGAAATCGGAGTATCCGAATCTTTCGGAGCAAAATTAACAAATTTTCTTGTTTTGGTTTTATTAACAATTCTATTTTTGTTATAGTTTATATTCTGATATTGAAAGGATGGAACTGGACCTGAAATAATCCAGCCAAAGCAAGTATTCTGAGCCAATACTGAACCTAAAGCGACACGAGGTGGCGTATTTCTAATAATTTGGGGATAAATGTGAACACCGAGTAACAGATCAATTGATTTACTGTCAAATGAATCAGCCACACGAAGATTTGACAATCGATTCTTAACATTTGATATATCCAATAGGGGCAAATTGTCAGAGATGTTCGAAAGAGCTGCTGCTGATACATCGATTTGGATTGAGTGATCTTTAGAGGAACCAATGGTAAAATATCAACCTCTTTTCGAAATGGTCGGAGGTGTTTGATTAACAACCCGTATTATGATATTTTCATTTCGAGTCTTAAGACCCACCAGTTTTTGCATGCGTTCAGTAATGAACGATGTTTCCGAAGCGGGGTCAATAAATTTCACCATACCTGTAGCCAACAACACATGTCTACCTTGTCTAGTATGAAATACGTGTTGACTTGGGCCAGGGGTATTTGTGTTTTCAGCTGGAGCTGGGAGAGCAGCATATTGGCTCTCCGCGAATTGAGGTTGAAAAACCTGACCGCAATCTGTGATTGTCCTAGAAATAGGATTTTTATAACATTAAATTTTATTTTATATTTATTAGGCATAAGAACTACAAGCTTAACTCTATATTTTTTCTGCACATTTTGCGACTAAAATAAATTAAGTATTTCTTGTATGCAGGGTTCGTTATAAATGGATAATACCTAGAAAGGAAAAACAAGGTTAGGTTAGGTTAATTCGGCAGCCACGTTGAACACAGCTCACTTGGGTCCTAGTATGAGTCCCGTTGTGATACCATTTTATGATTTCCGCACCAAATGTTCCTATTCTAATCGGTCAACGTCGCTGTCAAGCCATTTCGTTGCCCTTATGAAGGCATGGATGTTCCGCATATCGCCTACTGATAGACAGGTATTGTCTAAAAGTGTCCGATGACCAAGTTTTTCGTATCGCAGGTCACCTAAAGCAGGGCAGTGACATAGAAGATGCTCCGTGGTCTCCTCTTCTTCTTCATCATTGCAGCTTCTACAAAAATCGTTGTAGGGTAGTTTCAGCCTCTTAGCGTGTTTACCAACCGGCCAATGACCAGTTATCACAGCTATGATAATCCTCAAGTGGACTCTGGATAAGTTTAGCACAAATCGTGTCCTCTGTATATCCATTGTAGGCCAAATCTGTTTAGTCGCCGTGCAGGTGGGTTCTCTTGCCCATCTCTCTTCAGCAATAAGGTCCAGATTTCTCGCAATGAGTTGTTTCCCCCTTGTAAGAGGGATCCCAATGAGATCATAAACTTCGCCCGAGTTCATGGTTGTGGCGGCCCTTGCTAGCGTGTCGGCCCTTTGGTTTCCATATATGTCCCCATATCCTGGAACCCATGTTAGGGTAACCGTCGAATGTCTCGCTATCTCCTCCAGAGACGACCGGCATTCTCGAACATTTCTCGAAGTGGTGTACACGTTCTCCAGGGATCTGATAGCCGCTTTACTATCAGTAAGAATATGAATATTGCCGTCCAATATCCCAAGATACTGAATTTTCTCTACGGCTATTCTAATGGCCGCTATTTCGGCCTGAATTATGCTACAGTGATCTGGTAGCCTGATTGATAGACTCAGATTCAACTTTTCCGAAAAGATTCCACAGCCAGCTCTTTCTTTTGATTTTGAACCATCCGTGAAAACTAGGATGACATTCTCTCCAAAGTTCAGGGCATTATCATTATCATCATAGTAGGACCTATCCGGGATGTTCCTTATAAAACCCGGATCGAATAGAGGTTCAGGTATGGTGTAATCCGTATTGCAGATCACATTAATTAGGTTCAGGATTTTGGCATGGCCATAGTTCCTGTGCATCCATGCTTTTGTGGCGTCTAAACGCATTGGGACGCTTTATCTAGCGCCGGCCACCAGACTGCTGATCCGTAGAATAAGATGGGTTTAATAACTGATTCGTATAACCAGTTTAAGTTCTTGGGGCTAATTCCCCAATTGAGGCCGATTGCCCTTTTGCAGCAGTATAGAACCGTTGCCGCTTTGCTAGTCCTGGTCTGAGTGTTCAGATTCCAATTCAGTTTACTGTCCAATGTTAGCCCGAGGTATTTGGCACTATCGGAGAGTGTAAGTGCGACTCCATTTAATCTTGGTTTGGCAAATTGAGGGATTTTGTATCTCCGTGTGAATAGCACCAGTTCTGTTTTACTCGGATTTGCACCCAGTCCACATTCATGACACCATTTCACAAGAAGTTTCAGTGCAGATTCCAGTAGCTCAGAGAGTAGTTTTGGATCCTTACCTGTAACTATTAGTGCCACGTCATCCGCATATGCGACGGTTGTGCAGCAAGTTTGTTCCAACTTTCTCAGGAGAGTGTTGATGTTAAGATTCCATAGTAGTGGAGAGAGTACTCCTCCTTGTGGAGTACCGCGAACCGCCACCTTAGAAATATTTGACGCTCCCAGACTGGATCCAATGCGCCTAAATTTTACTAGTTTATCAACCAAGGCGATTACCACTGGGTTAATCTCCAGCTGTTCCATTGAGTCAATTACAGATTCAGGTTTGACATTATTAAAAGCTCCCTCAATGTCCAGGAAGGCAGCAAGAGCGTATTCCTTGTAGTTCAGGGATCTTTCGATGAGGCTGGTTATCGAATGTAAAGCAGTTTCCGTGGATTTGCCCTTCGTGTAGGCATGCTGAGCCCTGGACAGGACATCTGGTTTAAGAGATGATCTGATATATACATCAATTATTCTCTCCATAGTTTTGAGTAGGAAGGAAGTTAGACTGATTGGTCTAAAATCCTTGGCTTTAGTGTGGGATGCCTTACCCCCCTTAGGGATAAATACAATTTTGTAGGTTGTCCACCTCGTTGGAATATACGACAGTTTCAGACATGCTTTAAAGATAGTTAAAAGCCAGGGCGTCAATACTTCGGTATTCTTTTGTAGATCCGCGGGAATGATACCATTGGGTCCCGGTGATTTAAAAGGGTGGAAACTTTTGATAGCCCATTGAATTAGATGTTCGGTAATCGGTATGTCTGAGATATCATAGTTATGGCCGACCGAGTTTTCTATAAACTGGTAGTCACTTTCCCGACAACCTGGGAAGTGTGCTTCCATCAGCACTTCCAGAGTTTCGAGGCTGCTAGTGGTCCATGTACCATCTGGTCCCTGTATGTACGATGGTATTGTTGGATTCGAGGATAAAATCTTGCGTAGCCGACTAGTTTCCGAAGAGCTTTCTACATTACTGCAGAATTTTCTCCAAGACTGCCTTTTGGCCTTCCTTATCAGGTTCTTGAAGATGTTAACTGAAGACTTATATGCGCTCCAGTTGCCATCTGTTTTAGCCTTATTGAATAGTTTCCTGCATTCCCTGCGCTTTGCAGCAATATCTGCATTCCACCAATGTGGCTTAGCCTTGCCTTTCCTGTCAGTTCTGCTGCAGGATTTTTCCCTTGCCTCAGCTAAGACGTTTGTTAGTATTTCGACCGTGGAGTCCAGTGTAGACTTATCATTGATAGAGACCGGACACCTGTGTAACTTGCTCTCTATAACTCCCTTAAAGATGAGCCAGTTAGTTTTCCTTCTATTAATATAGCTGTCTTCTGAATCCACTTCGAGCGAAAGGTCAAAGTCGATATATAGATGGTCAGAAAACGAGCACTCTGTGGATACCCTCCAGTTACTGACCATATTTGAGTATTTATCGTTAATTAGTGTAACATCTAGGACTTCTTTTCTGTTAGTAACAATAAAAGTGGGTTCGTTACCCCTGTTAACTACTGTTAGTTTGTTCTCAATAATAAAGTTGAAAAGCGACTCACCCCTTAGGTTAATATCTGAGCTACCCCAGATAGTATGGTGCGCATTGGCTTCCGCACATATGATTAGAGGAACGTTTTTGTTGTTCAAGTGGGACGTTACCTTTCTTACGGTGGAGCCAGGTGGGTCGTCTACATGGTCGTGTGCCATGTAGCAGCTCATAATCCATATTACCTGACCATTGTTTTCGACTGCAGCCGTACAGTTGTCCTTATCGCTGAAATCACTTAGAATAAAAGCTTTAAGGGTGTTCCTGACCATTATACAAGCTCTGGTCTTACCTGATCCGGCTGCGTACAGAATACAGTAGCCTTCTTTGTTGAGTCCGCATATACGGTCTTGATTGATCCATGGCTCTTGGATGCAAATTATCTCCTCCGTAGATGGTGTTAGTCGGAGGAGAAGAGCGGCCGACGCCGCTTTTGAGTGGTGAAGGTTAATTTGGGTAACCTTCATTGCAATTGGTCGCTGTGGACGACAGTTATGTTGGCATCCTCTGGGTCGTCGTCAGATTCCAGGAGGTCGTCTTCATCTAATGCCACGTTCATCTTGCCAAGGAATTCGCTCGCCAGGCTGGACACCGAGTTTGTTTCTTCGTTGGCAGATGAACATGCCATTTTGTCGTCTATGTTGTTGGAGCCGTCTTGTTCTAGGGACTTTTTCCTGTCATCGCTCTTATAAACACGCAGGAAGATGGAGTCGAAACCATAGAACACCCTCCCTTGTGTTTTTCTAAGCGGCAGAAGCGTGTCACTGTTTAGAATGATAGTGGCCTTCCTGCAGTCTTCTACCGCTTCAGTAACCTTAACTACTTTCCAGTCCTGTGTGGGTAGTTGAGGGTTACTGAATTGCAGGATTGACAGGATTTCCAAAGGGTCGGAGGGTTCAGCGGGGATCTTGGCAATAGATCGTGGCCTCTGTGGAACATCAGCCAGATGTATAGCTTCGAGCCTCGCACCAGGAAAAACCTCTCCTAGCGACTCAATAGCAGCTTTGTACAGTTGCGCTGAGCGTTCATCTGCACAAGCCACAAGTTTGATGTGTCCCTGATACCAGCCTACATCATGACATTGCGGCGGTGGTCCGGGTCTCTCCCGGACGAATTTTAAGAACGCCACAGTGAGGGAGACAACAACTGATTTCCAATTCCTGGAGGAAATAGTGCCGTCGCTGTTGTTGCGGTCTACGATCGCCCAGATAAGGTGGTCTTTAGCGACATCCTTATACGATCTCTGTAGTGTCCGTGCAGGATTTGGTTTGGGTTTCTTTGATCCCGGAAGGGTAGTATCCTCAGACCGCTGCCGTTTAGGCACTGCGTCAGATGACTTCCGTGTAGTATTGTCATCTTTCGCAGGAGGTACGCTACCTTTTAGATCCTTAATATAGGATTGTGCCCACTGGAGAGAACTCTTTTCCTGCTCCGGAAAAACAAAGAAAAAGATAAATTTATTTTTTATTAAAAAAGACCCATTAAACATATTATTAAATGCAATAGAAAGAGGAAAGAGATAATAATGAAGAGAACATGAAATTAAAAGTGACTGAAAGAACAGAAAAAGTTATGTGTGAATAAATTATAAATACGAGGGGAGGTGCAATAAAGGGTATGGTGCAATAGCGGGTGAAGTATGAGGGGCCGCGTAAACCAAGTGGTGAAACTTGCGACCAAGGATGGGATGGGCCGCTGGAGGTTAATACCTACCTCCCACTCCAGATGTGCTTTGTGTGTATTGTTGTAATGATTTGTGTTTCGTCAAGAGGAACTTTGTTTCGAATTTGATCAAGGCATTCGATACCCAAATAAAACTATTTAGTGGTGTATTGATTATTTAGAATTCGTATAAATGAAAGAAAACTCCGTTTTCTATTCAGAAAAAGCACAAATAATTTGAAATTTAAAATAATTTTGCACTAATCTATTTGTCGCCTGCTAGTAGTCGAAGACCTATCATAGGGTGCACAGAAAGAAAACGGAGTTTTCTATTTAAGTCCGAAAAGACCTAAAGTAGAGTACACGAAAAGAAACGTTCTCTAACGAAAAAGGCTAAAAAATTTTCAAATTCGATAAAATTTACAAATTATTGCACCTACTAAGAATCGAAAAGACCTAAAGTAAGGTGCAAAAAAAGAAAACGGAGTTTTCAAACAATACATTCAAAATAATTTAAAAATTCGAAAAAATTTATTAATTATTTTCACCTGCTGAGAGTCGAAAAGACCTCTAGTAGGGTCCACGAAAATAAAACGGAGTTAAATTTTCGAAAATGTTATTATTTTTCACCATATAACCGAAATTGATCATTAATGTTACATATGCACTTATTGCATATGTAGCGCCCAGCGACGCTCAAGGGTTAAGATTCAAATATGTACCAGATTGAAGCACAAAGTAGAATAAGCGAAAACGGTTGATCGTATATGTAAATATAATTACGAACAAGGGTGTAGCCAGGTAGGGGCAGGGGGGGGACAGCTGCCCACCCCCTCCAGCTTGGAAAATCTGTCAATGAAATTAACTTATTTTTAAGTCAAAATACTTATGTATTGTTATTGTCCTGCTTGTGCAGTGGTAACTGTTGGCCAAACGTTAGCGGCATATATCAATGCTGTAGAAATGGTTACAGTTTAAAAATTGCTAACGAATTCAAAAAATATTAAAAGTTTATCCTTGAAATTATTGGGAAAATTGAGACTACCTTGTATTGGAACCGGCCGTGGCATAGTGGTTAGAACACGCGACTACCATGCGGGAGATCACAGGTTCAACTCCTGGCTCCAGTCATCTTAAGAGAAAAAAAAATAAATAAATTTGTCTTTAATTGTCGGCTCCCCTCGAATGTTGTCGACAGCAACTTCGCAGTATTAGTGTCGAGTCAATCGGCGTGTCTAGTAAGAGCTTCTCAAAAAGTGACGTTTGCCTTCGTCGATAAACAAGTAGATGCCGTTAGTTATGAATCTAAAAATAGAAAGCGTGTTAATTCACAACAACGCGAGAAGCTATCTCATGCCTCATTCATGGGGTGTAAAGGGAAATTAAGTTTTTTTTTGTATTGGAAGTACTAGTACGCAGAACGAGGCCCTTTTTTATTCGTAAGTCAATCTGTAATAAGCGATTAGAACTTGCAACAAAGATACATAGTATGCATGTAAATGCATATGGGTGACTTTGGTCATTTGTATTAAAGGTACCAAACAGGTTGTAGAAAATATTTCGGTATTCTGAGATTTTACCTACTGTTGTAAGATAATTAAACTGACCAAATTTAAATACCGTCCAGTATTTCATTAGGAAGTTATGTTTTTCATAAGGAGGTTAAAACAATCGACTGTAGAATTAAGAATTTTTGAGGCAACACGATTTCCTAATTGATTCTTTTAACAAAATAGTCCGCGAGCCAGGAACAGATCATGACCAATCGCCTCCGGGATGAAAACTCGTTAAATGCTTATTGAAGTTGTATAATGAAGATTAGTGACAGTCAGCTGGCACTTCCTTGGTGGGTTGAAAAGTGGGACCTCGTCAAACATGTAAAAAAAAATAAAAAATTCAGTCATTTTCTCCCGGCTGAAACTTTGTCAGATGATAGTTTTTACGTTATTATTAAATAAAAATAAACGACCCCTTAAGGGTCTACTGTAGCTCAATGAAAAGGTTGAATAAATCACGGCAATAATATCACAACTGTTAAGGTATTGTTCTGATCATTTTGAAATGTTGTAGACATTTGTAGAGGAGGGGTCAGGCTTTCAGAATTTTGCATTCGGAGGCAACCTGCGTCGCCACAGTTTACAATACAGGATATCAAAATTGACCACTTTGGTGCTGATGAAACTTTCAAAGCCTGATACTTTAAAATTATAGGCCGATTACAAAGATGTTTAACTTTTAAGAATCTTCTAAGTAAGGCAAACAATAAACGCGTTCAGTGTTGCCGAATATCTTTTACCTTTACTAAGATATTCTCTATTGAAGTTTAAAAATGTACCTTTTTTATCCACTTTCTTCTGCGTTTTATTAATAACTCGGCAATTTGATGGAAAATAATATATCTCAAACCACCACTGATATGAGTACACTTTCATAAAGAATACACTTCAAACAATTGAATAGTAGCACCTCGTCAAACACGCAAATATTAATAATAATCTTAAAATTAAATGCTTAAAAATGAATAAGTCATGAAATATTGTGAGAAGTAAATTTGTTCATTCATGACACAAACGATAGCATTTGACCTAAGTAACAAAACCTTAAACTCCATTTTGCTCCACTACGTTTACAGTGGTTTAAAATGTAATATTTGTGGTCAAAAGTGGAAACAATAAATATGAAAAATCATATGTAAAAATATATTTGGGATACTTCAAGTCTTCGGAGGCTTGTATTATAATTTTCCGGGAAATACTTCCTCGGAACAAATTAACCTTCTAACTCCCTTCCGTATAGGACATTTTAGGCATAATTTTGAAAAACAGCTTAAAAGTCAACTTTTGAGAGTTTTTCCAATAGGGGTGGGAGCTAAGGGGTTACAATGTTCCGAGGAAATTATCCCATGACAATTTTGATATAAAAACATCAAAGTTAATACCATTGTAGAAAAAGTGGTGACGTAGTGGAGCAAATTTGAGTTTAAGGTTTTGTTGCTTGGGTCAAATGCTATCGTTTGATATTGATTCGATTCACACCCACTTATTACACTATTTCCTCATTTATTCATTTTTAAGCATTTAATTTTAAGATTATTATTAATAGTTGCGTGTTTGACGAGGTGCTACTGTTCAATTGTTTGAAGTGTATTCTTTATGAAAGTGTACTCAAATCAGTGGTGGTTTCAGATATATTATTTTCCTTTAAATTGCCGAGTTATTAATAAAACGCAGAAAAAGTGGATCATTTTAAACTTTGATAAAGAATATCTTAAGAACGGCAACACTGAACGTGTTTTTTGTTTGCCTTACATAGAATATTCTTAAAAGTTAAACGTCTTTGTAATCGGCCTATAATTTTAAAGTATCAGGCTTTGAAAGTTTCATCAGCACTAAAGTGGTCAATTTTGGCATCCTGTATTGTAAACTGTGGCGACGCAGGGTGCCTCCGAATGCAAAATTCTAAAAGCCTGACTCCTCCTCTACAAATGTCTAGAACATTTAAAAATGATCAGAACAATATATTAACAGTTGTGATATTATTACCGTGATTTATTCAACCTTTTCATTGAGCTACAGTAGACCCTTTAGGTCGCCAGCTGACGATCATTCTACTAACGTAGGCCAGCTGACGTTTATTTTTATTTAATAATAACGGTAAAACTATCATTTGACAAAGTTTCAGCCGAGAAAAAATTACTGAATTTTTTTATTTTTTTTACATGTTTGACGAGGTCCCACTGTTTAACCCACCAAGGAAGTGCCAGCTGACTGTCACCAATCTTCATTATACAACTTCAATAAGCATTTAACGAAATTTTGTCCGGGAGAAAATGATTGACGAAATTTGTCCCTGGCACGCGGTCTTAAACATGAGACTAAATTAATTAGTTCTTTGTATTTGTAGATTGTCGAGTTCGGCTAGGTCTTCGAAAATTTTTGTCAAAAACTATCACAGTGGAATTAATCGAGTAAGCTCTAATATTTGTGTTTTGCTTACTTAAAAACTGGCAACCAGAAAAGTAAGTGATTATATGGGAATGAGCTTCCCATATAATTTTTGTTCTTGGAAGTTGTGGTCCATAATTAATGGGAAAGTTTGTTTTTACTAATATAGCCAAAAAACATTTTGTCCAGTTTTTCTACTGTCGTCGATTAAAAAGTAAACAGATTTATGGTCCAATCTGCAGAAATGAAAAATATCGATATTTTCAAAAAAAAGGATCAGCTAAGAATTCAATTCAAGCTTTTTTTCGACGTATGATCGACTCAGAATACAGTGACACTACACTATTTATCGTCAATGGGAGAAAAGAGTCTTTTTAGACATATGAAATTTTAGGCCGCAATCCTTGACCGATTTTCAATTTTTTTTTTGTATTATTGGAAATAAAATTGTTATTTTTTTATTTTTTTTTAAATTGTCTTATGAAAAATAAATTTTTGACTTCAATTCCAAATATTTTTTGGGTTTAACAAATTTCTTTATTTTGACAGATTACACAGTGCAGCACCAAAATCTTGAACCAATCTAGACACCCAAAATGTGAAAGCTTATTGTGGTGGAAGAATAACCCTACCTCGGTTTTGAATTATTAGCTAAGTTTTTTTTTTAATTCATTTTTGAAGTTTTCGACTTGGGGGTGGATTTTAGTACAATTTAAAAAAAACATGTACTGATACTTAAGTCTATATCTCGTGGACTATTCTAAATATTTCTTGTCTGTCTTCGGTTAATGTTCAGACCTAATAATTTTACCTTGAGATAAAATCAAAAACACAACAACATCTTACTCAAACAACATCTTATTCATTTCTATTTTGTACCTATTTCATTTAAAAAAGCATAGCATTTTTAATTTTAATAAACATACAATTGGAAGTGATTTCTTGGTTCATTATTGAATTTTTGATGACTTTGTAGGGCTATACCTATGTGAAGGGGTCATCAAATGATCGGATTGTTAAGAAGAGTTGTTTGCTTTGCTTTTGGCTATCTTTTTGTCATATATTGTCTGGTCGAGTTCGTAGCAATTTCTGAAATAAGTGTGAAAAACCATAGGAATATGACGAGTTTTTTCGATATTTGACAGATTTGCTGTTTTACTTATTTTTTCTCAAAGTAAAATTTTTGGATTTGATTAGGAGCTAAAAATTTGCCGAAGAGAGGCAAGCAAAATGTCGAATAGATCACGAGATATAGACTTAAAAATAAAACAAAGTCCTCCCAGTCGAAAATTTCAAAAATGATTTTAAAAAAACTGTAGCTAATAATTCAAAACCCAGCTAGGGTTTATTTTCTGCTATCACAAGCTTTCAGATTTTGGGCGTCTTAATTGGTTCAAGACTGTAAAGTTGGAAAATGTGCTACTGTGTTATGGTTAGAGTATACAAAACCGAAACCGACAAACCGGTTTTTTGGTTGAAAACCGTCAGCCGGTTTTTACAAAATATCGATTTTCGAATAACCGGTTTAACCGGTTTTTTGAGGTCGGTTTTACCGGTTTTCTGAAATCATGAAAAGTTGAAGATATCGATCTTTTGCCTTAGAACAGCCCCAAAAATTTTTCTAAGCAACATCTTTAGTAGCAAATTTTATTGTTCCAAAGTCCCATTTTACGACACTTTTCTTGAAATAAGAACGAAAAGGGCACGTAAGGAGTCCAGATAGAGAGTTTAAATGTTTCACAACAAAAATAATCGTTAAATTTCATAGAAGGCATCTGATATCAATAAGTGCTAAAACAATGACAAACTTCAGACTCTGAATGAAAAGAAACAAAACCAGTAAGAAAGTTTCAGTCGGGCAACCCGACTTACTTATACCATCACCCTCTGTACGACAAAAAAATTTCTGTTATACTGATATTATACTCGATTTCTAAAGTAGGGTAGTGGTACATTTGTATGGGAAGTACCAGAAGGGGCGTGTCTAGACTTCCAGATTATTTCTGCTAAACTTTATCCTGTTGTAGCTTTACTAAATACAGAATTTGGGCACGCGTTGGGTGTATTGATATTATTACTCCATCTCTAAAGTGGGCGAAAAGAAACATTTGTATTGGAGGTACCATAAGGGGCGTCGCTAGAATTCCGATTTTTTCTCCAAAACTTTATCCTGTTTTAACTTAAGAAAATACAGAATTTGGGCACGATCGTGTCGAGTGTATTGATATTATTACTGCATCTCTAAAGTGGGCGAAGTGATACATTTGTATGGGAGGTACCAGAAGGGTCGTGTTTAAACACCAGATTCTCTAAAACTTTTTCCTGCTTAAACTTTACTAAATAGAGAATTTGGGCACGATCGCGTTAGGTATATTTATAATATTAATAGATTTCTAAAGTGGGCGGTACCAGATGTCTATGGGAGGTACCAGATGGGGCGTGGCTAGACTTATAATTTGTTTTCTCAAAAACTGTATCCTACTATAGAATTACTAAAGAATGAATTTGGGTACGATCGCGTTGGATTTATTGATATTATTACTCCATCTTTAAAGTGGGCGTAAAGGTACATTTGTATGGGAGGTATCGGATGGGGCGTGGGTAGACATCCAATTTTTTTCCGAAACTTTATCCTGTTATAGCTTTACTAGGTACAGAATTTGGGTACGATCACGTTGGGTGTATTGATATTATAACTCGATTTCTAAAGTGGGCGGAATGATGTATTTGTATAAGAGGTACCAGAAGGGGCGGGCCACGTAGCCCATTTGCAATACCGTAAGTAGTTTTGGGGAAATATTAACTCGTGCAAAATTCCAAAACATTTGGTTGCGTCTTTCGAAAGTTATCGTGCATACCAGCGGACAGCCAGACAGACAGACGGACATGGTTCAAACGACTTAAAAAGCCCTGAATCGAATTTGGTTCAAAGAAACCTAGGGTCTAAAGTGGCTCTTTCTATGTGTTCTATGTGTTTTTGGTCGTATCAAATGATATATACCCTCATCCTTATGGATGATGGTATAATGAGTAGTAAAAGTTGGAGATATTGATTTTGGTCTTACAACACCCCATGTGAAATTTTCCGAGAAGCATTTTTGTAGAGCATTTGAATGTTGTAAAGTCCTATTTGAAGATATTTTTCTGACATTTCTTGAAACAGGTACGAAACGGGCACGTAACAATTCAAAATAGACAGTGCCATAAAAGTTCCATAAAAAAATTATCGTTAAATTTAATTGCAGACATCTGATATCGAAATTGCACTAAAGCAATAAGGGTAAGAAACGTAGTCTTAAGTGCCTATTTCAATGTCTATTATGGGTTAAACTGAAAACTTCATCAGTGATATACTCATCTAAGGCTTTCATCCCGTAAAGGAATTATTCCGCCCATAAAAATTTGCTGGCTTCAAATGCCCAATAATTGGCTTATATTACATGATTTTTGTCTAATTAATATTAGAATTAGATTTAGACATGTTTTTCTGTTAAACGCTGCCTTCCATACACCATTTTTAACATTTCTAAATTAAATTGCTCATAATAGTAACACTTTTTCTTGTTTTTGTGCACAAATAAAAAACTCGAAAAATAACCGGTTACCCGGTTTTTTCTTAATTAAGTATTCGAAAACCGAGTTTTTGAAATTGTGTAAATTTCGAATATAACCGAAACCGGTTTTTCAAAAAAGTCGAATGTTTGTATACTCTAGTTATGGTATTGGTCTTATTAAATGAAAGGATACTACTTAGCCTAATTATAAACACAAAATATTATTTTATTTGCAGTTTAAATCTGAGTTTTTGGTATATATGGAAAAAAAATTCTAGTGACTCACCAATTTGACTTATTTTTACAGAAGACTTTTGTTGCGGGCGAGCACACAGAATCCAAGCAAAAAAAAATTTTGCGTGGAGCTTCGCTATGGTGTGGCATTTTTCCATTATGGAGCCACGGAAACCATCTTTAAATTGCATTTTATTCGGAGGAATGATGGTTGGTGAAGTGGCGGAGCACTTTGACCACCATCACTAGCTCAAAAATCTTTATTTATTGCCTGTTTTGGAAGTTGGAGGAAAGATGGTAAGTGAGGTGCTGAATCACCTTGTTTACCATCGATCGCCCAATCAGGCTGGTGAATTTATGGCACTTTGTGTTGTAGAATGGAGGAAAGATGGTTTGTGAAGCGCCTAAGCGCTTTGACAACCATCAATCGTCCATTTATATGTGCCTGTTGCTGCTGCAAATGGTTCATTATGGAGGCCAGGGGTTGTTGTGTATTATCTGGTACAACCCTCAAGCGCCCATGAACCGATCTGAAAAAAAGAGAAAAATAGATTAGTAGGACGTCCAAATATAAATTGTATATACTTCTCCGTATAGCCTTAGCGATGCAACGTAAAATAAAACCTGAAAATAAAAGAATAATATATATGATGAACTTATCAGCGTGCAAATGAATGAATAAAATGCGATCAGCTGTGTAGGCACCAGTTGTAGTAAAACGTACTATCGTGGAGATGCCAGATGGATGATGGTGGTATTGCGATATTACGTTGGTGTTTTTGTTAGTGTAATAGCCAGTAATGTTTGAATGTAAATTTAATGAAACTGATGAATGAATGATAAGAACTGTTTTCAGCAAGAGTTAAGTATTAACATAAGGGTTTGTGTCTAAGAGTAGTTTTATCCAAATAGATTTGTTTGAGTGGGGGATTAAAAATAAGAAAGCGACACATAATATAATTTTTATTAAATTAAAATAAAAGAAATATTTTGATAACATCTGAAAAGAAAAGTAGCAATATATTAATTTATGGGAAATTTCAAAATGAAAAAAAAAGATGGCTAGTTGGAAAAGGATTGCCCAAGCTTGCCAAGGCGCGTGATCTAAAAGGCTAGGAAGACAAACGGCAAGTAAAGTAGAGTCGAGGAAGAAAGTTCAAAGAAAACTAAGTCGGCGAGAAAGTAGTAAAGAATCCAAGTAAAGCCGAAGGATAAAAAATAATCGTTAAATTTCATAGAAGGCATCTGATATCAATAAGTGCTAAAACAATGACAAACTTCAGACTCTGAATGAAAAGAAACAAAACCAGTAAGAAAGTTTCAGTCGGGCAACCCGACTTACTTATACCATCACCCTCTGTACGACAAAAAAATTTCTGTTATACTGATATTATACTCGATTTCTAAAGTAGGGTAGTGGTACATTTGTATGGGAAGTACCAGAAGGGGCGTGTCTAGACTTCCAGATTATTTCTGCTAAACTTTATCCTGTTGTAGCTTTACTAAATACAGAATTTGGGCACGCGTTGGGTGTATTGATATTATTACTCCATCTCTAAAGTGGGCGAAAAGAAACATTTGTATTGGAGGTACCATAAGGGGCGTCGCTAGAATTCCGATTTTTTCTCCAAAACTTTATCCTGTTTTAACTTAAGAAAATACAGAATTTGGGCACGATCGTGTCGAGTGTATTGATATTATTACTGCATCTCTAAAGTGGGCGAAGTGATACATTTGTATGGGAGGTACCAGAAGGGTCGTGTTTAAACACCAGATTCTCTAAAACTTTTTCCTGCTTAAACTTTACTAAATAGAGAATTTGGGCACGATCGCGTTAGGTATATTTATAATATTAATAGATTTCTAAAGTGGGCGGTACCAGATGTCTATGGGAGGTACCAGATGGGGCGTGGCTAGACTTATAATTTGTTTTCTCAAAAACTGTATCCTACTATAGAATTACTAAAGAATGAATTTGGGTACGATCGCGTTGGATTTATTGATATTATTACTCCATCTTTAAAGTGGGCGTAAAGGTACATTTGTATGGGAGGTATCGGATGGGGCGTGGGTAGACATCCAATTTTTTTCCGAAACTTTATCCTGTTATAGCTTTACTAGGTACAGAATTTGGGTACGATCACGTTGGGTGTATTGATATTATAACTCGATTTCTAAAGTGGGCGGAATGATGTATTTGTATAAGAGGTACCAGAAGGGGCGGGCCACGTAGCCCATTTGCAATACCGTAAGTAGTTTTGGGGAAATATTAACTCGTGCAAAATTCCAAAACATTTGGTTGCGTCTTTCGAAAGTTATCGTGCATACCAGCGGACAGCCAGACAGACAGACGGACATGGTTCAAACGACTTAAAAAGCCCTGAATCGAATTTGGTTCAAAGAAACCTAGGGTCTAAAGTGGCTCTTTCTATGTGTTCTATGTGTTTTTGGTCGTATCAAATGATATATACCCTCATCCTTATGGATGATGGTATAATGAGTAGTAAAAGTTGGAGATATTGATTTTGGTCTTACAACACCCCATGTGAAATTTTCCGAGAAGCATTTTTGTAGAGCATTTGAATGTTGTAAAGTCCTATTTGAAGATATTTTTCTGACATTTCTTGAAACAGGTACGAAACGGGCACGTAACAATTCAAAATAGACAGTGCCATAAAAGTTCCATAAAAAAATTATCGTTAAATTTAATTGCAGACATCTGATATCGAAATTGCACTAAAGCAATAAGGGTAAGAAACGTAGTCTTAAGTGCCTATTTCAATGTCTATTATGGGTTAAACTGAAAACTTCATCAGTGATATACTCATCTAAGGCTTTCATCCCGTAAAGGAATTATTCCGCCCATAAAAATTTGCTGGCTTCAAATGCCCAATAATTGGCTTATATTACATGATTTTTGTCTAATTAATATTAGAATTAGATTTAGACATGTTTTTCTGTTAAACGCTGCCTTCCATACACCATTTTTAACATTTCTAAATTAAATTGCTCATAATAGTAACACTTTTTCTTGTTTTTGTGCACAAATAAAAAACTCGAAAAATAACCGGTTACCCGGTTTTTTCTTAATTAAGTATTCGAAAACCGAGTTTTTGAAATTGTGTAAATTTCGAATATAACCGAAACCGGTTTTTCAAAAAAGTCGAATGTTTGTATACTCTAGTTATGGTATTGGTCTTATTAAATGAAAGGATACTACTTAGCCTAATTATAAACACAAAATATTATTTTATTTGCAGTTTAAATCTGAGTTTTTGGTATATATGGAAAAAAAATTCTAGTGTCTCACCAATTTGACTTATTTTTACAGAAGACTTTTGTTGCGGGCGAGCACACAGAATCCAAGCAAAAAAAAATTTTGCGTGGAGCTTCGCTATGGTGTGGCATTTTTCCATTATGGAGCCACGGAAACCATCTTTAAATTGCATTTTATTCGGAGGAATGATGGTTGGTGAAGTGGCGGAGCACTTTGACCACCATCACTAGCTCAAAAATCTTTATTTATTGCCTGTTTTGGAAGTTGGAGGAAAGATGGTAAGTGAGGTGCTGAATCACCTTGTTTACCATCGATCGCCCAATCAGGCTGGTGAATTTATGGCACTTTGTGTTGTAGAATGGAGGAAAGATGGTTTGTGAAGCGCCTAAGCGCTTTGACAACCATCAATCGTCCATTTATATGTGCCTGTTGCTGCTGCAAATGGTTCATTATGGAGGCCAGGGGTTGTTGTGTATTATCTGGTACAACCCTCAAGCGCCCATGAACCGATCTGAAAAAAAGAGAAAAATAGATTAGTAGGACGTCCAAATATAAATTGTATATACTTCTCCGTATAGCCTTAGCGATGCAACGTAAAATAAAACCTGAAAATAAAAGAATAATATATATGATGAACTTATCAGCGTGCAAATGAATGAATAAAATGCGATCAGCTGTGTAGGCACCAGTTGTAGTAAAACGTACTATCGTGGAGATGCCAGATGGATGATGGTGGTATTGCGATATTACGTTGGTGTTTTTGTTAGTGTAATAGCCAGTAATGTTTGAATGTAAATTTAATGAAACTGATGAATGAATGATAAGAACTGTTTTCAGCAAGAGTTAAGTATTAACATAAGGGTTTGTGTCTAAGAGTAGTTTTATCCAAATAGATTTGTTTGAGTGGGGGATTAAAAATAAGAAAGCGACACATAATATAATTTTTATTAAATTAAAAAAAAAGAAATATTTTGATAACATCTGAAAAGAAAAGTAGCAATATATTAATTTATGGGAAATTTCAAAATGAAAAAAAAAGATGGCTAGTTGGAAAAGGATTGCCCAAGCTTGCCAAGGCGCGTGATCTAAAAGGCTAGGAAGACAAACGGCAAGTAAAGTAGAGTCGAGGAAGAAAGTTCAAAGAAAACTAAGTCGGCGAGAAAGTAGTAAAGAATCCAAGTAAAGCCGAAGGATAAAAAAATAACCAACGCAATGCTGAAAATCTTTTAAAGTTATTATGTATTTTATGTGTGTTGAGACAGTGTTGTTTGTGAGTGTCCTCTAGTTTTAAGATTTTGCTACAATAAAATTTTTTTTTTTTGTTAAAAACGTTTTTTTTATTTGATGTGAAAACGAAAGTAAATCCAAGCGTAGACTATCAGCTATGAAGGTTAGTGAGGGTTTTACGAATTTCGTGAATATTAGTTTATTTTAGTAAAAGGAAACATAAAACTTTAGTAAAACGTACTATCGTGGAGATGCCAGATGGATGATGGTGGTATTGCGATATTACGTTGGTGTTTTTGTTAGTGTAATAGCCAGTAATGTTTGAATGTAAATTTAATGAAACTGATGAATGAATGATAAGAACTGTTTTCAGCAAGAGTTAAGTATTAACATAAGGGTTTGTGTCTAAGAGTAGTTTTATCCAAATAGATTTGTTTGAGTGGGGGATTAAAAATAAGAAAGCGACACATAATATAATTTTTATTAAATTAAAAAAAAAGAAATATTTTGATAACATCTGAAAAGAAAAGTAGCAATATATTAATTTATGGGAAATTTCAAAATGAAAAAAAAAGATGGCTAGTTGGAAAAGGATTGCCCAAGCTTGCCAAGGCGCGTGATCTAAAAGGCTAGGAAGACAAACGGCAAGTAAAGTAGAGTCGAGGAAGAAAGTTCAAAGAAAACTAAGTCGGCGAGAAAGTAGTAAAGAATCCAAGTAAAGCCGAAGGATAAAAAAATAACCAACGCAATGCTGAAAATCTTTTAAAGTTATTATGTATTTTATGTGTGTTGAGACAGTGTTGTTTGTGAGTGTCCTCTAGTTTTAAGATTTTGCTACAATAAAATTTTTTTTTTTTGTTAAAAACGTTTTTTTTATTTGATGTGAAAACGAAAGTAAATCCAAGCGTAGACTATCAGCTATGAAGGTTAGTGAGGGTTTTACGAATTTCGTGAATATTAGTTTATTTTAGTAAAAGGAAACATAAAACTTTAGGGAGCTCCTTCAGGTTTTTTTTTATTATTATAATTTGAGTGAGTTAAAGAAAACGTAACAAAATAGAATTTGTCAGGCCCCCACAGTGACGTTAGAGTCCACCTTGTTTCTATTATTTTTCTTCGATATATTTTCGTTTGTTTAGGTTTTTAATAAAATATATAAATTAAGTAAATGTTTGTATTAGTCTTGTTTTAATTTTTAGTATCTGTTTTTTTTTTTGTCTTACGTTTTTATAACATTAAATTTTATTTTATATATATTAGGCATAAGAACTACAAGCTTAACTCTATATTTTTTCTGCACATTTTGCGACTAAAATAAATTAAGTATTTCTTGTATGCAGGGTTCGTTTTAAATGGATAATACCTAGAAAGAAAAAACAAAAAAAAAAGATAAATTTATTTTTTTATTAAAAAAGACCCATTAAACATATTATTAAATGCAATAGAAAGAGGACATTGTTAGATTTAAGAGTAGGTTAAGATAATAATGAAGAGAACATGAAATTAAAAGTGACTGAAAGAACAGAAAAAGTTATGTATGAATAAATTATAAATACGAGGGGAGGTGCAATAAAGGATATGGTGCAATTGCGGGTGAAGTATGAGGGGCCGCGTAAACCAAGTGGTGAAACTTGCGACCAAGGATGGGATGGGCTGCTGGAGGTTAATACCTACCTCCCACTCCAGATGTGCTTTGTGTGTATTGTTGTAATGATTTGTGTTTTGTTCATAAAATGTAATTGTTCGTCCGTTAGGCCAAATGATTGGGATGATTCCACTTCCAGAGGGAGAGCCGATGGAGCTAGAGGGCCTGGTATCATTTGGTGCAAATGGCGGCACGTAATAATATGGCGCCCAAACGAAAGGAAAAGCGTTTTCAACGCATCTAAAATACAAAAATACCTAAACACGATACAATAGCTCATTAAAGATTACAATTCAATAGACCAACGTAATGCCTGGAAAAAAAATATACGAAATTTAATGCACGAAAACTTCGTAGCCGTTCTAGATATAACCTTGAAGTCAGATGTACGAAGATTTCAAACAATAAATATTCGAATTATTTAAAAGATATCGCGACTAATTCTACTTAACCATTTTATGTAGCCTAGGAGTATGTAAATATACGTCCCTAGTTGTACAAAGTGTTTAAGGTTTTGTTTTTTTGTAAGTGTAACGTAGATTCTGTTTTATGTTCAGGCTGTGGAGCATTGATGACCCTATGTTGATAGCCGCTCAAGATTAGATTCTTGAGGCATGAAGTATCACACATTTGGTGATAATGCCGAGTGGGCGAAATTACTAAAGAACACACCTGAACAAAATATTGAAATATGTTTGTAATATTTGTTGTTAAATTTGACTGAAAGCACATCAAAGGAGTGCTCTCATTAGAGAGAGTCGAATAAAATTATAAAGTTCCGCACGCTATGCTCTTGTGAAATGCACCCCCCTCAGTAGAAAAGAAAGAAGAAAAATAAAAGTTTAGTAAAATATTAATAATTTATGAAAGTAGTCCACAAGGAATGTACTTGGGAACGAGATCAAGAAAAAGAGAAAGACAGCCCGATTTAAATCTAACCAACACACCACAACATACTTTGCCGAAAATAAGAAAAATATTTACGAAGAAGCCAAAAATGTCAACTCTCTCTCACTAGAGAGAGTCGAATAAAATTATAAAGTTCCGCACGCTATGCTCTTGTGAAATGCACCCCCCTCAGTAGAAAAGAAAGAAGAAAAATAAAAGTTTAGTAAAATATTAATAATTTATGAAAGTAGTCCACAAGGAATGTACTTGGGAACGAGATCAAGAAAAAGAGAAAGACAGCCCGATTTAAATCTAACCAACACACCACAACATACTTTGCCGAAAATAAGAAAAATATTTACGAAGAAGCCAAAAATGTCAACGCCAAACGAGAACACAGCGGAATGCAATTTGCTAATCTGTCAGGGACGATTAATACCAGGGATAGAGCTCAGGGTACCTCTTCCAACCAGAACGGGAATACCGAAGGTATATCGAACGGAAATGGGAATATGGAACAAAATAGAGTGTCTGATGGCTTGGAAACCGCGTTTTATGAGGGTCGAGCATCTAGAACATCTTTAGAAGATGAGGTCAAAAAAGTCCAAGAGGAAATGTGTTGCGGGTGACAGTGCCGGCAGATCAGATGGCACACGTTACTACGTCTGTGAATTCTGCAGTAAAGAGTTTCGAAAATCATACGAATATTTTAGGTATGGGTTAAAAATGTTGGACATGATTAGGGTAACACTTGAGCTGATTTGTTTCTTACTGGCTTTCCCCCAAAAAAAAAAGGCATCGTAGAATTCATTCTCGTATCCGTCCTTCTGTATGTGTTTTGCGCAAAAAGCCTTTTCCCCACTCAAAATCAATTGAAACGTCATTGTTCTACCCATAAACCAGATGGAAGGTATGGCATTATTAAGGGTTGCTATAAATGCCCAAATGTTTAGACACTATGCCAAAAATTGCGGACTTTGATAGGCATTTAGGGTATGTTTTGATTAATCCATATAATCTTATGATTTTAAATATCGGTCTGCTATATTTTAGAACCCATTTGCCAAATACAACTATAGCTTTCAATTGCCGGCAATGTACGAAATCGTTTACTTTGCTAAGCAAGTTCTCGAGGCATAAACACAAACCTATAGATTCCGATATGATAGATTGGATATGTTAAATAAATGAGAAGCAAAATGTGGAAGAGGAATGTTGATAATTGTAGTAGTAGAACTATGAGTTGCCAACCACCCAATAGAATTCCAGAGTTGTTGGTAGAATTCGGTTAAGCGTACATCAGGTGGCGCAGAATTCATTCATAAAAAGGTTATAGCGACAGTTATTATGAGCGACAATTTGAATAGAGAAAAGAAAACTTAGCATATTTTCTGGCGGTATCAGGGCGGTTTTGCGTATAGTATAAAAGGAAAATTATAAAAATTTGACAACGAAAAAAAGATGGCTGGATTGGAGGGAAAAATGCGAAGATTAGGATGGAATAAAAAAATAAAACCGCAATAGAAATGACAATACAAGAATTAATATTATTACCAGTATGTGTTGCGAGTTTAGACAGTGCAGTTCGATCGAAAATAAGTAATAGTGCGTGCCAGCAAAAAGTGAGTTAGAAGAGTAAATTAGAGTGATGGGAAAATAATTTGTATTTCCATAGCCCTGAGTGAGCCCACAATTTAAAGCTGCCTGTGTGAAGTCAACGGACTAAAACAGCCGCATCTAAATACGAACAACTCTATACACAACTACAAACAGGTAGATAGTGTGAATAGTTTTTTTGTGCGTTACAAAAAGTTATTTACAAACAGGAAAGTGAACAAATTATCGGTGGAAAGTAAGGCAACAGTCCCGTTTCTAAATCCCAAACCATTCATCCCTTTACCATCCAAGTGAAGCGATTTGCAAACAATCTGGCAGGCCAACAGGTGCCATCTACACAGCGGTTTTGGGTACTGGAAATGCAGGTGTCTGCCGCTGTAAGCAACAGAATCGGATAGTAAGGTAAGATCTATTATTGCTATCGCTGCCTCAGTGAGCGTCACCGTAGAACAGGGTGAACGCGCCAGACATAAAAGAGAGGGCGTTGCTAAACCGGAAACCGGTAATTCAAAAAACCGGATTATACTAAATAAAGATATACCATATAAAAGGAAATCCATATGAAAAGGCCGGTGTAATACACCGAAAAAAATATCAAATATAAAGAAAAAAGAGAAAACGGGAAATTTTTACCCAAATTAAACAAAAATTTAAAGAAGAACAAAACTAAAACTTAGAAAATATAAAACTAGGAAAAAATAGCATAATTTAAACACAAAAAAAAAAACGTAAAAAAACATTCAAAAGATAAAAAAAAAGTACTAAAATATTATAAAAAAAATTAGATTATTGAAATTTAGGTTTAATTTAGAATTAAGGTTATGTCAGGTCTTATATATATGTTTTTGTGTTAGTGTTTGTTATTGGTAATTTTTGATAATTTTTTTTTGTTATTTTATTTTGTGATAAAGGGGGTTTACAAAGTTTAATCGTTCGGTTTCAAGTTTTTTTATTTGTGTACGGGGCATAGTGGCCCAGATTTACCCTAGCTAACTGAGCTCAATTAGGTAGGGGCGTAAATTCAAATCCTGTGTTTTAATGTTTGCATAAGTCCTCCGTGTTGGTCTTGTGATATTTGTGGTATTGTGACTTTGTAGGCCTTTGTTATAAAATTACCCTAAGAAGAGGAAAAGAATATATTTAGTTAGGTTATTTTTTTTAATGTAATTCAAAAGAAAAGCTTATATATGTATAATAAAGATAATGTCATTAGTGTAAGAAATTAAAGAATAATGTTGGTTTAAGTTATTAGGGAGGGCAAGGCTGGGTTAATGTGTTAATGTGGTGAAAGTGCGTGTGTCTTAGGGGCCATAGCAAAGGTATTACGAGGAATGGCTATGGTCAAGGTAGGGAGGGCAATGTGGGGGAAAACATCTCTCCCCCGTCTTTCGTGTGTCGTCTTTGTAATAGTGTCGTTTGTGTGTTTTAGTAATTCAATATTTGATGCTTGTCCTGGGCTGAAGTGTCGGGTTGGAATCCGTACCTGGGAGACCGCAGAGCTGCTGGTAGGACACTTCAGTGCCGTTAAGGGCACGTAACAATATGGCGCCCAATTAAAAATGCATATCATCCCTTAAGAGGGTAAAAAAATGTTGATTGTTTTTGCATTTAGTATATAGGAAACCTAAATATACAGTCCATAGACTACTCAGTTTGTGCAATAGCCCTTCGAAAGATTCTAGAGTTAAGATTCATCTAATGCTGATATCACAGATAGACCAGACCTAGAAGCTGGACTGATGTGTGAGAATTTAGTAGGATAAGTCTTTAATTTTATTATTTTTTCGTGCAATTCATTAGGGAACAGTGCAATAGCAAGATAATACATAAGTAGTAATTTGTCTTTTGTATTGTCACTTTCTCGTTTTTTGTTTTGTTTTGTAAATGTTAGTTTCTGTCGAATGTATAAGGAATTTGTGAGAGATTCTGAAACATTTAAGGTCAGCAACGAGAGCCGCTCGGAATAAAGATTCAGAGGTCTGATGTTTTGTTGTTGACACTTTTATGCGCCAGTAGCTATAAAGCACGAATATGCGTTTTATATAGTACTTGGTGATGATGATCCTTCTAATTCCAAACCTATCTGTTTTATTAAAATTGACTTACGACACACGAAAGAGACTTTCCACAGTGGAAAGTACATTAACGAAAATGAAAACATAAAGATTACACACACATCCAAACACATTTAACCACACAGCCGCCCTTGATAAGAGTATTAAAAGTTACATTTTGAGATAAACCGAATTCAAAATCTAGAATTTTAAAACAAATTTTAAGTACAGAACAAGTTTTTTTTATATTTCTGATCAATGGGAATGGGACTTTGCCCAGAGGCTGAAAGTTACTGATTGTCACTCACTTGGGAGTGACCAGAATCGATTCCTTTGCGGCACTGTCCAAGCAGCTAACTACTTCCGGTCTTAGACCAAGTATTCCCTGGGCAATGACTTTAAAGCAACCGCTTTGAAGTTAGCTAGAGTTAGAAGGCGAAATGTTGAGTAACCTAATCGGCATGCTACCACCGATGCGTCTTAGGAACTAGGTAACAGAAGTTACTGAAACTCAACACAGGCTCTCTTAGTGGCTTTGGCAGCCCCAAGAAACTAAGATCGGGAGCGGTGGCCTAATAAGCCACTCTCCTTAAACAAAAATTTATTATGAAAACACGAAGAAAACGAAAAACAAGAACCCCCCCAAATGTTGACGACCCCCGCAAACGATATAAGGACCATGATTTAAGGATATGCACCTGGAATGTCCGAACTCTATACAGAGATGGTGCCTCTATCCAACTGGCGGATGTCCTCGACAAATACAAGGCTGACATCACCGCCATACAGGAAATGAGATGGACGGGACAGGGATGCACACGACGGAAGAACTGTGACATCTTTTACAGCTGCCATGCAGAAAGACACGAATTTGGATGTGGTTTCATAGTCGGCAAGAGACTTCGACACCTGGTCTCGCGGTTTAACCCTGTAAATGACCGTATAGCCACCATTCGCATTCGGGCGAAATATTTTAACAATACGCTGATTTGTGTACACGCCCCGACGGAAGACAAAGACGATGACATCAAAGATGCATTCTATGAGCGCCTGGAGGATACATATGACCGCTGCCCTGCACATGACATTAAAATTGTTCTGGGAGATTTTAATGCTAAAATAGGAAGGGAAGATGCTCAACACCTCCGATAACGGATTCAGACTGGTAAGTTTCGCGTCGGCAAGAAACATGGTTGTGAGCGGAACCATATTCCCGCATAAAGATATCCACAAGGCAACCTGGATATCTCCCGATCAAAATACAAGAAATCAGATTGATCACGTGGTAATTGATGGAAGGCATGTCTCAAGCGTTATGGACGTGCGTGTGATGCGCGGTGCAAATATCGACTCGGATCACCACCTAGTTGCAGCCAAGGTACGCACACGATTAAGTAGAGCTAAAAACACTCTTAATCAAACGCAAAGGAAGCTAGACATCACAAAGCTGCAGACCACTGAGATAGCCAATGCCTACTCCAACCAACTCTCTCAATTACTTCAAACAAATCCCCCTAGTTCTGATGTTCCCGACATGCAGTGGCAGCATATTGCGAATTCTATGACCACTGCCGCAACAACCGTACTGGGTTATGAAAAACCACGCTCAGACAAGCCCTGGTAGATGACGAATGTCGCGAAATGTCTGAGGAAATGGATGCTACATACAAGGCAAAACTGCAGCCAATGGCGACGCGTGCGGTGACGGAGCGTTATAAAGAGAAAAGGAGGGAGATGAAACGCCTGTTCAGACGGAAAAAGCGTCTGTGGAAGAAAAGAGAGAGCCATGATATCGAAAACTACAGGGGTAGAGGTGAGGCCCGAAAGTTCTACCAAAAGGTAAAAAGTAAAGGTTTTGGAACAGGGATCCCCACCTGTAAGGACAGAGACGGAAATCTGGTCACGGACACTCAGAGTGTGCTGCAAATATGGAGGGAACACTTTCAATCTCTTCTCGTTCCCGAAGGCAGCATAAGTGACGGAATCGCACCAATCATCGACGATGGAGTAGATTGTCCACCACCGAGCCAAAACGAGATCAGCACGGCAATTGCCCGGCTTAAAAATAATAAAGCTGCGGGAGCCGATGGACTGCCGGCAGAGCTTTTTAAAGCCGGCGGCGATGACCTGGTAACACGCATGCACCAGCTCATAAACACGATTTGGCTCAGGGAATGCATGCCCGATGATTGGAATCTGAGTGTCCTATGTCCCGTGCTTAAGAAAGGCGACCCTAGTGTGTGTACCAACTATCGCGGGATTAGCCTTTTACCCATCGCATACAAGGTCCTGTCTAGTGTGTTATGTGAAAGACTAAAGCCCCTACTGGCGAACCTGATTGGACCTTATCAGTGTGGCTTTAGACCTGGTAAATCCACCACCGACCAGATATTCACGCTACGACAAATCCTGGAGAAGACCCAAGAAATGCAGATCGATACCTACCATCTGTTCATCGATTACAAAGCTGCATTTGACAGTCCGATACGACAGAAATTGTTGGATGCTATGGCTGAGTTTGGTATCCCCGCAAAACTAATTCGACTCTGCGGGATGACACTGACTGACACGAAGTCTTCAGTGAAAATTGGCAAAAATCTGTCAGAGCCATTTTCTACCAAGCGAGGCTTTAGACAAGGCGATAGTCTGTCCTGCGATCTCTTTAACATCGTAATGGAGATGATCATGCGGAAAGCAGCAGTAAACAGGAATGGCACCATATTTAACAAAAGCCACATGTTGCTCGCGTATGCTGATGATATCGATATTATTGGACGTGGATTGCGAGACGTTACTGCGGCTTTTTCGATCATTGAAAAGCAGTCGGCTGAAGTGGGTCTGGTGATAAACGAGGACAAAACCAAGTTATTTGTTTCAACGAACAAAGAGTGTACTCGTCTGGGACGCTGCGTGAACGTTGACAACTATAATTTTGAAGTGGTAGATGATTTTGTCTACCTTGGCTCCGCCATAAACAAAAATAATAATGTCAGCCTCGAAATCAAAAGACGAGTATTGATCGCAAACCGCTGCTACTATGCGCTAAGCAAGCGATTTAACGACAAAGCGCTCTCTCGAAAAACAAAGATCCAGCTCTACCAGACTCTGATCCTACCTGTCTTGCTCTACAGCGCAGAATCGTGGGTAATGACACAAGCGGATCAATCTATTCTGGGAGTCTTCGAGAGAAAAATACTCCGCAAAATATTTGGACCCATCATCGTGAACGGCGAGTACCGTCGTCGAATGAATCATGAGCTGTATGAACTGTACAACGACATCGACGTGGTCAAGCGCGTTCAAATAGACCGAATGCGCTGGCTTGGACACGTTGTACGAATGGACGATAACGCTCCGGCTCGAAAAGTCTTCGGCAATAAACTCGATGGGAGGCGCAGGAGGGGGCGACCAAAACTCCGATGGATAGACAAGGTGACGGAAATGTTAAGTAAGCTTGGTATGACGAACTATCTACGGAGCGCAAAAGACCGAAGCGCTTGAAATGGTTTTCTACGTGCGGCTACTGATAGATGAATTTCTGTTGTTGCTGCCAGTAAAGAAGAAGAAGAAGATCAAAATTATCATTTTTTTTATAGAGTTTAAATTTAAATTAATTTTATTGTTCATCGCAGTCATTGCCTTATGGGAATCAGTGAGAAGGAAAAAGGGAAAGATTTGATGAGTAGCGCAAAGAAAAATAGAACAAGAAAACGTATACGAGACTCTATTCTTGACAGGTCATGAAATTCTCCGGACCCAAAGAAGCGTGCCGAAGGTAAATCGACAAAGAAAATGGCGAATCCACAGGGGTCAAAAGATCATTCGATGTACGATCTGTCGGACACAATAAGTGCCTCCGGCAAGGATACTGGGACTATTCCGAAATCTAGCCGTAATATTGCAGACAATAGCGAGGCAAAAATTAAAAATATGGTTAGTAGGAGTGTAGGAGAAATGAAATTATCCATAGAAACTTCAATAAGGGGAATGGTACAAGAAAGCGTCAAAGTCGAACTGGCGGCAATACAAAAGTCCATTGGAGACCTGTCAGCTATTGCCGGTAATATGTCACTAGATAGCAGGGAAAGTAGACGCCAAGTAAATCAGCCAGGTAATGCTAATGTGATACAATCACAGTATGATTTTCCAACTCATCCTATGCAAACCCGCCAAAACCGAACCCAACAAGCACAACGAATTGAAAATGCAAATACGGTACAGTTCCACATTCCTCCTCCAAATTTTGTTCCCATTGACAACAACGGCAACAACAACACACCTCAAAATCAGACCTTGAAAACAAACTAAACACCAGATTCAGAAAAGATTAGGGTAGACCGTTTTGGGCTAAAATTTGATGGCAATCCGAAAAATTTGTCTGTCGATGATTTCAATTTTCGATTAGAATATTTACAAGTGCAATATACACCTAAGTTGATGTTTGTGCTTGTCCACCATTTTTATTATTTTGAACCATTTTGGTGTTAAATTATAATAAAAAAAAAAAAAAAAAAAACAAGTGCAATATAGATTTAGGTTTATGTTCGCGTTTGTAAAATATTACTTAATAGATGCAATACAGTTGTTACAACTGAAGACTATAAAATATGTCAAGGTTGTGATAGTATGTCATGTTACGTGTTTCAAAAGCTCTACCCGGCAAGAACAGGGAAAATAAAATTTCATTTACCAAAACATAAAAAATAAAAGAAAACAAAACCTCAGAACAAATCTCCAATGAATAGCAATACGGCGACATAGGCAACGAGGTCAATTTTTCCGATGCGGTCAAAACATTTTTTTTGTATTTAATCGTTACTGCCATTTAAGTTTAAAATCCATAACCCGATTAAAAAATTAACATCATGAAAAGGTCTTGAGGGCGGTTTTAAGAGTGCAAATCCCAGTGAATGATAATGCAGTTATAAGCAAACCTAGGCAACAACGGCAAGAGCATATAGAATTCTAAAACTGATCAAGAAGAACCGATTGTTTTGTGAATCTCCTAGTCCAATAGCGGCAGGAAAACACAATGATTAGGAGAACGTAGCGATTTCTGAAACAATGTCGAAACGAATATAATTTTTTTTAAAATTTGCAACGAAGGCAACTACTTTTCTATCCAGCTAGCTACAAAGTTCCACAACAACAACAAAAGAGGTAGAAAGGAAAAAACATTATAATTCACTATGCTATGTCTCTGGAACTAGTTCTATACTAGAGCAAAAGGGACAATTGCGTCACGGCTATGAGATTGACTGGCAAAATAAAGAAATTACAGTATGTAAAACGATTACAGTCGATTCCACATGACTGGAAACCACCAAAACGCAATTTTTTTTTCTCAGTTATCCATTTTTTTTAGTAATTCGTGTTTAGGTAAAGCGGATTCGACTGTAGTCACTTTTTTATACAACTAGTATATGACTAGTGCACAAGTGTGTTTGCACTAGTAGTATGACTTACCTCTCCAATACTTCAAACATTGAGGAGATAAATTCGTAGACCAATCGTCAGTTTTAATTTTTAGGCGAAATGTGTAGAACCTGAAAGAGAGACAAATTTAATAGGACGAATAGAAAGGCATGATTCCATACCAGAATTTAGCCCGGCCTGAGATTATTCAGGGCGTGGGAGTTCCCCACGTAAACCCATATATGCAGGACAATCATCAAGGCACACCGCACACCGACCCTTCCAACGTACACTCGTCAGAGTCGGAGTTTTGTTGCGGGTGACAGTGCCGGCAGATCAGATGGCACACGTTACTACGTCTGTGAATTCTGCAGTAAAGAGTTTCGAAAATCATACGAATATTTTAGGTATGGGTTAAAAATGTTGGACATGATTAGGGTAACACTTGAGCTGATTTGTTTCTTACTGGCTTTCCCCCAAAAAAAAAGGCATCGTAGAATTCATTCTCGTATCCGTCCTTCTGTATGTGTTTTGCGCAAAAAGCCTTTTCCCCACTCAAAATCAATTGAAACGTCATTGTTCTACCCATAAACCAGATGGAAGGTATGACATTATTAAGGGTTGCTATAAATGCCCAAATGTTTAGACACTATGCCAACAATTGCGGACTTTGATAGGCATTTAGGGTATGTTTTGATTAATCCATATAATCTTATGATTTTAAATATCGGTCTGCTATATTTTAGAACCCATTTGCCAAATACAACTATAGCTTTCAATTGCCGGCAATGTACGAAATCGTTTACTTTGCTAAGCAAGTTCTCGAGGCATAAACACAAACCTATAGATTCCGATATGATAGATTGGATATGTTAAAATCCTTATTGCCTTCCTCATTATGCCTGGTAGATGGTAATGAAGCCTCTGTAAATATTACGGCGAACAATTTTATGAGTAAAGATTTCCAGTGTTCCCTATGCGGCTTAAAAATGTCTTCTCGTGCTACCCTGCTGCAACATGAACAACGACATAGGAATTTAAGAAAATATCAGTGCTATACATGCAAGATTTTTATGCCTCCAAATCTTCCCTGAATGTGCACACCAAACTTCATCTCAATCTGAGAAAACACAAATGCAATGTGTACCACCAAACTTTTGCAACCAGTTTTCAACTTAAAAGGCACGAATTGAAGCCCGCCACGCTTAAAAACTACAAATGTAGGTACTGTATTGGGGCATTTAAAACCACGCAATATTGTCGTAGCCATATGATGACCCATCTTAAGGAGTGTTGCAGGTGACAGAGCCGGTGGACGTACTGTCTGTGCAGTCTATGGTGTTGTTGCATGTGCAGTCTATTCCAATTTATATTTTCTATTTGGAAATAAATAATAGCACTTGCTCTCGGCGAATTAATGTGTTTTTTGTGTTTGTTTGTTGGAGGCAGGTTAGGTGCGTGTTTGTTGGCTGTAGGTATGGTAATAAATGAGAAGCAAAATGTGGAAGAGGAATGTTGATAATTGTAGTAGTAGAACTATGAGTTGCCAACCACCCAATAGAATTCCAGAGTTGTTGGTAGAATTCGGTTAAGCGTACATCAGGTGGCGCAGAATTCATTCATAAAAAGGTTATAGCGACAGTTATTATGAGCGACAATTTGAATAGAGAAAAGAAAACTTAGCATATTTTCTGGCGGTATCAGGGCGGTTTTGCGTATAGTATAAAAGGAAAATTATAAAAATTTGACAACGAAAAAAAGATGGCTGGATTGGAGGGAAAAATGCGAAGATTAGGATGGAATAAAAAAATAAAACCGCAATAGAAATTACAATACAGTGCAGTTCGATCGAAAATAAGTAATAGTGCGTGCCAGCAAAAAGTGAGTTAGAAGAGTAAATTAGAGTGATGGGAAAATAATTTGTATTTCCATAGCCCTGAGTGAGCCCACAATTTAAAGCTGCCTGTGTGAAGTCAACGGACTAAAACAGCCGCATCTAAATACGAACAACTCTATACACAACTACAAACAGGTAGATAGTGTGAATAGTTTTTTTGTGCGTTACAAAAAGTTATTTACAAACAGGAAAGTGAACAAATTATCGGTGGAAAGTAAGGCAACAGTCCCGTTTCTGAATCCCAAACCATCCATCCCTTTACCATCCAAGTGAAGCGATTTGCAAACAATCTGGCAGGCCAACAGGTGCACAGCGGTTTTGGGTACTGGAAATGCAGGTGTCTGCCGCTGTAAGCAACAGAATCGGATAGTAAGGTAGGATCTATTATTGCTATCGCTGCCTCAGTGAGCGTCACCGTAGAACAGGGTGAACGCGCCAGACATAAAAGAGAGGGCGTTGCTAAACCGGAAACCGGTAATTCAAAAAACCGGATTATACTAAATAAAGATATACCATATAAAAGGAAATCCATATGAAAAGGCCGGTGTAATACACCGAAAAAAATATCAAATATAAAGAAAAAAGAGAAAACGGGAAATTTTTACCCAAATTAAACAAAAATTTAAAGAAGAACAAAACTAAAACTTAAAAAATATAAAACTAGGAAAAAATAGCATAATTTAAACACAAAAAAAAAAACGTAAAAAAACATTCAAAAGATAAAAAAAAGTACTAAAATATTATAAAAAAAATTAGATTATTGAAATTTAGGTTTAATTTAGAATTAAGGTTATGTCAGGTCTTATATATATGTTTTTGTGTTAGTGTTTGTTAAGATATTTATAGTTTTGTTTAGTATAATTAATTTATATAGGAAATAAGTTTTTTTTTGTGACAATTTTTTAATTTTATTGGTAATTTTTGATAATTTTTTTTTGTTATTTTATTTTGTGATAAAGGGGGTTTACAAAGTTTAATCGTTCGGTTTCAAGTTTTTTTATTTGTGTACGGGGCATAGTGGCCCAGATTTACCCTAGCTAACTGAGCTCAATTAGGTAGGGGCGTAAATTCAAATCCTGTGTTTTAATGTTTGCATAAGTCCTCCGTGTTGGTCTTGTGATATTTGTGGTATTGTGACTTTGTAGGCCTTTGTTATAAAATTACCCTAAGAAGAGGAAAAGAATATATTTAGTTAGGTTATTTTTTTTAATGTAATTCAAAAGAAAAGCTTATATATGTATAATAAAGATAATGTCATTAGTGTAAGAAATTAAAGAATAATGTTGGTTTAAGTTATTAGGGAGGGCAAGGCTGGGTTAATGTGTTAATGTGGTGAAAGTGCGTGTGTCTTAGGGGCCATAGCAAAGGAATTACGAGGAATGGCTATGGTCAGGGTAGGGAGGGCAATGTGGGGGAAAACATCTCTCCCCCGTCTTTCGTGTGTCGTCTTTGTAATAGTGTCGTTTGTGTGTTTTAGTAATTCAATATTTGATGCTTGTCCTGGGCTGAAGTGTCGGGTTGGAATCCGTACCTGGGAGACCGCAGAGCTGCTGGTAGGACACTTCAGTGCCGTTAAGGACACGTAAAAAATGACAGATTTGAAAAGATCTATAGGGAGGTTAGCTAAAGCTGTTACTGATCTTGCCAATGTGCAAACAAGGAGCGATCAATTACTACAAAGCGCCCAAATCGTCAAACGGGAGGTGAAAACCGCTTACCCAATGAAAATATGGTGTTCGCTGCAAGTGGGTTGACCAGTGATATAAATGGTCAGAATAATCAGCCACTTTCAGGGAACGGGATTTTGCCAGATCATCCAGAGAAACTGTTATACAGCGATGTCGAACGGAAACCTAAGTATGGGACAAAATCGAATTAGAATAGACAAATTAGGAATTGTTTTTGATGGTAATACCTTGAATATGAGTGTGGATGATTTTATATTCCGACTCGAACATCTGCAAAGTCAGCACAATATACCGTGGGAAGATATTATAGGTGATTTCCATCTACTTTTAAAGGGTACAGCCAACCAATGGTACTGGTTGTATCTTCATAGCCATAGGCCATTGAACTGGTCTAAACTCCGTCATGCTTTGCATCTCCAATATCAGACCGTCCGCTCCAATTTTGAATTAATAGGTGATTTGACAGAATGGTCACACTTAGGGTTGCCAGATCCAGATTCGCAAAAAGCTGGACATTCGGATTAAAAAAACTGGATTTTGCAAAAATAGCTGGACATTTTCAAAATATGTCTACGAAAAAAATGACAAGTTTAGTTTTGTATAAATTTTTTTTTAAAAAAACATTTTTTACACATTTTATACATAAAGTAATACAAATAAACTTAAATATTTTTACTTCAGTGTTCAATTTTTGAGATTTTAAATAATACTTTAAAAAATTAATAAAACTTGCACTTTTCACTCATACCTCTGAGAATTAAAATTAAACAATAAACACAAAAAGAAAAATCTTAATATTAAAAGAACAACAATTAAAAACTTAATTAACAAAATAAGAACAATTCATTCTAGAAAATGTAAATTATAAATTTTTTCAAAAGTTATTGTGTTAAATGTACATATAAGGATATTTATAACGAAAACATCTTTCCTTCAATTTTTTTTTCCAAAATTACTATTTAGCTGGACAAATTTTATGTTAGCTGGACAAGTATAAAAAAAGCTGGACAATCCAGCCGAATCCAGCCCGTCTGGCAACCCTAGTCACACTTCATTGATGAAGCATTCCATAAAACTAGTTGAAGATGCAGTACCTGTTAAGGACAGATATTATCCAATTTCTCCAGCCGTACAAGAAATAGTCTACCAAGAAATAGATAATATGCTTAAATTAAACGTTATAGAACTAAGTGAAAGTCCATGGAGTCACAGAACTACAGTAGTAATAAAACCCGGTAAAAATCGATTCTGTTTAGATGCTAGAAAGCTTAATAAATTAACAGTCAAAGACGCCTATCCATTGCAAAATATCGATGGCATCTTAAGCAGAATCGATGAAACGCATTTCATTAGCAGTATTGATTTAAAATATGCCTTCTGGCAGATCGAGTTAGATGAGGAAAGTAAGCAATATACAGCTTATACTGTAGCAGGGAGACCCTTATATCAGTTCAGAGTCATGCCATTCGGCCTCTGTAATGCTGCACAGCGGCTGTGTCGTTTGATGGACCAGGTAATACCCCAAAGGCTCAAGGAAAATGTTTTTGTATATCTTGACGACCTGTTGGTGATATCTAGTACATTCGATGAACATTTAAAACTGTTAAAAGAAGTAGCGACCTGTTTAAAGGAGGCCAATCTGACGATAGGACTACAAAAATCAAAATTTTGTTTTCAGGAACTTCGATATCTTGGGTTTATCATAGGTGGGGGTACGTTAAAAACGGACCCGGAGAAAGTACATGCTATAAAAATGATAAAATTACCTAAAAATCCAAGAGAAATAAGAAGCTTCTTGGGTACTGCCGGGTGGTATAGGCGGTTTATAAAAGATTTTGCTACAATTTCCGCCCCCCTTACAGACAGATTAAAGAAAGCAAAGAAATTTGAAATGACAAGAGAAGCTATAGAATCTTACGAGAAACTTAAAAAGGCTCTTACAACTGCGCCTGTTTTGCGTCATGCTGATTTTTCCAAATGTTTCTATATGCAGTGTGATGCCTCTGACTATGGAGTAGGTGCCGTTTTGTACCAGCTGAATGAGAAAAATTAAGAGCACCCAATAGCGTTCTACTCCCAGAAATTAAATGCGTGTCAACGAAATTATAGTGTGACGGAGAAGGAGTGCCTAGCAGCGGGATTGGCCATTACAAAGTTTAGGCCGTATGTGGAAATGATGCCATTCACGGTCGTTACCGACCATGCTAGCCTTAAATGGCTCATGTCATTAAAAGATCTTAGCGGCAGGCTGGCAAGATGGTCGCTACAATTACAAGCATTTGACTTCGAAATTGAGCAAAGTTTAGGCCGTATGTGGAAATGATGCCATTCACGGTCATTACCGACCATGCTAGCCTTAAATGGTTCATGTCATTAAAAGATCTTAGCGGCAGGCTGGCAAGATAGTCGCTACAATTACAAGCATTTGACTTCGAAATTGAGCACCGAAAGGGTTCTGAAAATGTAGAAGCTGACATGTTGTCTAGAGCACTCATAGCTGAAATATCCAAAGATGAATTGTTAGACTTTGAAACGACCGAGTTCGAAAGCGAAGAATACCAAAATTTAATAAACGTAATAAACGCGAATACTGAGAAATTGCCCGATTTAAAAATCGATGACGGGATGATTTATAAGAAGATAAAGCTAGATCTGGACATTGATCAGGACTATACATGGAAATTGTGGATTCCTTCTAACCTGACAAGTTCAATAATTGAAAAGGCGCAATCTCCAAACACAGTTGCTCACGGCGGGGTGGCTAAAACTTTGGAAAGGGTAAAAAGATTGTTCTACTGGCCTAGAATGAAATTCGAGAGTATGAAAGATCGTGTAGAACTTGTAAGGAAATAAAACCCGCCAACCACAATTTAATGCCTGAAATCGGACAGGAGGTGGTGACCGATAGACCATTTCAAAAGTTATATATAGACTTTTTAGGGAAATATCCCCGGTCTAAAAGTGGCAATTGTTATATTTTTATTGTTGTGGATCACTTCTCAAAGTTCACCTTTTTAAAGGCTATGAGAGACGCCACAGCAAATAATGTCATTCCATTTGTAGTAAATGAAATTTTCCACAAATTCGGTGTGCAAGTGATCCACAGCGATAACGGGGCCCAATTCATAGGTAAGGCATTCCAAAGCATGATTGAAACTTATCGCATCAAACATATTAGAACTGCCGTATATTCCCCTCAGTCGAACGCGTCAGAGCGGGTAAATCAGTCCGTGTTAGTTGCGATTAGAGCATATTTAGAAGAAGACCATCGCGATTGGGATCTATATCTTTCAGAAATCGAATGCGCACTGAGAAGCTCTGTACATTCGGCGACGGCGTGACACCATTCTTCGCGTTATTCGGGTTTCATATGTTTTCTAGCGGCAATGACGATAAATTGGCTCGCAAACTTTTCTCCTTAACCGACCACGAAATCGTTAACACAAACAGAAACGACAAACTAGAAGTAATTCGCGATAAAATCAGGAAAAATATGCATGAGGCGTATGAAAAGAGCGCCGAAAGATATAATAAACGTGCGAGAAAAGTAAAGTTTGTACCCGGTCAAGAAGTATACAGGAGAAACACGGTACTAAACGATTTTGGAAAGAACATAAATTCAAAATTTTGAAGGAAATTTGTAAAATATAGGGTACTGAGGCCGATTTGAAACAACATGTATGAGCTTGAAAATTTACAAGGCAAATCTATCGGTATATATCACGCGAAATACAAAGGTTTAAAGTGCAATAGTAATTTAATAAGGTGTAGAGAATCACAGTGCAATGCTAGGTTTAAGAATACGTATTGTGTTCGTCCTAATATCTGTGATATTTATCTAACGTACCTGACTAAAGAACGTGCAATATTCCTTTTCGTATGTCTTGTCCATTTTTTTATGTACAATCTAATTATACACCTAAATGTTGTTAGAGTCTATATACAAATATATATCAATGAAATACTCACCATAATTAGCCCGACAAAGTCTGGTCGTGTTGACAAATTGAGGTTAGTCCGAGTACACCTGTAGAAAAACAAAACATACACAAAGTAAAATCTTAAAAGAATGTATAGTCAGATTACTTCCCGTAGTTTGTAGAATTATGCCCGGCTAAAAAAAAAAATGTTGCGTGGAGCTTCGCTATGGTGTGGCATTTTTCCAGTATGGAGCCACGGAAACCATCTTTAAATTGCATTTTATTCGGAGGAATGATGGTTGGTGAAGTGGCGGAGCACTTTGACCACCATCACTCGCCAAAAAATCTTTATTTATTGCCTGTTTTGGAGGTTGGAGGAAAGATGGTAAGTGAGGTGCTGAATCGCCTTGACTATCATCGATCGCCCAATCAGGGTGGTGAATTTATGGCACTTTGTGTTGTAGAATGGAGGAAAGATGGTTTGTGAAGCGCCTAAGCGCTTTGACAACCATCAATCGCCCATTTATATGTGCCTGTTGCTGCTGCAAATGGTTCATTATGGAGGCCAGGGGTTGTTGTGTATTATCTGGTACAACCCTCAAGCGCCCATGAACCGATCTGAAAAAAAGAGAAAAATAGATTAGTAGGACGTCCAAATATAAATTGTATATACTTCTCCGTATAGCCTTAGCGATGCAACGTAAAATAAAACCTAAAAATAAAAAAATAATTAAATTAACAAAGGAAACTATTACATATATGAACTTACCAGCGTGCAAATGAATGAATAAAATGCGATCAGCTGTGTAGGCACCAGTTGTAGTAAATCGTACTATCGTGGAGATGCCAGATGGATGATGGTGGTATTGCGATATTACGTTGGTGTTTTTGTAAGTGTAATAGCCAGTAATGTTTGAATGTATATTTAATGAAACTGATGAATGAATGATAAGAACTGTTTTCAGCAAGAGTTAAGTATTAACATAAGGGTTTGTGTCTAACGGCCCTATTCTAATAATTTGGTTACAGAAATTTGTGACTGTAAATTTGTTACAATTTTGTAACCAATTCTTGTTACGGGTATTCTGACAATTTAGTAACAAGGAAAAGTTCACCTTGTGGTGAAATGTAAATTATTGACAATTCACAGCTAATTTTTGAATTTTAAAAACAAAAAATGAAAACACAATACACAGAAAACTAAACATATTTCTACTTTTTAGTTATTTATACACATTTGACTGAGCGTAAGGAGACGACACATATCCCAGTTAAGTGGACAGTCAAAAATGTTGGACAAATACTGTGTCATGGAGAATTGGTCACAGCCGTCCCACAGGTTTCATGGCGGTTGTTCCCTTTCCATACATTTTGCCACTACATTTCCATAGAAAAAAGGTCTAAAAGTCTTTTACCTACGACTTCAATAATTTAACATTTTTTTACATCTCAAAATAGTATTCCAAAAAGCTGAAACCACCTTGTTACCTCCT
The DNA here is from genome assembly GCA_964034835.1 of Muscina levida. Lineage (NCBI taxonomy): Eukaryota > Metazoa > Arthropoda > Insecta > Diptera > Muscidae > Muscina > Muscina levida. Next base: position 77,615,554 of record OZ035880.1, read on the forward strand.
TTTTGGCAGGTAACAATTTTTGTAACAATTGTCACGGTAACAAGGATTCGGAATACCGATTTTTTGATTTTGTAACTAATGTAGTCTATTGTAACCGTGGTGACTATTGTAACCACGTCAGAATAGACCGGTAAGAGTAGTTTTATCCAAATAGATTTGTTTGAGTGGGGGATTAAAAATAAGAAAGGGACACATAATATAATTTTTATTAAATTAAAAAAAAGGACAAATATTTTGATAACATCTGAAAAGAAAAGTAGCAATATATATATTTATGGGAAATTTCAAAATGAAAAAAAAGATGGCTGGTTGGAAGAGGATTGCCCAAGCTTGCCAAGGCGCGTGATCTAAAAGGCTAGGAAGACAAACGGCAAGTAAAGTAGAGTCGAGGAAGAAAGTTCAAAGTGATAAGTAAGGACAGCCAAGAAAATTCTAATTAAAAAAATAAAATCAAAGTTCCGAAAAGAACCGAAAAGAACCGGATAATTGCACCGTCTATTCAATTTTATTAAATAAATTTTATTAAAATAATCAAAGAGGTTACTGTGGTGAGAGGAACATCAATTTAAAAGTCTCCAATCCGGAACAAATGACCCTTCACAGCAACAACCGCCGGACACCAGGTCTCTTTTTATTTTACCTCTTTTTATTTTACCTCTTTTTATTTTACCGATTTTTTTTGACGGCCAACTTGAATAATTTTCCGTGGAAGAAAAGCGAAAGATCTCGGGCCAAAGAAAACTAAGTCGGCGAGAAAGTAGTAAAGTAAATCCGAAGAATAACAAAATAACCAACGCAATGCTGAAAATCTTTTATGTGTTTATGTGTGTTGAGACAGTGTTTTTTTTTTTGAGTGTCCTCAAAAACGTTAAAGTGTTAAAAACGTATTTTTTTTATTTGATGTGAAAACGAAAGTAAATCCAAGCGTAGACTATAAATAATTTTTTTATTAAAAAAGACCCATTGTTTGCGTAGCAAATGTGCGGTTAAAAATAGAAGAAATAAAACACAAGAGATTTCAGTAAAAATTCAATTTTAAGAAATAGTTTTAGTAGTATTTTTTAAATATTTTACCTTTGTATGTTGTTTGCTTGTAAAGCGAATGGATGTCGAAAAACGAATAATTACAAAACTATGTAATTTGCATGAGAGAACTCAAAAAAGAGATGAAGTAAGGCGGCCAACTCGTTACTTTTAAACGTCAAATTTAACTGACCCCAAAAAGAGTTGCCAACGAGCAGGCGACAAAATCCCAGAAGGGGACTTTGTGCAAGTGTTGTTTTTGGAATAAACATTGCCGGCCACCTTGCAACATCTCTACATGTTGCAATGAATTAAAATTACAAAAGATAAAAATTCGATTTTAATATAATACTATAATTAACAAGCAATGAAAACAAGTATGTTTACGAAAACTCATTTCAATATTCAAAGTAGCTAATAAGTAAGAAATTTTAAAACTTTAGGGAATAAATACGAAGTATAAATATGAAATAATGTAGATAAAGGCGTATGTCAGCGATAGGGTGAGCATTCGTTTAACGTGAACCAAAAAAAAGAATAAACGATGTATATTATTTAAAAAGGGCAACAAATTTACCGAAAAATTGTAGGTTTACCTATATAACGGCGTACGGAATACAAATGCGCTTAAAAACAGCCAAAATCCAACAGTATTAATGTAGTATCGCCGGGCTAAACAATAAACAAAGACGACGATTGAACAGAAAACGAAGGCGTTAGGCAGCACCACCGCTCAGGATACAATGGGCCTCGACGACCCGATGGTACTGCAAACGAGAACGAAGACATCATACACATACACAAAGTGTATTGGCCGATAAGCCTTAGGGTTGGCACGAGCCCGATAGGGCCCAACCGAACACCGTATATGATGCCATTGGAAATCCCGGATTTGAGTAGACTTGAGTGCTAATTATCTTCTGGTGCACCTCGGGCCCGAGAATCATGTGTATTCGGACTTGTGAAAGTCTGGATCCGCCATGTGGAACCCGGCAAAATGGGCTCGCACAGATTCTGGTGCCTGCTCTGAAGTAGTCACGACATCTCTCAAATCCGAGATTTTGGCGGTCACAGCTATCTGCTTCGTTTGGTTATCGTATGGTATTGTTAGCTAGCAGTATTGGCCCTCTTCAATCGGCAAACGGAACTGTTGGACCAGGCTGCGACAGACAAGACTGCCCTTCATGTACACATCTATTAGCGCCCGTACTTTAAACGGCACGGAGTGCCTTATCGTTACGACCACGGTAGGGGACAGGGCTAAAACGTGATTCAGCGCCAAGCCAGAAGATCGTACGGGGACTGAATCATTTCCGTAGCCGCTATAACTAGATTTTTGGGGCTCTTGCGTTTCGCCTCGTCTGAGTGAATGCGACTGCGGTTCGTGGTGACGCTCGTGTCGGTTCCGTGAAGAGTTCCGTGCCCCTGAATACTTTTCCTGCACCTGCGTAATGGGATGATGACTGGCGTGCAGGAAGGTGTAAGCTTCTCATGGCAGCGGTACCAGCGATGGGCACTCGGGCATAGATGGATGGCGTGGTTTTCGCTAAGGCAATTTCCGCACAACCTAAACGTAACGACCGCTCGCAGCCTTTTCTGCATGCCCATAGCGCGGAATTTATATCAATTGCGCACCAAGTGTTTGCGACCGCAAATAGGGCACCATCCTGTCTTTTTGTTTGCCACATGGACCGTCTGCGGAGCAGTTGCAGGGGTACTACCGGGAACCGGAGGAGGCGACGTCTCGGCGTTGACGAAGAAGCTGGTTTTACCAGTAGCAGCTGTATCACGGTGCTCGTTGGGTGACACAGGTTGGGAGGAAGCGGAGCTGGAAACCGGTGTATCGGCTTCAACCTGCGAGGACGTCTCGTCTGCCCGTAAGGTGACAGTGTCCATTTCAGCCGCGAACTTTAATTCTTCGTCTGTAATCATAGGGACGTCCTCGTAATCGGCCAGACTGACAAATGGTAAACTTTCCATGTTGCTATTGTATAAATTTTTCGTTAAATGCTAGAATTTATTTTTAATTTGGTAAAATGACCAGTTTTGTAACGGGCCGAGTTACAACACCATTTGCTATTCTAATGTCTGCAACTCTAATATGGCTATCAGACCCGGGGTAAACCTTAACTACGCGACCAAGTCTCCAAGAAGTTGGAGGATCGCGCTCGTGCTTTATAACGACAAGATCATTTATCTAATGTTCCGCTCAGGGTATTTCCACTTATAACGCTTGTGGAGATTGTGCAAATACTCTGTCTTCCAACGAATACATAGTTGTTGCGAAAAAGCCTTGACTTTTCTAAATCTATTAAGCAGGTCTAAGGGATGGTCGTCATTGGTAGGCTCCGGAGGAGCAAGAATTGGTGTTCCTATTAAGAAATGCCCTGGAGTAAGAGCTACGAAATCATTGGGATTTTCGGACATCGGACAAAGAGGACGAGAATTCAAACAGGCTTCGATTCGAGCCAGAATAGTGCAAAACTCTTCATATGTGAATATGGAGCCCTGAGCCTGCTTACGAAGATGAGTCTTAAAACTTTTGACTGCGGCTTCCCACAGACCGCCCATATGGGGTGCCACAGCTGGTATAAAGGACCAGGATAGACATTGGTAAGTATGATCCGAATCAATGCGGTGACGACACTCCTGAAGGACTAAGCGCAGATCTCGCTCCATTTCTCTAGAAGCACCTACAAAATTAGTACCGTTATCAGAGAATATCGATAAGGGACAGCCACGACGAGCAATAAAACGATAAAATGCTGCCATAAATGCGCCAGTTGACAATTCAGTTGTAGCCTCAAGATGTATTGCCTTTGTTGCGAAACAGATAAATACGCAGACATATCCCTTAGTAATTTTGACCGAGCGAGGAATAAGAGAGTGAATATCAAAGGGTCCTGCAAAATCTATGCCAGTGGTGGAGAAGGGTCGACCAATAGTGGTTCGCTCCGGTGGTAAAGCTGCCATTATTTGGCCACATGTGCGTTTTCGATCGATGACACACGTTTTACACTTATGTACGATTGAGCGAATCAACGGTTTTACCCGAGGAATCCAGTATTCTACACGGATGATTCGTAACATCACTTGGTTTCCACCGTGTACCGATAAAAGGTGGATAAATTGTAGTAACAATTGGGTAAATTTTGCAATGGTAGGGCAAGATAATTGGATATTGTTCCGAATATTGAAGGGTAGGCGATTTTACGAGTCGACCGTTTAATCGCATAACTCCACTGGAGTCAAGCATTGGATTTACTGTAAGTAAAGAACTCTTGGAGTTTAAAGTTTGCCCGTTTAACAAACACTGATATTCATCTGCAAAATAAGCTTTTTGAGCAATAATTGCTAAGCGTAACTTAACGGCCTTGATTTCATTTGCCAATATATTGTAAGTTCGGTAATTATACTTGCCTCTGTGAGAGGGATGCGTGTTATTGTAGAATCTAAAAACATAAGCAAAGACTCGTAAAGCTCGAGGAAAAGAAGAAAATCTGTCTAAAATATCTTCGTAATTTTCGAAAAAGGTAACGTGTGTTTTAACTGGTCTCAATTCTATGTCGGTATCCATCGATCCATCGTTGACGGAGTTTTCTTCAACCACGAAAGTACGATCATCGAATCAGTCCAACAATAAACACCATGAACTTCTATATCTATTTCCTCTCTAATAGCCCGTAATAATTCAGACGCCAGCACTGCACCTGACAATTCTAATCTAGGCAAGGATATAGATTTCAAAGGGGCCACTTTTGTCTTGCTAGAAAGTAAACTTGTGTAAATTGTTCCATTAAGGTCCTCTACGCGAATATATATTACCCCCGCGTATGCCTTTTCGGAGGCATCAGAAAATGCGTGAAGCTCCACTCTGTATAGAGTTAGCGTCTGTGTACGTATCCACAAAACGCTACCATTCGAGCTCCGTAGGAGCCAAGAGGAAGTCATCCCACTTAATATTATCCATCCAGATTTTTTGCATAATAATTTTAGCCGTTACTATTATAGGGGACAACCAACCAAGGGGATCGAATAATTTTGCAATTGCCGATAAAACCTCTCGCTTTGAATTACAAGGCTTTACCGCTAGGGGAGTGAAATCAAAAAAGAACATATCCAGTTGAGCGTTCCAGCGTATACCCAATGGTTTAGAACTACTTGATTCGACGAATTCAAGTAATTGGGCATTGACCAAGTAATCGGAGGGAAGACCATTCAATATATTCAAATCGTTCGATGTCCATTTTCGGAGCTCAAACCCGGCGGAAGCCAAAGCTGTTACTAATTGATCACGAGCGATCACAGCTGTTTGAATATCATGTAATATTGCAATTGAACACGTATCTAAAAAGGCACCAACGTAAAATTAGGAAAGACAAATCCTGTTGTAAAGTGGGCCCTATATGCAAAATATCGTTTAAACTGTTACCGTTCGCAGTTTTGTTGGAAGCATTAAAGATCACACGCAATTTAGTGGTTTGCTTGTCCGGGCGTAAAACCGGATGATGGGGTAAATAACACGGGTTCAAATTTTTCATCGTGGATACATTAACTAATTTCATGTGACCTTTATCTAAATAATCCCGCAAGACTTCATCGTAAAGATGCTTTACTTTCGGCTTTCGAATAAGCGATGCTTCGTTTCGATAATATTGAGCTAGAACGCTAGGTCTGGATTCACCAAGATCCTCGGGACGAAATTCCGACTTCAAAGGAAGGCTAACGACAAATCTTCCATCTGTGTCCCTGTATGTTGTTTTCATAAAATTTTCCTCACAGTATTTGTCAGACGGAGACAATATTTTCTTTCTAGGGGGCTCTTCTAACTCCCAAAAGCGCAAAAGGTTTTTATTAAGATTTTCCTCTTCAATAAATTGAACCGTAGTAGTAAATACCCGTACGTGATTATTGGCAATAGGGCCCGTGATTACCCAACCGAATATAGTGTTCTGGGCAAGGAGAGTATCTGCAACCCGTTGAGAATCACGAAGAACGATGCGAGGATACAAATCCGCACCTATTAAAATATCGACGGGACGGAAATCAAAGAGACGAGAATCGGCTAGTCTTATATTAGATAATTGCGAAGTAAAGTCAGAGCTAACCGTAAAAGATGGCAGCCTTCTAGAAATCTTGGAAAGCACGAAGGCGCTTGTTTCCAGCCTAAGCTAAGTGTCTAATGGGGAAGTGAGCGTAAGCTCGCATACTTTTCTAGAAGTAGCCGACACTGCCTGATTTATACCCGATATTCTCGCATTAGTTTGTGAAGAGGGCAATCTAAGTTGCTTCTGAAGGCTTTCCGTAACGAACGACGTTTCGGATCCAGGGTCAATAAGTGCACTCGCAGGATAATTTACGCCATTGTGAACGATATTCCTATTCATTGTAGATGAACTGATAAGACTGCTAGATGTGGAAGCCTGATTATCATTTTCGCTTAAAACGTTTGACGTCTGCGCTGTACTGGTGACCGCGATAGCTGAATTATTTCCGGCAGTGGGTGTTGACTCGTGATGCAATAATGTGTGATGCCGTTTGCCGCATTGTGAACAATTATGTTTGCTCCCACAGTCCTTGACAATATGAGTCCTTGATAAGCAATTAATGCAACAATTGTGCCGTTTGACTTGACTAAACCGATCATTAACATTTAATTTCTTAAATTTGAAGCATAGTCTTAGGCAATGCGATTGATTTGGGCACAAAATACAAAAACTCCTGCTCAGAGGAAACCGCGTTATTATTCTGTTTACCCGATGGCTTAGCCTGAGAAGACGTATTAGTAAAATGTGTATTAATTCTCTTATCCGAAGGCTTTTTCAACGCATCGGATTTTCGATGAAAATCTAGACCCATCAATCCTTGCATGCAGTCCAAGGTTTGAATCCTCTCCGTGAGAATTAGATCCATGTCCTTCCAGAGAGACAGCTTCGATTTGTCCTTAACATTCTGTTCCCAAATTCCAATCGTATGCTTGGGCAATCGTTGAACGCACCAAAATACTACGAAGGGGTCCCAATTGTCAGTAGACACCTGATATGTGGATAGAGCGGAAAGACAACCATTTATACTACGTTGTAGCGACTTCAGCCCTACGCTTGTTTCCTGTCCTACTGCAGGGATGCTAAACAAGGTTCGCAATTGTTCATTGACCAAAATACGAGTGTTCTCATATGTAGATTTTAGGGCCGACCAAGCTAAACTAAAACTGCTACCCGAAAGAGGAAATTTTGAAACGATCTCCTGTGCGTCGCCAGTCGTTTTCCTTCGCAAATGACACAACCTTTCTATATCGCTGAGCCGCGCATTACGAATATAAACCGCGGTGAATAAATCTCTAAACGCAAGCCAAGAAAGAAAATCACCCTGAAACACCTCCGTGTCGCATGGCGGCAAAGTCAAATAATGGATTTCTTCCAGTTGTGGTTGACCAGATGTATCCCTATTAGGGTCGTTCTCGGATGTTCGGCTCCGACTGTTGTTTGCAGGCCCCCGCAGGGGGGTCTTTTCGAAGATCTTTGGTGAGTGTCGACACCACGGACCCGAGATAACCGCAAGGGTGTTTCTACGGAAGCATTTGGGGAGTATCGCCCCCACGGACCTGAGAGAACCACCAGTGGACCTCTTTCTGGCTCTGCGCGTGGCGAAAAGAGGTAGTAGGGAGGTATTATCTTTACGAGCTCCGACCAAGGAGTCTAAAGATGGTACCACGGGCGGTTGGGGGCCCTAAGTATCGTAGCAAATACTTACCCACCGAATGGGTATGGAACAGTGTTCTGTGCCTCGTGGTGGTTGTTGGTTAAAACTCAAAGTTACGCGAGTAGACTAAGAGTTTGATGTTCGAGAGAAATGGAGCTGGGTGTCCCTTGACACCATACGAGTCTTGCATCTCTCATTGCGCATCAAACACTATCTTGGTCGAAAACATAACTAAGAATTTTAGATAGATTCAAGCACTTAACAAGTGTGTGCATAATACCGCAGTAAAGTATGCACTTTGCGACGGTGACTTTCTAATATCCAAGGGGAGGATATAATTGTTTGTATCTCCTTTGAGCTACAAATAGATATCAAATCAGGTCCAATCTCAGACTATTTGTTGTGATTGTCCCGATGGTAAAATGCCTGTATTTCCTAGGAAATACAGGTGAAATGAATTGGTATTGTTGGAAACTGGCCTGACGGAGTGGTAATACACTCGCTGACGGCAGTAGAAGGAATGCTGGGTATCGTTGGAAGCTAGCCTGAGGGAGTGGTAATCCGCTCGCCGACGGTAGCAGAAGGGATACAGGTCTGTGTAATTTTGATGTTTTATCCCAGAGCGGATTTAAATTGAGAGATGTCAGATGTAGGCCGGCCGGATGGGGAACCTTGGTTCCTAGCAGATGGCGGCGTGGGCGCACTTGTGGCGTGAGGAAGATGAGGTTGGACATGATTTGATTGAAATAACAAGTGCATGTACTTGTACATGTAACTTAAAGTAGCAAATAATTAGGAGTGGGGGGCCAAATCGGACGGAGTGCAAGACTTGAGCTTGTACTTGTCAGTCAATATGGTACCCTCACAAAAGGAATACAAACGGTTTGAACATCCTTTTTGGATAGAAGAATTAGATCCGGGCCTTAACAGCGGCCTAGTAGTATGTTCCAGTGGGGTTGAGCCCACCGTGGAGTTAAGCCTTTCATGGGCAGGTATTCACGTAAAGCCAAAGGACTTTCTGTTGTTTGCAGGCGTTCCCTTATCTTCCTTTGGGGCTGCGCGAAGATTGTCCTGCTTCTCCTTAATGGATGCTGAAGAACGAGCATAAGCGCTAAACGCGGCATCATACTTTGCCTCGGCTGCTTCTATATCCTCTGGACCTGTATCGGACGAAGATCCCAGAAACTCCAGGTAACTATTATAAGTGGCGCAGACCTTGTCCCATAATTTATTCATCTGCGTTGCATAAACGTCCAGAAGGTAAACTGTAAGTTCCGCGGCTCCGGCGGTAAATTTCGCTTCGAATTGTATAATCCCGTCGGAAGCCCTGATGAACGAATTAAGTTCGGACGACATGATAATTAACGGATTGAAATTTAATTGAAAAAAAAACCAAATCAACGAACGACTCCCTTTATTAAAATATTCAAAAACCACTAAAATTTGCACAAAATTGAACCAAATGCCAATTAAAATTTTGCAACGATCAAATATTTTTTAAATATTTGGTCAAAACCACTTAAAAACGTGCTGAACTACGTAGTAAATTTCAACACGATATGTACGTCCAGGGTAAGTTCCGCGGCTCCGGCGGCAAATTTCGCTTCGAATTGTATAATCCCGTCGGAAGCCCTGATGAACGAATTAAGTTCGGACGACATGATAATTAACGGATTGAAATTTAATTGAAAAAAAAACCAAATCAACGAACGACTCCCTTTATTAAAATATTCAAAAACCACTAAAATTTGCACAAAATTGAGCCAAATGCCAATTAAAATTTTGCAACGATCAAATATTTTTAAAATACTACGTAGTAGTTCAACACGATATGTACGTCCCGAGTTTAAATAAAACTAGGTCCCAATAGCAAAAACCGAAAAAAAACCAAAAAGCGACACAAATATTCTCGTATATGACAGCCCCTGTCGTATAGGATCGACCGTAGGGTGTACTTGCACAATCAATAGATTTATAACCGAAGGAAACGAGACAAATAATAATTAATTTATTTAATTCTCGTTAAAACGCACTAAATAAATTTTCGTAGAAAACTTATAAGCGATAAGTTCGAGTAAATTTCAAAGCTGACCCCGATGTCGATTAAAAGCACAAAAAAAATAATAATTTATTTTAAAAATATTGAGAAAAATCACTTAAAAATTTCAAGTTATAAAATTATTTCCTATATATTAAACCCACAGTACTATAAAAAGGGTTAATATTTTTCCTCGAGTGTAATTTTCAAATATTATGTTCGTCCAATCTTGTTCTTGTCACATAAATCGTTTATGTAAATTCAATTGTTGACCTTAACTGCACTGGTTATTCACTTTCTTAAATTTTCCTTTACTTTTATATTCTTTAATTTTACTTGCTTTAGTGCAACAAAAACAAAAACTATAAAGCAAGACTCGATTATCGGTAACTATATATGTACATACGTTCTGTTACCAAAAACAAAAATATGTACACACCAAGGCACAGCGGTCAACACTTAAAATCCACTTTTATATTCTTTACACGATAATCTGAAAATTATTACAAATTATGTGTTTTAAATGCTCTTTTAAGCCTTTTCAAAGTTACAGAAAATGGCGTTGCAACTGATATTTTCTTCCGGGTGTAACTTGCGAACAAGAAGAAGCACCCGTTATTACACTTTTTATGTTCTTTTATCTATCACAAATAATTTATCGCGGAATGCTCACTTTAATTTCACTAACATACGCACCTTTTTGTCCTTATAAACGGCTTGATGATGCTGTACGATGATGAAATGGTGATGATGGACGTCCTTGACAAATGGTGGAACACCAAAAAAATTCCTTGTAAAAAGGGAAATAACCAAAAATTTAATGGCGGATCGACAATGGGCTGGTAGCAAGTTATACGGCTCGAAGGACCAAATGTTTGCGTAGCAAATGTGCGGTAAAAAATAGAAGAAATAAAACACAAGAGATGTCAGTAAAAATTAAATTTTAAGAAATAGTTTTATTTTTCAAATATTTTACCTTTGTATGTTGTTTGCTTGTAAAGCGAATGGATGTCGAAAAACGAATAATTACAAAACTATGTAATTTGCATGAGAGAACTCAAAAAAGAAATGAAGTAAGGCGGCCAACTCGTTACTTTTAAACGTCAAATTTAACTGACCCCAAAAAAAGTTGCCAACGAACAGGCGACAAAATCCCAGAAGGGGACTTTGTGCAAGTGTTGTTTTTGGAATAAACACCCATTAAACATATTATTAAATGCAATAGAAAGAGGAAATTGTTAGATTTAAGAGTAGGTTAAGATAATAATGAAGAGAACATGAAATTAAAAGTGACTGAAAGAACAGAAAAAGTAATGTGTGAATAAATTATAAATACGAGGGGAGGTGCAATAAAGGGTATGGTGCAATAGCGGGTGAAGTATGAGGGGCCGCGTAAACCAAGTGGTGAAACTTGCGACCAAGGATGGGATGGGCCGCTGGAGGTTAACACCTACCTCCCACTCCAGATGTGCTGTGTGTATTGTTGTAATGATTTGTGTTTTGTTCATAAAATGTAATTGTTCGTCCGTGAGGCCAAATGATTGGGATGATTCCGCTCCCAGAGGGAGAGCCGATGGAGCTAGCGGGCCTGATATCATTTGGTGCAAATGGCGGCACGTAACACTTTCTTAAAACTTAGCATTTTTTTTCCATGTTATATATTAATATTTGTTCTTATCTGATAATTATTGTGAACAGAACAATATAGGTTTTTGCGGAAGTTCAAAATTTTTTGGACACGTAATCTAAAAACTATTTGATATTAAAGTCAAAAATTATTTTTTCATCGACTTTGACACATTTAAAAAAAAATAACGGCAAGGAACTCAGAATAAAAAAACCGTCTGCCCCCCCCTCTACATTAGATCCTGGCTACGCCCTTGCTTACGTACTTATATGTGCGTTTAGAGGTGTAAACGTTTGTGTGTTTGTCGATCGACTTGTTGCAAAAAACAAAACAAGAATTTTGTTAACACGCCGTGTTGTAATTCGTTGTAAATATTTCAATTAAATAAATTAAAAGAAAACTCGCGTGGTTTATTAAATTATGCTCACTAAAACTGTGCACTATACGCACCTTATTGTTGCAAGTGAATGATGATGTTAAATTATGTTAATGATGGTTAATGATAAAGATGGCGGATGATCGAATGAATTTCTGGTGAAATACAGCTGGAAGCCAAAGTTACTCTATGTGTCCAGTGTGTGGATTCCAGTCTAGTCCAGGAATTCGGCTCACAAAGAACCAATATTTGCGGGGCAAATGATTTAATGGATGTATTTCCATAGGTTGAGGGAAGAAATAAGAATCCAAGTGAAATTTTGTGTTTTGTTGCTATCGTCAATAGCGTTTATTTTGTATGTTACCTTCGTATAAAGGATTTGTGTATGTTTGTATGTATAAAGGGTCGTAGAACCCTTGTATTACCCGCTTGTTCTGGTAAGTATTACGTATGTAATGATACCATCGATGGCCAGGAATGACACAGTACTTCCTCGTCAATATACCCGCCATACGTTTTATTGACGAATTAAACATGGGGATGCCATAGGAGGTATACAATCGCCACCCTCTCGCTTACCATCCCTTGACGAAAACACTAATGGTAACTCGTAATAACTTTCGTTGATACCAATTATATGATGAAATAGATAATGAAATGGAGTGAACTAGTTCGTTCATAATATACTACTACAGAATGGAAAAATTTGAAGGAACTTGGGAAGTGACATAGTGTATGGTGTAGGTCTGGTCGGGTACAATATGAATATGTATACACAATTTCCCTAACACCTCCAAAATCTTGACTTACGGTTAAAAAACCGGGGTTTCAGGTCTTTTTGTTTGATTTGTTGACGGTTTTAGGAAGAAGAATCTTAGAAATTTCCAACGAAATATATTTATATATAGTTATCTTCCTATAACTGTCTTGTTAAGCGTCAATAATTCATACTTTTCGGATTTTTTCACTATTTTTTAAGTTTGAAGACGTTTTTAGCCACAGTTTTATTAGAAAAACCCTAATGTTGGTTTTGTTATTTAGAAAGAGTTTGCTTTTACGACTAAAGCGCATATTTGTTTGTAAAAATCGGTTAACAAGTGGTTAAGTTATTCATGCATTTTGAGGAACGCTACTTTCATATCCCACACTAAAAAAAAGCCGGGAGAACTTTGCATTCAAACACGAAAAACTTCTAACACAGTTGTTGACTTTACATTTCCAGATCAAACACTGAATGGAATTTTTCAACCACCGTTTAACATACCGATCATTAAATTATTTTGTTATATTTGCTACAAACACATTAGAGAATAACGGCAATAAAAAAAGACAAGAGAAGAGTAAAAAAAAATATGAAAATGAATATGTCAGTTTATTTTACTATCCCCTAGTAATGCGCATGGGAGTCAATTGACGCAACGCTCGCTTACTTTGGATTAATGAAATAAGTATATACGCAGTTAAACGAAATCGTTAATGATGTATACTATGAAAAGTATAAATTAGTAAGTACTGAGTGTTATAATCGACGAAATCATTACAGAAAAGGCGTCTATTGTAGTTTTACCGAACAAGCGGGTAGATGTAGATAGAATGGTAGATGCTCTTGTATGAAATGTAGGTATGTTTAGGATGGAGCCGAAGATGCTCTTAGTAAGAAAGTTCGTATCAACTGGTAAGTTCGTATAAACTTGTCTACTGCAGGATCTGAACCAAGATGGAGAAGGTGGTGCTGATAGTGTTATCGATATGAGCTTTAAACAATCTGGCTGATAACACAACAAAGTTGTCATAAAAAGGTGTTTATAACAGATAGCATTGAGTGACTGTAAATCGTATTGTGGGCAAGAAAAAGGACGTTTAGACTTAAACACTTACAGTGTTATTTTAACATTTTCTCTTAATAGTATGTTTTTGATCTTGAACGGGCCAATGTAGTTTTGGTCTAATTTTTGCCCTGATTCATGTTTTAATAAAACTAAATCTCGTATTTTAAAATTATCATTTATGGTGTTTTCATTGTAATTTTGCTTTTGCCTTAATTTTTGTGTGTTTAATAATTGTTGCGCTCTTTTATGGGCTACTTCTAATCTAAATTTGGCCTCTTCGGCATAATTATTTACATTGTATAGTGGGTTTATTCGATTTATGCTATTTTTGCATATACTAACTCGTACGGGCAATAACTATGTACTGTTGACGGTGTTGTATTGAAACAACGTACGTACTGATTGAAAGTTCGGTGGCTTTATTCAATTGTACCAAGTGTTTGATGATAGTATGCCGTCGAAAATAAAAATGGAAGATTGTATTAAAGAAAAAATAAAGAAATATCTCATTGACGTTATCTTCACAATTTCATAAAATATAACATGAATTATTCTCAAAAATGCTCCTAACACACGATACAAACACCTTAGAAGCCGAATACGAATAAAACAAATTAACAAGAATACGAACGATACCAAAAGAAAATGTCAAAAAATTTCTTGAAAAACGAAAACCGTAAAATTTTTGCTACCCCGCTTGCTTCTCTACACCGTTTGCCTACAAACAATAGTTGGACGCAATGCAATAAATTGCATCGTGTAAATCGCCTCTTAGTCGTAATAAAAACTCAAAAATAAAGAACAGTTATGCTGGAATCTCTGAACAGAAAAGTTTTGTTTCATTTCATGGCGACCGTGACAGTGTTTGCTTGCTTTGTTCTACGTACTGCAAGAGAATTTCACAAATAAGATACACAAAAATAATAATAATAAGAAAACAAAAAAAAAATGCGTGATTTTGCAAACATTACAGACAAAAAAAAAAGATTATAAAAACAAACTTACAAAATAAAACGAAAACAAGAATAATAGAAATTTGTTATTGGAATGAATGCCGCAGATTCCTTCTAATGTGAAATAAATAAAAATTATATACGAAATATATGTGTATGACAAAGAGATGGAAAAAATAAACAAAATATAAAAAAAAAATATTTGTAATATTAAAAAATATGTAAAATATTAAAAGTTTTACAAATAGTGATTGACACAATTACATTATATGACATGCAAAATTAAATATGTTAAAAAACGTTAACTGAAGAAAGTGAAATAAATTGAAATATTAAAGATTTACAAAATGTGTTTGATTTTACTAAAGTGCATATTTGCATAAACCAACTAACCAAAAAGAAAATAAAATGAATTTGAAGGCTCATCGTTTCAAATTAACGATAGCGAAAAGATCATCAGTTGCAATATACCAAAAAGTACGAAAAATAAACATAAATGAAAGCAAAAATAAAAACAAATAATTAAAGCAGCAAAGAAGTGAAAATGATTGTCATAATAATAGAGCAAAGATAAATTATATTAAACGCATTAAAGCTTTGAAGAGAAATGGCCATACAAGAAACAAACAGATGAAATTTCATCATTCACTTTGGAAAACGAAGCAGCTGTACAACAATCCTTCTATACACCATAACCCATCATAACTAAAACACCACCAGAAGCACGAGTTATTAAGCAGTAAGACAATAATAGATTAAGTAAAAAATTCATAATATATATAGAGATCCATAATGATTGTCAAAAAAAAAAAATGGGTAAAAAGGCATCTAAAATAGAAAACCCAAATGCGAATGTAATCAACAATGTAGAAATAGTAGATCATACCAATCATTTAGATTAAATTTGGTACATGCTATTATTTTAACTATTTTATGTGGCTTAAATTTTTTGCTTAAAATATATTTATTACATAAACGAACGTTAAGGAAAAAATACATTAGCCGTGCTATTGAAATAAATGAAATTAAAAAAAAAAAAAAAAAAATTTGAATAAAATAAAATAAATGTAATAAATTTAACACATGCAGCCATGTTCTGGAAAACAATTCGGTTTAAAAACAGAGAAAAATCGGTAAAAACATAATAAATTTTAATACATTTCTACCAATTTTGATCTGTTTTCAAACCGAATTGTTTTCCAGAATATGGCTGATGGATTGGAAAAATATTTTAGAAATTTGTAGACGAAAGAAAGACATTTTTGACAAATCGTACAAGTGCTTAAATGTAGATAGGCCCACAAAAGATGAAACCATAAATAAGCATTTTAAAATACTAACGATTGCCTAGAAGAAATTAAAGTAGTATTGAATGTTCACTATGAACGTTTAACAACAACACATAAAACAGCAGCCAAAGCTTTTTTTATGACATCAGAACTAAGCTAATAAATATAGTAGAGAAGAAAGGTATAAAAAAAAATTGCCTCAAACTCTTCATGAGAAAATATAATTCGATGCGATTTTTTCTGACTTCATTCAATTAAATGTCATTGAGGATTTAGATTCAAAAATAAAACGAAAAATGAGTCAAACAGTAACAGAATTTCTGAAGACTGCCTCGAGTCTTATTCCAGATTTCGATGGGAAGGCTGGAAATTTAACGAGTTTTATTGACGCTTTAGTGCTAGTGAACACAATAAAGGAAAGTCATGAAAATATAGCTGTATCGTTAGAGAAAACTAAATTGAAAGGCACAGCTAGAAACCTCATTAGTAATGAAACAACCATAGATCAAATAATAAATACTTTAAGGAACTCGGTAAAGGGAGAATCGGTAGAAGTCATAGCAGCAAAACTTATGAACTTAAAACAAAAGAATAAGACTGCGAATGACTATACCAAAGACATTTCGGAACTGACTAAAGCTCTCGAAGGACCACATATTGCGGACGGCTTGTCAAATGACTTAGCTATAAAATATAGCACACAACAAGCCGTCAAAGCGATAACAAAAAATTGTTCCAGTGAAAAAGTAAAATTAATAATGGAAGCTGGCACATTTTGTACTATGAATGATGCAGTTTCAAAATTTGTAAATAGTTGCACAGAAGCAACTGGTAATGGCAATACTATATTACATTATGGACAAAGAGGAAATGAACGTTATCGTGGTGGTAACTGTGGGTGTAATAGAGGACGTGGCGGTTACTACAGCAATCATGGTGATAGAGGACAACAATACAACAGTAACTATAACAGAGGCCGTGGTAACTACAACGGTAATTACGGGTACAGAGAAAGAAATAACGGACATACGGATAGTAACCGAAATGTGCGATTGACACAGTCGGAAAACGAGCAAACCCCCTTGAGCAATCAGGAATAGATAAAATATATTATTTCAACCTCAGTCTGAGTAATTTCATAAATGTAAAAATTTCAGTCACAGATCACTCATTGATATTATTGGTAGATACCGGTGCCGATATATCCTTACTCAGGAACATCAATGGCCACTATAATAACATTACTAATAATACAACCAATTTATCTGGAATTGGCAAAGGGATAATAAAATCTCTAGGTACAATAGACATCGATCTAAGAATTCAGAATTTCCTAGTTCCGCATAAATTCCACATCGTTCATCAGAGCTTTCCAAATTAATGCGACGGAATACTCGGAATGGACTTTATTGGAAAATATAACTGTGTACAAGATTTCCAGAATGGAAGTCATAGTTTCACCATTCGACCAAGGAATGTTCGTACATCAATACAAATTCCTTTGGTACACATGATCAGGCATGATACTGTATTATTACCAGCTAGATCAGAAGTAATAAGACAAGTTAGATTAATAACAACAGAGAATTCAGTACTAGTGCCAAATCAGGATTTAAGACGGAATCATAATAGCAAGTTCGATTGTCGATAGTAAGAATGCTCTTATTCGAATAATTAATACTACCACTGATGATTCGTCTGTCAGTTCTAAAGATATTAAATTCGAATCATTAATCATTATGAGCTATTATCGGCTAATGACCTACCAACAAAGAGAACGAAACAAATATTAAATACATTAAAATTTCCTAGCCTTTTTAAACCGGCCCTAAAGGAACTGTGCACAGAATTCAGTGATATATTTGGCATTGAAACTGAGCCTATGACTACCAATAACTTTTACAAACAAAAGCTCAGACTGAGTGACAAACACCAGTATATATAAAGAATTACAGAATTCCTGAATCACAAAAGTCAGAAATAGATAGACAGGTAACAAAACTGATCAAAGACGGTATAGTGGAACCGTCAATATCCGAATACAATAGTCCACTTCTCTTGGTTTCCAAGAAATCATCATCAACCAGTAAGAAATGGCGCTTAGTGGTAGATTACCGTCAAATGAATAAAAAACTGCTGACAGATAAATTCCCTCTTCCAAGAATAGACGATATTCTTGACCAATTGGGTAGAGCAATGTATTTTTCATGCCTAGATCTAATGTACGGATTTCACAAAATTGAACTTGAGGAGGAATCCAGGAACATAACGTCATTTTCAACGTATGATGACCCTTGCCATTTCTGGTCTAAAACCCTCGCAAACTTTTCTCTATATGGACGATTTAGTAGCAATAGGATGCTCAGAAAAACACATGTTCAAAAACTTGAAAGATGTATTTGAGCAATGCAGACATCATAATTTGAAACTAAATCCGGAGAAATGTACATTTTTCATGCATGAGGTAACATTTCTGGGTCACAAATGTACTGATAAGGGAATACTACCAGATGACACTAAATATGAAGTCATTATGAAATATCCCATTCCAATAAATGCTGACGGTGTAAGACGTTTTGTTGCTTTTTGCAATTACTATAGGCGTTTCATTTAATATTTTTCAGAATACTCACGACTTACTAAAAAGAAAGTTTCATTTGAATGGACGTCAGAATGCCAACTTGCGTTTGAGCATTTAAAAAATGGATTAATGAAACCAACTTTGCTACAATATCCCTACTTCAAGAAAACATTTTGCATAACCACGGATGTTAGCAAAAATGCTTGTGGAGCAGTTCTCACACAAGAGCATAATGAAGTCCAACTTCCTATCTCTTATGCCTCAAGATCTTTTACCAAAGGGGAAAGTAATAAATCCACTACGGAACAAGAACTTGCTGCCATACATTGGACAATTAACCACTTCAGACCCTATGTGTACGGACGTCATTTCCTAGTAAAATCGGATCATAGACCTCTCGTGTATCTATTTTCCATGCGTAATCCAAGTTCAAAACTAACTCGCATGAGGTTGGACTTGGAAGAATATGACTTCACAATACCTCAAGGGGAGAGATAATTATATAGCTGACGCTCTTTCCCGCATCAATATTGAAGAGCTGAAAGATATAAATAACAAACTATTGACAATAATGACACGATCGCCCAAATGCCAGGAAAATGCCTGCGCAGACAATTCGGTAAAAAAGCAAACGCAAATAGAAATAGAGCCTAAAGCCTATGAAGTTATTAACAATAATAACTTAAGAAAATTTGTTCAGATTAAACTTAACCTCAACAAATGTTTACTTAAACATGGGAAAAAAGTAGTCTGCAAATTTAATGTGAGGGACATGTACTCTAATGGAAAATTTGACTTAGGTAAATTTTTTCAAAGGCTTGAGATAGAAGCCGGAGTGCTTAGAATTTCACAATTTAAAATGTCACCTAGTGATAGTACATAAAGATAGGTTAAACATGTTTAACAAATGATGATTAAGATTAAGAATACCGTAATGTTTTAATAAAGTTGTAAGAAATTGTATAAAGGGCCCTGTACAAAAAACAATTAAAAATGTGTAAAGTTAAAATATATTTAGCAAATTGTTTATTTGCCTAAAATAAGTGAACGCCGTGGTGTATAATTCAACTATAAACTTATGTTTATTTAAACAATTAAAACAATTTCTTATTTGGCAATGGGCAGAGCTCTGACTTGTTGCACGATACTAAAGAAGGAAGTGAATACGAAAAAAGAATAAAGAATTACAACTACTAAAAGAATAACAAGGTTGTAAGTAAAGAACAGATAACTCAGGGTTGGCAAATGACAGGGCGCCAGAATACTCCCCTGCTAGATGAAAGCAACCGGAACCTTGCTGGAAATGTGACACGTCTGCCACATCTGGTAGATTTCGTCGGAGCATCGGAAGTATCATGATGATCTGCTTGCGGAGAATCAGGTCTTGTTTTGGTTGTTGGTTCTGGATCCGAAGTATCTTCACATGGATGAGTTTTTTCCGATGTGACATCTTCACCAAGGTTGGACATAGCTGGGTCGAGATCAATGTTTGATTGAAGATTTGTTGAAGTTGAAGGGTCGATGTCTGGGTTTAAGCTGGCAGTAAAAGCTGGTTTGAGTCGGTCGATGCTTATGTTGACTAAACGTTCTCTAATGTTCACTGTAAAGAACTTCGTAGCCTTCCGAGTGACGGGATATGGACCATCGTAGGGATGATTGAGAGAAGGACGTATTGAGTCGTTGCGGACGAAGACATGAGTCGATGAAGTCAAAGCTGGACTTACGAAAGTTTTTACTTCTCCATGATGCGCTGTTTGTGTGTGTCGTAAATTTCGCATTGCTGTTCGAAATTGTGAAACGGTTTCGCTAGTTATATCAGTTGTTGTTTTGACCGTGTCGAAAAATTCGCCTGGTAACCTCAATGTTGTACCGTAGACGAGTTCGGCTGGTGATGAATTTATGTCGGGCTTAAAAACGACTCTTAAGCCAAGTAGAATAGTTGGAAGCTGTAAATCCATTTTGATGGGTCACAACAAAGTATGGCTGATTTGAAAACACGATGCCATCGCTCTATGATACCATTCGATTGTGGGTGGTAAGGCGTGGTACGCAGGTGAGTTGCACCAATTGTTGTCATCAATTCGGTGAAAACTGCTGACTCAAACTGCCTGCCGCGGTCGGACGTTATTTTAGCTGGCACGCCAAATCTTGAAACCCAGTGGAACAAAATGGCTTTGGCCACTGTTTCGGCTGACATGTCAGGTATAGGCACGGCTTCTGGCCAACGTGTAAAGCGGTCGATCATCGTTAGGCAATACCGCTGTCCTTCACACAATGGAAATGGACCAACGATATCGATGTTGATGTGGGAAAAGCGTTCTTTTAGAGATTCGTACCTTGCTGGAGTCGATTTGGTGTGACGTTGCACTTTTGCGCGTTGACATGCGAGGCAATTCCGGACGAAGTTAGCTGTGTCGTTGTTAATTGCAGGCCAAACAAATCGTTTTGTCATTAGTTTGGTTGTAGCACGTACACCAGGGTGAGCCAAATTATGTACCATAGATAAAATCTGATTACGAAACTCTTTCGGGATGAAAGGTCGAACATTACATGTAGAAGTGTCGCAAACGAGCTCAAGATCACTTCCTGTAATGGAAAAAGATTTTAGTACAAGCGAGTTAGAAACAATACCTGATTTTATCTGGCGAAGTTCGTCATCGTTTTGTTGAGCTGCGGCGATCTTTTGATAATCAACAAACTGGTTGAGTATCTGAATGCGAGACAGGAAATCTGCTGTGACGTTTTCTTTGCCGGGAGTGTAGCGAATGTCTGT
This sequence comes from Muscina levida, assembly GCA_964034835.1. NCBI lineage: Eukaryota > Metazoa > Arthropoda > Insecta > Diptera > Muscidae > Muscina > Muscina levida. Next base: position 77,636,745 of record OZ035880.1, read on the forward strand.
TGTGAACTGGCCAATAAAATCAAGCTGTCGTGCTCTTCGGGGTGATGCTTTTTCGAGGCTTTGGTGAAAGGCGAATGTCAAAGGTCGATGATCGGTGACTACGTAGCAGCTTCTGCCTTCAATCGTGTAACGAAAATGATAGACACCTTGGTACATTGCAGTTAACTCCCGGTCGTAAGTGCTGTATTTTAGCTGAGCGTCTGTCAGCTTTTTAGAGTGCTTCTACTAGCTCCTTTTTGCACTCTTCAAATGCAACTTCGGTGTCAGGGGTCCATACAATAGGTGTGTTGTCATTTTTGATATTGCCGTTAATGAGTGTTTGTAGTTTCGACTGGTTTTTCAAAGCGTGAGGCAAGAATTTTCTGTAAAAGTTTATCATCGCCATAAACCGTTTCAATTCTTTAGCCACTGTAGGTTTTAAAAAGTCAATAACTGCAGCTACTTTTTCTGGTAAGGGTCGAATTCCGTCGGCGGTTACTTGATGGCCCAGAAACTTTATTTCTGTTTTTCCAAATTCACATTTGGACAGATTTATAGCCAGGTTGTTTTCACTAATACGATCTAGAACCATTCTGAGATCTTTTCGGTGTTGTTCAACAGAAGATGAAGCAATAAAAAAGTCGTCAATATACGGGAAAACAAAATCCAGACCACGTAGAACTTCATTTATGAGTCTTTGGAACGTCTGGGCGGCGTTACAGAGTCCAAACGTCATAAATTTAAATTCATATAAGCCAAAAAGAGTCGTTATGGCTGTTTTTGGGACGTCATCGGGGTGTATTGGCACCTGGTGAAAAGCTTTTTGGAGGTCAATTTTAGAAAATATTTTCTTACCGTCCAAAATGGCGGTAAAATCGGTCGAATATGGCAGAGGGTATCGGTCAGGAACTGTCTGTGCATTGAGTGCACGGTAGTCGCCACAGGGTCTCCAAGAACCGTTACTTTTGAGCACCAAATGAAGTGGACTTGCCCAATTGCTGCTTGATGGTTGACAAATTCCAGCCTGTCGCAAGTTTTCAAATTCAGCTCGTGCTGCGGCTAGCTTTTCGGGTGATAAACGTCGTGGTCGGGAAAAAATTGGTTGGCCTGTCGTTTCGATGCGGTGAAAAATCGTTGATTTAGTGACGGTACCATACGGTGACAATTTCGTGACGTCTGCGAATTCTTTGATGAGGTCAGTAAATTCGGATGTTTTTATATCAGCGGCGTTGATCTGGGCAGTGGATATGGTAGTCAATGACGATTGCGATGTGCTGTCGATGAGTCTGTTTCGCCGCAAATCTATGAGCAAATCATAATAACGGATAAAATCGGCTCCTATGATCGGGACAGTGACATCAGCAATTAAAAATGGCCACTCAAATTTGCGATGTAGACCGAGGTCTAAAAGTATTCGTTTTTCGCCTAGGACTTTGATCGGTGCACCATTTGCTGCATACAGTTGTGTACTGGTCGATTTCATGTTAGGTGTCTTAGCAGCGAGAGGGAGGACGGACACATCTGCACCTGTGTCACCTAAACAATTCTTTTTAGTTACTTTGTCTCTCACCTGTAAGCGAAATAGTTTGCGATTTGTGGATGATTTTTCGCTAGAAATCGCCACTCGCAGCTGGCTTCATTGTGGGTTCGCTGAGACATTGGAAGATACCGTGTTTAACGAGCGTCTTTGTTTGTGTCGACAGGGGCTTCGGCACTTTTGGGCATCGTTTCCATATTTTTTATGGTACCAGCACTCATCCGATGATTTTTCGTTTGTCGACGATTTGTGTCTAGACCGGCCTCTACTGGTACGGCTTCGAGATCGTGATCTAGTTGTAAATTTGTCGAAGCGTTTTGTCAAACTTGCAACGGCAGCACGCAAGTCATCGATTTCACTGTGGGTCGCTACAGCACGCACTTGATTTGTTGAAACGGCGTCCAAAATGGAATCTGCGATTTTGGTGAACTCGGATGCGCTACCACATGATGCTGCAACAACAGGTTGTATGACTTCTGGTAACCGTTTTATCCAAAGGCCCTTTAAAGCAGCTTCACCTAGGGTAGTACCGGCGACACGTCTCATTTCATAGTACAATTCAGAGGGTTTTTTGTCCCCAAGTGGCAATTCGGACAGTAAGCGGTTGACTTTAGCACGTACAAAATCATACCTTTCGGACTGGGGCATTTCTGATATTACGTCCGTTAATTGTGCAATCACACTTGGGTCCAACGCTGCTAATACTGTTTTTGCCTGTCGGATGTGATGCCAGACGCTGTGAACCAAAAGTCCATTGTGGTAAACCACGATTCTATGTTGGAGCTGGCCAGTTGAGGCAACGGAAGTCTGGCGTACACAATTGCAAAATTGTTTGCTGCTGGGGTCGTATTCGCCGGTGCAGAATTAGCCATTTGAAGAGTGTCTGCTGGTAAGCCGCTGTCACTATCGTTCATAATGTTTGCAAAAATTTCATCAAAAAAAGTATGTAATTTTTGGAGGTTATACGTGTGACGCTCGCAAAATAAAAACTGTAAGTGTCGCTTTGCAAAAAACTTCTAGAACGTTCGCCAAGACTAGCGGTATTTTTCTAGGGAGTCCATTTTTATTTTATTGTTGCCGCATGCAAACGTTCTTATTTACAGGAGGCACACACACTTCTGTAAGAACAATAAAATGCCGGCTCGACACCACGGGATCACGTCGGGGTCACCACTTTAGCAAATTGTTTATTTGCCTAAAATAAGTGAACGCCGTGGTGTATAATGTTTATTTAATATTTAAACAATTAAAACAATTTCTTATTTGGCAATGGGCAGAGCTCTGACTTGTTGCACGATACTAAAGAAGGAAGTGAATACGAAAAAGGAATAAAGAATTACAACTACTAAAAGAATAACAAGGTTGTAAGTAAAGAACAGATAACTCAGGGTTGGCAAATGACAGGGCGCCACATATATGTATTAAAATTGAAAGAATATATAAACGGAAAAATAATTGAACACATTTCAACATGTAAACATAAAACATATGAACATATATTTCATTTAAGGTAAAGTAACATTAACTAATATCATTATTAAAATAAGCTTATATTTAATTTAAAATATTCTTATTCTTAAAAATAAAGTAACAACCAAGAATGGTCATAAAAACCTAATATGTATGATCATTCTTCCCGAAAAGGGAGGTGTAGTGTATGTGTGCAAAATCTAGTTCCCACACTTTATTTTTCTTTAGTTCTCATACTCTGTTTAATTCAATTAATAAATCCGTTTTAAATGTCAAAATTATATTCCCACCGTCTGTGGTAATATTAGATCCGTAATAAATGTCAAAATTGTGTTCCCACCGTCTGTGGTAACATTAGACGCATTAAATGTCAAAATTGTGTTCCCACCGTCTGTGGTAACATTAGACGCAATTTCCAACGGGGACTTGGATACATACACTATCGTAGCTTTAGAATATATGTTATTTAGACTTAGTCGTAATAAAAACTCAAAAATAAAGAACAGTTATGCTGGAACCTCTGAACAGAAAAGTTTTGTTTCATTTCACACCTCATTTAGTAGCGCTACTTTAATGTTAATCAATTTTTTATTGTCCATATTTTTGAATTCATTAATGGAGACAAATTCGAAAATTTGCTCACTAAGTGCCACTTGTAATTTGTCAATTTTTGTTTACAGGCCACTTCTTCGAGCCTCGGAAAGAACTGACCTAAGTCAAGTTTCCCATTATTATACAAATCGTTGATCTGTATACTAATATGCAATTATAGATTTTCCTCGTTTGATATAACATCTCCCAGGAAAAATCTTTAATTTATAATATTTTCTGACGTCACTTTTATTTTGAGGAACATATATACTGGGCTTTTCAATATTGTTTGATTCATTCTGCTTGTTCAAGGTATTATTTGTATCTGTACTTTTACTCCCTCGCGCCATCGATCTTGCCGTGACTCTAAGTACACAATTTACTTTTTTGCTCATGTCCATAAGGTCTTCTATTGTTATGCGCGTAAGCGCGTCAGCTACATAATTGTCTTTACCCCTAAGATATTCAACAATAATGTCATATTCTTCTAAATCAAGCCTCATCCTTGTTAATTTTGAGCTTGGATTTTTCAAAGAATATAAATAAGTTAGAGGTCTGTGGTCGGAAAGCACAAGAAAATGATTTCCATAAATGTATGGTCTGAAATGCATTACAGACCAATGTATTGCTGTTAATTCCTGCTCTATAGTTGATTTGTAACATTCGCCTTTGGTAAAAGTTTTTGATGAGTATGCAACGGGTAAATGCATCCCGTTATGTTCCTGAGTTAATACCGCGCCACAAGCATGCTTGCTTGCGTCTGTAGGTATACAGAATGACTTTTCAATGGCTGGGTACTGCAGTAATATGGGTGTTATTAATGCTGTTTTCAGGTATCTGAATGCTATGTCACAATCTTCAGTCCAATTGAATTCAATACCTTTTTTGGACAATCTTGTTATGTATCTAGAGTATTCTGAAAAGTTTTTAATAAACCTACGATAGTAATTGCAGAAGGCTATAAATCTTCTTGCACTATCCGCGTCTTTTGGCGTGGGATAGTTCTCAATTACTGAGTACTTACTATCGTTCGAGATTATTCCATTATCAGTGCATTTATGTCCCAGGTATGTTACTTTCCTCATAAAAAATGAGCATTTTCCTGGGTGTAACTTCAGATTATTTTCACGACATAGTTTAAAGCCATCTGTTAAATTTGATAGCATGTGCTTCTCGGAACATTTTAATAAGACCAAATAATCCATATACAGGAAGGCTTGTTCAGGTTTTAAGCCACTAAAGGCGAGTGTCATCATTCTCTGAAATGAGTTTGGGTCTATTTTCAAACCATACGGAAGTTTTGTAAACTTGTACGATCCATTGTTGGTTGAGAAGGACGTAAGGTCTCTTGATTTCTTTTCTAGGCTGATCTGGTGAAAACCAGCCATCAAGTCTAGGCAAGAGAAATATTTAGCCCTACCGAGTCGGTATAGAATGTCATCTATCCTAGGTAATGGAAATTTATCTGCTACCAATTTCTTATTTATTTGTCTTAAGAGTGATTTTTTACGAGCTATAGTAAAGTTTTAAAAAAAAAACACATAAAATTCAGAAAAATGCATGAAATCTTTATTTGAATCGATAGTACGATCCATATAACTTAATTTTTGAAGATTATTTCATGCAAATGTTGACCGTGACTGTGCCTCAAATGGTTTATCCGCTTAGTCCAATTTTGGCATACTTTTTCCAACATTTCGGCCGGTATCTCATGAATAAATGCTTCAATGTTGTCTTCCAATGCGTCAATTGAAGCGGGCATGTGTGTATAGATATGAGCTTTAACATATCCCTATGCTGTATTTTGAAAGGCTTCACACCTAAATCCTTCCGCAAAATGTTCCACGTTGTTGAGTAACAGAGGCCCAATTGCTGCGAACGGCGACGAATTGATAATTGATGGTCATCATTAACACTGGCCGATACAGCTGCGATATTTTTTTCACTTCGCTCTCTACGTAAGCGTGTTGCTGGTTTAATGTCCAACAATGTAAATTTGGCGCGAAATTTAGTCACAATAGTCGTTTGTAAGACGATTCGTGGTTAAATTATAGACCAAACTGAAGATGTTTGACAGTGAAACAAAACTCGAAGCGTGCGTCAGCTGTTTAAACCAGTGTTGCCAAATAGATAATAGCTAAAATATCACCCTTTATAATCTACTACCAGCCTCCACCTCTTTTCATCAGAATTAGGAAGAGATTTCTTTGGGACTAGAAGGATTGGACTGTTATATTTTGATCGTGATGGCTCAACTATTCCATCGTTTAGAAGTTTCTTTACTTGTTTATCAATTTCTTCTTTATGTGTATGTGGTATACGGTAGTTTTTTATGTATACCGGCAATGTGTCCTTAACTTTTAGTTTTTGCTCATAGAAGTTGTTAGTTGTATTTGTTTCTGACTCTTAACCAAAGATATCACTATATTCACTACAAAGATTATATAATGTGTTTTTAAAATTGTTTAGAAATTTTTCATAAAAATGTGTAATATTTCTGAACTTCTTTTGCCATTGTTGCCGTTATTTTTTATAACTTCATAATCACTGATATCTTCGGTTATAAAGCTCGAAGCGTGCGTTAAAGTGTAACCGGGTGTGTGTTTGTATTTAAAATTCGTATAAATGCTTTGCAAGACTTAACTAGAGTGCTCGCAAGAAAAACTCCGGGATGAGTCTCTTGATTTGGGACTAATACTTCCGTATTGGAGGTTTTGAATTTTATTTGCCGAATAACTTCAGATCTTGCTGGCAAGGTTATGCCATCGTAAGATGTTTTCGATATTTGAATTTCTATGTGTTGTGGAAAATTAAAGGGACGTAGGACAAGGTAATGACAATCCTCATTGAAGTCTAGTAAACAATTGTATTTTTTTATGAAATCCATACCTATGATTCCATCACATGGTATTGGAAAATCATCAGGTATTACATGAAAAGTATAAGGTATCAGGAAATTTTTGAATTTTACATCATAAAATGTTGTTCCTATTGATCTTATTTTACCATCGCCTATTCCGCTTAATAATGTTATTTTTTTGTCAATTTGGTCATAACTGAAGTGTATTGATTTTATTAACGATATATCTGCTCCTGTGTCTTCCAGAAGTTATAGTTTTGTGTTGGTTTGGTCTATTTTTACGTCTATGAAAACTCCTAAACTAAGGTTAAGGTTGTACCCTTTTGAATCTATCTCAGGGGGGCGTCAGAGTTTTCCGACTGGTCTTGATCTGTGTTAGTGGTTCTTACATTATTATTGTTTCGGGCACCACGATTGCTCCTGTACGAATTTTTGCCTTGCCGGCCCTTATTATTGTTTTCAACGTAATCGCCATTGCTTTGGTTCCTGTGGTTGCCACCTCTACCACTAGACTTTCTGTTATTTCCACGATTTCTGTTGTTATTAAGTCTCTGCCCGTAATATAGTATAGCATTTTGCTGCCCAGTGGCAGCAAACTTGCCTGCTTCCATGAGAAGTTTTACCTTGTCAAGGTTGAAGTTTGTTGACATGGCTTTCACTGCAACTCGCGTGGAGTATTTTGCAGCAGGACAGTCCGTCTGAGATGTATGCGTCTTCTAGTGCCTTTGTCAGCGACTCAATCTCACTGCAATATGCGTTAGCGGCCTTGTTGTGTTGTTTTAAATTTTGGATTTAAGCTGATTTACTTCAACAGATTTACCTTTTACTGAGTTTTTCAGTTTACCTATTATCCGAGCGATTGTTGTTTCCTCATTAATGAGGTTCTTTGCCTGACCTCTTAATTTTGTTTTTATCAAAGACACTGCTATTGTTTCGTGTTTGCCTTTGAGTGAGTCAACCAACTCAAGAGAATCTGTTAATGACCGTAGATTTTCTGACTTTCCGTCAAAATCCTGTATTAACCGTGATGAAGTATTAAAAAATTATACAGCGGTTTGAGGCGTGGTTGTATTGTGTGGTAATTCTTTTAAAGAGGGAAATTCTATTTTTGTTTGTTTTGTTTGGTAAGTCAATTTTTATACCTTTTTCTTGCTGCGACTGTTTTTCTTTTATGTCTAAGAGGAAAGCGTCTGCTGCAGCTTTATGGTGGTTATTTAGTCTTTCATAGTTTACGTTTACTAAGACTCTGATTTCTTCGAGTCTAGTAAATAAGTTTTGGAGATGCTTGTTTATTGTCTCCTCACTAGTGGGTCTATCCTTGTTCAGGCATGGATATGACTTTTTCTTTTATTTTTTTTCTTTTTTTTATTTTCCTACACTTAGTTATAATTGTTTCCCAATCCATATTGAGCTTTAAATTTTCTCTATGTTAATTTTGTACCATTTTTAATGAAAAATGTACTTTTTCAATGCCCGCGGTACCAAAAAAATATTTTTTTTTGTTTCAAATTTAATTTATTGAAACATAACAAAACAAAAACCAGAAGTGTACATAAAAATTCAGATGTACATAAAAGGTACAAAAACACAAAGAGTAATTCAGGCACGTACTGAAATATATAGGTATATAGAATAGTTGTATAAACTATAAGTAATAAATACATTTAAATAAACAGGTAGAATATTTAGTTAACATATTGTTTGTTATATTCAAGAGGAATTTGTAGCATTAGTAAATCTTTCGTCTGTATTATGCTAGATCAACAGGTAGAATATTTAGTTAACATATTGTTTGTTATATTCAAGAGGAATTTGTAGACTTTAGTAAATCTTTCGTCTGTATTATGCTAGATAAAGTTGTCACATTTAGTCGATTTCTCTCTTTGGCTTTTATTACATTTTGGAAAGAAAATATTCTTTCTACATTTCTGGATGAGTTGGGAATAGATTACAACTGCAACCACTCTTGAGATGTCTGGAAACATATACTCATACAGTTCATTCTTTATATTTGAAACTTTATGCCAAAAACTACAAATATCATCATTTGTTGCTGTTTTTTATTCTAATAGATCTATATTGATTGTTTATCGATTCAAAGTTATTGAAGATTACAACTGCAACCACTCTTGAGATGTCTGGAAACATATACTCATACAGTTCATTCTTTATATTTGAAACTTTATGCCAAAAACCACAAATATCATTATTTGTTGCTGTTTTTTATTCTAATAGATCTATATTGATTGTTTATCGATTCAAAGTTATTGCAGATTACAACTGCAACCAATAGATTACAACTGCAACCACTCTTGAGATGTCTAGAAACATATACTCATACAGTTCATTCTTTATATTTGAAACTTTATGCCAAAAACTACAAATATCATAATTTGTTGCTGTTTTTTATTCTAATAGATCTATATTGATTGTTTATCGATTCAAAGTTATTGCATTCGTTTGACAACTTTTTCACCAAAAATGGAACAATACTTTCAGATTCTCCTGAAATTACATTTTCTGGTGAAAATTTCGAAAACCACTTCAACATATCATCATCAAAATTTATTTTAGTTCTAAGAACATCACACAATTTTATACAATTTTTTTTGCACCTTCTTTAAATTTTAAAACAATTTTCTTGTTTATTTCGTTTGTAATCATGTTTCGTTGTGCATCTGTATCATCAATAATGATATGATTTCGGTTGAGGTCTAATTCAGATATTTTATAATTATCTAAGATATCTTTTTTTTTTTAAAAATTTCGCTCTATTTGGCGAAATAAGAACGTCAGTCTAGTTAAAATAATCCGTTAGGTGTCGTTTTTATACAACAAAGATTAATAGTTCGCACTATCTGGAATAGTTCGCACTATCCGATTGATAAAAGTTTGTACCATTGTACCAAATGAGTCGCGGTAGTACCATGGTACTTTTAAAGGCGAAAATGTACCAAAAAAGTACAATTGTACCAATTTGTGCATCCCTGTAATGTATGCTTTCTTAACTGACCTTTTATGCAGTATATATATTTTGAGTAGCAAGTTTATTGCGCTTATAACTACTGAAATCAATAGTAAATACCATAACGAATTTAATTCTGAGGTATGATCGATTACCTCTACGTTGTTATTTATATTTGCCTTAGGGTTTTAAAATTTTGCATTTTTTCCGCCCATTTTTGCAATGTTATAATTATTGTTATTTTTCTTATTTCTATTATATTTAAAAATTACTTTTTTCTCTGCCTTAACATGTTGTAAAAATGTTTTCTTTAATTTAATATCTGTTATGTTAATTACCAGGGCAACCGGAAATATGCTACAGCATGTTTTTTTTACAACGAGATTGTATATTGAAAGGACTATTTTGTCCTTCAATAAATTTGTTTTATGTTTTTATCAAGGCGATGGCACCAAGATAAATTTGTTCTTACTCAAGCACTTGAACTTGGTAAGAAGCGGAGAAAGACAGAAACGTACACAATGAGAGTTTGTGAGATTCTATATTTTCTTTATTGATAGCTTTGTTCTTAAATACAAAATTATTGCTAAGTTGGATTTTACAATTGTTTTTCTTATTCTACGTATTCTCTTTGTTATTTAATACATTTGGGTCATTCAAATGGAAGTAAATATTGAGTCTGGATTTGACAACGTAAAATGTTGAATCATTGATATGTGAATTTCCGATAAACGAGGAAACTATGCCACAACAATGTTGCAACACTGCTGTGCACTTAAAATCAAGTAGATTGTTAAAACTCGCAGCAGCGAAGTATGTTGTATGTTTGCTTGTGTAACTGTGTTAACGTAAACAATTTGTGTTTAATTTGCTAATTTGTATAACATATTGACACAGTCTTTGGCTTAGCGGAGTTTGTTACAATTACATTAATTATTTCTTTTTCTTAATGGATTAACAAATCCCAAATGCAATTGAGTCAGCATAACAAGTAGAATTGATTTCTGTGTATCATATTTTCAATTATTGTGTTTAAGTGACGTTGTGTGTAGTATGCCAGTGTGTTACGATAAATGAACGACACACACACATGGTTATTCTTTATGATAAGGTTAAAAATAATAATTCTGAACTGTGAATGTTTGAACATGCTCCCCGCCGTTGAGCTATGCTCAACCAAAAAATTAAGGGCTGATATAACAGGTTTCAATTGCTTTTGGTTATTCGTAATCCCATAGTATTAGTGTTCTTGACCTAGATAGCTAACAAAGTATTAAGTTTACAATATTGTTTTGGTTATTTTGGTTTTCATTTTCATTGAAGGATATTAGGTTTCTGTAACAACAAATTCTGATGACTCGTGTTGCCGGATAGCTGCACGTGGAAGTTGTTGACCGAGGTCCAGTTTGAAATGCTGTCTTCTTAGATATATGATAATTGCCATCCCTACAACCGAAAACATAAGGGCGGCATACACCACTATTGCGTGATGTCTTTTCATGTTGTTGAGTTGTAGTGGCAAATCAGTGAGCATTTGTTGATGTAGCTGCTGTTGGACTTCCGTAATATTTTTGATGTGGTCGACGTACCGTTTGAGATGGAGTTTGCTTAGTTGCGGTTCGTCTGGATAACCGATTTCACTAAAGTTGACAATGGCTGTGTACGATGTGTGGACAGATGTTGAGTAGATTTGATGTCCTTGAATGAACATTGACCTGTACTTAAGCGTGCAATCTGGACTTATTTTTATGAGTCCTGTGCCTTGTAATGTGAGCCGAGAATGTTTGTGTTCGCACACAGTGGTTACTTGAGTTGGGTTTAGCATAGTATACATCCACTGGTTGCTGTGTGAAAGTTGTCTCATCGATGTGTTGTTGCTGAATGGAGCCATGTTGCAACTGGTGCAAGTGATGTTATTGAGAAGCGAAATTTCACACGAACATTTATCTGCATCTGCGTTGAACTTAGTTTGCATGTTTGGGCAAAGGAGTTCATCTTCTGTCAGCGGGGTACAGGCTGCCCATTGTTGTTCCGTTAGTGTATAGTATTCGTCTCTATGAGCAGTGATCGCGATTAAGTCACTGCATGGCTTAATGATGACCATTGTGTTGTTGATAGATGCTGGGACTGGATGTAGCTTTAGAAGTTCCAACGTCTCTGGATCACATAATGGAATTGTTATGTAGAAAATGACGTGATTGTCCGTGATTCCTCCTTTCACTTTCATGATCTTGTAAAGCTGAAGAAGATTATCTTGACTGACAGGGAGTTGTAGTGCTGGTGGCAGATGATTCCTCACTTGTATGAGTTCTGATTGAAGTTGTGGCGGAGATAACAACAGCGGGCTGATTTTCCCATGATGTGAATCGGATAGTGCTGAGCAAATAGCGACACAAAACTTTGAACCAGTTTTGAGTTGGTAACTTTCTTGTTCGTTTTCGCGTAGTCTGGACTCAATTTGGTTTATCTGGTCATTGATGTTGTCGAAGTTCTCATGAAGCTGTCGTTCATTTTGCTTGAAGATGTTGAGGGTTGAGTCAATGATTGACGTTTGGTTCTTCAATAGCTGTTTAGCGTGAGTTTGGTCTTCTTTGATCAAGGTGATAGTGTCTGACATTTGCTCTGCGTAATTTGAGTCTAGAACCCCGAACAGTGAATTGGCAATGTTCCCAATAACGTTTACAGCGCCACGTTTGGTTCTTCTGGGTTTTAGCAAAAGGTTTCCATCCTTGAGGTCTGAGAATCCGAGCTCAAGAGTATGCAGAACGCTTCGACATGGGTTACGTTGGGAAATTAGTGTGCACAAGTGCTGGAGTGCCGATGTGCCGTTGGTAAATGTGTCCATCTCTCGCCAGTATGGTTGAAGCTCGTAATATGTTATAAGTCTCCATTCAGACCTTGAAATACGTGTGGTGCCAATTCCTTCAAAGTGAAAGCCGATGTTTGGTTCGAATTTTGTTACGCTGATTTTATTTGCACAAATTAAAGGAAGTGCAAACAGCGCCACGAGCATTGTTATCATGAGGCTGGAGTAAGATGTCCTTCGTTTTTTCTTGCTTGGTCGTTCGTCTGTTGGAGACTGTGATGGTTGGGCATCCTCATCTTCGGTGATAGGGCTTGTCGATCCTTGCATGCTTGGTTGGTCTGCACATGGCTCATCTTCGTCGAGTCTTGGAAGCGGAGCGAGATAGTGAATAGCTCTTTTAAGAACGCCAGTAGCTGTTTTCACGTCTGCGACTCTTACTACATTGTCGTTTCCTCTGTATGTTTTGATGATGCGACCTAGAGGCCACTTCATGACAGGGACATTATCTTCTTTTATGATGACAATGGCTCCTGGTTCGATGTTCTTTGACTGCTTTTGCCATTTGTTGCGATGTTGCAATTCGTGGAGGTAATCCCGGGACCATCGGCTCCAAAAATCGTACTTAAGCCGAGAGACCAGCTTCCATCTGGTTGCCGGACTTGAGGTTGGTGTTGTTGCTTGTGAATCCACTTGAGCCGTGAGAGGTTCTCCAATCAGAAAGTGGCCTGGAGTCAGTGCACCAATGTCATTTGGATCATTTGACATTGGTGAGATGGGCCTCGAGTTGAGTACCGCTTCAATTTCGACTACCAGTGTCTCGAGCTCTTCGTATGTGAGAGATGCATTTGCCATGCTCCTTACCAGAAGATGTTTTGCTGATTTGACAGCAGCTTCCCAGAGACCGCCGAAGTGTGGCGCTCTTGGTGGGATGAAATTGAATTGGATGCCCTTGGTGTTGCATGCGTTTGTAATTGCTTTCTGTGCAGTGGGTGAGTGGATGATAGTAGCTAATTCAGGAAGTTTGTTCTTTGCTCCTACAAAGTTGGTTGCGTTGTCGCAGTACAACTTTTGGCAGTGTCCACGCCGGCCGATAAATCTTTTGAGAGCGCCGATGAATGCCTCAGTAGTGAGATCACTCACAAGTTCCAGATGTACCGCTTTTGTGGCGAAGCAACAGAAAACCGCGATGTAGGCCTTGTGTGGTCTTTTTCCGCGTAGCTTGTAATGTACTGTTATCGGGCCACAGTAGTCAACTCCAGTGTTAATGAATGGTCTAGCTGGGGTCACACGTGTCGATGGCAAGTTTCCCATGACCTGGTTTAATAGTGCTGGTTTGGCTCTGGTACAGGTTATACAGCGATGGACTATGGCTCGAGCCGTGATCTTCCCTTTTATTGGCCAGAAGCGCTGTCGCATGATTCCCAACAACGTTTGGGCGCCGCAATGTTTGTTTTCAATATGGATCATTTCAAATATTAATTTTGAAATTGGATCGTTATATGGAAGTAGAAGTTGGTGCTTTGAGTCAAATGACAATGACGAAGCTTCCAGACGACCACCGACGCGCATGAGACCAAATTCGTCCAAAAATGGTGAGAGGTTGCGTAGGGTATTGGTTCCTTGCAGTTCTCGGGACTTCTCCAGCTGCTGGATTTCTTCATTGAAGTCTGATCTTTGCACCTGTTTGATGATGGCCTTCAAGGCGGCATCTAGCTCGATTGTTGTAAGAGGTCCTAGGACCTGTCGGACGTCTTTTTTGCACCTGCTCTGGGCAATGAATCGTAATATGTACGCCATGACTCGTTGTAGACGGGCGAACGAGTTGTTGTGCCTGATTTCGTACACGACGTCTGTTTGTGTAACGGAGGTGACGAGGGCTTCAGGTGCCTTTCTTTTTCTCTCCAGGTTTGTTGGAATTGCGAGATGTGGATTGTATGTGGCTGGCCACATCGCTTCTGTTCCATGTAGAAACAGAGGGCCACAGAACCAAAGCGTGCTTTCTTTAAGAGCCGCTGGTGAACACCCACGGGATAGTATGTCAGCAGGATTGCATTTTGAGTTGACGTGACGCCATTGATTTGCCTGGGTCAAGTCCTGTATGATTCCAACCCGATTGGCCACAAATGTGTTGAATGCAGTGGACGTTGAGTTTATCCAGGCCAAAACGATTTCTGAATCAGTCCAAAACCAGATTGGACATGTTAATTGAAGATCGGTTTTGATCCTTGTCGCTAGCTGGGCGCCAAGAACTGCGGCGCACAGCTCCAATCGAGGTATGGTTTGTTTTTTGAGCGGAGCCACACGAGATTTTGCACAGAGCAGACGTGTTGTGATAGTCTTGTCTTTAAATGTTGCTCGGATGTAAGCTGCCGCACCATACGCCTTCTCTGATGCATCTGAGAAGATATGTAGTTGCATTGAGTCCGGCATCTTTCCTTTATATATATGTCTTGATACCCTCAGAGTTTTTAGCGCGTTTAGGTCTGTTCGGAATGTTGTCCATTTGGTATGTAGAGACTCTGGTAATGACTGGTCCCAGTCGAATTTTAACTCCCACAATTCTTGTATGAAGATTTTGGCTGTGACTATGACTGGGGACAGTATTCCCAAGGGATTGAAAAGCTTAGCAAGATCTGATGTGACCGTGCGCTTGGTGATTCGTCTGACAGTGTCAATGTTTACTTTTACACAGAAAGTATCATCTTTTGGCAGCCAGGTGAGTCCCAATGTTTTGATGGAGTCAGCCTTTGAACTCTCGAAGTCTAAGTTCACTTCTTGATCTCCCTGAGGAATGTTGTTTAGCAGTTGTGGGTTATTGGCGCACCACTTGCGCAAGTTGAACCCATTATCCTTCATAACTTCTATGAGTTGCTGCTGCAGATGTATTGCTGTCACTAGGTTGTCAGCACCACCCAGGCCGTCATCGACGTAAAAATTCTCTTGAAGAAATTGCGAGGCGAGCGGGTAGCGTATTGCGTTCTCTGTGGCTACCCGTTGCAGGCATTTCGTTGCTAAATATGGAGCGGCTCTTGTCCCATATGTAACCGTGTTTAGCTGATAATAGGTTATTGGCTGTGTCGTATCCTTCCTCCAAATTATGAGTTGAAACCGCCGGTCCTCAGGGGAAATTAGGATCTGTCTGTACATTTTTTCGACATCAGTCGTAAATACATATCTCGGTAGCCTGAACCGCAATAATATCGAGAACAGCTCACTTTGTACAGTCGGTCCTGTGTTCATCAGATCATTCAGCGAGTACGATGTCGAAGTCTTAGCTGATGCGTCGAACACCACCCGTACCTTTGTTGTTGAGCTCTCAGGCCGTTGTACGCAATGATGCGGGATAAAATAGTTCGGCGAGCGAATTGCGTCTGCCGATATTTTTGTCATATGTCCAAGGTCTTCATACTCTTCCATGAACTTGACGTATTGTGCTTTCAGTTCTGGATTTTTTTGTAATCGACGCTCTAGGGAGAAGAACCTGTTGATTGCAATTCCATGGGAGTCGCCTAATGCATCTGGAGCTTGATGGAAGGGTATTCGGACCATAAACCGATTGTGCCGGTCCTTGATAGTGTGTTGATTGAAATGATTTTCGCACTGTTTCTCCTCGATTGACAGCGGCTTGGTTGTTGTTTTGATTTCCTCTAACTCCCAAAGTCGGGAAATTGAGGCATCAAGAGACTCGTCTGTCGTGCAGATTCCACACGTCAGATTTCTTGCCTGTTTATCTTGAATCTTCCCTGACACGATCCATCCAAACAGAGTGTTCTGCATAGTTGGAAGCTGCTTACCTAATTTTATTTGGCCTATTGACAGCAGGTCATGGTAGTGTTCTGCGCCCAATAGAATGTCGATCTTGTCTGGACGGTTGAAAGCTGGATCGGCCAGTGTTAGGTTCTTTGGTAGTGACCAGCTTTCGGTGTTGATGAACTGCGATGGTTGTGGAGACAGGATCCGTAGTAACACAAACGCTTCAAATCGAGATGAGTAATTGTTGATGCGTGATTTCAGGGCCACATTCACCCGATATTTCGTTTTGGTGTTTGTGGCGCCTATCCCGTTGATGTTTATATTTGAGTTCTGCATTGATATGCCCAGTCGCCTTACCAAGCGTTCCGTTATGAAGTTCACCTGTGAGCCTGAATCAAGCAGAGTCCGACATTCAACTTCAGTATCGTTAGCTTTTATTATAACTACTGCTGTGCTCAGTAGAACGTATTACCTGTTTTGCTGGTCGTTTGAAGCAGCTAATGAAGTGACATCTTGGTTGTCTGGTGGCTGAGTTGTACTCGTATTACCATGTTTTGAGATAATTCGTTCACCAACGTTTGGCTTAACAAATAATGTGCAATGACATGATAAATAAAAAAAAATCAATTGATCGTCCACTTGCTCTAGTACTTCTACCAGTTGGATTTTATATGAATGTAGACCAAGATCTTTCCTCAGCATTTGCAGAGACCG
The DNA here is from genome assembly GCA_964034835.1 of Muscina levida. Classification (NCBI taxonomy): domain Eukaryota; kingdom Metazoa; phylum Arthropoda; class Insecta; order Diptera; family Muscidae; genus Muscina; species Muscina levida. The sequence continues at coordinate 77,653,420 of OZ035880.1, forward strand.
AGTTGCTGACAACGGTGTTGGTTCGATAAATTTGAGTCCCCTGTCACACTTACGTCTACAGCGTCGATGGCTTCTATTAGCTGCTCAGATGGATGATTATATGCACCCTAAACTTCACAAATGGCTGGATAAGTTTGGCGAACAGAACGCGCATTTTATCTATAGGATTTATTACCGATTCGCTCTCCTAAATTGCCTGGTGTACGGACCATTATTTGATACAGTTAAATATTGAAGTGCGTGGGCGGAGCCTCGGCACTTTTTACTTATTAAGTTCCAAATAGCCTGTTCATTAACAACTTTTTTAACAATGAGCAACTATTGAAACCTTCAGACCTATGGGCCCCGGCTCTAATTTGTACCTACTATTCCGATGCTTGGAGACCAAGGCGAAGAGAATGGTATATTTTTGACATTGTTTTCTGTATGCCAACACTCAGAGGCCATAACTTTTTAACCAATACATAGATTTGCTTCTGTAATACTTCATTTAGTTTGTTGGGAAGTCAGTTTTACGCAGAAGTTTTCGGTTTGTGCTCATTTAAAAACAAAAAAATCTCTATCTGAAATCTTCCTGCTTCCCAACACGAGCTAGGAATTGATTTTAGACACAAATTTTATTGGTGAAATTTTCTAACAATTCATCGTAGATTCCGATTTTGGTTACGATTTTTGCGAATAAAAAAATTGGCCCACCTTACTATTCATATCTCTGGGCGAACTGCAATATATTGTGGAATTTTAACAGTTATAACTACTTATTTTAAAAGGGTGTAGCATAACCTACTTCCACCCTTACTGTAATTCATACTGCAACAATAGTATATGTAACAAATTACATCTTCATACCTCTGATAGTTCATGAGATATAGCCTTTTTTAATTTCAAGTTGTATGGGCGGTGCCACGCTCCTTTATCCAATCACAACCAAGTACAGCCAGAGACTATCAACAGGTCATCATTATCACTATCTAAAATTATCGTATATATCGGTCTATTAGAAAAGACTGCAGAGCGATTTTTTAAAAGGGGGCGTGGCACCGCTCACCCTGGCAGTAATTAATAATGCTCCAACAACATATATGTATATCAAATCTCATCATCATACCTCTGACAGTTCATGAGAAATAGCCCTTTCGATTTTCAAGTTGTATGGACGGTGCCACGCCCCTTTGTCCAATTAGACCGAATTGTAAATCTAAACCACCCGGGGCGCCACCCAAACGCATACAAAAAAATTTATGCAAATCGGTCAAGCCGTTTAGGAGGAGTTCAGTCACAACACACATACAGTAGAATTTTATATATATAGACTAGTGGGCCCGGCAATGCTTCGCTCTTGCATATTAACTTGTAATATATTTCACATTTAGGTCTACAAAGTACTTTGAAAAAGGTACTTAAGCTAAATGATAATATGTTGAGTTTATTAACTTACACAGTACAACATTTTTCAGTTAATTGATTGCCAACTCAATTCTGTGAACTGTATGTGAAATTAGACCCAAAAAGAAGAATTTCTGCATCATTCGTTTTGTCTTCTTACCTGCGATTTGAAGTTAGTATCGATTTGAAGTTAGTACTATCGTATAGGGGAATTTATCACGTTTTAGGCCCTGTTGTTTGACATAGCTCGACAACCACTAGCCCAATTTAGTTGAAATAAATTTTAAAAAATTAAGAATTACAATTCCCTTAATCTGTTCATATATTGTTTTCCTATACAAGTAACACTTTCGAAGTTAAAAATGAATGTATGAAGGGAAAAAATTATTTTTTGCCTAAAAATTTAAATTTTTTTTTTAAAAATACATAAAAAATCCAAAATGGAAAAAGTTTCAAGTCTAGTTATTTTTTCGCAAAGTCACATAACCTATGAGCAAAATGAGACAAAGATCATAAAAATCGATGCACGCGTTTCGCTTTTATTCGCAATTGAGTAAAGGTATGAATTTCAAAAATCAGTTATAGCCACCACCCTTAAAATAAAAATATAAATTAAAAAATTATCATGCAAAAAAAAATTTTATTTACAAAAACTTAATAAAAATAAAATAATATGCAATTAATACGCAATTATAATATGCATAAAAACAAAATTTAGAACATTTTTTCAATTATTGGCAATATCCATCCTTGTAGAAGTTGACGCTTGTGGTTCTGATGATCTTGTCTTCTTCGTAGGTTGTTCATATTCATGGTCTGAGTCTGTATCGTCATCCGAGATACACATACTATTCAAGGGCGTGTTTCTTTCACTGTGTCCACCAATTTCAATGTCTTCATCTTCGGTGCTTTCTTCAAACTGCATAATTGTGTAACTCCACCAACAAACCTCCGCAAGCAATGCATCCAATTTTTTGCTTTTGAACCGCTTTTCAAATGGCATGGTCACCTGGTGGAACCTCTCTCCTTGTTCGTCTGATTCCTGAGGTGATTGTGCCAAAAAAGTATCGAGGTGGTGGTGCAAGAAATGCAATTTCAGCGTCATGGATGCACCGATTTTTTCGAAATAAAACAGCAACCTGTCCACTCGTTGCTGTATCTCTTCTCGCTGGACACGGTTCTTTCCTAGAACGCCTTCTATTACTTCTTTCAATGCGTTCCATGCATGTTGGTGGTCGTGATGCTCTGAAAGCAAATGTGTGAAAGAATCACTTTTGATCAATTTCCGAATATCAGGTCCATTGAGAATACCTGTTTTAAATACATAAGAAAAACGAAAAAATTATTGGTAATGCGAATGTATAGAAATTAACAAATTTAGATATGACAATATTGAAATACAGAGTACGATACGTACCGTTTTTAATTTTCTCATCACTGAGTTTCGGAAAGATGGATTTCAAACAGTCAAAGGCGCCGTTAACTTTTTTGACCACCACTTCAACGAATTTCCCAGCTATTCCCAGTTTCATGTGGAGCGGTGGCAACAAAATATCATCCAGGTCCTTTATCATAGGTTCATTGCGTAATTTTAATTGTTTGTTGAGCTCGGGAGTTCTTCCTTTCCAATCTTTACATTGATATTGATTTCCTTTGTATCGTGAATCCCAATTACAAAGGAAGCAGAAGTATTTTGGATATCCGCCCTTTTCTATAATCCCTTGTAGTTGACCACCAGATCGCAACAAATGTTCCATTTGTGTTCATCGTATTTGATTTTCTTCAAAATTTCGCCCAATGCTTCATACGTTTCCTTCATAGTTGTGCTGAATCCCAATGGAATGCATGGTTTTTTATTTTTTTTGTGCAGCAGCACAGCCTTCAAACTAGTAACTGAACCATCGATGAATAAACGCCAGTCGCCAGCGATATAATCCATTCCCAATTTTTTCACTAAACCTGGGATATCATGGCAGTACGTGAACCTATTTGCTTCGTCAACGAAATAAAATTTCTGAAAATCAGCTTGGCGTTGTCGGTATGATGTTGCGCTGACATTTTGCTGTGTGAGTTTTCTTCTCTTCAAAAATTATGTCAGCCATTCGGAGTCGTGTTGTGATAGTCCCAGCTTGGCCACAATGTAATCCATTTCGATTTGTTGTAGCGGTTGTGGTGCACTATTTTCAATATCGGGTATCCAATCAGCATCATCCAAATCGGTCGGATTGGTGAAAACGGTTTCGGCTAGCAGGGACACAGTATCCGCACTCGGAGGTTTAGGTGCATCGGTATCAGCAGGGCGTTGCACTGGAAGTGTGGCAGTAATTGCAGCAGTGTATAGTTTTGTTTTCAATTGTTGTCTGTTTAATCCAGGACGAAAATTTATGCATGCATAGCACCTGGATTCATCATGTCCAGTTGTGTCTTCCACCCAAATTACTGGCTTCATAAAAGATAACTTTCTACTTTTTCCGTGAATCCATTTTAGAAGGGTAGTATAACAACTGTTGCACACTGTGTTCGGCGTAAAATTTGCACCACGGTTTTGAATTGCTCAGTAAACAAATTTTTTCGATCTTTTTTCTGTATTTTTCGGACGATAAGACCACAAACGTAACAATATTCATCCAAATATGGGCACTTGTTGTTTTCCATATTGATATATTTTATGTTTTGTTGTTATTCACTTTTAAAAAACTGGAGAAAAATCACTTTTACTGTTCGCGTTCGTCGGCACTGGCTGAATACCAAAAATCGATCAATGCACACCTATAAATACTACGTATTTTTGAATATTTTACTGCCAGGGACTTATAAATGGGCGCATATTTTAAGGGCGGCTGGCTATATACCTGATTCAGCACTTGTACGTTTCAAACTGTGCAAAACTTTCCAAATAATGACCACCCTTAAATGTGGGTGCAATTTCTGTAAAAAAATCATATAGGTTGCCACCGGAAAAACCCAAATAATAAAAAGGTCCACTTTCCGTTTAATTGTCCACGTACATTTATTACCGCAATCATAAAAATCAAATAACCTTTTGTTTATTCCTTTTTTTTTAATTCTCAGAATCATGAAAAAGGTGTCAATGTTTTCTCCAAATAATGTTGTGCATATCTCGAGCAAATTTTTGAAATTCATACATTTACTCAATTGCGAATAAAAGCAAAACGCGTGCATCGATTTTTATGATCTTTGTCTCATTTTGCTCATTGGTTATGTGACTTTGCGAAAAAATATATAGACTTGAAACTTTTTTCCATTTTGGATTTTTTATGTATTTTTAAAAAAAAAAATTTAAATTTTTAGGCAAAAAATAATTTTTTCCCTTCATACATTCATTTTTAACTTCGAAAGTGTTACTTGTATAGGAAAACAATATATGAACAGATTAAGGGAATTGTAATTCTTAATTTTTTAAAATTTATTTCAACTAAATTGGGCTAGTGGTTGTCGAGATATGTCAAACAACAGGGCCTAAAACGTGATAAATTCCCCTATACGATAGTACTAACTTCAAATTGATACTAACTACAAATCGCAGGTAAGAAGACAAAACGAATGATGCAGAAATTCTTCTTTTTGGGTCTAATTTCACATACAGTTCACAGAATTGAGTTGGCAAATCATGTGTTGTACTGTGTTATGTAACTTATTTCAAGTTACTTATTAACATGAAAGTTAACAAATTAAGTTTTATTGTTTTAAATTCTAAATATCATAGGCTCTATGACGATAATAAAAAGTTCATCATCAAAGTCATATCTATAGTTTCGACATGTAGATTAAGTTTTGTCTGTATGTATGGAGAAAAAACTCTTCTATCACAAATCGGAAGTAGAAATTCCTCTAAGGATCAAAATTCAATTTTTATATTTATCTGTAGTAGCTGGAACCGTTTAACAATGTCTTTGGGTGTAAAAATCACTTTTGCTGTGCCTTCTCCTCCTTTTGACCGCAAATGAAAATTTCGTTTGAAGCTTCATGCCTTTAGCAATAAAAACCTACTTTGCCATGTCTTCTTCTCATACGGACCAAGAATATACCCGAATACTCTCTACATATTGAACTTGTATTACCATATTTTGAGATAATTCGGTCACCAACGTTTGGCTTAACAAAGTGATGATCTCACGCGCTGCATGGCATATTACACCGTCGTGTTGGAACCATTTCTCCTTCAAACATTTTCAATGACATGATAAATAAAAAAAAATCAATTGATCTTCCACTTGCTCTAGTTCTTCTACCAGTTGGATTTTTTTGAATGTAGACCAAGATATTTCCTCAGCATTTGCAGAGACCGAGTTGCGATAAATTCGAGTCCCCTATCACACTTACGTCTACAGCGTCGATGGCTTCTATTAGCTGTTCAGATGGATGATTATATGCACCGTAAACTTCACAAAGGGCTCCATAAGTCTGACGAACAGAACGCGCATTTTATCTATAGGATTTATTACCGATTCGCTCTCCTGAAAAGTAATTAAAAAATACATACATATCTGTAAAGTAAATAAAAACAAATCACTGTTTTAGTCTGCGCAGCTACCATTTGTCCTAAATTGCCTGGTGTACGGACCATTATTTGATACAGTTAATAAGTTAAATATTGAAGTGCGTGGGCACTTTTTACTTCTGCAAGAAACAATATAATAAATAAAATCAATAATAAAATCAATTCCTAGTTCGCGCTGAGAAGCATGAAGATTTCAGATACACACATTTTTTTAACAATGAGCAACTATTGAAACCTTCAGACCTATTTATTTATATTTTTACCTACTATTCCGATGCTTGGAGACCAAGACGAAGAGAATGGTATATTTTTGACATTGTTTTCTGTATGCCAACACTCAGAGCCATAACTTTTTAACCAATACATAGATTTGCTGCGAAATACTTCATTAAGTTTGTTGGGAAGTCAGTTCTGCGCAGAAGTTTTCGGATTGTGCTCATTTAAAAATAAAATCTTCCTGCTTCCCAGCGCGAGCTAGGAATTGATTTTAGACACAAATTTTATTGGTGAAATTTTCTAACAATTCATCGTAGATTCCGATTTTGGTTACGATTTTTGCGAATAAAAAAATTGGCCCCCTTACTATTCTTATCTCTGGGCGAACTGCAATATACTGTGGAATTTTGACAGTTATAACTACTTATTTTAAAAGGGTGTAGCACAGCCCACTTCCACCCTTACTGTAATTCATACTGCAACAATAGCATATGTAACAAATTACATCTTCATACCTCTGATAGTTCATGAGTTATAGCCTTTTTAATTTTCACGTTGTATGGGCGGTGCCACGCCCCTTTATCCAATCACAACCTATTATAGCCAGGGACTATCAACAGGTCAACAGTACCACTTGGTAAAATTTTCGTTTCAATCGGTCGATTAGAAAATCCGTTAGAGCGATTTTTGAAAAGGGGGCGTGGCACCCCCCACTTCCACTCTGGCTGTAATTAATACTGCTCCAACAACATGTATACCAAATCTCATCTTCATACCTCTGATAGTTCATGAGATATAGCCCTTTTTATTTTCAAGTTGTATGGGCGGTGCCATACAACTGTGTATTGAAGATTACAGGAACAGAGGTGAAGCCCGAAAATTCTTTCAGAAGATAAAAGGAAAGGTACATGGAACAGGTCTTCCCTCCTGTAAAGACAAGGATGGTTATCTCGTTACTGACTCCGAGAGCGTACTGAGAATATATAAAGATCACTTCTGCAGCCTATTGATGTGTGAAAACTTGACGGAAGAAGACTGTGCACCAATCCGAGATGATAATATCGAGTGTCCACCTCCGAGCCAAGCTGAGATAACAACTGTCATATCCCGGCTAAAGAACAACAAGGCCGCTGGGGCTGATGGTCTTCCAGCTGAGTTGTTTAAGGCGGGTGGAGATGAGCTTGTTTTAAGCATGCAACAGCTCATAGAAAACATTTGGCTTCAGGAGAGCATTCCAGAGGATTGGAATCTCAGTGTGCTATGTCCAATCTACAAAAAAGGTGACCGTGGTGAGTGTAAAAACTATCGTAGATTTAGCCTCTTACCGATTGCGTATAAGGTCCTGTCAAGCATACTCTGTGAACGTCTAAAGCCAATTGTGGAAAACCTGATTGGACCTTATCAGTGCGGCCATAGACCAGTCAAATCCACGACGGATCAGATATTGACACTGCGGCAGATTCTTGAAAAAACCCATGAGAAGCAAATCGACACTTACCACCTCTTTGTCGATTACAAAGCTGCCTTCGATAGTCCCATCAGGCATCGACTATACGAAGCCATGTCTGAGTTCGGTATTCCTGCAAAGATAATTCGTCTCTGCCGGTGTACCCTTACGAATACCAAATCCTCTGTTCGGATTGGCAAGGATCTATCTGCACCATTCGATACGACGAGAGGTCTTAGACAGGGTGACGGTTTGTCATGTGTGCTGTTCAACATAGTGATGGAGAAGGTGTCAAGGAAAGCAGCGGTTAACATGTCTGGCACCATATTTAATAAGAGCCACATGCTGCTCGCATATGCCGATGATATCGACATTATCGGTCGAACGATGCGAGAGGTAACAGATGTTTTCTCATCAGTTGAAAGGGTCAGCGAAAATGGGTTTGGCAGTGAATGAGGACAAGACGAAGTTAATGGTATCATCGAACAAAGTGTCCACCCGTTGGGGACGCAGCGTGAACGTTGAAAACTATTGCTTTGAGGTAGTGGATGAGTTTATCTACCTTGGATCCACCATGAACAAAAACAACAGTGTCAGCCTCGATTGGAACCGGCCGTGGCATAGTGGTTAGAACACGCGGCTAAGATGCGGGAGATCGCAGGTTCAAACCTGGCTCCAGTCATCTTACAAAAAAAAAAAAAAAAAAAAATTAATAAATAAATAAATAAATAAAATTTTCTTTCATTGTCGGCTCCCTTCGAATGTTGTTGACAGCAACTTCGCAGTATTAAGCTTCGATTCATTCGTCGTGTCTAGTAAGAGCTTCTCAAAACAGTGACGTTCGCATTCGTCGATAAACAAGTAGGTGCCTTTAGTTGTGAATCTAAAAATAGAAAGCGTGTTAATTCACAACAACGCGAGAAGCTATCCCATACCTCATTCATGGGGTGCAAAGGGAAATTAAGTAAGTCAGCCTCGAAATAAAACGGAGAATAGTGCTTGCCAACAGGTGTTTCTTTGGACTACGCGAGCACTTTATAAACACCACCCTATCTCGAACTACCAAAGTCCAGCTGTACCAGGTACTAATTTTACCGGTCCTGTTGTACGCCTCCGAATCTTGGGTGCTTACACAGGCAGATGCAGATCATCTGGCGGTGTTTGAGAGAAAAATACTCCGCAAAATATATGGACCCATTTGCGTAAACGGCGAGTTTAGGATTCGGATGACCCATGAGCTGTACGAGTTATACCACGATATTGATGTCGTCAAGCGAATCAAAGTGCAACGATTACGCTGGCTAGGCCATGTCGTGAGATTGGATGAGGAAACTCCAGTGCGAAAGGTATTCTACCAAGACCTCGAAGGACGGCGCAAAAGAGGGAGACCGCGACTACGTTGGAAGGACCAGGTGGAGGAATCACTGACGCTGCTTGGTAGGACTGACTGGAGACGGTGCGCACAAGATCGAAGCGAATGGAAATCTTTGATCATTTCGGCCTCTGACTTAGGCACTAAGATATAAATATATATATATGTGTCAAGTTGTTTTAAAGGCTAATAATAATGATAATAATAATAGGCGATGCCACACCCCTGTATCCAATCACAACTAAATGTAGTCAGGGAATATCAACATGTCAACAGTACTACTTGGTAAAATTTTCGTATCATTCGGTCTATTAGAAAAGCCATTAGAACGATTTTTGAAAAAGGTGCGTGGTACCGCCCACTCCAACAACATATCTATCAAATCTCATATTCATACTTCTGATAGTTCATGAGATATAGCCCTTTCGATTTTCAAGTTCTATGGGCGGTACCACGCCCCTTTGTCCAATTGGACCGAATTGTAAATCTAAACCATCCGGGGCGCCACCCAAACGCATACAAACAAATTTATGCAAATCGGTCCAGCCATTTAGGAAGAGGTCAGTCACAACACACGTACAGTATAATTTTATATATAAAGACTAGTGGGCCCGGCAATGCTTCGCTATTGCATATTAACTTGTAATATATTTCACATTTAGGTCTACAAAGTACTTTAAAACGGTACTTTAGCTCGACAATAATATGTTGAGTTTATTAACTTATGTAACTATTTTAAAGTAACTCCTTAACATGGAAGTTAACTAATTAAGTTTTATTATTTTAAATTCTAAATATGATAGGCTCTATGACGATAGTAAAAAGTTCATCATCTGTGTCATATCTATAGTTTCGACATGTAGATTAAGTTTTGTCTGTATGTAGGGAGAAAAACCACTTCTTTCACAAATCGGAAACAGAAATTCCTCTAAAGGTCAAAATTTAATACTATATTTATCTGCAGTAGCGGGAACCGTCTGTATGCTAACTATGTCTTTGGGCGTAAAAATCACTTCTGTTATGGCTTCTCCTCCCATTCGACATGTAGATTAAGTTTTGTCTGTATGTAGGGAGAAAAACCAGTTCTTTCACAAATCGGAAACAGAAATTCCTCTAAAGATCAAAATTCAATTTTTATATTTATCTGTAGTAGCGGGAACCGTCTGTATACTAACTATGTCTTTGGGCGTAAAAATCACTTCTGTTATGCCTTCTCCTCCTATTGACTACAAATGAAAATTTCGTTTGAAGCTTCATGATTTTAGCCATAAAAACCTTCTTTGCCATGTCTTCTTCTCATACGGACCAAGAATATACCCGAATACTCTCTATATATTGTACTCGTATTACCATTTTTTGAGATAATTCGGTCACTAACGTTTGGCTTAACAAAGTGATGATATTACGCGCTGCATGGCATATTACGCCGTCGTGTTTGAACCATTTCTCCTTCAAATAATGTGCAATGACATGATAAATAAAAAAAATCAATTGATCGTCCACTTGCTCTAGTTCTTCTACCAGTTGGATTTTATATGAATGTAGACCAAGATCTTTCCTCAGCATTTGCAGAGACCGAGTTGCTGAGAACGGTGTTGGTTCGATAAATTCGAGTCCCTTGTCACACTTACGTCTACAGCGTCGATGGCTTCTATTAGCTGCTCAGATGGATGATTATATACATCCTAAATAACTACTTATTTTAAAAGGGTGTAGCACAGCCCACTTCCACTCTTACTGTAATTCATACTGCAACAATAACATATGTAACAAATTACATCTTCATACCTCTGATAGTTCATGAGAATATAGCCTTTTTTACTTTCAAGTTGTTTGGGTGGTGCCACGCTCCTTTATCCAATCACAACCAATTATAGCCAGGGACTATCAACAGGTCAACAGTACCACTTGATTTTTGAAAAATGGGCGAGGCACCGCCTTCTTCCTACCTGGCAGTGATTAATACTGCTCCAACAACATATATACCAAATCTCATCTTCATACCCCTGATAGTTCATGAGATATAGCCCTTTTCATTTTCATGTTGTATGGGCGGTGCCAAACCCCTTTATCCAATCACAACCTATTATAGCCAGGGACTATCAACAGGTCAACAGTACCACTTGGTATCAATCTGTCTATTGGAAAAGCCTGCAGAGCGATTTTTGAAAAGGCTGTAATTAATACTGCTCCAACAACATATATACGAAATCTCTATCTTCTTATAGTTCATGAGATACAGCCCTTTTGATTTTAAAGTTGTATAGGCGGTGCCACACCCCTTTGTCCAATTGGACCGAAATCTAAATCTGAACCACCCGGGGCGCCACCTTAACGCATAAAACAAAAATTATGCAAATCGGTACAGTCGTTTAGGAGGAGTTTAGTCACAATACACGTACAGTAGAATTTTATATATATAGATAAGCAAATAATATTAATCAAATGGAAAACTATCAACAAAAACCTTCCATATAGTAAATCAAAGTATTAACTAAAGATGTCTGCGTAATTAATATACAAACAAATTTAGGATAAGAGGATTGTCAGAAACAGAACAATTTAACTGAAAACGGCTTGAAACTTTTTCAATGGCTTCAATAATTGTTTGAACACCGGAAATAGTATGCAGAACAGCTGTCGGAAAGTGCCAAGGCAAATTTGAAGCCATTTTAAGAACTTTGTTTTGGGCAATTTGTAATCGTTTAAGATGCGACATAGCACAATTGCCCCATATTGGACTACCGTATAGCAATATAGCTTGAAAAATCATCTTGATGATTACAATTTTGTTTGCAATACTCAAAGCTGAGTTTCTGTTAATAAAGAGATAGAGGATTTTTGTGTATAATTTAATTTTATCAATAGTGCATGAAATATGGAAACTAAAAGTAAGTTTCTTATCTAAGTGAATGCCTAAATATTTAACATTTTCCAACCATGGTATATCACTGCAAGAAATTTTTAAATTATTGCTAGGTAAAAAGCAGGACTTTCTTTTTCGAGAAAAATAAATAGCTTGTGTTTTGTCTGCATTAAGTTTTATTTTCCACTTGAAGTAATATTCAACTAACTTGTCAAGGGCGCATTGAAGTTCGGTCAGGACATCTTGGCTTAGAACGTGAGTACAATATAAACCAATATCATCTGCGTAAGCAGCAAATTTGCATGAATTTAAACTAGGCATATCAGACGTAAAAATGTTATACAAAAAGGGCCCTAAAACTGAACCCTGAGGAACTCCTGCTGGTATAGCTTAAAGTTCGGAAAATGTATCGTTAACGCATACGCAAAACCGCCTGTGTTAAAAAATTTTTGATGAGTCGAACAAGATATGGAAACTGAAAATTAATAAGCTTATATACCAGACAGAATCAAAGGCCTTCTCAACATCTAACAACACTAACCCAGTTGATTTTCCTGAGCTAAGTCCAGACTTGACATCATTACAGATTCTCTTTATCTGGTGAATAGTTGAGTGAGCGGTTCAGAATCCGAACTGTTCATTTGGCAAAATTTTGTTCGATTCAACAAATGTTGTAATTTTTACTTTTAAAACTTTCTCAAATAATTTCCCAAGAGAACTCAAAAGACTTATTGGCCTACAATTTCCGGGCGAGTAAGGGGTCGCGCCTGGCTTAGGAATAGGTATTACCTTTGCTGTTTTCCAGCTTTCAGGAAAGTATTGAAACATTAAACATGCGTTGAAAATGACAGTTAAGTACGATATAACGCTATGAGGGAGATGTTTAAACATTTCATTGCCTATCTCATCTAGCCCGCAAGATTTGCTTTTTCTCATAGAACAAATAAGTGATTTTACCTCATCGACCGACACTTTTTCAGACTCTGGTGTAGATATGACTTTTTCATTAAAGCAGTTAACAACTTCAGCAACATGCCTATTATGACAACCTGTCCCAAGATTTGCAGATATTTTGTGATTTGAACTAAAAGTGTTGGCAAATGCATTTGCTTTGTCGATATCGGAAATAACCGTATTGTCACCTATGCGAAGGCCATGATAATAAACAGACTTCTTCTTTAGAATTTTAGACACATTCCAAAAAGGTTTTGGTCAAGTGTACTTAACATGTTATTCCACCTACAATTTCTAAAGAAACGAATCCCATTGCGAATAAGAATTGTGTATTTCCTCATAAATTCAAGATCAGATATTTGTCTGTATCTTAACCAATCTCTTCTAAATAAATTTCTTGTTTTAATAAGTTTTAGAACGTGTTCTGGTAGTTTAACAAATTTTGACTTGGTAGGAGATAGGGGTACACATTTTCTAATGCCTTCTAATAAGGTAGTTGTAAAAATATTTATGTGCTTGTCAATTTCAGTGATGCAATCAACGTTAACACGCTCTAAATTTAGATGAGTCCTTAAGTACCTCATTAAGAACATTTCCCCAAGCATTAGCACGAAGACAATTCCAGTCAAGATGACTGGCGTTAAAATCACCACAGAAAATAAAATTTGAATTTATGTTTAACATTTTTCTCAAATCAGACCTAAAAAGACCTCGACTAATACTGTTGTTCTGACCTCCAGGAAAGTAAACACTATAAAGTTGAACAACATCGCTTTCATTTAATTGTATTTCAATGCCTATATTTTCAATTACCTCTGTGCAAATACTAGGAAGTGGTCTATAATTAATATTATTATTAATTAGGATAGCTGCTCCATCTCCAAGGTGTTCTTCTCGATCTCTTCTAATGCATTTATAGTTAGGAACGTAAAATTTATCCTTTTTACTGAGCCAAGTCTCAGATAATAAGCAGATATCAACATGGTTGGAAATCAAAAAACTACTCAATTCAATTCGGATACTTCTTGAGTTCCAGAATACTAATTTTAAGTTTGACAATTTAATTATGTACAATTATATACAAACTTAATAGCTAGCTGTGCAATAGCATTAAATTGTTGTTCTTTATTTGTACAATTACGTAGCTTCGATATCATCTCAGATGTTAGTCGCAAAAGTTCTTCTTCAGTGAAGAGAGTATTTTCTGAGTTAGTTACATTTGTCATGTTGTTAACAGCATTGATGTTATTGTTGTTGCTAGTTGGTCTCCAATTAGTGTTGACAAAGCTAGCTGTGTTTTGGAAAATTCTGTTGAGAGCAGGAAAGTTCTCAGTATTTGTGTTGAATGTTGATACATGTTTTTTCGGACGCTGTGTTTTCACTGCCAATTTCTCTCTAAATAACTAGAGCGGTTAGGGCACGAGAGATCAGTATATGTATGTTTGTCTCCGCAGTTAGCACATTGAATTTTATTCTCAGCCTTGCAATCAATAGTATTGTGCTTCTCAGCACAATTAGCGCATCTTGGTTTAACGCAGCACCCCTTCTCTCCATGTCCAAACAATTGACATTTACGACATTGAACTGGTTTGTTTTTCAGTTTACGTTGGTAGTCCCATGAAACAATTATGTGAAACAATGTGCGCACATTTTTTCTCAGTTCATGTAATTTGACCGAGCCGCTTTCAAAGTGTACAATGTAAATAGTGTCACTATATGTTTCAAAGTTTCTTTTTACCACTTTAACGTCATTACATTTAAATCCAAGAGAAATTAGCTCGTTTTTAACTTCGGTGTCTGTTTTGCCGTCTAATCCGCGAATAATAGCCTTAAAGGACTTTTTGTTTTTGTGTTCATGAGTGAAAAATTGAAAATTATTTTAACGCAAAATAACGTTTATTAAATTAAATGTTTCAATGGATTCACACAATATTTTAATACCGATTGATATTTTTTTAGCTAAATATTGTGTTATCTTTTTGTCTTTGAGTAATTTCAATACAACTTCACAGTTTTGCGAATATTTGTAAAGGGGTCCAAAAATTTCTTCTGGACCCTGTTTTTTGTATTTTTGATGAAGGCATCGCGTCTTCATCGTTCCGATGGTCGGAATTACGTTTAGGAATTTTTGAAAAATAATTTCCGGAGAGTAAGAGAGCTGTTTTTAATACGTCTGTCACTAAGAGTAGCCTGAGCGAGACTGGACCATTAAGTCATATTTCGGCTAATTTTAGTTTTAGGAGTATAATTTTAAAACAACCTCCTTTTTTAAAGCATTATTTATTTTTTTTAGTCCATATTTTTCAAAAATATCCCTTTTGACATTATTTTTTTTGTTCATAAAAACAAGAGTCTTTGCAACTTTGTTTTTTTAAAATGAAACAGCTAAATAATGTTTTACACAACTGTGAAATGTTAAACGTTTATTAATTTTTTTTCGCGCATTCTTATTCAATAAGTAAACAAAACATAAAAAAGAGGTGCTTTTCAACCACCACCGATTACGACCCTGTACATAATGCTTAAAGCTAATTCCATAAAAGCAGTTGTAGAAAAGTTTCCTGACTTACGAGCTGATGGTGGATTCCTCTATTCTAAAATCTGCAGCAAAGTTATTGCAGCAGATCGCAGATTTCAAGTGTAGCAATATGTGGAAGGCGCAAACATATTCAACTAAGTCATAGAAGTGAAAATAAGCAGACCAAACAATTATTTTTGCCAGAATGTTCCGGTAGACTTTAAAAAGAACATGATTTTCAAGAAAAACTGTGCCGAGCTTTTGTGTCTACTTCACAAAATGAGAAATCAAAATATAAGAACACGATTTGAGGAATACACTGTCTACCAAGTGCCATCCGAAACAGTTTTTTGAACTAAACATTTAAAAGATGTATACAACGACTGCATGGACAATATACGAGCAAAACTAAAAAATCAATTTATATGGATCTCAATAAATGAAACTATAGATGCAACAGGCAGAAATGTGGCAAAAATTTTAGCAGGTGTATTAAGGAAATTGTAAGTGAGAAATTTTTACTAAATACAGCAGCCTTGGAAAGGGCTAATTACTCAACAATTGCTAGACTGTGGGACGACGCCATCAAAAATCTGGACGTCAACTTCAATAAGAATAATGTTTAGCTTTTTGTGACGGATGCAGCTCCACACATGGTAAAGGATGCAAAAGCTATAGTGGCATTTTATCCGACAGTGACGCATGTGACATGTATTGCTGTTGGTGTCCATCGATTGTGTGAATGTATTAGAAATTTATATAAAAACGTAAATAAAACTATTGCTAATGTGAAGAAGGTATTTTTAAAAGCTTCATGTATGTTAGAGAGGAACTTTTTAAACAAATGTTTCCAGAGCTTCCATTACCTCCTAAAGTTATAACAACGCGATGGGGAACATGGCTTGAAGCAGTTTACTACTATGCCAACAATTATGAAGACATTTTAGAGGTCCTAAGTGCATTAAACGATGAGGATGCACAATCCTTTAAAACTGCAAAGGGTGTCTTGACAGACCCCCAAACTAGATCTGACTTGATTTATATTGCTTCAAATTACGGTTTTATTGCAAAACATATTAAAAATTTGCAAACATCAGGTCTTACGCTTATTGAACAAGTTCAGGTGAGTAAACCCACTTTTAAATTGATAGATAATTTATCGGATTCCGAAATAAATTTAATAGTAAAAAATATTGAATCAAATTATATCAAAAAACGTTGGCTTGGAAGAAGTGAAAAGTTATGTAAAGAATTGCGTGGATCTGCGCCGACATTAACGTCAAAATACGAAGTAAAGGAAATACTGTCCCTTAAATTTGCTTCAATTACATTTGTGGATGTCGAAAAATCATTCTCAATGTACAAAAACAAAACTACTAACAAATCCTGTTTTGTTTTTTTTGTTTAATTTTTAAGCTGTTTTTTTATTTTAAATAAAAATATTTCTAATTCATATGAAAAAAATTGTGTGACTTTGATTTTTTAGAGCATGTTTTTGTTGATTTTTAGGTCATATTTTGCCATTTTTCAGGTCATATTTTATGCGCAGAAAACGATTTTAGGGCATATTTCCGATTGCCCTGTTAATTACCCTATACAATTCTGCTAACTTCTGCCTTACTTTTACCTTGAAGCCAGATCTATATTTGTGTTTAACTTCTCGCGTTTCCCTAAGTGTTTGTTTGCATGCCTTCAGTCTCCTCCTGTACTCTTCCAATGTTAAAGGTTTGGGTCCTGCGGTTTTTGGTGTTGGTGTATACGGCTGCACTTCAACTTGCTCTGTTACTGGCTCTGGTTTATACTCTTCTGCCAGCTTCAGGTATTGTGCCCACTTGTTGGATAACTCTTCTTTGTGGGATTTCGTTGGTGGCTCCTCTAGGTAGCTGTTTGGCATACTCGTCAATATTATTAGACAATTCCGTTTTTTTATACCATCACCCTTAGGGATGAGGGTATATATGATTTGAAACGTCCCAAAAGTGTAACACATAGAAGGAGTCACTTTAGACCCTAGGTTTCTTTGAACCAAATTCATGATTTATGACTTGTTAAGTCGTTTGAGCCATGTCCGTCTATCTGACTGTCCGGCTGGTACCAGAGAATCAGAGTTCGAAAAAAAAACATTAACGTACGGTATCTTAACGTTCTGTACGGAATTTCATTGAGTACAGTACGCAAACACATACCTTACAAGAAGTACGAAATACACTACGACACTTTGTTAAGTTTGTGTATGTGTACACAATCAGAATACCGTACGCTACGATTGTTAAAAGACGAACACAAACGCTACGATAACGTACTGAACTTCGAACACAAACAAAAACGGAATACACTACGTTTAGTGTATTTTTTGTGGAATGAACAATAAAAAAGTGTTTTCTTCCAAACACTGCTGGATTTGGATTGGCTAGCTCGTGAGTCGCCCTTTCCTAAAAATCCACTTTTAGCTCGCGAGCCAAGAGTCAAAAAATTTCAAATGAGCTCTCAGCTAGCAAGCCAGGAGCCACAAAAATTCAAGTGAGCTCTCGGCTGGAGTGCTTAGTACCAAAGTTATGTACTAGAAGTACTTTTTTATGCCAAAAAGTACTTTTATTGGCCAGAAGCACTTTTCTGTTGCAGGAAGTACTTTTTTTTGTACCAGAGTCCTTTTTTGTACCAATAAGTAATTTTAATATACTTTTCTGCACAAAGTACTTTGTTGTACCAAAGTACTTTTTATGCCAAAAAGTGCTTTTAATGGCCCAAAAACACTTTTCTGTTGCACATAGCAAAAATTACAAAAAAAGTAGTATGGTACAAAAAAAGTACTTTGTACCAAAAAGTACAATAAAAGTACTATGAACCAAAAAGTACAATAAAAGTACTTTTTGGTACAAAAAAGTACTTTGGTACAAAAAAGTACTTTGTGTTACAGGTTGGTTGGTACAAAAAAAGTAGTTTGTGCCGAAAATTACATTAACCCATTAAGGCCCAGAGATGCGAAAACGCATCGCATTTTCTAGGAAACCTCAAGAAAAAACGGCTAGGGCTATAGCGATTACCAACATGTTTCCAAAAACTTTAGATTTTATACTACAATATTGCTCATAGGTGCTACTGTGTAACTCGATTGTATCTCGGAGAAAAATTTATGGGAAAATGTTGCCATTGGGATTTTTTTTCGATTTCGTAAAATTTCTGCAGCTTCTGGAAAAACGTTAATAAATGTAAATAAATCGTATATTTTTCGACATAAACAAAATATAATTTTTCGTATTTTCATAATGAATTTCCTATTTTCTTATAATTTCTGTAATTATTTCAACGTTCCTTTCATTAAGGCCCTGGCTCTCCTACGCACCTGGAAGTTTAAGGTACAATTTTTTTTTCTTAATTAGACCATGGGGACTTCAGATATAATATATATTTTTGTCTATCGAGTCTCTTAATATGGTCGGGCCTTAATGGGTTAAAAGTACTTTTTGGTACAAAAAAGTACTCTGGGACCAAATAAAAGTATTTTGTGCAATAGAAAAGTGCATTTGGGGCAACAAAAGTACTTTTGGTACATAACTTTGGCTCTTGGATTGCGAGCCAGCCCTTTTTTGTTCTCTCGGCTCGCTAGCCCTTTATTTGGGCTCTTGGCTCGCGAGCTAATTTTGCTAATTTTGTGTTAAAGTATAGCTAAATGCTAAAAGATGAGACGATTTTCGGTTTCTGTTTTGAACAATATATGCAACATACCGTTATTTAGACATTCCACAAAAAATGCACTAAACGTAGTGTATTCAGTTTGTGTTCGCTTAAAAAATACACAACCAATTCGAGTTAGTGTTTGTGTTCGAAGTTCACTACGTTATCATAGCGTTTGTGTTCGTCTTTTGACAATCGTAGCGTACGGTATTCTGGTTGTGTACACATACGCAAACGCTAAAAACAGGAGTATCGTATGTGTATCTTCGACGTACCGTACGTGTAACGTACTGTTTTTTTTCGAACTCTGCAGAGAATGGCAATAAGTACTCGGCATTAATATATACTTAAGTACATACCCATAATTTGTATACTTGTGTAGAACTATACCTAACACACAGAGAATGCTTACAAACTCTTATTTGCGTTGAAAAATACATGTTTGCACACCATTTATAACGATCGTTAACTCTACCTATCCTTACTTTTGTTTTTCATACACAAGTATACACAAAATACACTCGACGCACACGATGTCATAAGCCGAAGCGGACTCAACATAATTATAAAGTTTTTTATCTACGATAATGATCATCATAGATCATCGTGTTTGATCGTTCCTACATTCGTCAACTCTTCTATGCACTACGGGTGACATGAGTACTCATGTGTACTCCTGTACATTCCCATACTCTACGGAACAGAAATAGAAATTTGACATGTATAACTAGCACCCAACACAACCAACACTTGTAACAACATGTGCTGGGTTCTCGTGTACTTGGGTATACCAATGCACAAGTGTGTGCGGGTATGGGCATGGTTTGATCGTTTACTCTTTACACATGTTCATGTTTGGACTTTAATACTTCAACAGTACTCTTATTATACATTTTGTCATTCTCTGGCTGGTACGCACAATAACTTGAACGAGTTAATATTTCCCCAAAACTACTTTCGGTATTGAAAATGGGCTACATGGCCCCAATGGCGGATTTACCCATAGGCCCGGGCCTAGGGCGGCACAATTTTAAGGGCGCCAAAATTAAAATTAAAAATATTAAAAAAAAAATGTTGTTATGTCAACCAAGCAAAGAGCAAAGGAGAAGGAGAAACATTTTTTTCACTTGCAAGAACTTTATAATTTTTTTACAATATCTACACATCGTTGGGACATCTTGGTGCAGCGACAAATTTAAGAACCTAAAAGTCTTTCAAACTCGGAAGTCTGCTCGACATGATGCATGTTATGCTTTAGAAAAAGAGTGGTCTGCATTATTGATGCATTAGACTTTATTGCAAAAAACAAATACGAGAAACCGACTACGCGATCTGAAGCTACAACGAAAACAGTTATTCTAGTCATTGTTTGGAATGTTATTTTAGATCGTTTTATTGCTGCTAGTAAGAAACCTCAAGCATGTCAGGCTAATTTATCATCTGTTGTCCAAATTTATGGTTCTCTAGTCTTATTTCTTCAGGATATGAGAAATAAACAATTTTCTGAATTAGAAGAAAAAGCCAAAGCGCTGTATGGAGTTCAAGATTATTATCATTATGATACTCGTCGCAGAAAAACCAGAAAATTTCATTCGGGTGAATCACGGGTAAATGAAAGAGCACCATTTTCTGAACAAGAACATTTTCCTACAAATATTTATTACCCCATTTTGGACACTCTGGGTGTACAGTAGAGTGGGTCGGTCCCAGTACTAAAAAAAAAGTTGCACTTGTCAGTCCCTAAATTTGAAGATTAGGCAACAATGATTCTGGGACACAAGAAACAAATTTTTTACGCGCACCCTAAAAACGGCCCATTTAGTTTTTTCTGTGCTGTGACGTCATTTGAAGTCCGATCGAGAAAAAAAGTACACTGTTTTTTTTTGGTTTTACAAAGGCTACATTTCCTCCATATGTCATTTTTGACTCCGACGTCAAATTTGACAAGTGACTGATTCTATCTCGATTTCTACCCCTTTTTTCCGGAGATTTTTCATAACGCACGCAAAGATCTTAAAAAATTGTGAATATATTGCTTTTGAATTACCCACTTTTATTCGCAAACAAAAAAGTTACAAACGTTTTTAAAATGTACAAATGTGATCAGAAGTCATATTAAATAAATTAATTCATCATATTAATTTGTTTATATAACTAAAGTTTATTATAAACCGAGTGAAAATAAATGATTTCATCATAAAAATTCCACAATTAAATATATTAAGATGTTTAAAAATATTAGAAACACACGTTAATTTCGACCGCCGATACACAATCGGGTGGCTCGATTTAAATCAAGTTATTCAGATCAAATTTTAGCAGTGCGGAATACTTGCTACGGATAATACAAGTAAAAAAAACTTAATTTCCCTTTGCACCCCATGAATGAAGTATGTGATAGCTTGTCGCGTTGTTGTGAATTAACACGCTTTATATTTTTAGATTCACAACTAACGGCACCTACTTGTTTATCGACGAATGCGAACGTTACTGTTTGAGAAGCTCTTACTAGACACGACGATTGAATCGACGCTTAATACTGCGAAGTTGCTGTCAACAACATTCGAGGGGAGCCGACAATGAAAGAAAATTTTATTTATTTTTTTTCTTTTAAGATGACTGGAGCTAGGTTTGAACCTGCGATCTCCCGCATGGTAGTCGCGTGTTCTAACCACTATGCCACGGCCGGTCCCGGATAATACAAGTATTTTTGTAAAATAAATTTTACCGCGGAGTCGCCCCTAGGGGGGTAAAATGGATGACCGACCCCCAGTAATTTTTTCTTCCTAACATTTTCCTCATACCTTCCTACCCCTCATCTTCACAGACTACACCCACCGCTTAAATTCGCAATCCAACAGTTTCTTAGAAAATATCTACTTTCTATCTTCAATTATTAAGGTGGTCACATAAAATTTTTGTTTATTTTTTACATATTATTTTTTGATGACATCATCTCTTGTCCTGCCTCCTACAGGGGTGAAATATATGGAGCTGGACAAATTAGTGGGGGTCGGTCATACATGGTACCCTTCTAGAAGGCTTATCTCATAAAAGACAAAAAACATGTGTGGGGACCACCTTAAGGGTTGCAGATATAAAAAACTGTTGGAGTTGCAAAAATATTCGTGGTCTGTCATACATTTAACACATCTAGGCTCATTTTTGCGGTGGGAGTAGAGTGTGAAGATGGGGGTAGAAATGTATGAGGAAAATGTTAGGAGGAAAAAATTACTGGGGGTCGGTCATCCATTTTACCCCTCTAGGGGCGACTCCGCAGCAGTTTCTTGGCTTGATGTGCTTTTTTTCTCCTTCCCCACCAATTTGACCACGATGCGCGATCTAAATTTATTGTCCGATTTCAATTTTTTTTACCAAAATACTCGTATTATCCATAGTAAGTTTTCCGCACTACTAACATTTGATTTGAATAACTTGATGGAATTCGAGCCACCCTATTGTGTATTGGCGGTCGCAATTAACGTGTCATTCTAATATTCTTAAACATCTTAATATAATTAATTGTGGAATTTTTATGATAAAATTATTTATTTTCACTCGGTTTATTATAAACTTTAGTTATATAAACAAATTAATATGATTAATTAATTTATTTTATATGACTTCTGATCACATTTGTACATTTTAAAAACGTTTGTAACTTTTTTGTTTGCGAATAAAAGTGGGTAATTCAAAAGCAATATATTCACAATTTTTTAAGATCTTTGCGTGCGTTATGAAAAATCTCCGGAAAAAAGGGGTAGAAATCGAGATAGAATCAGTCACTTGTCAAATTTGACGTCGGAGTCAAAAATTACATATGGAGGAAATGTAGCCTTTGTAAAACCAAAAACAACAGTGTACTTTTTTTCTCGATCGGACTTCAAATCACGTCACAGCACAGAAAAAACTAAATGGGCCGTATTTAGGGTGCGCGTAAAAAATTTTTTTCTTGTGTCCCAGACTCGTTGTTGCCTAATTTCAAATTTAGGGACTGACAAGTGCAACTTTTTTTTCGACCCTATCTAGTGTTAACTGTACACTGTACAGTTATCAGAACGTAAAAACACATACGAAAAGATTTTTGTAAACTTCAACTTTTTTTGATAATTTATATAAAATAGATACAAATGAGTTAAAAAGTCAAGCAAATAAACTCGCCAAAAAGTATCGTGATGATCTAGAAGAGACATTAGCAAAATTTAATTGGCAAGTACTGAAAACTTGCGCTCTGCACAACATATATCCGATATATTACATTCACGTAATCTTCAAGATGTGTACGCCAATGTCCACATAGCTATACGAATTTTTTTGAGTATCCATGCCAGAAACTGTTCAGCAGAACGACGCATTTCCACCCTGGAAAGGCTAAAAAAACTATCTACGGGCAAGTATGGGCCAAGATAGACTTAATGGTATTGCATTATTGTTTATTGAAGGCCAATTAGTGCAAGAAATAAACTATGAAAATTTAATTGACGTTTTTGTCCGAGCAAAGTCAAGAAAAACTACATTATGAGAAGTAGCACTGATTAAAGAATTTTAATTATTAATTTTTGAAAAATGGTATTGTTTTTCAAAAGTTATGTATAAAGTAACTTTTATTTTTTACAAAAACTTTTGTATTTATTTTATATCTGCATACATATGTATAATATTTTCTTTTATTTTAATTTTGAAAGAATATTATAAAATTTTTTACATTTTTTTTGATTTTTTTTGTAAATATAAATGTTATAAACAAAATCTTATGCATGCATGAAATAATTGAAATCTGTATGAATTGGACAAAAGATTGCAATATTTATATGTTATGATTGAATAAAAACTAACAATTAATTAGTGCGAAACGTAAACGGAATGTTAAATGTACAAAGACTTTATTGGAAGCAAATAAGTGATTTTTTTAAGTTTTAAATAATTTATTTATTTTTGAATAATTGAAATATGCTAATTTTGGCTGTGTTTAGGGTGTTCAAAACCGAAACCGAAAAACCGTAAACCGGTTTTTTTTTATTTAAAACCGTATGCCGGTTTTTGCAAAAATGCCATTTTCGAATAACCGGTTTAACCGAGTTTTTTCCTTCGGGTAATCGGTTTTTATACAATTGCTTTGTAACAACTCTAAAAGGAGTTATTGAAAAAGTATAAACTTTAAAATTGAATTTGAAATTAAAATTAAATTAGAAAACACTTTTTACATTTTGTAAACGAGAATATTTTTAGAAGCTTTTTAAAGTTTTAAAATTCAATTTCAAATTAATTTAGAAAAATCTTTTTACATTTTATAAACGAGAATGCATTTAGAAGCTTTGTAAAATTTAAAAATTCAATTTCAAATTAATTTAGAAAAATCATTTTACGACGATGATAAATGCGGTGAAATAGTGGAAGTCTAAAAATCAGACGTCGTGCAATAAAGCCATTTGGCTTTATTACCGGCATGGTTGTGCAATAACACCATATTAAATTTCCGATCAAAGTGGAAATAATGCCATACCAATGAAAAATGCGTCTAAAAGTAATGAAAAATCGATATGAAGTAGATGAAGAGGGGGGCGTGCCCCCCACCGCATTCGTCTCTTGCTGCAATGTGTTCTCTAGTACACCACTATGTTTACTGACTTATTAACAGAAACATAGATAGAGAGAGTAGCGAGGCTGGTTATGCAGCTAGACTAGGGAGCGCAAAACAAAAATACTAGATACTATACTTATTCAAAATATTGTTAATGGTGAAATAATGCCCTAATGGCTTTATTGTACGTCACCGAAAAATCATACGAGCTCATTAAAAACGTGTCTCAAATTATCGCAAAATAGCGGAAGCATATTAATTCATTTAACAAGTCGAGCGAAAAACAAAGAAAATTGCAGAGCTATGTTTTCCAGGAGCACAATAAAGAACTAAGGCTCATTGTCGGTGGAGCTCCTTATCTGCAATGATTGAACAGTTTCTAAGAATTTACCCATGTGTCAACCATGCGCTTTTGGATTTAGGGGAAACTCCATTCAGCTCAAAAGAAATAACAATTTTGAGAGATTTGAGCTAAGCGCTTCAGCCTTTAGCGCTCGCAATTAAAAGATTATCAGATGATTCAGTGACTTTATTACTGAAACAGCTCAAAAATATGGACTCCGCATATGCTCGGGAGCTGCGAGACAAATTATAGCAAGATTTAAGGAAAGAAGAATACAAACATTGAATACCCTAAATATATATCTTAGCTCCGGAAAATATTCTACAACTCATCCTCTGTAAAGTATTCTAAAAAGACGAAAATGATAGAATGTGCGAACGAACTTTTTAAAAGACTTTATCCTGCAATTTTCCCAACAACGGCAGAGTCTAGTAACAGTTCAGATTGTGAGATAGAGGGGTCCCCTAATGGTAGTATTTACAACGATTTAAACAACAATAAATAATATCCAAAATCCACCAGGAAAAACAAATTGCAATGACACAAGCCTATATGATAATTTCAACTATTTCGATAGATTTAATAAAAGGACAGAAAAGCTCAACAAACTTCTAAACGCGCTTTTGTCAATAAATCCTACTTCCACAATTAGTGAGCGTGTGTTTTCTGTATCAAGCTTTATAAAAACGAAACAAAAGAATAGACTCAGAATTGAACACTTAAAATGCATACTATTTTTAAAATCAAAATTAAAAATATTCCAAAAAAATTTTTCCTTTCCAAAAATACTACTTTAAAAAATAAAATGAGAGATTCCAAAAATTTATTAAAAAGTAAAAGTGTAAAAAAATTTATTTATTTAAACCAAATTATTTTTTTTTATTTTAAGTTTTTAGGAAAAAACCGAAAAAACCGGTTAAACCGGTTTTCTTTTAAATGCTGTATTCGAAATCCGATTTTTCTAAAAAATCGATTTTTCAAATAACTCGGAAACCGAGTTTTTTAAAATAGGAGGTATTTGAACACTCTAGCTGTGTCTTTATTTCGAATTGTTCAATATTATTGGATAATTGGAGTATTTTTTGTTCGATATTCTTTCTGCGCTTTCGGTTCTTCATTAATAAAGTTGAAATAGGGAAGTGGACGAAGACATTAGTGGTACACTATATTTATATATCGCGACCTAAAGTCGTAAAGGGTGTAGGTCCAAAATTCAAAATTTTACAGGAGTTCCAACAGAACTTTACTTTTTCCTTCGACTTACTTCTTCAAGACTCATGGAGAGGAAATCTGGAAGTCTAATCACGCCCCTTATGGTACTTCCTATACAAATGTACCACTCCGCCCACTTTAAAAATCGAGTAATAATATCAATTTAAAATAAAATTTTTTGTTTCACTGAGGGTGAGGGTATATGCAAGTCGCGTTGAATGAAACCATTCATCATGAATAGACAAAACAATGATATTCAATGTAATTTCCTCAAATCGAATAAGTTAGGTCTTTTTACTTTCAATAAATTTTGGAAATGGTTTAGGCCTATTTTTATTTTGTCCATAGCTTCCCCATTTGTTATCGTTTCTGCACGAGGTTTTAGAACAAGGTGTGTGTCGACTTACTTAACAAGAATCAGCAAAACCCCGAATTTCGAAAAATTGTAAGTTAGATCTTTTTATACCATCATTCTTAGGGTGAGGTATAGATGAGGTATTATAGAAATATGGAATAAGACCAAATTCGTTTCAGCACTTCTTAAGACACTAGAGCTATATCCGTCTGTCTGGCTGACTGGTGAGCAAACTAACTCGAATAAACCTTAACCAATCGGTATGAAAATTTGTCAGTATTAATAATTTCCAAAACGATGTAATGGGATTGTAAACGGGCAGAATAGCCTCACTGTTCTGGTACATCCCATACATCCCTATTTTTGGACAATTAATATTCCTTTCATAACTTCCAAACGGACAACTGGATAATATTTAAAATTTGTCAGTTTAATTAACTTGTAATAGTAGGCAACCCCTTAAAAAACCGAAACCTTTGCCACACCCCTTCTGGTAATTCATGTAAAAATTACTTAATCGTACACAGAAAAAGACGCATTCTAAATTTTAGTTTAAAACTCTTATTTTTTGCAAAAATCGTACTTGAATTTAAGCGTATAAATTCCCCAATTAAGTATGAAAATCTGAAGAGCTTGTGCCAATCAAGTGACGATCTTCGTTGATGCCATTTTCGCACCAAATAAAGCCATCAGGCTTAATGTCATCTATGATTAAGAATTTTATACTTAACAATCAAGCGCCACAAGGCTTAATAACATCTACAAATAAGAATTCCAGGCTAGGTTTTGCAGTTCTTGGACTAAGCATTTTGTACTGGATTTTAGAAAATCCGTATCCGAACTTTTGACACCGCTTGGGAATGATTTAAGTACGGAATATTTGTTTTTTTTAAGTGTAGTTTTGCATACATACCTTTTTTGTAAGTACACTGAATTCATTCAAATTTTGCATAAGATGTTAGCTTATAGAATTTGACTCAGGAATAAATATGGACTATATCTCTTGACCACTTCTGGTACCTTTCATATGATTAGCTGACGGAAATTCATATCCATAACCGTTTACTCTCCGCAAACAGGCATATAATATAACATGAGAAATTTAAATTAAAAATCGGTTAATTTCGATAACTTAAGACTTCAAAAATATCCTTTATGCGGTGATGGTATTTATAAGTCAGTTTATCTGACTGAAATTTCAGTACTGGGTTGGTCAGCCTTTGACAAAGTTTTTTTGTAATTATTCAGCAAATTATAGAGATATTGAGGGGCCGTTTTGTTGTATTTGGGAACAATTTTTTGCGTTATGATGCCGTATAAACCATTGTTGTGGATATTAAAGGCCTGCAGCATTCCATTCATTCTACTTGTACAAACAGATAAAACAAGTAAGAACCTGATATTATAGGTACAAATACAACAAATAGTAGAACAAAACATGTGCTCATTCGTTTTGGATTGAGTAGATCGCGTCTCATCTCTTTCTCTGGTTCTCATTGTAGTGGAAACTTCTTTTCTCTTTATCTGTTCTTCTCAGTGAAGTAACTGTTGTTCCTCTTTTTTAAATGGATATATCCATTTAATATAGATATTCCAGATCATACGCTTTGCGTTGATGATGTTTTCTTACTATTTTTTATTCTTTTTACCAAAAGTAATGGTGTAAGTTTCATCTGTGGCAAATTTTAACAAAAAAGAAAACAAAATTTCGCTCTTTATTCTTTATGCTTGCAGCGTCGCGCTCTTCACATATTCCAAGCACAGATAACAAGAATACCGATATATCTGTTTGTTATGTATGTAATCATACAAGTATTTTTGATACTTAGTACTTTCACTCTCTCATACCTATTCTATCGTTATCTAAAAGATAAGCACTCAATCCAAAGAGAGCGAAACAGATACAAGCAGATATAATAAAATTGAACTACATACAACAAGTGTGTTTGGATGGTTCTTTGCAGACCTATAGTGGATATACAATAAAAAATATATGAAAATTTCGAATAATAAAAAAATAAGTTATTTTCACGCATGTGCCAGAAAAATGTAACATATTTTGAAAAATAAATTACACAGTGCTACAGTCAATGAGAACTTAGAAAGTAAACTAGTGCATGTTGTATGTGACATCGAGTACAACAATAACCTGTATACCAAAGTTCCCTAAACTCTAAAAATCCTGACTTACGGGTAAAAACCCAATTCTTCATTACTTTCCTCACTTTTACTTATATAACTCAGTCAATTCTTAACCAAAGTTAGATTTCTTAATGGTTTTGGAAAGAAAAGACTACGACCTTTGCAACGATATATATATTTATATAGATAACTTGTCATATATGTTATGCCTCGAAATCGCAAACTTGTTGGATTTTTTCATTTTTTTTTAAGTTTGAAGAATTTTTTTATCCTATATTTTATTAGGATTCCCTAATGTTTATTATTTTATTTAGAAATTGCATTCATTCACGAGTATAACGCATACAGTATAATTCGCTTAGCTGCACTGAATTTCGGTGCACACATTTCTGTGCACTTAAGCGAAATGTGCGGATTATCCGGATTTTTTTACCTGGACACATAAGCAGTTATGCGGATTGTTTTATATATATATATGATGCAGTTACCCCATTTTGTTACGTTTTTTGCAGAATTGCCCTCAAGATTAATAATTTATCGTTAGTTTTATTTAAAAATCCAAATATCACACTTAATAAATCAAGAAAAAATATATAACATATGATTATAAGATACCGTTTTTGAAAGTGTTGGTAAACGAGATTTTTTCTATGGGAAATTGAATTGTAAAACACAGTCATCGCGGCTGTTAGGAAGAAAGTGCAGCTAAGCAAAATGCAGTTAAATGAGGTATTTTCATACAAATATATAAAGTTTTTTGCTTCCCCTCTAAAATAACGAAAATGAGGGTTTTGCTTTTTTTACATTTCAGGTGACGATACATATATATTTCAATTCTAATGAATTTATAACCCATTTCGATAAAATTTAGTACCACTTTGTACAGAATGTGCAAATGTTTCACGTTGTTATTGATTAATTGACTACTTGTAAATTACTGAATGTCTAGTGGATATACGTGAAGATAATTTCGGAGTAAAAACATTTGAACGTGTGTTTTCATGTAATTTTCACGTATGTGCTATAAAAAAAATATTTCCCAAAAAGTGGCGTATGCAACAAAATGTGACAAAATAATTTGATTTAAAAATGGCTATAACTCGGAAAATAGTTTCCATGACTTTGGTTTTTTTACACTAACCGATGTAGAATTTCAAGCACTACGTCTGACAAAAATTTTGGAATACTTTTTTCACACAACTTTTTTTGTATTATGTTTTGAAACTTTAGAACCAATTTTCCACAGAAAAATTTCCTGGAGATACGTCAAGATAACTCCGGGATGACGACTTGTTAAAGTATATTCATTAAATTCTGATTTATTGAAATATTCTTACGGCCTTATTCATAAAAAATTTCTAAAGTAGGTATGAAGCGTTCTATAGCTAAAGTATTCTTTAGCTCTTAAAACCTTTAATAAGAAATAGTATTCATAAACGTTTTTTATCAGTCATTTAGCCTAATGTGTTCCGGTGGCATCGCCGCCTGTTTTTGGTCATTAATGATGTATAAAAAGAAGCTTTATAATCGGATACAAAAGCTTTATTATCGGATACCAAACATTTATTTGCACTTATAATAACTATGAACATAATTGTAGCTCAATTTTACATTGACTGCGATTCTCATGACGATAAGTAAAAATTATATTAAAAAATTTAATTTTCTTTTCCTTATGTTGAAATAATATTCGGATACTGATTACATTGTTTCTTTGTTTTGATTGTTTATACATCACGAATATTATTTCATTATTTACAAATTATTTTTGAAGAATTTTGGGGAAATATTTTTCAAAATGGAATTCATGAATGAAAAGTGTCCATTTAGATACTTTTCTATGTGCGCAATGATTAAGAAGAAAATTTCCTACACAACGAATACACGCAACAATACTTTCCAATAGGAAAAATGCCGAAATACTCAAAATAAAGATCTCAAATTTTTAAATATAGAATAAATTGTACAAACGTCAAGTTATAGCATGTTTAAAGTGGAGACAACCCTACTTTAACTTATTGAAGATGAGAATCGTTTATGAATATTGTTTTCTAGAAATTTGCTTAAAAATAGTTTTTAAACCTATTATAAGTTTTTATAAATAAGGCCGTTAGTCTTTTATAGTAAATGATAGTCTACGCATCATTAAATCTTTTTACTTATTTTAGGTCACAATCATTACTTATCTATATACATACATACATGTAGTTTAAATGTAAAAGTGATGTGTAAGCACTTTTCGTACTTCCTAATTAACGGTCTACAAACCTTGTTGGTGGAAATGCTTTGCTTTGAGATTTTAGTGCCGTTGGTCGTTAATGTGATATGATATGCATGAACGGATAGTGGTCGCCCCCATAGGCCAAAAATAATAATATTAAAGTCAAAATTTGGGTAGAATTGTGTCAATAATTGCATCTCACAACAGATCTAGCTCTTTAAATTAACTGTTATTTTTGCGTTATTCCAGTTGAACTCTTTAGGAATAAATGCAAAAGAAAGACGATAAAACTAATTTGAAGGTCGCAAATAAAATATAAAAACGGTAAAAAAAATCGCTTGAACAATGGAAGTATAAAATATTGTAAAGAAATGTGCTATTAATTGTTGTATTGTTTCAGATATTATTGAACTTGTCAGAATTTTGTATTTATTTTATTAAATTAATGTAATATATTTGCCTAATTTATTATTAGTGCGGGTATTTCACCTTGAATTTCACCTATAGTTTTAGTTGCTAAGATAAACGAAGTTAACAATCAAATATATATTGAAACATTTGTCAATATTTATACGGCCTTATTCATAAAAAATTTCTAAAGTAGGTATGAAGCGTTCTCTAGCTAAAGTATTCTTCAGCCCTAAAAAACCTTTAATAAGAAATTGTATTCATAAACGTTTTTTATCAGTACTTTAGCTTTATGTGTTCCGGTGGCAACGCCGACTGTTATTGGTCGTTAATGATGTATAAAAAAAGCTTTATAGTCGGATACAAAAGCTTTATAATCGGATACCAAATATGTATTTGCACTTACAATAAACTATGAACATTATTGTAGCTCAATTTTACATTGACTACGATTCTCATGACGATAAGAAGGACTTTAAAATAAATATTGTATTAAAGAATTTTATTTTCTTTTCCTTATGTTGAAATAATATTTGGATACCGATTACATTTTTTCCTTGTTTTGATTGTTTATACATCACGAATATTATTTCATTATTTACAAATTATTTTTGAAGAATTTTGAAGAAATATTTTTTAAAATGGAATTCATGAATGAAAAGTGTCTATTTAGACACTTTTCTATGTGCGCGATGATTAAGATGAAAATTTCCTATACAACGAATGCACACAACAACTCTTTCCAATAGGAAAAATGCAGAAAAACTCAAAATAAAGATCTCAAATTTATGAATATAGAATAAATTGTACAAACTTCAAGTTATAGCATGTTTAAAGTGGAGACAACCCTACT
This sequence comes from Muscina levida, assembly GCA_964034835.1. Lineage (NCBI taxonomy): Eukaryota > Metazoa > Arthropoda > Insecta > Diptera > Muscidae > Muscina > Muscina levida. Next base: position 77,685,491 of record OZ035880.1, read on the forward strand.
TTAACTCATTGAAGATGTAAATCGTTTATGAATATTGTTTTCTCGAAATTTGCTTAAAAATGGCTTATAAATCTCTTATAAGTTTTTATGAATAAGGCCGATAGATTATATGAATTTTGTACGGCGCTGCGTCTTTTTTGTTTGTGCTGCTGTGCATTTCTTTGTTGTGATTTTATTTTCGTATAGAAGCTGGTTAAAAAGCACATTAAACCACAAGTATATACTTGATAAAAGGTGTTCCGAGACCAGTGCAAATCCAGAGAAGATTGAAACCATATTTGATATTTTGAAAATAAAAATGGAGAGAGAACGCATTGATTACTGCTCCAAAAGGATTTCAATCATTAAAAAGATCATAGGTTTCGGAAAAAGATTCTAATTGGCTTTTATTCAATTGTGATATACTAACACCTGAAAAAACACTGAACATGGTCGTCCCAAAATAAATTTCTGCTGAAGACGAATAGCCAAAATGGATGTGTCTGATTTTTTTTTGCTACTGATCAAATACCACAAAAATTTCGCTTGTCACCCCTAATGGTTATTGCGCTTATCATGGAAACGAATTTAAAGAAGCATCAATATATCCTTATTAGAGAATTTGTTAATACTTAAGTTTCTGCTGAGCGTTTTTGCAGCTATCATTTATATTAAAAGCAAAAATAAGTTATCCGGAAAATAGAACTGTTAGCACCACACGCTGAAGTAGAACATCAATGCGTATTATCGAGTTTCAGAATGATGTAATAACCTGATCAACCTCAAACTTATAGGAAAATCGGGTTTCGAGGGAAATTCTGGGTACAGCGAATATGAACTGAAAGTGGAGAACAATAAACAGTTCAAAAATAATATGGACAAATCCTGTAAAATTTATCGCGTATCAACAATTGAAGATTTGTTTAATTGTCCGTTCCGTTTATAACGGGAAAATGAAAATTAGCACCTAAGGATAAATCAATTTTAAATAAATGGACGAAAACATTGGATAATTTATAATTATATTATATTGTACTACATACTGCAATAAAATATCATACGGCTTTCTTTTTTAATTGTGAGGTTTGTTTTATTACTTTTTATCTAATATAGTGGGCCCGGCAATGCTTCGCTATTGCATATTATCGAATATTGCCATTTTCACCCCCTAAATGTAGAAAAATCCAAACAATGTATAGCCTATGTTACTCGCGGGGTTATTCGGAAGATTCCCTGAAAATTTCATCAAAATCGGTCCAGCCGTTTTCGAGTCCATACGTTACATATATACACACATCCTGTTTTATATATATTTTATCTAATATATAAAAATCTCGTGTCGCGGTGTTTGTGGCAGCAATCCTCCGAAACGATTCAAACAATCTGTATGAAACTTTGTAAATATAGTTGATAGGTATGAGAGGAGGTACCATTGTATTTTCATACCGCTAGGTAGCGTTGGGGTGGGTTTATATCGAAAATTTGAATGGATGGACCAATTTAACTGAAATTTAGAATGTATGTTTGTTTGATCATGGGAACTAATTTTTTGTATATATGGACCCGGTATATGGCGATGGAATGGACTAATTTCGAAAATGTATATTAATTAGGCTTGCCAAATGGTCGGGAATAGGCAGGATTTTCCCGACTTTTCGCGAAAATCCCGAGTCCCGAGTATTGAAGTAATTCAGGGGAAAATCCCGACTTTTTAATATTTACTACCTATGCTTAGATTAATCAAAGAAACAACATATTAAAGAACGTAAAAAAAAAATAATTTTCTCTTATGAACTAGTTGTGTGCACCTAACATTTGTCTATCATCTGATTTTACCACAGCTGTTCATAACATTACAACTTTCAAGAAATATAAATTTTTGGACAAATTGCAGCATTTTATCTAAAAGACTCACTATTGACTTGGAAGTAATTGGGAGAAATTCCCAAAGTTCTACAATTACCAGATGCAGTGGACAATGCCATGTTTTACAGCGACTACTGCTTTCTTCGAGCTGTTAATAGAGAATTGCCCAAAGATGACAAGATATGGTCACATTTTTACCAAATGTGGCAAAGAAAATCACTTGAATTTGTTTAAATTATTCTTATTTATATTTTCTTTGCCGATAAGTAACGCTTATTGTGATAAAGTATTTAGTATTTTAAGCAATTTATATACGAAAGGTAGAAACCGAATGCATTTTTATATTATAAAGGCTGAACTAATCATAAGATTGAATATTGGTAATAGATGCCAGGAATTCCATTCATTTTTTAACAACTGACGAGGGAGTAAAGCTAGTCGATTCGGTGAAAAATAACACAAAGTATATGTTGCAAATATAATATTATAAAATAGTGTTTGTATAAGTCATGTCTGAATATTGTTATGTTTCAGTTTTTTTTAATCCATTATAATAATGGTTGTTATCAGCATGAAACTGCAATGAGTTTTCAAATAATATTTCTTAATAAAAAATGTCAAAACCAATACAATATGATCTTTACATTTGTCCCGACAAATCCCGCTTTTTAGTCTCGGTGTTCCCGACTTTTCGAATTCGGTGCCTGGCAACCCTAATATTAATGGTCCTATTCTTCTCAAATCCAGTATGTTAAACATATTTGTGTTGAACGTGTGGACTATTTACTAATATGCACTAATAGTACTTGACACTACAGATATGAATATACAGACGAAATTGTTATTTTCGATCAGTAGATGTGGCGTGGCACAAATGTATTTAGTCGTTTTATTAATTATATAATTCTTTATTTACAATCTATTTACTCAAGGATAATAAGCACATTTTTTAATATATAATAAATAACAGAATTGACTATCTCCATTCAGATCGTCTTTAAAAATAAAACAAACTCTATTTGGTTAGTGTGGTTATAAATTTATATGTTAAATGAGTAAGTCTAATACGTGGTGTCTCTTGAGCCTTCGAACTTTATGTGTATCATGTAGTAGTGATGTAGCCAGCGGGTTTACGTGATTACTCAGTCTAACTAAGTATTTAGCGCTTAATCTGTTGATTTCAACTTTGACGTATGGGATATGCATGTCGTCATGAATTGTTTTGTTTGATACAAACCAGGGTGCGTTTATAATAAATCTCAGAGTCTTGGAATGGTATCTTTGAAGATTTTCGATGTTGGAGTTGCTAGCAGTTCCCCATAGTTGTATACCGTACGTCCATACAGGCTTCAATATAGCTTTGTAGATTAAAACTTTGTTTTGAGTACTTAGTTGCGATTTACTACCGATTAACCAAAAGAACTTGCCAGTTTTAATTTTAAGCTGTTACTTCTAAGCTTTAATGTGGTTTTCCATGTTAATCTCCTATGAATGTGTAATCCAATATATTTGGCTGTTTAACTTTGTGGAATAGCGCTATTGTTTAGTGTAAGACCTGACAGTCTCTCCGGCCTGAAGTAAATGTAATGTGTACAGATTTTTCAGTATTTACTTTACCATTCTAATCTATTATATTTAGGTGGTTTTGTACATATCATGAGGCTTCATCTGGTGAGAGGGCTTGAGCCAAAATAGCCGTATCGTCTGCATATGTTGCAATAGTTACATTTTCAGTAGTCGGTGTGTCTGATGTGAAGATGTGTATAAAATGGGAACCAAAACGCTGGCACTCCTGCGGAAATAATGTATATATCCGACGCACAGTGGCCCAAACGGACAATCTAGCGGGATTTAAGTCGAATTTAAATTTTTGATAATGCCGATTTTCTTTGTTTTATTTTAATTGATAACACTTGAAGAAGCTTATAAAAGCTTTTACAAGAGCATTTAGGTGCATTCCTGATCTGCTGCGAGCCTTCATAGTGAATAAATTTTTAACATGTGGCCCGCAAAGATTTGGCAGCATTTTTGGACTTCTCTTGGTTGATCCAAATTACAAACAAATTACACTTTATTGAGTCAATATCTTTTTTTTTCATTCAAAGAAGGTGTGTAGTAAATAAAAATTATATGTTTATGACCAGGGCAACCGGAAATATGCCCTAAAAATCGTGTTTTATGCGCATAAAATATGACCTGAAAAATGGCAAAATATGACCTCAAAATCAACAAATCATGCCCTAAAAAATTAAAGTCATACAAAACAGCTTAATAATTAAAAAAACAGACTTTTATAGTAGTTTTGGAAAATTTACATACACAAATGTTGAGTAAAATAAAAAAGAAATAAATATTTTCGAGGAAATATTCCCCGGAAAATTTTAATGTAGGTCTCCGAAGTCATGAACTATACCAAGTTTTTACACATGATTTATCATTTTCCTTTATTTGACAAAAATCTTACTCGAAACCACTGTAAACCAAAATTGTGACTTATTGGAGCAAAATGTAGTTTAGGGTTTTGTTACTAAAGTCAAATCCTATTGTTTGATTTTGGTTTGTTTCACTCCCGAAAAAGTGAGTTGCACTGTTTGCCTGAAATAGACTTTTGAACATTTCATTTTGATTTTATTTTGGAACCTTTGACTCATAGAGGTGACTACTAGTGAAGTTTTCCGGAGAATATTTCTATAGAATATTCTAATCCTTGACCTCCGTCCAAAGTTGACTTTTAAACAGTTTTTCAAAATAGGGTCAAAAATGTCCTATACGGGTGGGAGCTGGAGGGTTAAAATGTTCGGAGAAAATATTCCCCTGATTGTTTTAATATAGGTCTCCGAAGACATGAAATACCCGAAACGAATTTTTACAGATGATTTTTCATATTCTTTGATTCGACTTTTGACCAAAAAATCAAACTTTAAACCACTGGTAAAAACTTTGCGACGTATTGGAGCAAAATGGAGTTTAGGGTTTTGGTTTGGTTCACCCCCGAAAAAATGTGTTGCACTGTGTTATCTATCAATTTAAAAGTGTCTTCATTAACCTGAACTTGTTCAATAAGCGTAAGACCTGATGTTTGCAAATTTTTAATATGTTTTGCAATAAAACCGTAATTTGAAGCAATATAAATCAAGTCAGATCTAGTTTGGGGGTCAAGACATCCTTTGAAGTTTTAATGAATTGTGCATCCTCATCGTTTAATGCACTTAGGACCTATAAAATGTCTTCATATTTGTTGGCATAGTAGTTAACTGCTTCAAGCCATGTTACCCATCGTGTTGTTATAGCTTCTGGAGGTAATGGAAGGTCTGGAAACATTTGTTTAAAAAGTACCTATCTACATGGAGCTTTTAAAAATAACTTCTTCACATTAGCAATAGTTTTATTTACGTTTTCATAAAAATTCCTAATACATTCACACAACCGATGGACATCGTGAGCAATACATGTCACATGCGTCACTTTCGGATAAAATGCCACTATAGCTTTTGCAGCCTTTACCTTGTATGGAACTGCATCCGTCACAAAAAGCTAACCATTATTCTTATTGAAGTTGACGTCCAGATTTTTGATGGCTTCGTCCCACAGTCTAGCAATTGTTGAGTTACTAAAATGCTGTATTTAGTAAAAAGCTCTCACTTCCAATTACCTTAATACACCTGCTAAAATGTTTGCCACATTTCTGCCTGTTGCATCTATAGTTTCATCGATTGACATCCATATAAATTGATTTTTTAGTTTTGCTCGTATATTGTCCATGCAGTCGTTGTATAATATTTATAAATGTTTAGTTAAAAAAACTTTTTCGGATGGCACTTGGTAGTCCGTGTATTCCTTAAATAGTGTTCTTATATTTTGATTTCTCATTTTGTATATCGGAATGTAAGCAGACACAATAGCTCGGCACAGTAATTATTGAAAATCGTGTTCTTTTGAGAGTCTACCGGAACATTCTGCAAAAATAATTGTTTGGGCTGCTTATTTTCAATTTCCGCGATCTGCTGCAATAACTTTGCTGCTGATTTTAGAATAGAGGAATCTACCATCACCTCGTAAGTCTGGAAACTTTTCTACAACCGCCTTTAGATTTATCGGATTAGCTTTAGGCATTATGTCCGGGGTCGTAATCGGTGGTAGTTGAAAAGCACCTCTTTTTTATGTTTTGTTTACTTATTGAATTAGATAGCGCGTTAAAAGATTAATAAACGTTTAACATTTCACAGTTGTGTAAAACATGATTTAGCTGTTACATTTTAAAAAACCAAAGTTGCAAAGACACTTGTTTATACGAACAAAAAAAATAATGTCAAAAACACAAAATATGCTTAAAAAGGGATATTTTTGAAAGATAATAACAGACCAAATTTCATTATCCTCCAAGTGCCCGTTTTAAAGTTATCGAACAAATGTTATTTGTTCAAAAATTGAGCATTTTGTATGGGAGGTACCAAAGGTGGTGGGACTATTCTCCATATATCTCCAACAGTTGGTCGTAGTTGGTTATCATTTTGGATATTTTTACACCACAAGGACTCACACTTTACATAAATGCTTAATTTAGCTTGAATACGATTGAATGACGTTAGTTATACTCCAAATATTTCAGTATACACTCTAAAACCATTAATGCTACAACAGCTGGGGTTCCATGTTTATGCCTGAAACCAAATTGGTGTTCCGGAATAATATTTTTTGACAACAATCTTTTCAATAATATTCTTTCGAATATTTTGGAGAATGTGACCTGCACTTTAATCGGTCGATATGATGCTACAGCATTTTCTGGTTTTCCTGGTCTTGGTGTCATTATAATCTCTGCACACTTCCATTGAGAAGGAAAATGATTGAGTTAAATAACACAGTGCTACAGTGAAAAAAATACAAAAAAGGGATAGTATAGGTTAGATTCTAATATTGAAGGGTAATAAAACCCTATACTCAGTTTGGCGAGATTGGTGACCAATTTTTTTTATGGGCTCCTAAAGATTCTCAAAATCAGTGAGCCCCATGAAAAAAGGTGTGATCAGTTTTTGTCCAACAGCTAACTCACACTTCGTGATAGCGCTAAAATTTTTTCGGCAATAATGAAGCTGGGAGTTTTGCGCACTTTATTAACAAATTATGTCAAAAAGGTTGGTTATTCCTGCCCTTTTTCAAAAAAAATTGAAGAAGAATTTATTATTTTTTCACTTTTTTGAGCATTACTTTGAGGGAGTCCAAATTTTTCTCTAACACTGTTCGCCAAAATTGTAGCCCTGGTAAAGATAAACAACTTCCGTGAACATATCAATCCAATTTGAACGTGTCTAGGCAGTCTAAATAGCTCATAAAGTCCACGTTGATAACGGGTTTTCGAACCTTTACGCACTTATAAGCCAGTAACGTGGTTGAATATCAACCGATTTTAAATTTCTCAGTGGATTTAGAAAGAAGAGACTGCGGCCTTTCCAACCATATATATAGTTATATTGGTAACTTGTCATATCTGCTTGTTTTTTGCCTCGAAATTTCAAACTTTTGTAATTTTTTCACTATTTTTAAGTTTGATGAAGTTTGTAGCCCCTATCTTATAAGGACACCCTAATGTTTACTACTTTATTCAGAAAGTGCACGCTTTCACGAGTTAAACGCATATGTGTTTGTAAAAATCGGTTAACAGCTAGTTAAGTTATTCATGTTTTCCGAGGGACGCAACTTTCATATCCTATACTAAAATCAAAGAGTTGAAGAAGAAGCATTGTTTTGGTGTTGTTGTTAATTACTTCAACTTTGATTTTAGCATAGTTGCGTCCCTAGGAAAACATTAATAACTTAACTATTTGTTAACCGATTTTTACAAACAAGTATGCCTTTAACTGGTGAAAGCGTTCACTTTCTTTCGATAGTAGAATCGAACCTATACTATCACGTTTTTGTATTTTTCAAAAAGTCGTCATTTGTTGCATAGTGTAATTAATGCCTTTACTTAGTAAATTTTTAACAACCGCTTCATCAACGCAGTCAAACCCAGAGGACTTTTTAGTACTTAATTTGTTTATTTCTTCCTGTACTTCTTTAGGTGAGACAGATTTAATAGGCCAATCCATTGGGCAAAGGCTTTGTATGATCTTCTGCTTTCTTTGTATCAGTTCTACACCATACACCGTTTTCGTCTTTGATGGGTACATTTCTTTTTGATGGGCGCTTAAGATAGGATGTTGCTTTCCACAATGTGTGTTCACTATTCTTTACGTCATTGAGACTACGGAGGAAATTTCCTAATTGTTCGTTTCGTAGCTCAATGAGGCGACGTCTAAGATGTTTGGCTGCATTATCGTTTCGATTTCGACTAAGTTGCCATTTTTTTCTCAATCGTCTTTTCTTTCTTATCAAAACTCTGATTTCAATAGATACAATAAAATTAGTTTTTGTTGTGTAATCATTATTTTCTGGAGTGTATAAAAATCCAGCTTCATGAATAAGATTGATGAATGACTCCACATGATCATCAAGTTCTGCTCCAGACGATATTGAAATATTTAGTTTTATATTACTTTCAATCCATTCACGAAACGATTTCAAATCAGTTTTCGTAGATATAATTTTGCGAGCTGCAGAATGAAGAAACGTATTAAAATTTACAATAACTGGTGTGTGATCTGAACTTAATTCATCGCAAACAGTTATAGTTAAAAATTGTTGAGCGATCCGATGATAAACAGCAAAGTCTAGTATATCTGGTATTTTTCTTGGATCAGATGACCAGTAGAAAGTGCAGAAAAGTTGTTGTCTAAAATGTTTTAATTTAAGTAGTTCTTTTCCTTTGGGGTTTATTAATCTGGAACCCCACCATTGATGCTTTGCATTAAAGTCTCCACCTACGATAAATCTAGGTCCATACCAACTAAAGAAATCGATCTATTTATCACATTTAACCGCAAATCTTGGTGGAAAGTAAACAGAACATACATTTACATAATTTTTGTCACGTTTTACTTTTATGCCCGCGGCTTGAAGATATGGTTCTCTGATACTATCGAGTGTTTCATATTTAATCGACGATTTGATTAGTATGGCTGCACCCGCGTGAGCCCTATTATTTGGATTGTTAGCACATATTAAATCATATCCATTAATTTAAAAAAAGGGTTTGTTGGTGAAGTGTGTCTCTGACACTAAGAGTATATCGATAAAGTGCGAAGTTAGAAATACTTCAACTTCATGTTTGTGGTTGGAAAGCCGGTTGGCATTCCAGATTCCAATTCTAAATATACGAATTGCATAATTTCATTAAACGTTCAACAGGTTATTTGTGAGTTCAATTTGTTTATTGATTTAAATTGTTGTGAGTATTGTCGACATTGTTTGGTGGTATAAAAATTATTGCTGAAATTGTATGAGGCATTTGTTTGTCTATTGTACGACTGTCGAATTTTTAGTTTTCTCTTTAAAATTTGCTATAAACATTACATCCTTTGTAGTTCGCAGGATGATTTAGCAAACAGTTGACGCAACGAACTTCCTTTAAACACTCAATTGTTAAGTGGCCTAAGCCACACTTTACACATATAGCTGGTTTTCTGCAGAATGTTTTGCTGTGGCCGAATTCTTGGCATCTATGGCATTGTATATCTGTGCCTGATATTAATTTTGTTGCGAACTTTGTGTCCCAGCTTTTCTATTCCACTTTTTATATCCTCAGTTGGCGTTGAATAGAATAGTTTTTTTAAAACAACCCTATATGCTTTTTCTTGCTTAAGTTGATACGTATGACATTTTTTTTTCATTCAAATATTTTACTAAAGTTCTATAAGTAGCAACATTTTTAGTTAATATTCTCACTTGACTATCTCTCATTGCTTTGTAATTGAAATCATCAAGAGATATAATTTTCAAAAGCTATTTATCATTCCCTTGACATCATTTACCATTGGTATAAATATTGGTGCAGGTTTGGTTCACTTATATGATTAACTTCATCATCTTCATCACATTCGAATTCATCGTCTTCATTCTGCAGTACTGAGAAGCGGTTGTTACATTTTGCATTTCCTGTTGCATTATTCGCCAATTGTTTAAAATTGTTGTGGTTGATACTTGCTTGTCGCGGCGTACTCGGTTTGTTGTTGTATGGTGCTGTGTTTTTTGCATTGCTGTTTGCTGCGCGTGCAATGTTGTCGGCAAATTCTTGCTTTGATGTACTTAGTTTGCTGTTGATGTTAAGTGCATCATTGTAGGTGATGTGTTGTTTCTTGTGCGGAAATTTTTGAGGGGATTTTGTAAGTCGACGTTTATTTGATTTTGGACTGGTGACGTGCCAATTCAAGTCGCTTTCGTCGCTAGAGTCGGAGTTATCATTCATTGTAAGTGAATGAAGACACTAACAAATCGGAATGGTTTTTGAAGTGGAAAAATAGAAAATTCTTAGCGAAAAACTAGGAAAATTTCAGGCAAACGCAAATAATGGTCCTTTTTGTTATCGAAATTTTGTAATTTTGATATCCTATGCAATATTTATGAATTCGAACGTTTTTGCAGAAAATGAGTTTACGTGTACAAAATCTGGTTATCCCATTGGATTGCGTGCATTCAATTCGTAACGAATTTGTAGTCGTGCAATAATAAGTCACACTATACAAAGTTCATCTTCAATTCCCTGCGCACGGTGGATGGTATGCTATGCCCCGCACGACATTTAGCACTGAGTACGCACAAAACCTTCGAATTTGTCTTGAAATTAACGACGAGATGCGCAACGAATCATTTGTTCTAAACGAAGGCATGTGCGTGCTTATGTGCGACAATATGGGACTGCCAGAGCAAAATCGTTAGATCCATGTTGGATTCGCCGATTTAATAAAACCTTGCTAAATGTCAATTTCAAGAAGTTGAAATTGACCATGAACATGAGAGTCGCATTGCAGATCCTCCTATCGGCAGCTGAATTCTCAAGACAACTGCTGGCGCTTGGCAATGGCCAAATTCCTGTTGATATCGTTCCCTACCAAATTTTTGCGAGTTCATATCGTCGAAGGAGGAACTCATCACCAAAGTGTTCCTCGGTGTTGCACAAAATTATAAAAATATCGATTGGATTAATAAACGGGCAATACTAGCAGCGAAGAATAGGGAAGGCGACAGCTTAAATTACATTTTTCAAAGTCAAATCACAGGAGAACTGCATTCGTACAAATCCGTTTACAGAGTGACGACGAGGATGATGCGACCAACTGTGCCAACTCCGACGAATAATTTACAGATGAAGGTGGGATCGATCATAATCATATTGTGGACTCTGAATCAACTGAAATTATGCAACGGTACGTGGTTGTCCGTCAAGAAACTGATAAACTATGTCATTCAACCGACGATCATCAAGGGCAAGTTGAAAGACGAGGAAGTCCTTATCTCACTAATTGCGGTCATTCCCACTGATCAACTATTCCAATTATCCATTCGGTTGGCTTTGGCGATGACAATCAATAAATCGTAAGGCCAACCATTGGTAGTCTGTGGGATTTATCTCAAATTCCGTGTTTTTCGTACAGTCAGCTGTACGTTGTTTTTCGCGTTTTGGAAAACCGTCTTCGGTGTTTGATTTGTACCGGAAAACATTGATTATGTTATCACTATAGTGTTCAAATACTTGAATTTTTCAGAAAACCGGTTTACGGTTTATTCGAAAAATACCTTCCCAGTAGGAAGTTCCGTCATACAAGGCTTTGTCGTCAGCGCTGTCCTTAAGACAAAATGTAAAAAATGTATGTACTTGTCGTCAAAACACTCGGTTGACGACAAGCTGACCGACAAAATACTAATGTTGTCGTGCATCAAACACAATCAACAAAATCTAAGGAAGAAAAATGTGAAATATTGATGTACTTGTCGTCAAAACACTTGGTTCACGACAAGCTGACCGACAAAATACTAATGGTGTCGTGCATCAAACACATTCAACAAAATCAATGGAAAAAAATGTGTTGGTATGAAATGGAATCTGACGTAAAAATTTTTTAGTTTATTAACCGGGCGAGCAATTTTATAGTTTGAAATCTGGAATGAATGTGAATGCCGTATATAAGTTTATATCCTTTACTTCTGTCTTGGTCAGTAGTTTTCCAAAAGTTCGTCATACTAATAAAAAATTAAAAAACTGCTAAAAATCCATCTTTTCAAATAGCACCAATGTATATACAAAGTCATACTAATATGGCTTGAATGATAACACAAGGGAACAAGGTATTTGTTGTTTAAAAACTGAATATTGTTTTAAAGGTAATTTGGGACGCTGAATCCAAATCTGCACTTGGTTTGTTTGTATCAGCTCGACTTTTCGCGATATACCGTTATGTCCAAAACTAAGGCACTTCCACTACAAATATTTAAATAACTTGAAAACGGTTCACCATATTCAATTAAAAAAAAAAACTTAAACTCGTCAACAAAATTATCTTTTATCCGTGCCTACATTGTTTTTAATTTGGCCTAGTAGTTTCAGAGATATCGTTGTAGTTTAAAAAAAAAAACCAAAATTTTACAAAAAAAAAAACTTTGTTTTTTAAAAATTCATAAAAAAAATAATGCAACAAAAATCACAGTGTTTGTCTTAAAACATTTAGTTTAATATAGTTTGAATGAAATGAGCTTTATTTCATTGAAATCTGTGCACAACTTTTGATTTTGTCAACAATTTACTGAGATAACTAAATTTACAAAAATCACGATTTCCATACAAAAATAACATTTATTAATATGTTTGTGAAAGTGTAACTCGAGCAAACCTTAACGGATCGTTATGAAAATTTATCAGTATTAATATTTTTCGAAACGAACTTATGGGATTGTAAATGGGCGGAATAGCCCCACCTCTTCTGCTACCTCCCATACAAAATTACCTATTTTTGGATAATTAATATATCTTCGATAGCTGCCAAACAGACTACCGGAGGATATTTAAATTTGGACAGTTTATTTATCTTGCAAAAGTAGACAAACCCTACAAAAACCGAAACCGTTGCCATACCCCTTCTGGTACCTCCCATACAAATAACCGAACTCACCCAAATAGTCTTACATTCATATCTTTTTTGTAAGTACACTGAATTCAGTCAAACTATGCGTAAGTTTTACGGTTATGAAAATATGAATCAGGAATGAATTTGCACTACATCGGATCATCCTTTCTGGTACCTCCCATACAAAATGACCTATTTTTGGAAAATTAATATTTCTCTCTTAACTTCCAAATTGAAACCTGCCGATTAATTAAATGTGGTCAGTTAATTAATATTGTAATAGGAGGCAAAACTATAAATTAAACTATATATAAATTTGCAAATTTGTCATGATTTTTAAAACTACAAGATATAAATTTTTTTTGGGTAGAAACAAAAAAATTCGAAAAATCTGTTATCACCGAACTTAGCATAACTCATTCAATTTTCAATCGATTATTATGTACATACATGTTTTAGAAAGCTATTTTAATATGATATTCAATAAAGCTAATAAAAAGAACAATTTGCCCCCAACCGATTAACTTTCAGCGTGAAGAAAATTAAAATGTGTAATTTTTTTTTCTGAATAAAAGAGCCTTTATTCAGTAATTTTTTTTTGTGATATTAAAAACTTTTATTTTTTTCAAAGGTAACAACGATATCTTTAAAAAAAAACAAAATTTTAAAATCCGGCTTGTGAAAAAAAATTTATGATTTTTTGAACTATAATTTTTTGGAAAATAGGCGAAAATACGATTAGTACCTGGAACTTAAAAATTCGAGCTGATGGAGAAAAATGGAGATTTAAAATCAGCGACCTCAAATTAGTAAAAAAAAACAGCTATAGAATTCCAAACAACACTCAAAAAGTTCAATTTTGTTCCCTTGTGTAATTCAAGACATAAATAGGCGCCAACGACAATTTGACCGACATTTTCACGCATTAGGTCGTGCAAGATTGTGTAGGCGACGTGTCGCTGATATAGTCATCAACGACAATTTAACCGACATTGTCACCCATCATGTCGTGCATGATTTTATGGGCGACAGGTCGCTTGTATAGGCATCAACGAAAATTTAACCGACATTGTCGCTCATCAGGTCGTGCATGACAAAGCGGACACTTGTATGAAAATTTCGTCGACGATTTGTATGGACGGTCCCCTAAATGTCATCAACGATTTACTAAGGTCATGCACCTATCCTTGAGGATGTCTTGAAGACACTTCCTACTGGGGTTTTCTATCAATCCGGTATTCGAATCCATGATTTTGTAAAAAACCGGGTTAACCGGTCAATTTATATCCTATATAAATCTTAGGATGAACATTAGGAAATTTGAACTTAAAAGTATAAAATGTAAGATCCCGTGTAAAAAAGTGCAGATCTAATAAGATGCGAAAAATTTGTATATCTGCTCAGATCAGATTTGATCGGAACTTATCTAATTATATCGAAATTAGATCTAATGTTATCCTAAATTTGTCCCAGTTATAATTTAATCTGATCATATCTAATTGTATAAAATCTGATCAAATTATATCTAAATTTATAGTGGATCTACTCTGATACAATGAGATTAAATTTACAGTTCAACTTTACAATTATAAAGTAACATAAAATAAAATAAAGAAAAATACAGAAAATAAATAAAAATAACACAAGTAAATAGGAAAAAATATGGGTGGTTTTGACATGGCTATCTCGATCTTCCTATTGATCAGAATATATCTCAACTGATCCAAAAATCTTAGATCTGTGGTGATCAGCCATAACTCATTAGATTCAATTTCATCTTATTATAAATGGCAGATATAAATGGATCTAACGCCAGTTATAATCAGATATGACACCAAATATGATTAGATATAGAACAATAATGGCACATCTCGCTAAATCTGATCAGATCCATGGTAAGATATAATAAGATCTAATAGAACCTTACAACATCTAATTAGATCCAACTATTTTTCAACTTTTTTACACGAGATTTCTCTAAAACTTAAATTTTACAACTAGTATGGTTTAGAATTAAAGTAAAATGTTAATCTTCTTTTAACAATTGGATGCTTAGTATAGAAGATAAAGGCACTTAAAGTTATTCCAATAAATATCGATGGCTTTCCACATTTCAAGGTGAAATTTAAATCTATTTCAAAATGAGATCCCAACTGCATCTTGGTGATTTCCTAACTATTGTATGCTGATCGTAAATTAAGCACCTTCTTGAGATTAGACACTTTGTTTAGGAAATAAATGCAGTTAAATTTGTTCATATTAATATCGACGGCTTCCCAGCCATTGCAAAGTGAATTAAAAACTATTGTATATTGATCACAAATATTTTTTGGAATTTAAGGAAATAACGACTATTGAAAGTTTTTTTATATGAATACTTCCTCCCATATCAATATTAGAGAAACAGATCATCAAGCAGAATATACGCTGAATTGCTTAGAACAAACCTGGAAATGTTTTGTAAAAGGAATCTTGATCTTGATAGTTTTGAGATTTTTTTGGATGATTTTAGCCCCTCTAGTTTTTGTATCGTAGGTGACCTGAATGCTCGTATAGGTGAGGAACAGTATAAAGATGAAAATGAGTTACGGGATTTTCAATATATTACTAATCTTAAATGTTCTAAGGATAAAATTATAAATTAGCAGGGACGTCGCCTTATGGATATAATCGATAAGGTAGGGGGAATCGTACTGAATGGCAGAACGGTGGATGATGCTCAGGGTGATTATAGCTTTTGTGGTGTTATGGGTAGTTCTGTGATTGATTATTGTATATGTTCGTATAACTTTCTACAATTGGTTGATAGTTTCTCTGTAGCATCTAAGCCTTATTCTGACCACATGCCATTATGTCTGAGAATCACGATTCCGACCTGTTCATCTGAAAATAAGACAGGGGTTATTTTTCGGAAACTGTTTTGGAAGGGGACATTTGCTGATCAATATCGGAGTAACCTTTCGAGAAATAATCTTTTTGAAAGATGGTGCATGCGGTTAAGGCTTAAATTAAGCACGCACATGTTAGAAAACCGGGTAGATCTTTTTTCAAATCAAGACAGAAATGGTTCGACTGGAAGTGCTTCCGGTTTTACTCCGTCATGCAAAAAAATCTTAAAAAATTAAGAAAGAAACATACGGCTCATAACAGATCTCGCTTGATAAAGTCACCTGTAGCAAAGAATGGTGGACCATTTCCAATTTTTTAAAGACTAGGAAACATTTGCCCAATTTTAACTTGGATGCTGACTATTTTTAATTGCATTTTAGCTCGATGTTACGTAACCAAGATGAGGTTGAGGTTCTTAGCTGGTGTATACCCTGTAATGTCGACTCTGTTTTGGACTCCCCTATAGAACTCTGTGAACTATATAAAGTTGTAAGAAACCTTAAACCGAAGTTGCCGCCAAAATAATTTACAATTGTATCAAAATATATTCTAATAACAATTCACATATTTTGATTGTGATACTTCCCCTTCATATTCATAAATTTCCAAACTGCACAATATGCGAATATGTACGTATGTAATTTTTATTTATTTACATCATTTCTCCTCTTGAGTTTTGTTCTAAAACCTGTTTTATTGTTATTGTTTATTTCTTGAAGAAAAAAAATAACGGCCCTTCGCTATGTGTCACGTAGGCAAATAGCCGCTGATGTCTACTTATGAAAAAAGAATATGAAATTAGAAGTCAGTCTGTTTTAGGCACGGGTCAATTACAAATTTATTTTAAAGCGCCGCTCTCGCTTAAGTTATTTTATTAAATTAAGTTATTTTAGCACAAGAGGTGCTCTTAGAAAAATTGTTTTTTATTTAAAGCCGGCTCAATTTACGATAAATTAAGTTGAAGTTCTACATGAACACTTTAATGAACCACAAAGACATCAATTAAATATGAAAGTCAAGCGGACTAAAGTTTTCTAAAACAAAGTGATCGTGTAGAATATAAGTGACAATGCTGGGGAACACTGAAATCAGTAGTGATTTTCACTGTAAGAAATGTTGCCAAGTAGACAACGATCGTATGGTGCAGTGCGATAAATGCGATTTGTGGTACCACTTTGATTGTGTCGGAGTGGACAGCAGTATTGCTGATAAAAGTTGGAGTTGTGATGCGTGTAATTACACTGGGCCATCTAATAATGCCAGTGCCATAGTTCCTACGCATCTAATGCAGCCGCAAGCAGCGTCGTCGCCAACAGTAGCAGGAGAGGCGCAGCAAATGGCAAATAGAAACACAGAAGGAGAGGTCAACAACCAATTGTCGACAGATGTGCCTAGACCATCGTCGGTATTGATGAGCAATGGACCAAATATTCCAATTTACACTTTCAGCAAAAACAATACACAAGTGATTAATTCAGCAGGAATGCAAGTGTCGTTTTCTACAGGCGCACCAATGTACCTGAAAACTTCAAAGTCACTAGCTGGTACAAGCACAATTTCGTTTCCTTGCGGTACAATTCAACAACAACAGCTGTCTAATCAACAAAATGGAAATCCTCATGGACAATGGGAGTTGCAGCTTAAAATGTTGGAGGAGCAGCAAAGAGTTCAACAAGAATTTATTGAACGCAAATATCAGATTTTGTCACAAGTGGGCAGCAGCGGTTCATCTCACCACAGCTCATCCAACAATACATCAGTGAATTGGAACTTTATCGGGGGACCAACGCCGTTCCAACTAGCAGCAAGACAAGCTATACCAAGGGATTTGCCACACTTTCCCGGAGATCCAGAAGAATGGCCGCTCTTCATTAGTAGCATCGAGACCAGTACATCTGTAGCAGGGTATTCACATGCTGAGAATTTAATACGTCTTCAATCAAGCCTCAAAGGGAGAGCAAAGGAGCTTGTTAAAAGCAAATTGATGCTACCTGCGATGGTGCCCGAATTTATTCAGACGTTCAGGATGTGCTTTGGGCGGAGAACATATTTTGGAACGAGTGATTGATAAGGCGAGAAAACTTCCCCCACCAAAAGATAAGCTAGAATCAATCATCGAGTTCGCTTTATGTGTTAAAAACATATATTCTACCATGGAGGCGTGTAAGATGGACGCACATATGAACAATCCCATGCTGGTAAGAACAGGTGTTATGTTTGTGACAGCAGTGAACACAAAATTTCATCCTGCACGGATTTTAAAAAACTTTCTTTGGAGAGAAAATGGGATGTTGTGAAAACACATAATCTTTGCCGCCAATGTTTAAATAAACATCGTCGCAGATGTTTTATAAACAACGACTGCGGAGTTGACGGTTGCAATGCCAAACATCACAGACTATTGCATAAATATACAAATGAGCAGGCTTCAACGTCTTCTAGACAAAATAACGATGTCATCAAAAATAATGCCGGTAGTGAATCTATAAACTCTCATTCAACCGCGAAACAGAACCAAAGTTCGTTTTTTACCAATTCGTTTTCTCAAGAAAAATTGTCACATTGACACCTTCGCGTTTCTAGACGAGGGGTCTTCAGTTACATTAATTCATAAAGATGTTTTCGATCTACTTGATCTAGATGGAATTGAAGAGCTGCTTTGTTTAAAATGGACAGGTGACACTACTCGTCGGGAAGACTCCTCGGTGAGAACGTCGATCAATATCTCCAATGCCGAAAACGGTTCGCGATTTGTATTGAAAGGGGTTCACACTGTGCAGTCCTTAGACTTACCGACGCAGTCGCTCAACATGAAGGAGGTTGCAGACAAATACCCATATCTGGCAGGTATTCCCATACAGTCATACAACAATGCGAAGCCGAGTATTTTGATTGGTGTAGAAAACTGGAAAATAGCGGTGCCACTAAAAATACGTGAGGGAGCATGGAATCAGCCAATTGCTACGAAGACCCGATTAGGTTGGACAATTCAATGTTGCAATGGACGTTCTCGTCAAACTGCGTGGCTAAATATACACGGCTGTAGTTGCGAAAAAAGATACCACGAGCTGCATAAAATGGTTAAAGACAACTTCAGTCTAGAAGAGTCAACAACAAAGTCCACTATTTCTGTGGAAGACGCGAAAGCAATGGACATCTTGAAGACTACATGTCAAAAGGTCGGAGGGCGCTACGAAGTGGGTTTATTGTGGAAAAGTGAAAAGTCATGTGTCTTAATAAAAAATTCACCAAAGACCCTAATTTAAAAAATGTGTTACAACATGAAGTTGACAATTTATTAGCAAAAGGCTACACTAGAAAATTAAGTGCTGAAGATGTTAACAAAATAACAAATCGTGTATGGTATTTCCCGATATTTATTGTTAAAAATCCCAACAAACCAGGCAATGTGAGAATGGTTTGGGATGCCGCTGCCAAAACTAATGGAGTGTGTCTGAATGACTACATAATCAGTGGACCCGACCTGTTGAAATCATTAACTGACGTGTTGCTGAGTTTTCGTGTGGGAAAAGTTGCAGTTTGCGGAGATATCGCCGAGATGTTCCACCAAATAAATGTGCAAGACAGCGATGTGCACTCTCAGCGATTCTTATGGTGGGATAAAAATGATGATCCAGACAGGCCAAGTGTTTATGTTATGCGAGCTTTGACATTTGGCATCTCATGTGCTCCATGCATAGCCCATTATGTACGAGATTTCAACGCTGATCAATATAAAGAAAAATATCCTCGAGCAGTGGAGGCGATACAACATAACCACTAAGTTGATAAACCACTATGTTGACGTCATAAACCATCTACAAGAGGGAACAACGAAAGATCAGCCGCCAAAAGAACTAGCAGACACAGAAAAGGTGTCTGCTGGGTGTCTACTGGGACCCTAATCTATATTTTCAGATTTGCCAGACTTCGACGAGAATTATTTAATATTGAAATAATTCCCACGAAAAGAGAGCTACTTCAGGTGCTGATGTCGATTTTCGATCCACTGGGCTTAATATCATGCTACACGACTACACTGAAAATTCTTCTTCAAGAAGTCTGGCGATCTGGCATCGATTGGGACCACGAACTATTTAACCCTTTATTCATCAAATGGCAGAAATGGAAAACCGCTATTGAGCATATATCTGCGATTGAAATACCTCGATGTTTTTCTCCTCATATAAATGAAGCAACTGAAGTGGAGCTTCATATTTTTGTGGACGCAGGTGAAGACGCTTACGCAGCAGTTTGTTACTTACGAGTTGTACATGATGGCAACTGTGACGTTTCCCTAGCCGCAGCCAAATCCAAAGTTGCTCCATTGAAGCCGATGTCAATTCCGAGATTGGAACTTCAAGCTGCTGTTGTGGGTGTCAAACTAGCTCAAAAAATGTCAAATATTCAACGTATAAACTTCACGTCGAAATACTTTTGGACTGATTCTAAGACGGTTTTGCAGTGGCTTCGAATGGACCCTAAAAGATTTCAACAATTTGTCATGCATCGTGTGGGCGAAATTTTGGAAACCACAGAGTTAACGCAATGGCGATGGGTGCCTTCTAAAATGAATCCTGCAGACCTGGCAACGAAATATCAAACACGATGGGATATGGCGATGTGGTTCTCTGGGCCTAAATTTCTTCACGAAAGCAAATCCACGTGGGATTCATGCACTAATTTGGGCGAATGCAACCACGATTAAATACGGCATCACATTTTAATTATCAACAAATCCGAGCTGTTTAATTTTGAATATTTTTCCAACTGGAGAAGACTCTACCGAGCTGTGGCAACGTTTATACTCTTCATGGGCAAAATTAAATCTCGTTGTAAAAAAGGCGAACCCCCAAAGGAGCTTACATTTGAAATGATTCAACGTGCTAAATTCGTTCTATTTCGATAAGCACAACGAAGCGAATTTTTGAATGAAATATACTGTTTGGAAAAGGGTAAGAATTTTGGAAAAAACAGTAAATTAATATCCTTGAATGTCTTTCTAGATGACGAGGGTATATTAAGAGCAAAAGGCCGCGCATCTTATTTGAACCACGAAGATGCAATAATATTGCCTTCTAAACACCATGTGACTCAACTGATAGTTCGTTATGTTCACGAAAGCTTTCATCACATATCACATGAGACCGTCATCAACAACATTCGGAGTCAATACTATATACCCAAAATACGTGTACTCTACAAGAGCATAAGGAAATCGTGCCAAATATGCAAGAACTCATCAGCTGTACCAATCATGCCACAAATGTCTTTCAGTGCCCCCTGCTAGACTGGCCAGTTTTTAACGTGCCTTTACATACGTTGGTATTGACTATTTTGGGCCACTATACGTCACTGTTGGCAGAAGAAAAGAAAAAAGGTGAGGAGTACTGTTTACTTGTCTCACTGTGCGCGCTTTGCACATTGAAGTCGCCTATAGCCTGGACACTAGTTCCTGCGTTATGTGCATCAGGAATTTTATATCGCGAAGAGGTACTCCAAAGGAAATATATACCGATAACGGCACAAATTTCAAAGCTACTGCTAAAATTTTGGGAACCACCCAGCAAGAAGATGGAAGTTTAATCCGCCAGCAGCCCCACATATGGGAGGAGCCTGGGAAAGGCTTGTGCGTTCGGTAAAAACGGCGCTATACAAAATATGTCCAAACATGAATTTCACCGACGAAACACTCAAAAGTGCGCTTGCAGAAGTCGAGTTCATGATAAATTCACGACCATTAACTTTCGTCTCTCTGGAGTCATGCGATGACGAAGCGCTTACGCCTAACCACTTATTGTTAGGCTCATCATGTGGCTTCAAGCCGATAAATAATGAAGAGGCCGATTTACGTCTACGATGGCACCAGATACAACTTTTTGCAGACCAATTTTGGCGTAGATGGGTAAAGGAGTATATGCCAATACTTACAAGAAGAGGAAAATGACAAGAAAAGACAACACCATTAAAAGTCGGCGACATCGTCATCATCATCGACGAATATCTTCCACGGCATGTTTGGCCAAAAGGCACAATAATCGACACTATGACAGCTAAAGATGGGCAAGTCCCCCAAGTCACTGTTTCAACGAAAAGTGGTGTGTACCAGCGACCGGCAGTCAAAATAGCGAAATTGGATGTCGGCATTATTGAGGGGTAAACTCGACCCACGAGCTCATTTACGAGGGGCAGTATGTTGCCGCCAAAATAATTTACAATTGTTTCAAAATATATTCTAATAACAATTCACATATTTTAATTGTGATACTTCCCCTTCATATTCATAAATTGCCAAACTGTACAATATGCGAATATGTACGTATGTAATTGTTATTTATTTACATCATTTCTCCTCTTGAGTTTTGTACTAAAACCAGTTTTATTGTTATTGTTTATTTCTTGAAGAAGAAAAATAACGGTCCTTCGATATGTGTCACGTAGGCAAATAGCCGCTGATGTCTACTTATGAAAAAAGAATATGAAATGTTAGAAGTCAGTCTGTTTTAGGCACGGGTCAATTACAAATTCATTTTAAAGCGCCGATCTCGCTTATTTGTAATAATTTAAGTAAATAAATTAAATTATTTTAGCACAAGAGGTGCTCTTAGAAAATTTGTTTTTTATTTAAAGCCGGCTCAATTTAAACCGTGCCGCAACACCGAATAAATCCCCAGGTTCTGATGGAATTCTGTATGTATTTTATAAATATGTCCCTCAGTGCCTTATAACCGTGATTCTGTTTGTTTTTAACAAAATATTTTTACAGGAAAATGTTTCTTTGACTTTTAAAAAGTCTATTTTAATCCCGTTATTTAAAAAGGGCGATCCAAATTTAGTCACTAATTATAGGAGTCTGTCGCTAATAGATACTATCTGCAAGATCTTTAACAATATTCTTTTGAACCGCATATCCGGTTGGTTATCCAAAAACAGTATTTTGAATGAATTCCAGGCTGGCTTAAGAAGAGAGTATTCTACTGTTGACAATATATTTAATCTGGTTAATGTTGTGAATTTGAACAAACTGAGTGGTAAATATACGTATGCATTTTTTTTGTTGATTTTTCATGTGCATTTGATATGATTTCCAGAAACAGTCTGTTCTATAAGCTGTCATGTATAGGCCTGTCATCCAAGATTATTAGGGTTCTGCAATCTCTGTATGATACTACAGAAAGCCGGGTTTGGTTAGGTTGTCTGACTATTTTGCGGTGGAAACAGGTGTCAAGCAGGGGTGTATATTAAGTCCATTGTTATTTTCACTTTACATAAATGACCATCCAGGTGACTTGAATGTGGCTGGTATTAATGTGAAGATCCTTTGTACGCAGATGACATTGTCATGCTCTCTGATACACCTAATGGACTATAGGATATGATTAATGCTCTTCAGAGTTATTGTTCCATGTGGAGTTTAAAAGTCAATTTGTTAAAATCTAAGATAATTGTTTTTCGACACGGTACTAGGATTTCTTAGAATTTGAAGTGGCATTATGGGGAAGATAATATAGAAATTGTCAATAATTATGTGTATCTTGGGGTGGACATAACATACAATTTATTTTTTAGAAGTCATTTAAAGAACAAACTTTCTGCCTCCAAAGTTGCTATAAGTCGACATGGTCAAAATATATTAATAATAGAAAGATATCTAATGTTAACAAATTGAAAATCTTAAATGCTGCGTCAAAATCTATAATGTTGTATGCTGCTCAAATATGGGGCTACGTAAAATATGATGATGTAGAAAAGCTGTTCCGTTTTTTCATTAAGAAAATGCTGCACCTTCCAGCTAATGCTCCGTATTATGTGTTATATTTGGAAACCGGGTATAGCTCTCTTTATATTTCTTCACTGAAACTACACTTCTTCTATGTGAACAGGGTACTTTTCTTAAGTGCAGATAGATTACCTCGTATACTGGCGGAAACGATAATAAGAATGAACGTATTTTGGGCTATAGAATGGGTGAATTTAAGTAATACGGTAAATTTTTCGCCTCCTGATAATGACATTCCTGTATGTCTATACTGGAAAGAGATCCAAGATTTAGTGGCGATTAAGGAGAGAGAAAAATTTGTCGTCGATGCTTCCAATTCCCAGTTTCACGATCTGTATTCTCAGCTTGACTACAGTGTTACGCCATTAATGACGGCCGAATTTTCAGCGTGGGCTACGAGTCTGATTATAAGAGCTAGGTGTGGGCTATTAGATCTTAATGCTAGATGCTCAAGAACAATACTGATGGCATTTGTGCAACATGCACAAATCATGCACGAGAAAATACATTCCACTTCATTGGCATTTGTCCTATTTATAAAGAAATAAGAAGAATACATTTTGGCTATATTTCCCTAGACCATAATGAAGTAATTAATATATTAAATGACATCAATATCAACTCGCTATATTTATATCTAGAATCATGTATGAACTTTAGAAACTTAATAATGAAAGAATTTAAGGTTTAATCAATGTATGAAATTTAGAAACTTAATAATGAAAGAATTTAAGGTTTAATCAATTATACAGTGCAACATTTCTAAGGCCATCGTCTGGTGCTATTTTTGAAGTATATCCCGAAACTAAAAAAAATCCCCAAAGCATTTGGCCCCATTACATCGAAAATTTTTTTTTATGGATACTCCAATATTTTCACCCCCGCAACGATTTTTTTACCAGAGTCCAATTTTATTAACCGTTCGAAAATTTTTCTTTTTGTCTTCGGCAAAGTTGTAGATCTAAACAAGAGCAAAAAATGTGTCAAATAGACCGACCCAAAAAAATCGCATCCAGTGCATGAAAATTGGTTTAGATCTACAACTTTGCCAAAGACGAAACGAAAAATTCCGAACAGTTTATGAAATATGGACTCCGTAAAAATGGTAAAAAATTGTGTTGGGGAGAAAATATTGGAATATCCATAAAAAAATGTTTCGATGTAATGGGGTCAAATCCTTTGGGGATTTTTTGTATTTTCGGTATATACTTTCCATTACATTTTATACGTTTAAATTATATAAAGAAAGGAAAACTTTGATTTGCTAAAAACTTTTCAACTTTGGTCAATCTGGCTACAGCAATAAATGCTTCGCCAATTATAGTTCATAATCATATTAACCAATAATACTAACACTAATATTGAATTGTAATACATAATATGAATCTATTAATAAAATAATAATAATAATTTTCTGTAAAAATTCTCCTTTTAGAAAAACCGGTTAACCGACATAAAAAACCGGTTAAACCGGGTATTCGAAATTGCCCAGTAGGAAGTGTCTGCAAGACATCCTCAAGGATAGGTGCACGACCATAGTAAATCGTTGATGACACGTAGAGGACCGTCCATACAAATCGTCGACGAAATTTTCATACAAGTGTTCGCTTTGTCATGCACGACCTGATGAGCGACAATGTCGGTCAAATTGTCGTTGATGCCTTAATAAACGACATGTCAATCACACAATCATGCACGACATAATGACCGACAATGTCGGTCAAATTTTCGTTACCAGTGAGTGCTTAATAATTTAAAATAACAAATTGAAGTAGTTTAATTGAAAACGTGCGATACATGAACCGTCACGCACTGCTGTTTCCAACAAACTGAAAATTTTTACTTATACTTTCCTCTCTTCAATTTTATGTCGTTATTGTTCTGTGACATTGAACTTTTTTGTTTGATGCGCGACAACTTTAGTATTTTGTCGGTGAGCTTGTCGTCAACCGATTGTTTTGACGACAAGTACATACATTTTTCACATTTTGTCTTGAGGACGGCGTTGACAACAAAGTCGTGTATGACGAAACTTCCTACTGGGTGGCATTTTTAAACTAACCGGCATACGGTTTCGGAGAAAAAAACCGGTTAGACGGTTTTCGGTTTTGAACACTATAATTCTCACACACATTCAACGAAAACAACAAAAACATTCAGTCTCGCTTGAGCATTCGTCCGATGCATTTTTGTGGTAAAAATTAATTTTTATATGTTAATGTACGTTGCAACGCGCACTGCAGTAATATTAATCAAGATTTTTATACTATAATTTTGTTCATAGTTATGAAAAAACTATATAACAATTTACCTTTACTACTGTGAGAGAGGGAAGAGAGCATCTCACCAACACAAACTCATATTGTGGTTGTATTGGGCTGCCGTTCGCTGATCTAACACGGGGTCTCCACCTGAAATAATGTTTGGCATAATATCTGAGAAAACGTCGACAGAATGAGAGAAGACATTTCTTCCTGTTTGTTTAAATCTTAAAGAAGGGGAAACCGTATTTATGTTAATCTTATAACATTTCATTTTTGACTGACTCTCGTACAGTTAACTTGTGTTGTTCGTTGGAAGTTTTTATTGTGTGCGTGGTTTGTCTTTTTGTTTTTTTTTTATATTTTTTTGTAAACAAATGCAGAATAATAATTAAATTGGTTTTTTGGCTGTATTTTTATTTCACAATTGTACACTTTTCACAAGAATTACATTTTCAATGATGGCGTCTGTTTATTGTTATGATTGTGTGTGCTGTTTTTGACAGCCCATATTATAACATAGTTGTTACGAGAATTGTCGTAACAACTGTGTCTTGACATTTATTAAAATACAAACGCTAACACTATTTGAGAGTCCACACGTAACATAATACTCTCTGCGATTGAATTTGACGTTCGCTGATATAAAAATCTTATATCATATCTCAGTTGTAGACCCCATGTAAGTCAACCGATATGCTTAGTTTGGTTACCACCTTATAGTCAGAGATGCCAAATTGGTGGTAATCCCGCAACTTGTGGTGATTTTTGACTTCCAAAAATCACTATTTTAAAGAAGTAGCGATTTTTTCAAAAAACCATTACAGTATTGATTTTTGCGTTTCAGCGTAGAGGTTGTAGCGATTTTCACATCAAAAAAGACTATATACACTTTTGATTCTCAAAATCATTATATGTGTATGAAATATCAAAATCTTTGTTTTTATAACAACAGTGGACGAATTAATTTGAATGAAACATACAAAAAATTATATACACACAGCATTATATACAGATGATAATGAAATTAATATCAACTAATCAGATGGCGAAATGTTTTATATACCTTTTTTTAATACATGTTTATTAGGGATATAATTTTATTAAAATAATTCAATAAAAAGAGCGATTTTTAAAGTGCCATTTCTTAGATAAGGAAAAAAAGTTAAAGAAAAGTACTTTTCTGCTTAAAGTATTGCGAATAGATCAAAACTTTTGTATTAGACTTATGAAATAAGTGTATTATTTTCATAAATTGGTATGTACCCAATGTGCACAACAACCGACCCGGATCAGTTACCGTCCCGTTTCAGATCCGAAAAAAACCTTCAAATCGGAATCATTGAAATCGGAATTTTACTGATACGAAGCGGACCCGTTTCTGATCCGAAAAAATGATTTCCGTTTCGGATCATTTTTTGGATCCGCTTCGGATTTTTGTAGTGTTTTTGGTCTTCTTTGGCGGTGTTTTTTTGGGGTTTTTTGAAACCCTGTATGTAGCAATTTTTAAATCTGAAGAGTTAGCAACTCTGATTATAATAGCGTAAAAAAAGTAAGCTGTGGCAAGTTTCGTTAGCATCAGTGCACAAATGTTGTTTTTGGCTACTACAATGTATACAAGATTATGGAAATTTGTATGAGAGGTACCAGAAGGAGCGGGGCAAGCTGACCCATTATGACAGTATAAATAAGACGCTATAAAATAATAATACCAGCCAAATTTTAGATTTGTATTTAGAACCCTCCAGCATGAAGTTAACGACAGAAAAGTGTTTTTAGTGAGAAAGGTCATATTGTATGGGAGGAACTTGAGGTGGCGGGGCTACTTCGCCCATTTTCCAGCCAACGCCGCGAATAACGATTTTCATGCCACTGCTTCATTTTTATTTGAATTGATTAATAATTACACTAGTTATCGTCCACACCATTCAATTAGCGGGACAGACGGAAATGCTACAAAAGTATAAAAAATACCCAAAACATATATAATACTAACCAAACATAATTAACACTCGCATTCATCCCAGACATGGGATCAGCAAATTCCTTGGTAAAGTGTACAATTTCTGCACAACCATCACACAAGCTATTTTGCTACAATGTGCAGCCAAGAAATTCGATCTGGCGCGTGCTATGGAAGCAGCGGCGGAAATAGCAACTTCGTTGTTAGGGTAGAATAAATCAGTTCTGTTTTGGCAATTAAATAAACAAGAAGCGCTCAACCATTTTTAAAAATTAATTAAACAAAGTTTTGTTTTAATTGGCGCCCGAGCAGGGATCTTTATATCCTTACGAAATCGATGAAGGACTAGAGGGCTCCCAGTGTTTGTTGTCCAAAAACAGTAACTCAAAAAAAGGTTGCAAGGAAGACCGCGCCCTAGTAGCTAAGGCAAAAGGGAGATTCTAATGATCAGCGGCCTTGGTCGTTAGTGCTAAGTGAACTAAATAACAACTAAATATAAAGTCAAGTTTATGAAACAGTGTTTGAAAAAAAAGAAACAAAGAACTAAATAACAACTAAATATAAAGTCAAGTTTATGATACAGTGTTTGAAAAAAAAGAAACAAAGAACTAAATAACAACTAAATATAAATTCAAGTTTATGAGACAGTTTTTGAAAAAAGAGAAAAAAAAACAAAGAACTAAATTAACACATAAGTAAAGCTACTAAATATAAAGCCAAGTTGATGAAACTAGTGATAAAAGAAAAAACTTAACATTAACAACTAGCGATAAATTCTCAAAATAAATTAACAAAAGCTAGTGAATGAAAACTACTAGTGATAAAAAAAATATAAACTAAACTAGTAAAAAAAGAAAAAAACTGAAACTAGAACTTGAAGTTTATGAAACTAGTGAAAAAAGAAATAACCCAACATTAACAAGCGATAAATTATCAAAATGAATGAAAACTACTAGTGAAAAAAATTATAAACTAAACTAGTAAAAAAAGAAAAAAAACTAAAATTAGAACTTGAAGAGGCAACACATTATCTCGGAAGTTCAACAGTCAAGGAAATAAAAATTATCAACAGCAATATGGCAGTTCATACGTCCAACGGCTTCAGCAAACGGCTTCTTATGTAAGATTAGTTATTAAGATATGTAACATTAAAACTTAGTCCATGCGTTTTATCCATTTATCCTTATTTATCCATTTATCCTCCCCTCCAATGATTAAAAATGATGGAAATTAACAAAATTACTGACAGACTACAAAGAGCCCTTGATTTGAACTCGCAAGTCCCACCCACTAGATCAAGGGGACTAAGTGAAGTTCAGAGAGAGGAGATCCGTGAAATTGTGTCGAGTTTTTTTTAATAACAATCAGCAAGAAGAGGATGGTGACCAACCGATAACCAATGTAAACGTCACAGAACTAGATTCAATCCCAGACATAGTTAAAAGTTTGAGAGAGTTCTCCGGAAGAACTGGGGAATTCAGTTCCTGGCGCAAGTCAGTGGACAGGATTCTTGAGTTATTTCAAAGCATTAAGGGAACTAGTAGGTACTTTGCCATTCTTCACACGATCCGATCCAAAGTCACCGGAGATGCTGACACGGCGTTAGAATCTTATCGTACTCCTTTGGACTGGGGTAGAATTAAAAAGTGCCTTATGATGCACTATTCTGATAAGCGCATACCAAATGACCACATTGTGGCAGGGAAATATGTCGGTAACTGAATTTTACCGAACAGTGTATCAACACCTTTCCCTTATATTGGACAAGGTTGCTTGTTTGGACTATGATGAAGGAAGTCTAATGAATATGACAAATGCTTACAGGGAGAAGGCCCTTGATACCTTTGTGAGAGGACTTAAGGGCGAGTTACCAAGATTACTTGCGGTCTCGTCTCCAACCTAAAAATATGTTCAGCTAATATTTGTCTCAGGATCCTCGAAATTCCCAGTATTATCCTTGGAATAATAATCAATCGTGGCAGAGGCTACAACCCATGGAAGTGGATCAACCCATGCAGACGAAACAGGTAATTATATGAATAGACCCAATTTTAATCCGGCATTTAAAAGACCAGTAGAAGGATCATTCCAGGGGCCGGCAAATAAGTTCCAAAGAAACTTTCATATAGAAACTGGAGCGACAGCAGGTCCAGCAGCTCATGTGGAAAATACGCTTGGCGCAACAGATTCTCACCCACATGAAGACGTGGTCGAAGGAGCAGCGGAAACATCAGAATATAACGAGAAATCGAATAGAGAAAAGGTAGCAGATTTCCTTAATCCTTAAGATTACGGTAAAGAGGAAACCCTTGCTCAGGAAGATTATTCCTTCCAAGAACTGAATTCAGATTTTAATTTTTTTTGTCTGAATAGTTCCTCGTTACCATATTTTACAGTCAAAACGAGGAACGGACATACGATTAGAATATTAATAAATACTGGAAGTAACAAAAATTATATGAAATCAAATTTGGTCAATAAACCTTTACTTAATCAAGACACTTTTTCGGCAAACGTCATTTCCGGTAACGTTTTAGTCCCGCAACATACCTACTTAGATTTATTTGGAAACGATATTGGCTCTATTGCAAGACTCACGAACTTTCGACGCTATTATCGGACACGATACACTAAAAGATTTGAGGGGTATGCAGCAACAACGAGTTAACTCCTATTTTTAAAATAGCTTGGAAAATAAAAAAAACTTTAAAAATAGAGAATGCATTTAAATCGTCTGTGACTTTGCCTAACTATTTGTCACGTACCACTACATGCTTTGGCCAAATTCCATTAAGATATTTGTAAAATTCGCAATTCTGGAGTCAATTTTATTCTGAAGTTAAGTACTTTTTGGCCCAATAATTGAAAATTGCTTTCTTTTTAAAGTAAGGAAGCATTATATATGGGCAATCTTATAAAAAATTGGTTTATTTAGTGTTGCCATACGCGCAACTATCAGGGAATAACACTTAGGGTGAGTATAAGCAAAGTGGCAAACATGGGGAAAGTCGCTTACTGCAATACGCATTAAACGGCTATAAAAGCGAATATTCAACTAGCAGAGGGATCAGTCGTTTGAAGGCCGGCCAAGTAACATCGCCACTGTTATCTCCATGTATTTTTACGACAATCATTTGGGGAAACAAAAAGTCAGCTCCTGGAGTTAACTCCATGTTGCCCCAAACGAACTCTTTCTAGTGGATACCTGGAGAACTATCAATGGGAGATAAATCATTGTTGAACCAAACGAAGGAATGATTTTTTCTCCCCAAGAAAATTAGGTAAAAGGTTTGTTCGGCCTAAAAATGGAGTTAACTCGTTGTTGCTGCAAGCCCCTCATTTGTCTGCAGTTATATATTCGGCCGAAAATTATTTCCAAATCAAGAACGGACTAAAGTTACTAATATACCAATATTTTGCTCAAAATGTGAATAAAATAGAAATTGGGACAAACCATTAACAGAATATCAGAGAACACGGCTAATGGAATTAGTGAATGAGAATTTTTTTGCTGACCCTGATGAGAAATTAACGTATACCACAAAGGTGTTGGGAGAAATTAGAACAATCGCAGATAGGCTGAAGTGCAGAATATGGGGCGGGGGCCCGATTAAAAAAAAAAATATGTCATTGTCTTCTTCTTGGTCCCCAAACATCGGAATGGTAGGTCAAAGTTGTCGCTCAGGCCCGGGGGGTCAAAAAAGGGACCCCTTACGGTTCTATGATGACCTACGGGTCTCCTGGACTGAGTTA
The DNA here is from genome assembly GCA_964034835.1 of Muscina levida. NCBI lineage: Eukaryota > Metazoa > Arthropoda > Insecta > Diptera > Muscidae > Muscina > Muscina levida. The sequence goes on from OZ035880.1 coordinate 77,716,979, forward strand.
GAGCCATTTGAATTTCCGGGAAATACCAAAAAAAAATATTTTAAAAAAATCGCGCAACTTTGACCTCGATTTTCGTGTTTTGGGGGGGGGGGTGGCATTTTTTTTATTTTGGGCTCCCGCCCCATATTCTGCACTTTTGCCCACAGATATCCCTACAAATAGTAGAAACTATCCATACCCAATGACTTTAAAGGGAATCGTAGACGAGGAGATCGGAAAACTTCTGAATGATGGGATTATACGACCATCACGATCACCTATTTGGGTTGTACCCAAGAAGGAAGATGCTTCGGGTAAGAAGAAATACAGAGTCGTTATTGATTACAATAGCAGATTACAGATTACAATAGCAGATAGATACCGAATCCCAGAAGTGGTGGAAGTACTTCCAACGGACGCTCGATGATATTTTACATGATTTTATAGGAAAAACTTGCTACGTCTATATTGACGATATCATTGTATTTAGCAAGGATGAGCAGTAGACCGGGTCGGTCCCCATACAAATTTTTTTTTCTCCAAAGTCGAGGGCAAATATTAGAGATCAACTCGAGGCAACTTCAAACAAAAAAATTTTGTTCCTCCCCCACCCCCGGAAAAACAGCCAAAATCGTTTTTAATCACAGCTTCTTTGTTTGCGGCTCAATCGTTAAATCGAAGGCATCGGTGTATAGGTTTCGACGAGTATTACATTTGTCCTATAGATGTCGTTGACATACGACATTCTACCCCTTAAAATTTAAAAATATTTTTTCCTAGGATTAAAGCCCTTTAAAAACCAAGAAACTTTTGCTTTGAAATTATACAGTTTTATTCAAAAACAAAAAAGTTACGTATGATAAGATGTATTCACAGCAGATGTATTGCATTATTATCGCAAATTATTGCATACTTTATAGCGCTGACGGAAAATGTTTATAAAAATAGTTCAAATAGCTCAAATTGTTGCATAAGTCTTAACGACATCCAAAAAAAATTAAAATATTTTTTTGAGATAATTAATTTTTAATGTAGTTACCGACGAAATATAATTTTTATTACAATTAAAATCCCAAAAAGAGCAAAGATTTGTATGTAATTACAGCAAATATTGGCGCCACTCATTTTGATTAGTCATTCCAAGCGCTGATTCATTTACATTTCGCACAAATGTTCAGTGCTGCAAATTGCATGGGAAGAATACAAGTGCAAAATTAAGTCTACATTTTATTTTTAATACTTCCTTTGTGGACTTTATATGGTATCTTTATAATTTCGTTGCTTGAATATTGGTGACGCTGAATATCTTAATCCGCATGTTTGAAAACACTGTTTGCGCTAAAAAGTATGCAATAACTTGTATTTAATTTTTTTCTATATCGCTAAGAAGTATGCAATAATTTACTGTACTAATGCAAACAACAGGAAAAAATATTAGTGTTGATGCTGTAAATACATCTTTTCATACGTAACTTATTTGTTTTTGAATAAAACTGTATACTTTCAAAGCAAAATGTTCTTGGTTTTTAAAGGACTTTAATCCTTGTAACGAGACAAATTCTATAAATAGAATTTACTCATACATAAACAAAGCTCATATGCAACTGTCGTTACTCGTGGTATAAGCACTCAGTGTGAGCAATTCGTAGTACTAGCATTAGAATTCTCATTCACTTAAGGCGCTACATTGTATAAGTATAAGTTAACCCAGTATGATTACTAAATGCACCACCCTAACATAAAGTTCGACGACAGCAAGTATTGACCAGACTGCAGCGTCAACAAACATATTATTTCCCAACATAATACGCAGCAAGATCGTTGAACTAATGATATATGGAACAACACCACACACGAGCGCGTTGTCAGCAAATACGCGATTGGGTGTGGGTACAAAGTATCAATAAGTATTTCATAAAATTGTTATAGCTTCAGTTTGATAAGAGAACTCAAATCAATAAAATATAAAACTATTGTAATTGGCGCCCAACGGGTTTTTAAAACAAAAAAGTTTATAAAAATTTTAAATAATTAACTCGTAGTAATAACGAGGTATTGTGCTTTTAAAAAAATATTTGGAGAACAACTGTGTCACCAGGCTTCGAAATAGTCTGAGCAGCGAGGAAATCCAAAAGAAAGGATCTGAAGCAACGAAGACATCAAACATATCAACAGCAGCAGCGGAAAAGGCAGCAGTGAAAACAAAAGCAACACCAATATAATGGAGGCATGCGGAATTATTCAATTGTAGGATATGTGAAGTAATATAGTTTTAAGATTTACAAAAAAGTGTCCGATAAATAAATAAATAGTGAACTAAATGTGTGACTGTTAGCAAAAGAGGTAAAATTTCGCGAAATTAGATTACAAGAGTAAACATAAAAGGAATGAAAATAATGATGAAATTTTTAAATTAATTTCTGCTCGGGTTTTTTATTAATGAGTAATCACGACCTAGATCAGGAAGTTGAGCACTTAATAGATTCTTTCAGTCGAATTCCGGTCGACACAAAGACTAACGATAATACCATAATGACAACGACTGCAGAACACTTACGTGTGCTCGTTGACACTGCCATCGCGGCAGCTTTGAGAGTTCAAAGAGAAGAATTTGAAAAACAAGTTGATGACATAAAAACGAAATTCGAAAAATTTTCAGTCGAAATCGAAATTATTCCAGGACATCAGTGTGACGAGTCCTTAGACGTCGTGAAGTCATTGCCAGACTTTGAAGGCAAACATGAATCATACGTTTCATGGCGCCAGGCTGCTCATACAGCCTACAAACTGTTCGAGTCTTACAACGGTATCTTCGTTTAATACTGTTTTAAATTTTAAGGCTATTATAGCACGCTTGGATTTCACATATTCGGACAAGCGTCCAATTTATCTCATTGAACAGGAGCTCTCCACTCTTCGTCAGGGTAGTAAGACACTTTTAGAATACTATGACGAGGTGGAGAAAAAGTTAACACTACTGACAAATAAATGCACCATGACGTATGAAAGTGTTATCGCTAATTCTATGAATGAAAAGTACAGGATGGATGCGTTACGCGTTTTTATTTCCGGGACGAAAAAGGATTTGAGTAATGTTCTTTTTTCGGCTCGCCCATCCGATTTGCCGTCAGCCTTGGCATTAGCCCAAGAAGTAGAATCTAATCGAGAAAGGTACTTGTTTGCGTCAAACTTCGCTAAATCTCGTGAAGATAGGGATAAACAGAAAAGTGAACCACAATCAGTACACGGGAATATTCAAAATAAGAATCCACACTTTGCCAGACGAATTGGAGCTCATAAAAACGATAATTTAGTAGAGCCCGTGGATGTTGATGAATCTGCCCGATTCAGACAATCAACACGTTTCAAAGCAGTTACAAAAGACTCGCCCCAGGGTCAATATGATCATAATCAGAACCCGACACAACCATTTCAAAATCAATCAAATTGGCAAGCAGTGAAGAGACCTAATAGTGGTACGGCTCGATACACTGGTCCAAAACATCAGAGAGTAAATCATCTCTCTCAAGATAACTCTGAACATATTCAGGACTACCATCAGATGGCAGATACCGAAGCAGACGATGTCGAAATCGATGCTCAGGATGAATTTGAACAAATTAATTTTTTAGGAACAGCTCCCTGCTACCATTCATAGAAAGAAACGTGGCGGGGATAACCATTAAATTGCTAATAGATACGGGTGCCTCGAAGAATTATATAAAACCTATGAAGGGTTTAAACGGTATTATTCCAGTGGACAACCCGTTCATGGTGAAGTCGATTCACGGCTTCACAGCAATTAAAGAAAAATGCACCATAAATATTTTTGACAGTAATAGTACATTTTTTATTTTACCATCACTCTCAACGTTTGACGGTATCATTGGCCTCGATCTGTTAACACAGACGAGTGCGACATTAAGTTTTGAACAGCAGGAATTGAAAACTAAAACTGGCATCGAAAAGATCAAATTTTTAAAGTGTGTAAATGTAAATTTTACACAAGTGGAGGACATAAAAGTGCCTCAAACTATTGCGGGAGAATTTAGGAAAATGATGAAAAAATGTTTGGGAGTTTTCGCAAACCCCAAAGAATCACTTCCATATAACACAAATATTGTAGCTACTATTCGCATCAATAGTAGCGACCCAGTCTACTCCAAACTATACCCATATCCCATGGGTGTAGCAGACTTCGTTAATACGGAAATTAAGGAACTTCTACAGAACGGTATAATACGGCCTTCTAGATCTCCCTATAACAACCCCATTTGGGTTGTTGATAAAAAAGGTAGGGATGACTGCGGCAATATAAAGAAACGACTGGTTATAGATTTCAGGAAATTGAACGGAATAACTGTTGATGACAAATACCCAATTCCTGAAGTAAATGTTATTCTCTCAAATCTTGGTAAAGCTAGATTTTTTACGACACTTGATCTCAAGTCAGGCTTCCACCAGATAACACTATCTGAACAAGATCGGGAAAAAAAACGCATTTTCGGTCGGAAATGGGAAGTACGAATTTTGTAGGCTTCCTTTCGGCCTTCAGAATGCTCCAAGCATTTTCCAAAGGGCCATTGATGATGTCCTAAGAGAGCAAATAGGGAAGTCATGCTATGTTTATGTTGACGACGTGATCATTTTCTCTGAAACCTAGGAAGATCACGTAAAACATATTGAATTTGTATTGGGAAGATTGTTCGAAGCCAATATGAGAATTTCTCGCGAGAAATCACATTCACAAGAAAGTGTTGAATATCTCGGCTTCGTAGTGTCTAGAAATGGCATCAGAACGAGCCCAGAGAAAGTAGAGGCCATCCGCAATTATGAACAACCTTCTACACTCTTTAATGTGAGGTCATTTCTGGGATTGGCAAGCTATTACAGATGTTTTATTAAGGATTTCGCATCTATTGCAAAGCCACTAACGGACATTTTAAAGGGCGAAAGTGGCAAGATTAGTGCCTCCCAATCAAGGAGGGTGACAATTCATTTTAATGGGGAACAACTTCAAACGTTTGAAAAATTAAAGGAGATCCTTGCTTCTGAAGAGGTTATGCTCCTCTATCCTGACTTTAAAAAAACATTCGATCTAACAACAGACGCTTCTTCCTTGGGCTTGGGCGCGGTTCTGTCACAGGGGGGAAGGCCAATCACCATGATTTCTAGGACCCTAAAGGATAGAGAATTAAACTATGCCACTAATGAGCGAGAGCTTTTGGCTATTGTTTGGGCTCTCCAGAAATTGAGGAACTACTTATACGGCGTAAGAAATTTAAATATTTACACAGACCATCAACCACTTACGTTTTTGGTTTCAGATAGGAACCCTAATGCTAAGATAAAGCGTTGGATGGCTTTTGTTGATGAGCATAATGCCAAAATTTTTCATAAACCTGGCAAAGAGAATTATGTCGCTGACGCCCTCTCACGATATAATATTCATACTCTTGAGGAGGAATCACATTGCACCAGGGAAAGCTTAACACCTCAAAACTTGAATACTTTAGAGGAGGACATTTATTCAAATCTCGCGACTGCACACAGTGAAATATCTTTGACTCACACAATCGAGTCTACCGACAAACCGGTCAATTGTTTTAGAAACCAAATTGTTCTTCATGAGGCAAATTTCCCTCTTAAGAGAAATTTAATTATTTTTTCTGAAAAGACTCGCCACTTAATTGACTTCACAGACAGGAACACATTATTTAATGAAGTCAAGTTGGTAATTAATCCGAAGGTCGTAAACGCAATACATTGCGATCTGCCAACTTTAGCCCTTATTCAACATGAATTGGTTAGATACATCCCGGCTACTAAATTTTGGTACTGTAAAAATATGGTCCAGGATATTTTCGATAAAAATGAGCAAAGGGAAATTGTTGCCATAGAGCATAACCGTGCCCATAGGGCGGCTCAGGAAAATGTTAAGCAGATACTTTCTGATTATTATTTTCCAAAAATGGCGAAATTGGCAAATGAAATAGTTGCTAACTGTAAAATTTATACAAAGGCGAAATACGACAGGCACCCTTTGAAACATGAGATTGGAGCAAACCCAATACCATCTTACGTGGGTGAGATGCTCCATATCGATATATTCTCAACGGATAAAAAATTTTTTCTAACCTGCATAGATAAATTTTCAAAATTTGCAGTGGTTCAACAAATTTCATCTCGCACAATAGTGGACTTAAAGGGACCAATAATACAACTATTAAACCTTTTTTCACATACAGAAAGTATTTATTATGACAATGAACCTTCACTAAAATCTGAGACTATTTCATCCCTATTTCGGGACCAATTTGGTGTTAAAATTGGAAACGCCCCTCCTCTTCATAGTACCTCAAATTGACAGGTCGAGCGTTTTCACAGCAACCATTTTCTCGGTAACTGACAAAAGACCATTAGATATCTTTCACTCCTCCTCATTTGAAGTGAGGGAACAGGTAGTGAAAGAATATCTAAAGCGCAACAGACTCTTCTCCAAAGGAACAATGTCTCAGGAACAATAAAAGGTTAGGGAACAAACTTACTCCCTTATATTCCGAAGAGTTAGTCGAAACAGATCTAGGAACTACAGTTCTTATTAAAGGGAGGGTGGTCCATAAGGACAACTTAAGATAAATTTGTAACCCTCCCGTTTTCTCTTTTAGGATCCTAATGATGACACTTATTAGGCCATTGACTACAAAATTAACTGATTTTTCTGCTTCAAACTACATACCGATTGAGGACGGCGACGTTATAATTTGGCAGGGCTTCGATTACCTACGACATGCCACGAACCTGACAACATACTACGAAATAGCGGAGGAAACCGAGAAACTTGCGGACCATTTTCCCTCATCGCACATGGTGAAGATACTCGATGCCGATATTAAACGAGTACGTTCCCTTTTGGAAACATTGTATGTTCATCATAGACACCCAAGAAGTGTTAACATATTGGGAACAGCGCTCAAAATTATCGCGGGGACTCCTGATTTTGATGACTTCGAAGAACACAAATTTCGACAGAGAGAACTTACAAACTCAATTAACAATCAGATTTCAATTAATACGAAAACACAGGACCAGATTAACAGATTAACAGATATTGTCAATAAAATTACTGAGAATACAAAACCCGAACAGATTCATACAGGCTACTTATACGAAACACTACTTGCTAGAAATAAAATTATAATTGCGGAAATCGAAACATTGATGCTATCAGTCACTCTTTCAAAAATAGGCATAATAAATCCTGTACTTTTGGATTCCGAAGATGTAAAAGAAATATTACAAATAAGTTCAACAAATACTACTGTTACAGACTTGCTAGAAGTGTCATTTATTAAGGTCTTATTAGATAAAGAAATGCTGTATTTTATAATAAAATATCCCAAACCTAGATTAGTATGTAAGAAAATTATCCTGCACCCCGTTCAACACAATGGAACGATATTACATCTTGCTGAGAACAACAACGTTGCTAATTGTGGGAATCGTATAATGGCAATTGGAAATTGTAGTATTACGCTGACTTCATCATTTTGCCAACAATCCTCTCGACCTACTTGCGCTCAGCAGCTTCACGCAGGTACTATGGCACATTGCAGCACAAGGCCTAGTCATCTCGAGCCATTACAAATTATCGATGACGGTGTTATGATAATCAACGACAACACAGCCGTTATAAAAAACTCTGAAGGCTCCGTTACAACAGTTACTGGTACTTACCTAATAACATTTGGTATTTTTTTTATTACATTTAAATTACGCCAAAGACGGGTAATAAAATGTAACCACATCGAAGCAGTCATTGATAGCTACAATAGGCCCGAGGACGGCCCTCACTTAAGTGTGGGAGGAGTTAACCCAGTATGATTACTAAATGCACCACCCTAACATAAAGTTCGACGAGAGCAAGTATTGACCAGACTGCAGCGTCAACAAACATATTATTTCCCAACATAATACGCAGCAAGATCGTTGAACTAATGATATATGGAATAACACCATACACGAGCGCGTTGTCAGCAAATACGCGATTGGGTGTGGGTACAAAGTATCAATAAGTATTTCATAAAATTTTTATAGCTTCAGTTTGATAAGAGAACTCAAATCAATAAAACATAAAACTATTGTAATTTATACAGGTTTGACTAGCAGTAGTCGTCAATCGCTAGCCGAACTTTGACCAGTGCAGATCATAAGCCATAAGTTCTTTTCAGAACTTGTGACTACCTTTTTTTGAAACATCGCCTGATCCTTCTGATCGGGTGATAATACATACTCACAGCGACTTCGGTTGTCTGTTCCCCCACAGTGACTTCGGTTGTCTGTTCCCCTACAGCGGCTTCGGTTGCCTGTTCCCCCACAGCGACTTCGGTTGTATGTTCCCCCACCGCGGCTTCGGCTGTCTGTTCCCCACAGCGACTTCGGTTGTCTGTTCCCCCACCGCGGCTTCGGCTGTCTGTTCCCCCACAGCGGCTTTGGCTGTCTGTTCCCCCACAGCGACTTCGGTTGTCTGTTTCCCCACCGCGGCTTCGGCTGTCTGTTCCACCCACAGCGACTTCGGTTGTCTTTTCCCACACAGTGGCTATGGCTGTCTGTTCGTAAGGTAGTTCATAAGTATATTATAAGAACAAATGTATGCATGTAACTGGTAAACCGAAGCCGAGCTTATGCTGCAATTTGAAAGCCGATCCTGAAATCCGAACCTACTGGTCGTAGCCGACTTTAGACCACGATCCGAACCAGCTAGTCGTAGCCGAGTTTAGTCCACGATCCCGAACCTGCTATACGAATCTAGCACCCGAGTTGGTCCTACGAATTTAGCATCCGAACCTGAAACCCGAACTTGAAATCCGAACCTGAAACCCGAACCTGAAATCCGAACCCGAAACCGAACCAGGTAATCGGAACTTATGTCAGAATTCCACTAACCGTACCAGTACTGGGTTAATTAAATAGTTCTCGACTATCTACAAATCGACATCGTTAGCGACTCTCAAGTGTATCCAGCGCAGATATTTGGATTCAGCCCGAAAAGCAGTTGTTTGTTGCCGTACATCTATAAGTTACCTGTCGTATTTCTGAAACAATTATATAGAAGAAAATCAAACCATAATAAACACAATTTACTAGCCCTAGTCAGGGAAATCACTTGTGTTCTTATTTCGTAAGGTTGGTGGGTCCTTATGCAGACCCTGGACGAGATTGAGTTTACCCCAACCAAAGAAAAACCCTCGTTACAACCTAAGAAAAAATATTTTTAAATTTTAGGGGTAGAAATTGCTCTAAATGAGGCCATCATTACAAGATGATTTCGTATGTCAACGACATCTATAGGACAAAAGAAGTACTCGTCGAGACCTATACACTGATGTCTTGTATGTTACGATTGAGCCACAAACAAAAAAGGAGTGGTAAAAAAACGATTTTGGCTGTTGGCCGGTGGGTGAGGAAAAAAATTTTTTTTTTGAAGTTGTCTCGAGGTGGTCTTTAATATTTGCCCTCGACTTTGGTCTAATGAGCAGTCGTATTTTGAGCATCTGGAGGAAATTTTTAGGAAACTCGACTCTGCTAACATAAAGATCCAGTTAGATAAATGTAATTTTTTCAGGAATGAGGTAGAATTCCTAAGATTTGTAGTGTCCGATAAGGGCACAAGGGCAATCCAGAAAAAAGTAGAAGCCATTGCGAATATTCCATACCCAACAACTCTTCGTCAATTAAGATCCTTCTTGGGACTCTGTAATTATTACAGACGATTTTTAAGAGGATTCGCTGAATGAAACTGAGAAAAAAGCCATAGACGATTTGAAAAACGCATTACTATCTAGGGAAGTAATTCTCTACTACCCAGACTACGACAAAGAATTTCATTTAACGACTGACGCTTCCAAGGTCGCAATTGGAGCAGTCCTAAGTCAAGATGGGAGACCGATAACATTTTTTTCAAGGGTCTTATCTGAAACGGAGGAGAACTACGCTACCAACGAGAGAGAGAGATGTTGGCCATTATATGGGCTTTACCCACTCTCAGGAATTATCTTTATGGCATGGCTAAGGTAGTTATCCATACTGACCATCAGCCTAAGACGTACGCACTTAGCAATAAAAATAGTAATACCAAGATGAAAAGCCATCTTAGAGGAGTATAACTATGAAATCAAGTATCAGCCGGGAAAGACCAATGTAGTGGCAGATGCTTTGTCTAGATTTCATACCACGAACATAAACTCCTTAACGGGCACAGTACAAAACCCCAGATTTTTCTCACTACAGAGGATATTCTATCCTACCAGTTTAAAATTGTTTTTCCCGGTTATCACAGATACCTAATTGCGGAAAGAGAATATTCAACTTCAAACCTAGTTTCCATTTTCAAACAATATTTGAATCCTTCAGTCGTGAATTGTATAAAAGCTCCGGAACCGGTTATGGGACAGATCCAGGAAATTTATCATTTCCGGGACTATAAAACGCGTTTTCACAAAAATTCGTGGAGGACATAACTTCAGAGAATGATCAAGAGAACATTATTATAAACACTCATGCTAGGGCTCACCGAAATACAGCTTATCCAAATATTGGAGAAGTATTACTTTCCGGGAATGTTTGGCAAAATTAAGCGAATAGTAAAACTTTGTTCGATTTGCAAAAAAGAACAAATATGACAGACATCCTAACGAACCGCAACTTGGTGAAACACTCATTCCATCTTATCCAGGTCAAGTGATCCACGTGGACATATTCTCCACTGATAAAAAGCTTATATTGACTTCGATTGATACATTTTCAAAATGCGCTCAGACAAGAATTATTAAAGGAAAGTCCACAGAAGATGTCAGAAAACCTCTAAGGGAAATCCTGTTTTTTCGGCGTACCAAAGGTAGTAGTGATTGATAACGAACGATCTCTTAACTCTGCTTCTATTTTATTCATGATGAGGGACGAACTTAACATCGTAGTATTCACTACCCCTCCTTATAGAATGGGCAGGTTGAACGTTTTCATTCAACTTTTGCAGTATTATTGAGGTGGTTTAAAGAGGAAAAGGTGTGTAGGGATTTTGATGAGCTACTGGAAAGGGCAGTGAATGAGTATAATCATTCAGTGCATTCGACAATCAACAGGAAAGCAGTGGACATCCTTCTTGGGCGTACTGTCGATTTATCACCGGGAAGTTACGATAGGACAAGGCAGACGAATATGGAAAAGTTCCAGGAAAGACAGAATAAATATATTCCGGGGCAGACTGTATTCGTTAAAGTTAATAAACGCCTTGGTACTAAGCTAACTGAGAAGTACAAGAAAGAAGTCGTAAAAGAGAATAGAGACTCTACTATTTTGACGGAAAGTGGCCGTGTGGTCCACAAACGACACATAAGAAACTAATTGTCTCTATTTCTAATTACAGTTTGATATTGCTAATAACGATGGCCAAGGGAGAAGTTCAAATATATGACTACTCTAACTCGAAACTCGTGGCTATGAATGTTGGGTTGGCGAAAATCCAATCTGGCTCATTTAAAATTGTCCACACGATCGATCTTCAAGGTTACGAAAAAATAGTCGGGGAATTGGAACACATCATTCGAGGAAACACGAAAAACCATCCTTTGATCCCTTTCCTGTCAATTACCATTTCCCAGATCAAATCCCACATTTCCAGATTAAAATCTAAACTTAGATCCAGACGCTTTCTAGACTTTCTTGGAAGTGCATGGAAATGGTTGGCTGAAAGCCCAGCCATCATGATTTCGAGATAATCCAGAAGAAAATGGATAATATACTAGAAAACAATAGTAACCAAGTTGTAATAAACCGTTTATCAATAGAGAAAATAAACAGTCTCACTAATGTCACAAATGAAATAATAAAAGTCCTTAAAGATTCTGAATACTCAAAAAATAATGAAGTAATATCTAAACTAAAATATAAATTAGGAATCATAAAGGATGAAATTGAAAATATAGAATTTGCAATTCATTTGGCTAAGGTTAACGTTGTTAACCCTTTTATATTCACCCCTATTCCCGTAGTCGTCGTCGACATCGTCGTCGTTTTTATGTCAATGTCACTTCGATTCAACATCGTCGTCACATCAATGCTATTTCGGTATTCTGTAACTACAATTAGACGACGTCGACTGGTAGTCGATAACATGAAAGAAATAACAACAGCTGATGTAACATCTGTGCATCAGGTGATTTATTTTGCTTTTTATTGTGTTTCATGAAAAAATATTTTTGTGCCCGAATCAAATTCAAGCGATGAGGAAAGCAAGAAATGTCTTATACTGGAAAGGAAAATACTTCGACTATGATCCGATGATTTTAAACTTGCCAAATAACGAGTATGTTCATCGGTGTTAAAATCGTAATTTGAGGTTATCTGTTGGCCGGCCTTCCAACTTTTTTTTAGATTCAAGAACTACTTAAGTCTTAATATAGCAGCATTTAATTACGTAAATAGTTATAGAAATAGTTCCAATCATGAAAAGTGAACTCAGAACATATGTTTCAGTCATAATTAAGTTGTCAGCAACATTGAGGTCCTTTGGACAGGGGCCTTACAACCTAAGTGTAAGTGCAGCCAGTAGTTGCAAGATTCCTGTCGAAACCCTGAATGCATTAGAGAGGTCATTTGTCCACCTTGGATACAATTGGAAGTAACTGAAGATGACAAATCGGAAGCATAAACTACATTTTTTTAACAAAACAGGATTTACTGGAGTTATTGAATATGTCGATGGAACCCATATCAAAATTTTTGCTACAAATAAAGAAGACCAGATTCGTAACTACAACCGCAAAGGATTCTTAAAGGCGCTCCAAAGGAATTAAATTGTTTTTCACCAATTTTCTCACATTACCCCTTAAAATTAGACAAAATCCTTGTACCTATGAGGGATTTTGTTTCCAAGCCCCTATTTGTTACTCGACATTGCTATTCTTGACGTCATTAAACAAAACCTTTTTTTAAATTTACAAAAACTAAAATTATTCCTTCAAATTGTTTCAAGTCGTTACTGACAACTGTGACGACAAATTCAGAGTCGTTTCGATTCAACGTCGTCGTCACATTTCCTTACAGAATACCAAATTTGTGTCAATATGTAGTAACCGATAGTTATCGAAAACGACTACGAGAATACCGATTTTACAGCGTCGTCACAAGACGACGTCGTTTTGCGTCGACGACGACTACGGGAATGAGGCCGATTGTCATCTCTTGAATTACAAATATTAGACAATGTTTTTGATAAGAACAACATTCCATTTTCAAGTGTTGATGAATTGTTACATTTTACAAAGATTTAAATTGCTTCAGAAGGACAAAATATAATTTACATTATAAGCATACCAACCACAAAGACTGAAAATTTTAAAAAATATTAGTAAAACCCATAAAATAGGGAAATACTGTTAACAAAATCGATTTTAAATATGCTCTGAACTATAACGCTAAAATCCTTGGCTTAAAAGAAGATTGTGAATCGTACAAAAGCTTAACGATTTGTAGTAGAGATAAGTTTGTAAACATTTCTGAATCTGAATGCATTCCAAAGCTGTTAGCCAGCCAAACATCAAGATACACAACAACTAACAACGAAAACATTCCAAGAGTAGAAGAGATAGAAGAAGGAATACTGTTGCTGAACCAATTTGCCGGGAAAACCGATGCGGATAATTCACCTTTTTGGTTAAACGGATCCTATATTGTACACCACTTTAACTCCACCATAAAAATAGACAACAGAATCTATAGTAATAAAGTAATTCCGAGCACAAAACCTCTGCCCGCGCTAGTCCAACCAATGTCAACTGATGTAGAAGAGAAAACATTATCCTTAGAACTTGTAAATAAAATGAATGTCGAAAATACCCTTCTAATAAGTAAACTGGAAGCAAGAAACTGGTTAAGTCTATCACTAAACTTTGCGATGATGGTAATCTTCCTAGCACTGCACAGTGGTCGATTTACCGAATCTGGCGGCATTTAATTCGCAAATGAATAAAAACAAAGCCTGATGCTTAATTTCGATTATAAAAAGCTTAATAAATTAAACTGTAAACAATTTTCATTTATTTCAGAGCTTTAAATACAAATACACTGAAAATAGTATGTCTATAATTTAACACAAATATTTATAATTTTCAGCCTATAACAAAATTTATTAAATTCCACCACTTTTTTTGTTAAAGTTGCTGATACCTAGCCAAAAAATTAGAAATATTTCTGTTAAATTACAGACATATTTTTTTTGAGTGTAGTTAATATAATTACATAATACAAATTTCTTAAAGATAATATATTTGTATTTAATCTGAATCAGAAGTATCAGAACCAACAGTGTCTTCATGTACAATTGGCTCTGAAAGCTAATTTTGTACATCTCTTCCAATTTCGATGTTGTTCCGGGAGTAGCTAGAAGATCGTTTGGAGAACGTGGATATGAGAGGATCCGATGAAGAAAGAAGTGAGTGCATTATCCTCCATTGTGTTTTTTCTTGAATTTTTTCGTGTATGATACTCTCTAAAATTTCTCAAATCCTTATTTCGCGATTACTGTGCTTCTTCTGACATCATGCCAATTGGAAGAGAGACATTATTTATGATTTCAGCACCGTGAATTAATATTTTGTGTACAGAAGATGACATATAGAACCATGAATATTTGTTTACAAATATTTCCGCTTTTTGCCAGCAAAATGTTTTGAACGCATGTGTATTAATTTTGTATCCGCAAGCCATAGTGCGTAAAATAATGCTTAATCTGCTGACTAAGTCCTCACTGACTCCAGTTAAAAGTGCAGCCAATTTTGGTTGTTGAAAAAATCTTCTAGCCGTATTTCCGTTATTAGTATTTCCCGATCCGGGTTTAGGAATATCAACTAGAGTATCCAATCAATCGGGTTAAGCTTTTGTTCGATTAAAAAATTAATCGATTTTGGGATTTTTAATTTAATCGATTACGTTTTTTAAATTGCTCGGATAATTCGATTAATCGAATAAGTCGAATAATTTCTGTATATCTGCATACCTTACAAGAAAAATAAACAAATTTAATGTAGGCGTTAAATTTTATTAATAAAAAACAAAAATAAAATTAAAACATAAAAAAAAAACGTAAAATAATAATTCATGTGAATTCAAAAACGTTTAATAAAAATAATAATTAGGTACATACAATCTTTTAAAAATAATATGCAGTTAAGCTGGTTGGCTTTTAGTCGATTTTTTTGTTTCGTTTTAATGAAGCTTGACTTTGAAAAGACCCTCTCACTTACAGTAGATGTTGGCGAAACTAAAAGAATGAAATTGAAAAGTTTTTCTAGTTTTTCTGATCATTTCTTTTTGTTTTATCTAGATACAGAAAATAAAGAAAATTGGGACCGGCCCACAGTGGTCGAAATCATTGATCTGACGGCATTTAAGTCAAATTTTGAAACTTTAAAATCGATAAATGTTTTACATTGTATCGATAACCGATACTCCACTGAGCAAATTTACGTTTTTATATTTGTTTTGTTTTCAATATTCGCACAGCTATTAGCTGTCAAATATAACATAAGTTGCAGCAAGTGCATTGAAAGAATTTGGTGCCAAATTACTCAGTGCGTGGTTTTTGGCAATATTAAATCATTTGATTAATAATTTTATAAACTAAGGTTTTTATTTAAAGTAGAAGGTATGTATTCACTAAAAAAAAATATGTTTGTGATCTGTGATTATCTAGTTTAATAGAAATACGTTGTAGAAGTTAACATTGGTGATAGCAGATTTGAAGTGCTATATACTAAAGTTTGGTGGAGTGCATCTTTTGGGATTCGATCGGATTCGGTCCAACTATGGTTTTGTTTAATTATTTGGTTATTTGTTGTTGTGAAACGTGCAAAATGATCTGCCCTTCCTGCCCGTTTATTGTTTAATTAATTTTTTAGGCATAATGAATGTTTCCAAACGCACACTTTTTTTGATTTGGCACAATAAAAACGTCCTTACTAAAAAATTTTCAGCTGTGAAGGCCCACGTATTTAATAATATAATAGACCAATCGCACTATAATGAGGAGCAGTACCGAGAAATAAAAAAGGGGCCCCTTGGGTTCTATGATGACCCCCATGTGTTGGGCGTAAAAGCGCCGCAAAAAAAAATCGGGCGATTTTTTTAAAAATATTTTTTTTTTTTTTTGTATATCCCGGGAAAAATATTTTTTTTTGTAAATTAGAGTGGAAATTGGTATGTTGGGCTTAGTAGCGCCGCAAGCAATTATTATTTTATAAAAATCGCGGAATTTTTTTAAAAAATATTTTTTTTTTGGGTATATCCCGGAAATTAAAATGGCTCTAACTCGGAGAGACCCGTCGGAACATTAAAATAACATCGTTGGATTCGTCTCGAAAATATCTTTCCTTTGAGTACCCGCACGTGGGGGGTCATCATAGAACCGAAAAGGGCCCCTTTTTGACCCCCCCCGGGTCCCATGGGTCTGAGCGCCAACTTTGACCTACCATTCCGATGTTTGGGGAACAAGACGAAGACAATGGCATATTTTTTTTTAATCGGGCTCCCGCCCCATATTCAGCTCTTCAGCCAAATTTTGTTATAGGCTGGAAATTGTAAATATTTGTGTTAAATTATAGACATACTATTTTCAGTGTATTTGTATTTAAAGCTCTGAAATAATTGAAAATTGTTTACAGTTTAATTTATTACGCATTTTATAGTCGAAATTAAGCATCAGGCTTTGTTTTTATTCATTTGCGAATTAAATGCCGCCAGATTCGGTATATCGACCACTGTGCGGCCGTGGCATAGTGGTTAGAACACGCGACTACCATGCGGGAGATCGCAGGTTCAAACCTGGCTCCAGTCATCTTAAAAAAAAAAAAAATAAAGAAAATTTTCTTTCATTCGCAGTATTAAGCGTCGATTCAATCGTCGCACAGTGGGGAAAAAAAAGTTTTTTTGGACATTTGAATTTTTAGGCCGCAATTCTTGACCGATTTTCAAAATTATTTTTTTGTATTATTGGAAACAAAATTGTGCACAGAATGTACGTTTTTTTTTGTTCTGAATTACTTACCGTTATTTTTTTAAAATTTGTCAAAGTCGATGAAAATATAATTTTTGACTTTAATGTCAAATATTTTTTGGGTTACGTGTCCTAAAAATTTCAAACTGACCTTAATTAATGTGAACATATGTTACGAATTAAACTCAATGAAAACATAAGACAAAAATTTTTTTCTTGGCTCAACTGCAAGTAAATTTTTGGAGGCACTATTTTCACACTTTAACTCGGTGTCCTGCTCATAATAATTATCTGATTAGAACAAAACTTAATTCACAACCTGGAAAAGTTTTAAATAAGTCGTCTGTAAAAAATAACCCAAATCGGTGAAGGTCGTCATGCAATTTTTTTGCATATGTACCAAAATAATGCAGCTTTAAGCTTCTGACAAAATAAAACTTTATGTTAACAAGTAGGTTAAGTAGTGTGCTTTTCATTTAAAAGGACCAATATCTTAATATGTTACATCGTCTGTCAAAAAAAGGAATCCTGAGAAACGCTTAAACACTTTTTAGATTTCAATACTAAAGTTAACCCAAAAATCGATATATTTCCTGAGGAAATTGGAAAAATTTTAGTTACACTCTCTTATTTTAATTTATGCATCAAAATATCATAAAGCATACATAATTAAGCCTATTTATACATATGAAATGTTCATATTGCGATTTTAAGCCCTATATATTGCAAATATTATTTAATTTTGTATATGCGTTTAACAAATTTCCAAATTTTGACAGATGATGTAACGTATTATGGTATTGGTCTTTTTAAATGAAAAGCACACTACTCAGCCTACTTGTAAACATAAAGTTTTATTTTGTCAGAAGTTTAAAACTGCATTTTTTGGTACATATGCAAAAAAATTACATGGCGACCTTCACCGATTTGGGTTATTTTTTACATACGACTTTACTAAAACTTTTTCAGGTTGTAAATTAAGTTTTGTTCTAATCGGATAATTATTATGAGCAGGACACCGAGTTAAAGTGTGAAAATAGTGCCTCCAAATATTTACTTGCAGTTGAGCCAAAAAAATTTTGTTGTCTTATGTTTTCATTGAGTTTAATTCGTAACATATGTTCACATTAATTAAGGTCAGTTTGAAATTTTTAGGACACGTAACCCAAAAAATATTTGACATTAATGTCAAAAATTATTTTTTCATCGACTTTGACAAATTTTAAAAAAATAACGGTAAGGAATTCAGAATAAAAATAAACGTACATTCTGTGCACAATTTTGTTTCCAATAATACAAAAAAAGAATTTTGAAAATCGGTCAAGAATTGCGGCCTAAAATTTCAAATGTCCAAAAAAAACTTTTTTTCCCCACTGTGAGTCGTGTCTAGTAAGAGCTTCTCAAACAGTGACGTTCGCATTCGTTGATAAACAAGTAGGTGCCGTTAGTTGTGAATCTAAAAATAGAAAGCGTGTTAATTCATACCTATCCCATACCTCATTCATGGGGTGCAAAGGGAAATTACGTTTTTTAAGATACAGAAAATTATCAATAATATTACAGTTTACATTCGATTCTTTAAATTTTGAATACTTTTTATAGTATTGTCCAATTCCAGTAAAAGATTATTTTCATTAATATCAATTATTTCCTCTTCTTCTTCCAACACAATATCACCATCAGTTACATTTATATTACATTTATATAAAGAAATTAAAATTTATTTAAAAATAATTTAAATTGATTAATCGGTTTAAATTGATCGATTATTCGTTAATCGAAATTTACTATATTTTGTTATTCGAAAAATTATTCGAAAAAAATTTGTCGATTAATCGATTGGATACTCTAATATCAACTAATATCACAGAGCAATACATAAAGAGTATCCAAGAAGCCCACTCTGTTAAATTTTGTGTAAAATGTTGCCCGAAACCGTAGGTTCGAGCGAATTATTGTAAACAATGAATCATATGTTGAGTTGATGCAACAAAATTTACAAATAGTGAGTATGTTCAGTATGTGATCACAGAACGTAATGTTATTGTTCCGCAATATAATCACTTTGTACCTTATATAAACATAATTTGGTACCTTATCCATTCATAACAATCAAAATTTTACGAATTTGTTGCATGAGAATCCTCGATACATACATACATGCATACATATACGCATACATTCATGCATACAACCTCTGTTATCCAGCAGCGGAAAAGACGAGGCATTGTAAAAATATGCCTGCAAACATGCTTCCAAAGGCAGTTTGTTGACATTCAAATACGCCTTCCTTTTCCAGGCATGTATACAGGCTATAATAAGTCCTTCACTAAGCCTAATAAAAAAATTCCATACCCATGCACATTTCGCTTCTCAAATGAGACCTGCAATGAGGCCTCTTACTAGGATGAGAAAATATCCCGCAGACATGCTTCTTTCCCTTCTTAAAACTGGCCTGTGAGCAGCCCTACTGTGTAACCCACAAAAATACCATAGATGTGCACAAAGGGCATGCAAACTTTCTTGCCTTAAACAGGCCTGTTGACAGTCCTATTAGTAGAAGGCAGAATTGACGTTCATAGCCATGCACTTGTCACTTCTCCGATTAGGCCTGTTGACAGGCCTCTTAAGGGAAGGTAAGACAGATGCTGTTGTTTATGAAAACCACATGTATGTTATTTGTCGTACAACAACTATATCACGTGATAGCCGAGTAGGTAGCATGCCCAACTATTAGTACTGAGGTCGCGAGTTCGATTCCGGCTGCTGGAGTTTAAAATAAAATAGTTATTACAAATTGTAATAAATATTGTATTAAAAATTTATAAAAAGTAGGAAATCATTTAATATGGAAATAATTTTTTATTTAAGTCCTTCTATAATTGCTCTTTTGGATGTAAAAGTGTTGTTTATACCATCACCCTTAGGGATGATATATATTATTTGATACGAAAAAAAGCGTAACGCATTAAAGGAGACGAGTTAGACCCCAAGTATCTTAAGACCAAATTCGTTTCAGGACTTTTTAAGACGATTGAGCTATGTCCGTCTGTCTGGCTGGATGGCTGGTCAGCAGGATAACTTTAGTAAACCTTAACGAATCAGTATGAAAATTTACCAGTATTAATATTTTTCAAAACGAACTTATGGGATTGAAAATGGGCAGAATAGCCCCACCCCTTCTGGTACCTCCCATACAAAATTACCTATTTTTGGATAATTTATATTTCTTTTGTTTATTTTTTCGATCTGTGCAGAATATGAATATGTTTTTCATTGTTCGGTTTAAGATTTATTCTATTATTGCTAATAGAATTTGTTTTTACAAGAGTTGTGTGAAATGGATTATGTTGACAGCTGGCAGGGCAGATAGCTATTTCGATGGTTGCCAAACCATCATCATCAGTGCCGTTTGCTGTGCCTTCTCCACTCATTATCACAACCTTAAGTGTTAAAAGCTTCACACAATCAATGTGAAGCTCACACACACCGGTGCGAAAATGGTATCAACGAAGACAACGACAACACAATCCACACAAGCTCTTGTCTATGCTTTGTCCATCGGACAAAATAGCATAAAATTGTTTTTGGCATAAAATGCCAACCCAGTGTACCTCCCGTGTATGTATTCTCTTGTTTATTTTTTCGATCTGTGCAGAATATGAATATGTTTTTCATTGTTCGGTTTAAGATCTATTCTATTATTGCTAATAGAATTTGTTTTTACAAGAGTTGTGTGAAATGGATTATGTTGACAGCTGGCAGGGCAGATAGCTATTTCGATGGTTGCCAAACCATCATCATCAGTGCCGTTTGCTGTGCCTTCTCCACTCATTATCACAACCTTAAGTGTTAAAAGCTTCACACAATCAATGTGAAGCTCACACACACCGGTGCGAAAATGGTATCAACTGTCAACATAATCCATTTCACACAACTCTTGTAAAAACAAATTCTATTAGCAATAATAGAATAGATCTTAAACCGAACAATGAAAAACATATTCATATTCTGCACAGATCGAAAAAATAAACAAGAGAATACATACACGGGAGGTACACTGGGTTGGCATTTTATGCCAAAAACAATTTTATGCTATTTTGTCCGATGGACAAAGCATAGACAAGAGCTTGTGTGGATTGTGTTGACGTTGTCTTCGTTGATACCATTTTCGCACCGGTGTGTGTGAGCTTCAAATTGATTGTGTGAAGCTTTTAACACTTAAGGTTGTGATATTGAGTGGAGAAGGCACAGCAAACGGCACTGATGATGATGGTTTGGCAACCATCGAAATAGCTATCTGCCCTGCCAGCTGTCAACATAATCCATTTCACACAACTCTTGTAAAAACAAATTCTATTAGCAATAATAGAATAGATCTTAAACCGAACAATAAAAAACATATTAATTTATATTTCTTTCATAACTTCCCAACGGACGATCGTAGGGTATTTAAATTTGGTCAGTTTATTTATCTTGCAAAAGTAAACAAACACTACGAAAAGCGAAACCTTTGCCATACCCCTTCTGGTACCTCCCATACAAATGACCTAATTGACCCTCATAGTTTTACATACATATCTTTTTTGTAACTAAACAGAATTCACTCAAATTTTGCATATGATGTTTGCATATGAAAACTGGACTCAGCAATGAATATGAACTATATCGGTTCACGCCTTCTGGTACCTCCCATACAAAATGACCTATTGTTGCAAATTTAAACATAACTTCCAAACGGACACTTGGAGGATAATGACAAATGGTCGGTTAATTTATGTTGCAATAGGAGGCAAAACATCAGAAAACCTTACTATTTGACGCATCCCTTCTGGTACCTCCCATACAAATTCCCGAATTCAACCTCATAGTCCTACATACATATCTTTTTTGTAAGTACAATTAATTCAGTCAAATTTGGCGTAACTTGTACAGTTATGAAAATTTGAATCAGGAATGAATATGGATTATATCGGATCACCCCTTCTGGTACCTCCCATACAAAATTACCTATTTTTGAAAAATTAACATTTATACCATAATTTCCAAACGGACACTTGGGGGGTAATGAAAATTGGTCAATTAATTTATCTTGTGATAGGAAGCAAAACCTTACAAAACATAACTATTTGACTCACCCCTTCTGGTACCTCCCATACATACCGAAAATACCGAACATACCCCCATAGTTTTAAATACATATATTTTTGTAAGTACAATGAATACAGTCGAATTTTGCGTAAGTTGTACAGTTATGATAATTTGAATCAGGAATGAATATGGATTATACCGGATCACCCTCTGGTACCTCCCATACAAAATGATCTTGTTGGGAAAATTAATATTTCTCCCATAATTTCTAAACCGGCACTTGGAGGATAATCAAATTTGGTAATTAATTATCTTGTAAAGGAATTATTATTGGGTGATGGTATTTATCAGTCAGTTTACCTGACAGAAATTTCTGTACTGGTTTTGATTCTATTTCATTCCTCATATTCGGTTTTTGGATTATGACCCGTATAATAATTCCGTATAATTTTCGCTCTCCAGTGTTTAGCATTCACACATCGGAACCAATAAGGAACATATATGACAGTCAAAAATAAGCAAATGCTCCGAAGACTTTTCAATTCCGCTGCTGTCAATTTGAACTGTTCGCGAAATAGAAATATCCGTCCACTGATTGAAAATATTTCAAACTTCAGTTTTGCCCACTGATCGAAAATTAAAATTTCGTCTGCATATTCATAATTGTATTGAGGAGTACTATCGTGATATCTCTAGGACTTAAATATAGGTTTGCCACAAGTACACCGCCCACTTATCGATAATAAAATAAATATTTCCTGTCGTGTACTAGCTGTGTACCAAATTTTATCACTGTAGCTCAAAAAAATGTTTTGACACGCCCTCTCTGCCCATTTAATCAAAAATTTACAAAATAGATAACTTATTATATTTTTAATATAGAACATTATAGAGCTAAATCTGTAAAGAAATTAAATTTTTAGAGCGTTTTATTGGAATTTTAGATATATTAAAAAAGTGGGCGTGGGCGTGGGCGTCGGGAGTGTGATGCAAGGTAAAGCTTCTGATCGGTTTAACTTGGCAAACCCAGAGTGATCCTTGCCAATTGCACTTCAAGTCTACTCACAGAGCTCCGTATTCGTGGTACTACTGCGAACGGAGTACCTCCACGTGGTGACGCTTGGAAACGTGCTTCTGACACCCGTCAGAGCACGGCTAACTGTGAGGGGCGAAACCTAAAACCCAGGCACGTCAGCTCAGAGTGAGCGGTACCCTGGTCAGCGTCTGACCCAGAAGGGGCGGCTGCAATAAAATCCTGGCAGGAGGAGAAAACTGCGACGTGGTGCGCTGGGCTTGCAACCCGCCACTGACGTATAACCGATTGCAATGAAAAGAAGTAAGATAAGAATAAAACGGACCCCCCAAAATGTTGACGACCACCGCAAACGAATTAAGGACCATGATTTGAGGATATGCACCTGGAATGTTAGAACACTGTATAGACCAGGTGCCTCCATCCAACTGGCGGAAGTCCTCGAAAAATACAAGGCTGACATAACCGCTTTACAGGAAATCCGGTGGACGGGACACGGGTGCTCGCGCAAGAAGACGTGCGACATCTACTATAGTGGCCATGCGGACAAGCACGAGTTTGGTTGTGGATTTGTGGTTGGCAAGAGACTGCGACAAATAGTCTCAAGGTTCAACCCGGTGTGTGAACGTATAGCCACCATAAGAGTCAAAACTAAGTTTTTCCACATAACACATATATGTGCCCATGCTCCGACAGAAGAGAAAAGCGATGAGGACAAAGACGAGTTCTACGAGAGCCTAGAAAATGTATATGACCGTAGCCCCAGCCATGACATCAAAATTGTACTAGGCGATTTTAATGCTAAAATAGGCAGGGAGACCGCATTTGAGCCTACAATCGGAAAATTCAGTCTGCACACCGAAACGTCGAACAATGGCATCAAACTGATTGATTTCTCTGCGGCAAGAAATATGGTAGTTAGCAGCACTAGATTTAACCATAAAAATATCCATAAGGCAACATGGTTATCTCCAGATCATTTGACGAGGAATCAGATAGATTACGTGGTAGTCGATGGAAGGCACGCATCGAGTGTTCTGGACGTACGAGTGATCACGGGTGCGAACATTGACTCCGATCACTTCCTTACCGCAGTTAAGGTACGCACTAGGCTAAGCATGGCGAAAAACGTACGTAACCAGGCACAACGAAAGCTGGACATCGGTAAACTGCGGACCACAGAGGTAGCGGACGCCTACTCCAACCACCTAACTCAACTGCTGCGGAATGCTCCAACCCCTGATAATATAACCTCGCAGTGTAAATAAATAGCCGACTCCATAGAACAGACTGCGAGAAGCGTACTTGGGTACTCAAAGCCGTCTCAAGAAGATGCCTGGTACGATGATGAATGTCGCAATGCCACGAGAGAGACGGATGCTGCGTATAGGGCAAAACTGCAGCCAATGGCAACGCGAGCTGTTCGTGAACGGCACAGGGAGAAGAGACGAGAGGCAACTCGTATTTTTAGAAGAAAGAAGAAGGAGCTGAAGACGAGGCAGGATGAGTGCACTGAGTTGCTCCGAAGTAGAGGGGAAGCCCGAAAATTCTACAAGAGAGTTAAAGCGAAAATGTGTGGAACAGGTTTGCCCTCCTGCAAGGACAGCGATGGTCAGCTAGTGACGGACCCGGGTAACGTTCTGAAGATATGGGGAGATCACTTTAGAAATTTACTGGATACTGACACCACTCCAGAAGACCCCGCTCCAATCCATGACGATGGTATTAACTGTCCACCTCCGAGCCAGAGCGAGATACGTATAGCCATCTCCCGCCTTAAAAACTACAAAGCTGCTGGAGCCGATGGTCTCCCTGCTGAATTGTTTAAGGCTGGCGGGGAGGAGCTGATTAGGAGCATGCATCAGCTCATGGATAACATCTGGCAAGAGGAGAGCATGCCCGGGGATTGTCTCAGTGTGTTATGTCCCAAATACAAGAAAGGAGATCGTAGTGAATGTAAGAACTATCGTGGAATAAGCCTATTACCAATTGCGTACAAGGTCCTTTCAAGCATATTGTGTGAATGTCTAAAGCCAATTGTAGAAAAACTAATTGGACCATATCAGTGCGGCTTTAGACCTGGCAAATCTACGACGGATCAAATATTCACCTTACGACAAATCCTGGAAAAAACCCATGAAAAGCAGATCGACACCTACCACCTCTTTGTCGACTACAAAGCTGCCTTCGACTTTCCGATAAGGAATAGGCTTTATGAGGCCATGTCTGAGTTTGGTATTCCTGCAAAGCTAATTCGACTTTGCAGATGTACCTTAGAAAACACCAAATCCTCTGTTAAGATTGGTAAGGATCAGTCTGAACCATTCAACACGGAAAGAGGTCTCAGGCAGGGCGATAGCCTGTCCTGTACACTATTTAATATAGTTATGGAGAAGGTGATGAGAAAGGCTGGTGTCAACATGTCTGGCACCATATTCCACAAAAGCCACATTCCACTAGCCTACGCCGATGATATAGATATCATTGGCCGAAATCTGTGGGACGTTACTGCAGTTTTCTCATCCCTAGAAAAGGAGTCGGCAAAAATGGGTTTAGCGGTCAACGAGGACAAAACAAAAATAATGATTTCGACGAACAAAGAGTCCTCTCTATGGGGACGCAGCGTCAACATTGAAAATTATTGTTTTGAGTTAGTAGATGAGTTTACCTACCTCGGATCTTCCGTCAATAAGAAAAATAATGTCAGCCAAGAAATTAAGCGGAGAATAGTGCTAGCAAATAGATGTTTTTACGGACTTCGGCAGCACTTTAGTAATACCACCTTATCTCGGAATACTAAGAAACAGCTTTACCAGGTGCTAATCTTAACCGTTCTTTTGTATGCTGCCGAATCATGGGTGCTTACGACAACGGACAAAACCTGGGAGTATTCGAGAGAAAAGTACTCCGAAAAATTTATGGACCTATCTGTGTCGACGGCGAGTTTCGCCATCGGATGAACCATGAGCTGTATAAGCTTTACCACGACATCGACGTAGCTAAAAGAGTCAGAATGCAACGACTACGATGGCTGGGTCATGTTGCCAGGATGGATGTAAATGCTCCAGCGAGAAAGGTGTTTGAAGGCGAACCTGAAGAACGGCGCAGAGCAGGGAGACCCATACTCCGTTGGAAGGACCAAGTGGTAGGCGACGTGCCACCATCTGGTAGGACTAACTGGAGAACACACGCACAAGACTGAAGCGTGTGGAATTCTTTAGTACTTCAGGACTCAAACTTATGAACCATGTTTGTAAGTTGTAATGGGCCACTTAAGTAAGTAAGTAAGTAAAAAAGTGGGCGTAGAAATGGGCGTGGCCAAATTTTTTTTTATATAAAAAGCATTCTCGGTCTATTACGAACATTGTGACAAAAAATTAGTCGAATCGGCCCATGCGTTCTCAAGTGATCGCCTTACCAACGAACAACAAATTATTTTTATATCTATATATATAAAAGTGAACATTTGTTTCTACCTATGACCGCTATACACATCAAAACCATCCAACCGATGTGCAACAAACTGGTTTCATAAGAAAGGCAAACTTCCGAGGATGGTTATAGGCTATTAAAAAATTGCATTAGGCACATTTGGTCCATTTATAGAGTCAATTTTTAAATTGTGAAAATTTAAATATTGACTTTTGATACATTTTTGTATATACAATTTAAATTGGGTTTGTTTGAAGCTTACACGATGCAACATCATTCAACCGATGTTCTTGAAGTGTGGTCCGCCCATTCTACCCCATTAACAAAAAATACAATATCTATCGTTCTATTACAATAAGTGACTTTAAAGTAGGTGTGGATGAAATTTTTAGGATTAGATTTTTAGGCATGGCCCCGCCAATATAACCTTATTTGTAAAAGTGCGAAATCAAAAGTACTAGATCAGTTGCCGTGGCCCGCCTATTGGACGTAATTTGTTATAGTGCGATAACTGAAGAACTATTTTTGCGAATGATCATGCAATTTGGTGTGGATTCAAACAAGATCAGTTTATGTATTCTAAAAAAAGAGCGTGAAAAATATTGTGTGGAATAGACACCAGAATGCGTGATCAGGCCAAAACTGGATGGCCCTGCCCAATTCTGTCTTCCAAACGCAACAACTGGAGGACTACAGCACCATTCGTCTTGATTGTTGATAGGGAAATATTTGAGACCAGTGGTGCATGCGACCGAGATCTACGACGGAAAAAATCGAATACTCATAGCAATTATGAATGAGTGTGGAAGATTTTATTTCCATTATGCATCGGTTTTGATATCGTTGATTTTGGAAAAAGTTTAATCTCAAAACGTATGGCGTTGGCTGCTGCATCCTCCTGTGTTGCGCAACTCTTTTGGACGTTGCAGAATAACGCAATAAATTTGAATTTATGAGAATCCCACATGTAATATCAAGATACAAAAAGATACACACATATCTAATTATAGTGAGGGATGAGTGTAATTGGCACACAAAAGATCATTACAACCCCTTGATCGCGCATTACAGGATTCAAGAAGCAATACATAATTGAGTTATCCTTTTTAAAATGATTTAACCAGAAAATATAAGTGAACCGATGTATTGATTCTATGTATTCCAATAATAACCACGGGTTTGCCATTTGATTTCTAATAATTACAGTTTCCAGTTCGGTTAGAATTTGCGATGAAAATCAACTTGAAGGACAGTCTATCCAAGTTTGCGGCTTGAATTTCGAAAATCCATGTTTTTCACATGAACAGCTTTATGTTGCATGTTCACGTGTAGAAAGAAGCATTGCAATAAATTTTGTGTCATTAAAAAAATATTATCATATAATATACTTTAATATTTTTCGTTAAATTTCAATGAGAATATCAAAAGAAACAAACGCACCCCTAAGATTTATTCAACTCAAAAAAGTTACATTAAATTCAGTACTTCTTTAGGCATGACGCAGTCTGCCCGGTCAGATAGTAATATATAATAATATTTTAGGTATATAAAGTACATATTTGTCCTGAAAAATTTCGCCCTTTAAATTGAAATATTTCAGAGGTCAAAGTAATTAACCAATCGTTATTAGATTTCAACTGTACTTAACATCTTACAATAACTTGGAGGCAGGACGAAGTCTGCCGGGCCAGCTATACTTCTTATCTATATATATAAAAGTGAACATTTGTTTCTACCTATGACCGCTATAGACTTGAAAATCATCCAACCGATGTGCAACAAACCGGTTTCATTAGAAAGGCATTCTTCCGATGATTGTTATAGGCTACCTAAACATTGCATTTGACACATTTGGTCCATTAATTAAGTCGATTATCGATTTTCCCCATACAAAAATTGTCCAAAAAATTTGAATTGTGAAAATTTAAATGTCAATGTTTATATTTTTCAATATTTAAATTTTACATTGGCACCGACAAATGGTACACAGGTATATAACATTTAAATTGAGTTTGTTTGAAGCTTAGGGGATGCTGCAGCTTTCAACCGAAGTTCTTGAGGTGTGACCATCCCATTCTACCCTATTAACAAAAATGCAATATCTGGCGTACGTACTATCAAGTCAAAAACTGACGGCATAAGGTTATTAGGCGTGGCCCGCCCTCAAGGGCTAATTTGTTAAAGTGCGGTATCTGAAGTATTATATTAGAAGGAATGACCCTGCCCATAGGACCTTATTTGTAAAGGTGTTATATCTGAAGTACTAGGTCATTAGGCATGACCCAGTCTATTGGACTCAATTAAGCAAATTGTCATGAAATTTGGTGAGGATTCAATTAAGATAAGACGTAGTCTAAAGAAAAGGGGCGGGATTTGAAATAGGGTGTGGAATAAACACCAATATGCGTGGTCAAGCAAAAAATGGGTGGCCCTGCCCAATTCTATTTTCCAATAGCAATAGCATCTTTATATTTGGTGGTGTATGTGACCGAGATCTACGGCAGAAGAAAATCGAATACCTACGAATTGAAACATTTCTCAAATCTGAATCTACTACATTAAAGCGACGAATGTAATGTTAGAAGTTACGAATGATTGTGGAGGATCTTTTTTTTTTTGATGCACCCGTGGGTATTGATATTGTTGATTTTGAAAAATGTTTGATCGCAAAACGTATCGCGTTGGCTTCTGCATCCTTTTGTATTGCGCAACTCTTTTTGACGTTGCAATATCAAGATAAAAACGACATATCAACATAAAAAATGTTGGAAACATGTCAAATCACAATAAGAGATGAGTGTACACACAAAAAATCGTTGAAACCCCTTGGTCGCGCATTACAGGAGTTAAGAAGCAATACATTATAAAGTAATCCTTCTTAATTTAATTTAACTAGCTACTATGTATTACAATGAAACCCACGGATTTGGCGTTTAATTCAACTGATTACAGATGCCAGTTCGGTTAAAATGTGCGATGATAATCAGTCTATTCAAGTTTGCGGCTTGAATTTGAAAAATCAATGTTTTTTCCATTAACAGCTTTACGTTGCATGGTCACGTGTAGAAAGACCGACTGATTAACATATGTACATTCCTTTGGTTCTCCCATACACGTTTTTTTTTTATCAAAAGCATTGCAATAAATTTATGTCATTAAAAAAATATTCTCCTTTAATATACCTCACAATTTGTTGATAAATTTCTATGAGAATAACACAAGAAACTTACATACCCAAATAATTTAACGCAACAAAATTAAATTTATACATATAAAAGTGAACATTTGTTTCTACCTACGACCGCAATATACATCAAAACCATCCAACCGATGTGCAACAAACTGGTTTCATAAGGCAAACTGGTTTCATAAAGGCAATCTTCCGAGGATGGTTATAGGCTACTTAAAAATAGCATTGGACAAATGTGGTCCATTTATTGAGTCAATTTTCGAAAATTTAAATTTGTCAATATTTCAAATGTACCGACGTTCTTGATGTGTGGTCCATCTATTGCACCCCATAAACAAAACAAAATTACAATATCTAGAGTACTACTACAATATATAAAGTGACTTTAAATTACGTGTGAATGCAACATTATCAGGTCGAAAATGACGTGGCCCCGCCGATAGTAGCTAATTTGTGAATGTGCGGTATTTGAAGTACTAATTTAGTAGGCATGTCCGCCCATAGGACCTTATTTGTAAAAGCGCGATATCTGAAGTAATGGATCAGTAGGCATAGCCCTGTCCATTGGACGTAATTTGTTATAGTGCGATATCTGAAGATCTATCATGCAAATGGTCATGAAATTTGGAGTGGATGAAATTAAGTATACGTATTCTGAAGAAAATGGGGCGAGATTTGATATAGGGTGTGTGTAAACACCAATACGCGTGATCAAGTCAAAAATGGGTAGCCCTGCCCAATTCTGTCTTCCAAACGCAACAGCTGCTATGGAATTATTTAAGACCAGTGGTGCATGTGACCGAGATCTACGACGGAAAATTTTTCGAATTCTCACGAAATAAAAAATTTCTCTAATCTGCGTCTATTACAGGTAGAGGAATGAACGGCATTCAACACTGTTACATAAGCAATTACGAATGAGTGGATTTAATTTAATTGGCAGACCAAATGTTTGATTGCAAAATGTATCGCATTGGCTACTGCATTCTCCTGTATTGCGCATCGCAACTCTTTTGGACGTTGCAGAATAGCGCAATAAATTGCAATTTTTTTAGAATCCCACACGTAACATCCTAGTGAGGGATAAGTGTACTATGGCACACAAAAAATTGTTGGAACCCCTTGATCGCGCATTACAGGATTTAAAAAGCAATACATGACTGAGGATAATACTTCTTATATTAATTAAAAAATATAAGAAAACCGATGTATTGCTACTATGTATTCCAATGACACCCACGGATTTGCCGTTTGATTTCAAATTACTACCGTTTTCAGATCGGTTAAAATTTGCGATGACAATCATTAAAGGTTAAGGACAGTCTATTCAAGTTTAGGGCTTGAATGTGGAAAATCCATTTTTCGCATGAACAGCTTTACATTGCACTAGCTGATAGGGCAGACTTCGTCCTGCCTAAAGAAGTATTGACTTAAATTTAACTTTTTTGGGTGGAATATATCGTCGGGAGCGTTAGATTCTTTTGATATTCTCATTATAGGATGATATTTTTTTAATTACAGAAATTTATTGCAGTGCTTTTGATAAAAAAACGTGTATGGAGAACCAAAGGTGTGTAAATATGTTAATCAGTGGGTCGTTACAAACGTGAACATGCAACATAAAGCTGCAAATTCAAGCTGCAAACTTGAATAGACTGTCTTTCAGCTTTATTGATTGTCATCGCAAACTCTAAACGAACTGGAGACTGTAATCATTTAAAATCATTGGCAATACATCGATTCCCTTATATTTTCCGATTAAATTAATTTAAGAACAATAACACAATCATGTCTTGCTTCCTAAATTATGAAATGCAACATCCAAAAGAGTTGCGCAATACAGGAGGATGCAGTATCCAACTCGATAAGTTTTGCGATCAAACATTTGCCAAATTTAACGATATAAAAACCCATGGATGCATTAAGGAAATTGCTTATAAATTTGTATTTATGTAATATACTATATTGTAATATATTATTGTAATATACATTTAAAAATGTATATTATGTTGTGTGCCGTTCATTACTCTACTTGTAATAGATGCAGATTTGGGAAATGTTTTAATTCGTAGGTATTCGAATTTTTTTCTGTAGTAGATCACGGTCACATGCACCAATGGTCTCAAATAATTCCATATCAAATATCTAAACGAATGGTACTATAGTCCCCCACCTATTGCGTTTGGAAGACAGAATTGGACAGGGCCACCCATTTTTGGCTTGATCACGCATATTCGTGTTTATTGCACTCCCTATTTTTAATCCCTCCCTTTTCCTTTAAAATACGTATACTTATCTTAATTGAATCCACACCAAATTTCATGGTCATTCGCAGAATAGTACTTCAGACATCACATTATAACAAATTACGTTTAACGGGCAGGGACACGCCTAACGATCTAGTACAAAGCACGACTGTTTTTGATCTAATCATATTGCATCCACTCCTAATTTAAAGTCACTTATTGTAGTACACTGTGAGACAAATGGTAGGGGTCAGTGATCGAAAAGGGTTCAAACTAACGGGGAAAGTTATATCGGTAAAAAAGAAGTTATACGTGTCCCGGCGTTTCGCTGGGTCACGTCCAGGAATCGAGATATATCGATTTGAAGTTAGTAACTATCATATAGGGATATCTCACGTTTTAGGCTCATTTGTTATATGGTGGCGTATGAATATCATAAGTAATATTCCACTTAAATCATACGCCACGGAGTACAACAGTACCGGGCCATGTATAACTTGTTTTTGACAGATATAACATTTCCCGTTGGTTTCATCCCATTCCGATTTTGACTGTCGCATAGTGTTATCATTTCTTGTAATGGTGTGGAATAGGTGGACCACACCTGAAGAACATTGGTTGAAAGCTGTACCATCCTATAAGTTTGAAATTTTATATACATACATAAATGAAGCATTTGTCAGAGCCTATTAAATATTTCAATATTTAAATCTTCACAATTTAAAAATTTAGATAATGTATGTATGGGAAAAATCGAAAATTAATTCATTAAATGGACCAAATATGTCAAATGCAATGTTTGAATAGCCTATAACCATCCTCGGAAGATTGTCTTTCTATTGGATCTGGTTTGTTGCAGATCGGTTTAAAGGTTTAAAGTCTAAAGCGGTCATAGGTAGAAAAAAATGTACACTTTTATATATGTGACCCGGTAAGTTAAAAGGGACCTATGGGTCGAAAAAATCGATTTTTACTTTTTTGGTGATTCTTATAGTAGACAACACGCACTTTCTAATGCAACAAACCAGCTTTCTAGCTGCATTAGTTTTGGCAGAAATTAGCTTCAAATAAGACACTTTTGATAAAAAAAAATAATACTTTTTAACTTCAAAGTCGTTTTTCTCCAAAACTTATTTTCTGAGCATAGGTCCCTTTTAATTTACCGGGTCACATATATAGATGTTAACGTGTAGAAAGACCCACTGACATGTACACTCATTTGGTTCTCCCATACACGTTGTATTATCAAAAGCATTGCAATAAATTTTTTTTTATTAAAAAAATATGATCCTTTAATATAACTTACCTAAATATTTTTGTTAAATTTCGATGAGAATATAAAAAAAACTTTTCCTGCTTTAGGCAGGACGAAGTCTGCCCGGGCAGATAGTTTTAAATAAATTTAAAAATGTTTTTCATTGTTCGGTTTGAGATCTGTTTCTATTATCGCTAATAGAATTTGTTTTACAAGAGCTGTGTGAAATGTATTATGTTGACAGCTGGCAGGGCAGATAGCTATTTCGATGGATGCCAAACCATCATCATCAGTGCCGTTTGCTGTGCCTTCTCCACTCATTATCACAACCTTAAGTGTTAAAAGCTTCACACAATCAATGTGAAGCTCACACACACCGGTGCGAAAATGGTATCAACGAAGACAACGTCAACATAATCCACACAAGCTCTTGTCTATGCTTTGTCCATCGGACAAAATTGCATAGAATTGTTTTTGGCATCAAATGCCAACCCAGTGTACCTCCCGTGTCTGTATTCTCTTGTTTGTTATTGTCGATCTATATAGAATTATGAATATGTTTTTCATTGTTCGGTTTGAGATCTGTTTCTATTATCGCTAATAGAATTTGTTTTACCGTTTTCATTTTTTGGAGACATTCTTTATAGGTCAGGAAAATGCAATGAAAAAGTTCAATAGTTTTGTCTAAAACAAATGTATGATCTGACATTTTAAAACTCTTTTGTTTCTGTTGGAAATCTGTCGACTTAATTAACTTGTTTTAACATTTGTCGCCAAAACATAAGCAAAAAAAAAACGTAACAAATCGACAGCGACGCGGTTATTATGTTGGTGGCGATCGTACCGACGTCGTATTCTTCTTCGTAATATTTTTGTTTGTGTTTCTTCGTCGTCGTGCTTAAACACCACCACAGATAAAGCTCACACAACAAAGATTAATTTTTTGGTTCATGGTTTTTTGATGCGGTGACAAACTATCCCGGTAAGAGAAAACAATATAACAAAAGGCACAAAAATATCCAAGCAGATTGTTACCGCAGCCGCATAAACAGCGAGTACACCAGTAGTGGCGAAAACTCCTATCGCCGCAGATCACTGCTGCCGATCTTAGCTCTACAATGCTATTGTATTGCCTGTCGGTGGAGTACATTTTATGAACAAGTTTGCCCCCCACATTTTCAATAGGGTTCATGTTATGGAAACACGCTGGCCCCTCTAAAACTTCAACGCTTTCTGACCGAACAAAATCTTTTGCTGAGAAATGTAATTTATCTCCCCGTTTCGCTTTAAGAAGAGCAATAAATTAATTTACAGTGTGTCTCTCTGGAGTTCATACTCTTCGGGGTAATGCGACAGCTTGGAAGAACATCTATCCATATATATAAAATTCTACTGTACGTGTGTTGTGACTGAACTCTTCCTAAACGGCTGGACCGATTTGCATAATTTTTTTTTATGCGTTTGGGTGGCGCCCAGGGTGGTTTAGATTTACAATTCGGTCCAATTGGACAAAGGGGCTATAAAAAAGGCTACATTCTCATGAACTATCAGAGGTATGCAAATGTAATTTGTTACATATGTTATTGTTGTAGTATGAATTACAGTAAGGGTGGAAGTGGGCTGTGCTACACCCTTTTAAAATAAGTAGTTATAACTGCCAAAATTCCACAGTATATTTCAGTTCGCCTAGAGATATGAAAAGTAAGGTGGGCCAATTTTTTTATTCGCAAAAATCGTAACCAAATCGGAATCTACGATGAATTGTTAGAAAATTTCACCAATAAAATTTGTGTCTAAAATCAATTCCTAGCTCGCGTTGGGAAGCAGGAAGATTTCAGATAGAGATTTTTTTGTTTTTAAATGAGCACAAACCGAAAACTTCTGCGTAAAACTGACTTTCCAACAAACTAAATGAAGTATGTATTACAGAAGCAAATCTATGTATTGTTTATAAAGTTATGGCCTCTGAGTGTTGGCATACAGAAAACAATGTCAAAAATATACCACTCTCTTCGTCTTGGTACAATTTAGAGCCGGGGCCCATAGGTCTGAAGGTTTCAATAGTTGCTCATTGTTTAAAAAGTTACTAATGAACAGGCTATTTGGAACTTAATAAGTAAAAAGTGCCGAGGCTCTGCACACGCACTTCAATATTTATCTTTTTAACTGTATCAAATAATGGTCCGTACACCAGGCAATTTAGGACACACGCAGCCTAAAACAGTGATTTGTTTTTAATTTACTTTACAGATATGCATGTTTTAATTACTTTTCAGGAGAGCGAATCGGTAATAAATCCTATAGATAAAATGCGCGTTCTGTTCGCCAAACTTATGGAGCCCTTTGTGAAGTTTAGGGTGCATATAATCATCCATCTGAGCAGCTAATATAAGCCATCGACGCTGTAGACGTAAGTGTGGCAGGGGACTCGAATTTATCGAACCAAATAACACCGTTCTCAGCAACTCGGTCTCTGCAAATGCTGAGGAAATATTTTGGTCTACATTCATATAAAATTCAACTGGTAGAGGAACTAGACCCAGTGGACGATCAATTAATTTTTTTTATATATCATGTCATTGCACATTATTTGAAGGAGAAATTGTTCCAACACGACGGCGTAATATGCCATGCAGCGCGTAAGATCATCACTTTGTTAAGCCAAACGTTGGTGACCGAATTATCTCAAAAAATGGTAATACGAGTTCAATATATAGAGAGAATTCGGGTATATTCTTGGTCCGTATGGGAAGAAGACATGGCAAAGAAGGTTTGTATGGCTAAAAGCATGAAGCTTCAAACG
The DNA here is from genome assembly GCA_964034835.1 of Muscina levida. Classification (NCBI taxonomy): domain Eukaryota; kingdom Metazoa; phylum Arthropoda; class Insecta; order Diptera; family Muscidae; genus Muscina; species Muscina levida. Next base: position 77,753,058 of record OZ035880.1, read on the forward strand.
AAATTTTCATTTGCGGTCAATAGGAGGAGAAGGCATAACAAATCTTTAGGGGAATTTCTGTTTCCGATTTGTGAAAGAAGTGTTTTTTCTCCCTACATACAGACAAAACTTAATCTACATGTCGAAACTATAGGTATGACTTTGATGATGAACTTTTTACCATCGTCATAGAGCCTATCATATTTAGAATTTAAAACAATAAAACTTAATTTGTTAACTTCCATGTTAAGGAGTTACTTAAAATTAGTTACCTAAGTTAATAAACTGAACATATTATTGTCGAGCTTAAGTGCCGTTTTAAAGTACTTTGTAGACCTAAATGTGAAATATATTACAAGTTAATATGCAATAGCGAAGCATTGCCGGGCCCACTAGTCGTGATATAAAATTGTATTTCTCTAAGACTTAAATATAGGTTTGCCACGAGCCCACCGCCTACTTATCGAAAATAAAAATTTCGTCTGCAAATTTGAACCTGAAGTGTCGAGTACTATCTGTGTACCAAATTTTATCACTCTAGCTCAAAAAAATGTTTTGACACGCCCACTCCGCTCATTTAATCAAAAATTTACAAAATATATAACCTATTATATTTTCAATATAGAACATCATAAAGCTAAATCTGTAAAGAAATTACATTTTTAGAGCGTTTTATTGGAATTATTTAAAAGTATATAAAAGTAGACATTTGTTTCTACCTTTGACCGCTATAGACTTTAAAACCATCCAACCGATGTGGTTTTAAAACAGGTTTTATTAGAAAGGCATTCTACCGAGGATGGTTATAGGCTATTTTAAGATTGCACAGACACATTTGGTCCATTTATTGAGTGTTGCATTATGTGTTTCTAAGAGTTTTTGACATGAGAAATTCAAATGCGAAATCAGAAATTTGCTATTAGCCATAGCTTTTAAGTAATTTGGAAATAAGTTTTGATATCTATTACTAATTTGTATGAAGGCGATTGTAGAAAATTTTAGTGTCCTTAAAAGTGAAGTTTTTGCACTTTCATTTTAATTTTTTCCATGAATGCTGCAGAGACATGGCCGGTAAATATGGTGATAGGTCCCACAAAGGCATTCTAACTTAAGAAAAGCGTTACAAAGTAATATAGATGCCTACCGAGGATGGTTATAGGCTATTTTATGATTGCACAGACACATGTGGTCCATTTATTGAGTGTTGCATTATGTGTTTCTAAGAGTTTTTGAAATTCAAATACGAAATCAGAAATTTGCTATTAGCCATAGCTTTTAAGTAATTTGAAAATAAGTTTTGATATCTATTACTAATTTGTATGAAGGCGATTGTAGAAAATTTTAGTGTCCTTAAAAGCGAAGTTTTTGCACTTTCATTTTAATTTTTTCCAGAGACATGGCCGGTAAATATGGTGATAGGTCCCACAAAGGCATTCTAACTTAAAAAAAGCGTTACGAAGTAATACAGATGCCTACTATGCTCGCTGACTGCTGTTGGTATATTTTAGAAGACCGCAAGGATATTCAGCATAAAATAAAGAAATAACATTTTTAACTAATAGAAAATACATATTTGTTCTTCATATTTTACATGTTTTAAGTTCTTCTACTTAGTATTGGTTATTGTATTGGAATTTTGGAAGGCAGTTGGGACCATTCCTCTTTTACAAAACATCCCAGCTATTATTTTGCGTACCCCTGCATTTCAGCTGCAAGTAAAAGGGGTTTTTCTACGCCAGGAAGAATATTAGAAGAAAGAAGTAGTCGTTTAAGTGTAGAAAATGTTTTACTGTAAAATAAACTCTATAAAATTATATTTTATTTTGATGTTATGTATTTATGAATTTAATTGATTAATTTATTTATTTACATATTAATCTACTATATTTTTAAAACTTAAAATTTATTATATAACAGAAGGCACACAGTGCAACAGTGGAAAAAATACAAGAAATTGACAGTAAGTGTTCGATTATACTATCGATGGGTAATAAAACCCTATAGTTAGTTTGGCGAGATTGGTGACAATTTTATTGTGGACCCCAAAAGTTTCTCGAAATCAGTGAGCCCCTTGAAAAAATGTGTCATCAGTTTTTGTCCAACAGCTAACTCATACTTCATGATAGCGCTAAACTACAGTCGGTAATAATGTAGCTGGAAGTTTTTCGCACAAATATTATTAGCAATGTATGCCAAAAATTTAACTTGTTTCTGCACTTTTTTCAAAAAAATTGCGAAAGAAATTATTTTTTTCTCACTTTTTGCAGCATTTTTTTGAGGGAGTCCAAATAATTTATAATTGAACATATCAATACAATTCGAACGTGTCTGGGTACCCTAAATTGCTCATAAAGACCACTATGAGACCGATTTTTCGTACCTTTCAGCACATGTATGCCAGTAATATGGTTGAATATGAACCGATTTTAAATTTCTTAAATTAGAGACTGTGGCCTTTTCAACGATATATATATAGAGATATTTGTGTTTTGTCATATCGTTCTGTTTTTGCCTCGAAATTACAAACTTGTTTTTGATTTTTTCACTATTTATTAAGTTTGAAGAAGTTTGTAGCAAATATTTTATAAGGACAACCTAATGTTTACTATTTTATTCACAAAGTGCATGCTTTAATGAGTTAATTTTTCATGTTTGTCAAAATCGGTTTCTAAATGATTAATGTATTCATCGAGAATCTTTTGGGGTCCATAAAAAAAATTGGTCACCAATCTCGCCAAACTGAGTATATGGTTTTATTACCCTTCGATAGTAGAATCGAACCTATACTGTCAAGTTCTTGAATTTGGCACAAAGTCTTTACTTTTTGCATAGTGTAATTATAGAAACATAACTATACAATTTTTTTTACTTTTGATTTGGCGTGATTGTCGTGATTCACGCTCAAGTAAATGGCGTGAGTACGTGCGTTTGGAAGACAGAATTGGGCAGAACCACCCATTTTGGGACTGATCACGCATATTGGTGTTTATTCCACACCAAATTTCAAATCACTCCCTTTTTCTTTAGAATACGTATACTTATCTTAGTTAAATTCACACCAAATTTCGTGACCATTCGCACAATAGTTCTAGTTCTTCTATGCCTACTAATCTAGTACTTCATATACCGCACTTTAAAAAATTAGCTCCTATGGGCGGGGCTACGCCTACTAATAAAATCCCGCCGGTTTTTGACGTGACCTAATTAAGTCACTTATTGTAATACTTACTTAATTACTTATTTAAGAGAATCTGTTGAGTACAGACGTGTTTTCACTCGGCTCCACATACAATTTAATTAAAGTTGATAATAACCATTCGTGTATCGAAAAAAAACTGAAAACCTATATTATCGATATCACTGCATCCATCCGTGTTAATTTTCTTGTTGATATACATCAAAACAACTAACCAACCAAAATTAAAAACAACCGAGACATCGCTAAAATAACCAAAAAATCTTGATAAAGAGAGAGCAAACTGAACAATCTCTAGTGCTAAGAAGAATATCTTAACTCTTTTAAAGAGACTTTAAATAAACTGAACTAAACGTCAAAATAGATTAACTAACACAAAACATATACAATACCAACCGCAACATACATCCAAAAACATTAATAACCCAAACAAAACATCTGTGAAAACAACAACAATATCCCAATACAATAAACCCTAAACCAAATACAACAATAGTCATGAGTTCACCATCAAAAAACAATAGAGTCTCATCACTGCGACGTACTCTCCTAGATGATGCTCCAACAACTCCCCATCTCATCCATCAACAAGAGTTCAGCGCGGTAAATAACCCACAAAACAGCTGCTCTGCGCCAAAGAGACTAAGAGCTTCAAGCTCTCAGAGATTTACCGGGGACGACTACTCAAATTCACCAAGAGTGTCAGATTCATATTCGCGCCTAAAACAGCTTATAGACGATCGACTACACAAACAAAGCGATCAATTGTATGACCGTATGAAATCTCTCTTACTAGAGTTTGAGAACCGCATAGTAAACGAAATTGATAAGTGAATATGCGATGTAAGAGTAGATTTAGATGAAGTTGCTGAACGAGTGTCCAAACTTGAGTATTTGGCGGACAGTGTTTCGGAACTGAAATCGGAGGTCAGAGAATTGAAAATACAAATGTTAAGGCAGGAAAATTCGCTAGTAGCATGCGACTTGCGCATAAATGGAGCCCCTTTCGTTGAAGGTGAAAACTTGTCTAATGTGTTTGATACCATATGCGAAACACTTAACATACCAACTCCGAACATTAAATCAATACACCGCCTACAAAACAGAAATAATATGAAAAAGCATGATTCGCCTGACGCAGTCATTATCGCCAAACTGATGTCTCCATATGATAAGAATTTCTTTTTAAAAAATTTATCAGCGTACAAAAAAAAAACAACAACAAATTCACCTTAAATAACATTGGATTTAACACTAATAAACCCTTTTATATAAATGAAAACATGTCAAATGGAAACTACAGAATATTTCAAAAGGCGATACGGATGAAAAAGGATAAACTCATTCAGACCGCTTATACTTTCAGAGGCCTCGTATATATTAAGCGTACTGCCCACGATGACCCCATCTGTATCGAGCACGTTGATATTTTGAATGGGTTTCGACCTAATATCATCAATTCTGATTTATAGGAACTCAAACAATCTTAATTTATTATATAATTTGGAAATTATTTTTGATTTTAAATCTTATTTTATACTAGTGGGCCCGGCAATGCTTCGCTATTGCATTTTAACTTGTAATCTACAAAGTACTTTGAAAACGGTACTTAAGGTCGATAATGATATGTTGAGTATATTAACTTGTGTAACTAATTTCAAGCAACTCCTTAACATGAAAGTTAACAAATTAAGTGTTGTTGTTTTAAATTCTAAATATCATAGGCTCTATGACGATAGTAAAAAGTTCATCAGCAAAGTCATATCTTTTACAAATCGGAAACGGCTTATATTAGCTGCTCAGGTGGATGAGTATATGCACCATAAACTTCACAAAGGGCAAACAGAACGCGCATTTTGAAAATAAATTTGAAAGATTTGTAAACGTTGTTCTTGTGTAGTCTTTACATGGTGATTTTTCAAAGTAAGTCTCAATGAAAGTCTATCACACTTCTCACACCTCGCCTGAATGACGAATTGGTTGACCTAAAATGGCAACAAAAACGGTAAATGGGGTTTTGTTGGGGGTCAATTGTACATTAAAAATCCACATGAATTAAAATCCTAGCTGATACTTTTTTTAAGATAAAAGGATTTTTCGTTTATTTACTCCGTTTTGCGCTTCTTTTAGAAGTGACGTTCGTTGCCCCATGATTATTGAAAGCGTACAGACTTCAGCTTTAAGACACTTCTATCAAAATTTAAGTTTTCTGCACTAAATTAAGCTTTCCCAGCGCGAGCTAGAAATTGATATTACACACAAAGTTTATTGTGTGACATTTTCTAACAATTCATCGTAGATTTGGTTACAATTTTTGCGAATAAAAAAACAGGCCCACCTTACTGTTCATATCCCTATTCGAACTGCAATATACTGTGGAATTTTGACAGTTATAACTGTTTATTTTAAAAGGGGTGTGGAACAGCCCACTTCCACTCTTACTGTAACTTATACTGCAACAACATATGTAACAAATCTCATCTTCGTACCTCTTATAGTTCATGAGATATAGCCCTTTTTTATTTTCATGTTGTATGGGCGGTGCCACGCCCCTTTATCCAATCACAACTAAATATAGCCAGGGACTATCTACAGGTCATTAGTACCACTTGGTAAAATTTTCGTATCAATTTGTCTATTGGGAAAGCCTGCAGAGCCGTTTTGAAAAGGGGGCGTGGCACCCCCCACTTCCACGCTGGCTGTAATTAATACTGCTCCAACAACATATATACCAAATCTCATCTTCATACCTCTGATAGTTCATGAGATATAGCCCTTTTGATTTTCAAGTTGTATCAGCGGTGCCACGCCCCTTTATCCAATCACAACCTATTATAGCCAGGGACTATCAAAAGGTCAACAGTACCATTTGTTAAAATTTTCGTATCAATCGGTCTATTAGAAAAGCCGTTAGAGCGATTTTTGAAAAGGGGGCGTGGCACCGCCCACTTCCACCTAGTTGTCATTAATACTGCTCCAACAACATATATACCAAATCTCATCTTCATACCTCTGATAGTTCATGAGATACAGCCCTTTTGATTTTCAAGTTGTATGGGCGGTGCCACGCCCCTTTATCCAATCACAACCAAATATAGCCTGAGACTATCAGCAGGTCAACAGTACCACTTCGTAAAATTTTCGTATCAATCGATCTATTAGAAAAGCCGTTAGAACGATTTTTGAAAAGAGGGCGTGGCACCGCCCACTTCCACCTAGCTGTAATTAATACTGCTCCAACAACATATATACCAAATCTCATCTTCATACCTCTGATAGTTCATGAGATACAGCCCTTTTGATTTTCAAGTTGTATGGGCGGTGCCACGCCCCTTTGTCCAATTGCACCGAATTGTAAATATAAACCAACCGGGGCGCCACCCAAACGCATACAAAAAAAATTTATGCAATTCGGTCCAGCCGTTCGTGAGTTATAAAGTCACAACACACTTGCAACAATTTTTTATATATATAGATTTTTTAACATTCTAATTTTAGGTTTATATTTAAACTATTTTTATACTGTTTTCTGTTTATATAAACGACTTGCCGCAACAATTGTCATTTTCTAAAATACATATGTACGCTGATGACGTGCAACTTTATTTAAGTTGTCCACTTAATTCTATGGTTGAGCATATTGAAAAAATTAATAGTGATTTATCTCGAATTCATTCCTGGGCAACGGCAAATGGACTATGCCTTAATCTTCGAAAATCGAAATGTCTGTTAATTCATAAAAGGAATTTTGTTTCCACTAATCTTGATGTTGATATACTGTTAAATGGTGAAAAAATTGAAATTGTTAAGCATGCTAAAAATCTTGGCATAGTATTTAACAATAACTTAAGTTGGTCGAATCACATTAGCACAGTTGTTGGTCAAACTTACTCAAAACTTAGAGCGTTATGGTCAACACAAATTCATACACCTCTTTCAATACGAGTACTACTTGCAAAGTCATACATTCTGCCTGGATTATTCTTTGGTTGCGAGCTATTCTCAAACTGTGATTCGTCTAGCAAAAGAAAACTGAATGTTGTATATAATAATACTATTCGATATATATATGGTTTGAAAAGATTTCAACCTGTCTCTCATGTTTCAAATTCGCTATATGGAGTCTCTTTTAACAACCTTTTAAACATTAAGACTCTTTTGTACCTTCATAAAATTATATTTACTCGGAAACCATTATACCTATTTCAAAAACTGCAATTTTCTAGATCCAACAGGGGTAAGAAGCTTACTCCATTAATTCACCGTAGTCTTGTGTCTGATTGGCAATTCTTTATTCATTCAATTCGTCTTTGGAATGCACTACCACACAGCCTCCAAACTATCAGTAACGCTAATAAATTTATAAAACATATCACTGATTTTTATAAAACCCACGATATTAATAATTGAATACTTTTATATGTATAAAATAAACTTGTGTAATAGTTTTCTCTCTTCTTTCTCTCCTTATATTGTTAAAACGATAAACGATTTTATATTTATTTTTATCATTTTTCTTTTAATTTTACTTATTTATTAAGTTTTAAAACCTTTTTTTGTTACAAAACATTTTTTAACCTTTTAATTCCTGTACTGTAATTATAAGAAAATTTCTTGTTGTACAGGATATGATATAATAACCAAATACAAATACAAATACAATCCCAGTGGATTATATACCGCACGTAGAAAAATATTATAAGCGCCTTGATCTTCTGCGCTTCTTCTCCAGTTAGTCACACCGAGTTCTGTAAGGTTCTCAGTAACCTGGTCTTTCCAACGGAGTTTTGGTCGCCCTCTTCTGCGCCGTCCATCGAGTTCATTGTCGAAGACTTTTCGAGCTGGAGCATTTTCGACCATGCGTACAACATGACCTAGCCAACGCAACCGTTGTACTTTAATGCGTTTGACCACGTCAATGTCAGTGTACAGCTCGTACAGCTCATGATTCATACGACGCCGATACTCTCCGTTAACGATGATGGACCCATATATTTCACGGAGTATTTTTCTCTCGAATACCGCCAGAACCGATTCATCCGCTTGTGTCATAACCCAGGATTCTGAGCCATACATTAAGACAGGTAGAACCAGTATCTGGTATAGATGGAGTTTTGTTCGTCGAGAGAGGGCTCTGTCATTGAATCGCTTGCTTAGTCCGTAGTAGCATTTATTTGCAAGCAGGATTCTTCCCCGGATTTCTAGGCTGACATTATTTTCTTTGTTGATGGCGGAGCCTAGGTAGACAAAATTATCTACCACCTCGAAATTATAGTTGTCAACGTTCACGCAGTTTCCCAAACGAGTAGATTCTTTGTTCGTTGAAACTAATAACTTCGTTTTGTCCTCGTTCACCGTTAGGCCCATTTTCGCTGATTCCTTCTGAATACCTGAGAAGGCTGCAATCACATCCCGCAGTTTTCGACCGATGATGTCTACGTCATCAGTGTACGCGAGTAGCATGTGGCTTTTGTTGATAATAGTGCCACTCGTGTTTACTGCAGCTTGTCTCATTATCATCTCCATCACAATGTTGAAGAGATCGCACGATAGGCCGTCGCCTTGTTTTAGGCCTCGTCTGGTATAGAATGGCTCCGTAAGGTCCTTGGCAATCTTCACTGAAGACTTCGTGTCAGTCAGCGTCATTCCGCAAAGACGTATCAGCTTGCTGGAATACCAAACTCAGCCATGGCTTCAAGTAATTTCTGCCGTATCGGGCTGTCGAAGGCAGCTTTATAGTCGACAAAAAGATGGTACGTGTCGATCTGTTTCTCTTGGGTCTTTTTCAGGATTTGCCGAAGTGTGAAAATCTGGTCAGTTGTTGATTTTCCAGGTCTAAAGCCACACTGATAAGGCCCGATCAGGTTGGATAACACTGGCTTTAGTCTTTCACATAGCACACTCGACAGGACCTTATATGCGATGGGTAAAAGGCTGATCCCGGGGTAGTTGAGCACACACTTGGATCACCTTTTTTCCGCACAGGACATAATGCGCTTATATTCCAATCGTCGGGCATGCACTCTTTAAGCCAAACCGTGCGCAGGAGCTGGTGCATGCTCGTTATCAGCTCCTCGCCACCGGACTTGAAGAGCTCTGCGGGCAGACCGTCGGCACCGGCTGCTTTGTTGTTTTTCAGCCGCGATATTGCTCTTCTTACCTCGCCTTGACTTGGTGGTGAGCAATCTAAGCCGTCGTCGACAATTGGCGTGATAACTTCACGTGCGCTGTCTTCTGGAACCAGCAGTTGCTGTGCTCCATATATGCAGCACACTCTGCGTATCCGTTACCAGATTTCCCTCACTGTCCTTACAGGTGGGGAGGCCATTACCGTATCCATTTGCTCTTACTTTCTGGTAAAATTTTCGGGCCTCACCTCTATCCCTGTATCGCTCTATATCCTCGTTCTCCCGTTCCTTCATCTGACGTTTTTTTCGCCTAAATAGCTGTCTCGCCCGTTTTGCTTTCTCTAACAGCACGGGTTACAATTGGCTGTAGCGTTGCCCTATAAGCAGCATCCTGTTCCTCAGACGCTATGCGACATTCTTCATCGTACCAGGATTCGTCTGAGCGCCGCTTTTCATATCCTAGCCCGGTTGTTGCGGCGGTTGGCATGGAACGCGCAATATGCTGCCACTGTGTATCGGGAACGTCAGAAGTAGAGGCGTTGTGTCGTAAAAGTTGGGAGAGCTGGTTGGAGTAGGCAGTAGCTATCTCTGGGGTTTGCAGCTTCGCGATGTCCAGCTTTCTTTGTGTTTGGTTACGTGCGTTTTTCGCTCTGCTCAATCTTGTGCGCACCTTGGCTGCAACCAGGTAATCATCCGAACCAATATTAGCACCACGGATCACACGCACGTCCTTGACACTAGATGCATGCCTGCCATCAATTACCACATGATCAATTTGATTTTTGGTGTTTTGATCGGGGGATAGCCAAGTTGCCTTGTGGATATCTTTGTGCTGGAATCTGGTTCCACTCACTACCATGTTCCTTCCCGCTGCGAAGCTAACCAGCCTAAACCCGTTGTCTGACGTGTCGGTTTGCAGGCTGAATTTACCGATCGATGTACCAAGAACATCTTCCCTTCCTATTTTTGCATTAAAGTCTCCCAGAACAATTTTAATGTCGTGGCCAGGGCAGCGGTCGTATATTTCCTCTAGGCGCTCGTAAAATGCATCTTTAATCGCATCGTCTTTATCTTCCGTCGGGGCGTGTACACAAATCAGCGTGATGTAAAAATATTTCGCCCGGATGCGAATGGTGGCTATTCGGTCACTTTCAGGGTTAAACCGCGAGACCAGGTGTCGAAGTCTCTTGCCGACTATGAAACCACATCCAAATTCGTGTCTTTCTGCATGGCAGCTGTAAAATATGTCACAGTTCTTTCGTCGTGTGCATCCCTGTCCCGTCCATCTCATTTCCTGTATGGCGGTGATGTCAGCCTTGTATTTGTCGAGGACATCCGCCAGTTGGATAGAGGCACCATCTCTGTAAAGAGTTCGGACATTCCAGGTGCATATCCATAAATCATGGTCCTTATATCGTTTGCGGGGGTCGTCAACATTTGGGGGGGTTCTTGTTTTATTTATTCTCTGTGTTTTCATAATAAGTTTTGTTTAAGGAGAGTGGCTTATTAGGCCACCGCTCCCGATCCTAGTTTCTTGGGGCTGCCAAAGCCACTAGGAGAGCCTGTGTTGAGCTTCAGTAACTTCTGTTACCTACTTCCTAAGACGCATCGGTGGTAGCATGCCGATTAGGTTACTCAACGTTTCGCCTTCTTACTCTAGCTAACTTCTAAGCGGTTGCTTTAAAGTCATTGCCCAGGGAATGCTTGGTCTAAGACCGGAAGTAGTTAGCTGCTTAAACAGTGCCGCAAAGGAATCGATTCTGGTCACTCCCAAGTGAGTGACGATCAGTAACTTTCAGCCTCTGGGCAAAGTCCCATTCCCCACTTATTGTAATGTTAAGTCAAAAATTTGTTTTTGGTAAGGTGTGGAATTGGCGGATCACACCTCAAGAACATCGGTTAAATGCTATAGCATCCTACAAGCTTAAAATTTTACATACATACATAAATGTACGATTTGCCGGTGCTATTTAATTTGTTTATATTTAAATTGTCCCATTTTTTGATAATTTTTGTATTGGAAAAATCGTATATTAACTCAATAAATGGACCAAATGTGTCTGTGCAATCTTCAAATAGCCTATAACCATCCTCGGTAGAATGCCTTTCTAATAAAACCTGTTTGTTGCACATCGGTTGGATGGGTTAAAAGCAGCGTTTGAAAAAAAACTCAAAAATGTGCACAAAATGTATGCAAAACTCTTTTCATGAGAGTGTTTGAGAGGCAAATGTGACACAAACTCTGCACCGTTGAGCATGTTAACATGCAAACACATCTTGCTAAGTGTCGGAAAACGATGTTGCTCTTTTTTCTCACTCCCGTCGTGTGTGCGATAAAGACGACACAAACCATATGTGCACTGAGAAACGAAAATACCCAAACACGGAGTAACATTAATATGGAGAAAAAAACACATACATGCATATACATACAGTATTTACCGCTTATATGCACGCCGGTTATAAGCATTTATCGTTTATATGCAGCCGAACTTGAACAATCTTTCTTTTGTATATAAAATACACGCAATATTTTTTAATATATGCATTTCGCCTATATGCATTTCTAGCATTTATGCACCAAAATTATGTAGGATTTTGAGAAAATGCATGTAAAAAATTCTCATATATGCACTGTCTAAATTTTTCACCATCAATAAGGAAAATGTACGAAAATTGTTTCATCGCAATTAAATAGCAAACTGTTTCACTCCTTTTGACTCATTTGTACGTTTGAATATCTGATGTTCCATCTCTGTTTGAAATCAGCTGTTGTAAGTTGGAATCGTGAATTTATGCTGTGACTTGTATGTATAATATACTATTATATATTGTATATGTACATATTAATGCGTATTTAATGAAATTGAATTTACAAAATTCCAATAGTTACATGCATACATATGTAAATATTGATCTCAATAAAAATGTTAAAAACACAAAAAAAACTAGCAGTGTGCATCCATATTCTGTTTTTACAATTACATTTTACGTTTCTGAACTTCTGGTGCATGTATTACTAAATACATATGTACATAACATATTTTTTATATAAGCACCACCGATGCAACTAAGCGAGTTTTTCTACATGCACTGCAAATGCATATAACCGAGTTTTGGTAAATGCATTTCCCGCTTATAAGCACTAAAAGTCGAGCAAATAACGAAGTGCATATAAGCGGTAAATACTGTACATATACAGCTATATTTCTACTTCCCCAGCTAGCATTTTCAATCGTGCACGGCTCTTTCACGATCGGAGTCGACGATTAAAGTAATCGTGTGCGATGTCGTGTTCCAATCGCGCACGTTCAGAGAAACTGAATTAACTGTGTCAAGACGGCGACTCTTACTTTCCAATCGTCGACGATGCGCTCCGACAATCGTGGGGACGATTGGAAATCCAGTCGCGAAACAATCGTGATCGTAAAACAAACATCCAATTGCTAGCTGGGTTCTTCTCTACCAATATTTTAGTGACGCTCGTTTATGTGTGCACATCATCTATGAGTGCTCAGGAAAAAATGGTAAAAAAGAGTTTTGCTATGTGTTGACTTGTGTGCGGAGCATCTTCGATCATTAAACTCTTGTGTTTTGAGTTCGCCTGCGCACATTATCGACGTTTAAAATGTGTTGAGCAGAGTGTTTTGGAGTCTTTTTAATCCCTGTTTTAAAGTCTATAGCGTCCATAGGTAGAAACAAATGTTCACTTTTATATATATAGATTAACATATGTGTATTCCTTTGGTTCTCCCATACACGTTGTATTATCAAAAGCATTGCAATTAATTTCTGTCATTAAAAAAATATGATTCTTTAATATTTTACTTTTTGTTAAGTTTCAATGTGAATATCAAAAGAAACTAACGCACCCGAAGATTTATTCCACCCAAAAAAGTTATATTTATATCAATACTTCTTTAGACAGAACGAATTTGGATTCAGTGATTGCGTAGTTGTCTTGGCCGGTAATTTGCACCCAGGCCGATTTTAGATGAACTAGAACTTTTAGTGTACGCTCGGCGAGTATTGATGTGGCTTTTGACTGCAATGACAGGAATTGGGACTCGGATCGATTTATGATAGTCGGGAACTTTACCAATAGGTCGATTTGAGGTGACCTCGTTTCGGTATTCGGGAACGTGGTAATTCGGGTAATTTCGATAATCCAGGCTCGTACCAGCAACTCGGCAGCGTACTGATGATTCGGGCTCTTCGGTGGTTACGATTAATATTAGCAGTATGTGGTCAGCTTGGTGATTCAGGTTTTGTCGTTGTTTCGGGATAATATCAACAAGTGATTATTGATGACTCGGGTTTGGCGGTAGTTCGGATTAATGTCAACAATTCAGAATGGTATTGCTGATTCGGGTTTATATCGGCAATACTGGGTCATCTTGATCATCCGGGTTTGTGGGTGGTTTAAGTTTATATCAGCAATTTGGGAATATATAGTTTATTCGGGGTGGTTGGTTATTCGCATCTAAGGATCGTGGGAGTGACTCGCGTGACCGAGCAAATCGACTTCTGCAGATTGTAGAAGTATCGATGATTCGGCTATTGTCGGAAATGAGTTTGGTATCCGTAACTCAGGATCGTGATGATGACTCGTGTTCTTCAACAAATCGACTTTCAATGATTAGGCTTTCGTGGTAAATCGGTTTCGTATCCGCAACTCAGGATCGTGTTGATGACTCGTGTTCTTCAGCAAATCGATTTAACAGACCGAAGTCCAATTCAACACAAATATTTCCTTCTATAAATTATTGACATGATAAAGGGAGGGGAGATCGGGCACAGAGCAACTTAGCAATGAACTTCGCTGCGGTAGCAACCGACTACTTTGCCAAGCAAAATGCTCGATCATTTAAGTAAGTGGAGCTCTCGATTTAATACGAAATATACCGCATCAAACTACATTGATTAACTCTTTCCCTTGTGATGTGGTTTCTTGAATGTGTTTGGTGGGAGGTTAGTCGTCGCACCCATTCATCGTTCGTGACGATTGCCGAATGTGTCGTTGGTGGTTGTAGTGTATGCAGGGCTTTGCATGCCTTCTTGCAGGCCTGCAAAAACAGTCAGAAGACCTACCCTATAAATGCAACTTAAATTTCAGAATAACATATGCAGGCAAGGTCTGCACATTCCTTTTCTCATTGATGGCGTTTTAGTAGGCATACCTAGGAAGTCCTAAAAACAAGGGCATTCTATAAGGCCTTGCTATGCAGACCAGCTTGCAGGCCTGCAAAAGAGCATTTATAGGAGAACTCCGATAAAAAAACATATGAGAATTATTTCCACAGGAATTGATTTCATTCTCTTCATTAATCTTTAATACAATATTTTTGTTGCAATTTGTATTAACTATTTTATTAAACTCTAGCTGCAGGAGTCGAACTGTGGTTATCATAAACAACAGCGTCTGCTTTACCTTCCCTAAAGAGGCCTGTCAACAGGTCTAATCGAAGAGGTGACGAGTGCACGGCTATGAGCGTCAATTCTGTATTATACTAATATAGGCTTATCATTAGTCCTATTTAAGGCAAGAAAGGGCAGGCAAGCCTTTGTGATCATCTATGGAATTTGTGATGTACACAGTAGGGCCGCTCACAGCCCAGTATGAAGAAGGGTATGAAGAACGTCTGCAGGATCTTTTGGACTAAATATAGCCTGAATATATGCCTGGTAAAGGGCGGATTTTCCGCTGCTGGGTAGTGATATTCGAGAGTAAATGGAGGTACGAGTATATTATTGGCGGTTAGAGGTTTAAAGGCCATACTTGTGTAGTTAGCGCTAGATCTGTGTATGTAGGAGGCACATATGTTCAGGCAGATGCATTTAATGCTAAATGTGAATCATTTAAGGAAAATTTTAAATTAAAAATAGGAAAAAAATTTGTTATGTCAACCAAGCAAAGAGCAAATGAGAAGGAGAAAAATTTTTTTCGCTTGCAAGAGCTTTATAATTTTGATGATGTATGCATGTGATGCATGTTATTCTTTAGAAAAAGAGTGGTCTGCATTATTGTTGCATTAGACTTTATTGCACAAAACAAATACGAGAAACCGACTACACGATCTGAAGCTACAACGAAAATCACAGAATCTAGAAACAGTTATTCTAGTCATTGTTTGGAATGTTATTTTAGATCGTTTTATTGCTGCTAGTAAGAAACTTCAAGTATCTCAGGCTGATTTATCATCTGTTGTCAAATTAATGGTTCTCTAGCCTTATTTCTTCAGGACTTGAGAAATAAACAATTTTCTGAATTTGAAGAAAAAGCCAAAGCGCTGTCTGGGGTTTAAGATTATTATCATTTTGATACTCGTCGAAGAAAAACCAGAAAATTTCATTCAGGTAAATCACGGGTAAATGAAAGAGCACCATTTTCTGGGCAAGAAAATTTCCATACAAATATTTATTACCCCATTTTGGACACTTGAGTGTACAGTTATCAGAACGTAATAACACATAGGAAAAGATTTTTGTAAACTTCAACTTTTTTGATAATTTATAAAAATAGATACAAATGAGTTAAAAAGTCAAACAAATAAACTCGCCAAAAAGTATCCTGATGATCTAGGAGAGACATTAGCAAATGAATGCATTTATTAACATTATCAACTTAAAGATTTATTGGCAAGTACTGAAAACGTGCGCTCTGCACAACATATATCCGATATATTACATTCAAGTAATGTTCAAGATGTTTACCCCAATGTCCACATAGCTATACGAAATTTTTTTGAGTATCCATGCTACAAACTGTTCAGCAGAAATATACATTTCCACCTTTTAACTTATCCATATAATATGGACTTTGCGACTTTTCCTATAGGAAATTTGGTATGGGGGTATCATAAGGGGTGTCGCTAGACTTCTAGTTTTTTCTCCAAAACTTTATCCTGTTATAGCTTTATTATATAAATAATTTGGGTACGATCGCGTTAGATTTATTGCTATTATTACTCCATCTCCAAAATGGGCGGAGTGGTACATTTGTATGGGAGTGTTATGACATCCTATCAATATGAAAGTAACAAGTTACCGTTCGAATAAATATTCACATTGCACCACTGTGCAATATCATTATTCATATATATTGTATGTAAACAATTGTCAAAAAACCGCACCCTAATATATTTAACATTAATGTAATACGATCATCTACCCATCTATGTATACAACAACCAAATCATATTTCATGAAATATGATTTGACTAAATTATGTTTAAACAAAGCAAATGTATATTAAAGCATTGCATACAATAATTGAAGTTACAATAAAGCAGAGTTTAATTAACCTTCAAATCAAACGAACGTGTTTTCCTCTCGATCAGTTGGTGCTGGGATAAATTCATAATTTCGTTAAGAGTTTTCTAGAATACCACCACTGAAAAATAGTGCTAGGAGAAACTCATAATTATTTAAGAGTTCCCTATTATAACACTATTAAAATTGGCGCAGTCGCACAGTGGGGAAAAAAAATTTGGACATTTGAAATTTTAGGCCGCAATTCTTGACCGATTTTCAAAACTTCTTTTTTTGTATTATTGGAAACAAAATTGTGCACAGAATGTACGTTTTTTTTATTCTGAATTCCTTACCGTTGATTTTTTAAAATTTATCAAAGTCGATGCAAAAATAATTTTTGACTTTAATGTCAAATATTTTTTGGACTACGAGTCCTAAAAATTACGAACTGACTTCAATTAATGTGAACATATGTTACGAATTAAACTCAGTGAAAAAATAAGACAAAAAATTTTTTTTGGCTCAACTGCAAGTAAATTTATGGAGGCACTATTTTCACACTTTAACTCGGTGTTCTCCTCATAATTATTGTCCGATTAGAACTAAACCTAACATATAGCCTGGACAAGTTTTAAGAAAGTCGTCTGTGAAAAATAAGCCAAATCGGTAAAGGTCGCCATGCTATTTTTTTGCAAATGTACCAAAATAATTCAGTTTTAAAATTCCAATAAAATAAAATTTTGTGTTTGCAAGTAGGCTAAGTGGTGTGCTTTCCATTTAAAAAAACCAATACCATAATACGTTACATCATCTGTCAATATAAGGAAATTTGTTAAACGCATATACAAAATTCAAATATATTTACAATATATAAGGCTAAAAATCGCAACATAAACATTTCATTTGTATTAGTAGGCTTAATTATGTATGCCTTATGATATTTTAATACATAAATGAAAATCAGAGAGTGTAACTAAAATTTTTCCAATTTCTTCAGGAAATAACTTTAGTATTGAAATTTAAAAAGTTTTTAAGCGTTTGACGAACTTCCTTATTTTGACAGATGATGTAACATATTAAGCTATTGGTCTTTTTAAATGAAAAGCACACCACTTAGCCTAATTGTAAACACAAAATTTTATTTTATCAGAAGTTTAAAACTGCATTATTTTGGTACATATGCAAACAAATTGCATGGCGACCTTCACCGATTTGGCTTATTTTTTACAGACGACTTTCTTAAAACTTTTGTTTTGTTCTAATCGGACGATAATTATGAGCAGGACACCGAGTTAAAGTGTGAAAATAGTGCCTGCAAATATTTACTTGCAGTTGAGCCAAAATAAATTTTTTGTCTTATTTTTTCACTGAGTTTTATTCGTAACATATGTTTACATTAATTGAGGTCAGTTTGTAATTTTTAGGACACGTAGTCCAAAAAATATTTGACATTAAAGTCAAAAATTATTTTTGCATCGACTTTGATAAATTTTAAAAAAATGATATATACCTTCATCCCTACGGGTGATGGTATAATAACGGTAAGGTGTTCGGAATAAAAAAAACGTACATTCTGTGCACAATTTTGTTTCCAATAATACAAAAAAAGAATTTTGAAAATCGGTCAAGAATTGCGGCCTAAAATTTCAAATGTCCAAAAAAACTTTTTTTTCCCCACTGTGAGTCGGTAGGATAGTCGCCAACGGTAATAATAAAACATCCGCGAAAAGTAAAAGTTTTAAACCAACGAAGTGACTAGCCGTAAATAACAACTTACACTCTAAGTGAAAGAAAATCCTGTGAAAAAGGAAGTGAACCCCATTGAAAAGGGAACAAATAATAAGTGGAAACAAAATCTACGAATAAGAACCATGGCGCTAAACGCAGGTTTGGCAGCAGCAGCTGGACAAGGAAGAGTGCTGGATTTGAATCCTCTAAAGTATCTAGAAAAGATACAGGCATTCGATGGAAGAAAGGAGGATCTTTCATCATTTTGTATGAATGTTGACGATATCATTCCAACTCTAACACAATACAATGAACAGGCACAACGAATGTGCATAAACATAGTCAAGAGCAAATTGAATGGGAAGGCGAGAAGAGTAATGGAGATTCATCCACATCTAAACAACTGGACAGATATCAAGGACATGCTGGAAACAAATTTTGGAGGTTTCCAAACAGCAGACCAATTATACGAAGATTTAAGAGCATCCCAGTACAGAGGGAGCACCATCGATTTCTACAACTATATCCAACATAAACTAGCCTTGCTAAACCAAAAAAGCAGGCAAGAAAATAGAATCAACGACGTCGGAAGAAATATAGAGACGGCTTTGAAAATATTCATTACCAGGTTACCTGTGTACATGAGAACGGTTCTATGTGCGCTTAAGCCTACAACAATGGGTGAAGCCATCCATGAATAAGCCAGTCTGGGTTCTTAAACGGAAACAAACAGAAACAACAACATCAACAACAATAACAGAAACAACAATATCAACAGCAACAGCAGAAACAACAACATCACCAACAACATCATCAAAAGCATCAATATCAGCAGTGGCAACAACGACCAGCACAACAGCAAGGACAACAATATCAGCAGCAGCAAAGGCCAGAACCAATGGAACTTGGAACTTCTCAGACGAGGGAGAACAATTATCGGCACGGTTGCTGCAGTTGTATGAATGGTATTAACATTAATTCTGACACTTTTACCAATATAAATAAAAATGAAAATCTTAATGAGAATAGTGAACAATATTCAGAGCAAAGTATTAATTGTGAATCAGTAGAAAAAGGAAATTTTTGGCAAACGGCATCAGGAAGTACGGACTTCCCTATATATTGCTTAAAGGACGAAATAGACAACTTAGATTATTGATAGATAGTGGTTCGACAGAAAATTTCATTCCAATTCATTAGACTAATATCAGAACCAATTACAATATAATCTGTTTCAGGAACATTTTCAGTGACCCACGAGGGACTGATTCCTAAAAAATCATTAAGGATTCCATTAAAAAACGACACTGTTTTTGGACTGTATAAATTTCACGAATTTTTTGATGGAATTTGGGACATCACACTCTCAGACAAAATAATACAATAATAGACTATTCCAAAATATAATAGTCATAAATGACAAACAATTTAAGATATATTATCAGCGCGAAAACGAAGATAAATTGTTAAATACTACAGAAATTGTTAGAAATTTACCAGGATTCTATACTATGGAACAGATATTTCCAGAAGATCAGTTAAGAATAGATCATTTAAATACAGAAGAAACCACAGCAATAAGAAATGTAATTAGAAAAAAATGACATATTTTATCACAATTGACTTTCACCAATGAAGTGAAACACAAAGGATATAGGACTTTCAGGACCTATTTATACAAAGACTTATAGATACCCGGCAATCCATACAGAAGAAGTGGACAGACAGATAAATGAAATGTTAGATCAGGGCATTATCCAACACTCCAATTCACCTTACTATGCCCCTATTTGGATTGTACCAAAGAAGGAGGATAAAGAGGGTAATAAAGAATGGAGGATATTAATCGATTATAGAAAACTTAATCAAGTGACACGCGAAGACAAATATCCCATTCCCAGACGACATACTCGACAAGTTAGGAAGGGCAAATTACTTTTCGACTTTAGATTTAACTAAAGGATTTTACCAAATAGAAGTAGATCCTGAAGACAGAGAAAATACAGCTTTTACGACACACGACGGACACTATGAATTCAGGCGAATGCCTTTCGGACTAAAAAATGCTCCAGCAACGTTCCAAAGAATGATGAACAATGTCCTCAGGGAACGCGTAAATAAAATATACGTTATATATATGGACGATATTTTGTGTTTTCGACATCTTTACAAGAGCATATCCAAAACCTTCAGAAAATTTTTAAGACCCTAAGTCAAGCAAATTTAAAGGTTTCGCTAAATAAATGCGACTTTTTAAAGAAAGAAACTGACTTTCTAGGACATGTAGTCCAAATAAGGCCGATGGAATTAAAAAACAACCCTTACCCAAGACGGTTAAAGAAATCCAGAGTTTTTTAGAACTTAGTGGATATTATCGAAAATTCATTCCTGACTATGCGAAAATAGCTAAACCAATGACACTGCGTTTAAAAAATAATTCTGTCATTAACGTGAATACTTACTTAACTTAATGTCCCTTTGCACCCCATGAATGAGGTATGGGATAGCTTCACGCGTTGTTGTGAATTAACACGCTTTCTATTTTTAGATTCGCAACTAACGGCACCTACTTGTTTATCGACGAATGCGAACGTCACTGTTTGAGAAGCTCTTACTAAACACGCCGATTGAATCGACGCTTAATACTGCGAAGTTGCTGTCAACAACATTCGAGGGGAGCTGACAATGAAAGAACAATTTTTTAAGATGACTGGAGCCAGGTTTGAACCTGAGATCTCCCGCATGGTAGTCGCGTGTTCTAACCACTATGCCACGGCCGGTCATTAACGTGAATGACAAGGATTATAATCAATCCTTTGAAAAACTTAAAGCGATACTCATGTCGGATATGGTTTTAAGATACCCAAATATTGACGAACAGTTTCAATTAACTATGGACGCGAGCAACTATGCTCTAGGTGCTGTGTTATCACAGTCACAAGGACCGATAGCTTTCGTATCTAGAACATTAAATAGACACGAAATAAATTATTCAACTATTGAAAAAGAATTACTAGCCATAATATGGGCAGTAACACAATTTAGACACTACCTTTATGGGAGATAGTTTCTACTAACAGATCACAAACCCTTGGTATGGTTAGCTAACCTCAAGGAACCAAATTCCAAACTTATACGTTGGAAAATAAAACTATATGAAGACGAATTCGATATTCAACACGTAGAAGGAAAAGAAAATAAAGTTGCTGATGCACTTTAAAGAATTTGGGAAGCAAATGTTAATGAACAAATGAAGACTCATGGACTGTATGTAAGAAATCATACAAAGCTAGGAGAGGATTATTACGTCATTTAAAGACTCACGGTGACAGACAAAGCAGAACTTGTAAAATATGCAAGGCATTGCTGGCACATAAAAGCACATTAAGGGAACATTATAAAAATAAGCACAAGCTAAATGAACAAGAAATTAATGATTTAATGACGGAAATTAGGAGCCAATCTCCTGTACCTACGGTACATTCAGCCAAAGAAGATAGCACGGATTATTTCCAAATTTCGGAAAATCCGCTACAAACTTTTAAATATCAAATAATATTAAAACCAGACAATGAAGACAAATAATTAAGGAAACGATATTTGGAAAAAACAGAATAAGTTATCATTACAAGCAGTTGACGTCTCAGTTAATAATGAAAATATTATTAGATGCAGCCACTCATGATAATGTCGGTTTATATTGCGAAAATATAAACAATTGTAATGTTCAAAACTGCGAAATGCCAAATAAAATACTCTAAATAAAGGAAGTACTACTACCCGTCTTTAAAATACATCTGGTTTCATAGCCTGAACTTGGATTGTCAAGAAGATGGAATAAACTTCCAGAACTAATGAACTTGGGAGCCATTTACATGCTAGCAAGGCAGTCGGGAGGGGGGTTCGGGTTCATTATGAACTGAAGGGGATGATTACAATCCAAGACGTAAACAAATAATGTTATAGACTCCCGATGAAGTAATTAATAAAATTGTGGAGGGAATGTATTGAACCCAACCACAAACCCCTAAGATAGTCTAGGTGTAATAGTTTAATAACAACACAGTCAATGTTCCAATTATTATCAGAGATCTCCAGATATCGTTGGAGATATCGCCTCTTTACCCATCCCAGCCGTGATCTTAGTGGCGTACATATTGTGCTAAGATCCCATTATTGATGCCCTTACTTCACCTTACCCTACCAATTCGTAAGAAAACTTATAAGATTATTTCAGCAATTCATTTTGTATATTTCCTTGAATATTTAAAATTGATCTCATAACTCATCCTAATTTTAGTTATTATAAAAGATATCATTTACTTAACATTTTTATGAATATGTACTTAACATAGTTTGGTTATACTAAAGTAGTTTTAACAGTGGCATCAAAATATTAACAATTGTATTTTTTTTTTATTTAATGCTAGTTAATTTAAAATCTGAAATATTTAATTGATTTAATTCATGATTAAATTCTTTTAAGCAAAGCTAACATGGAATAAAAAATGGTTCTTTAAAACAACTGTATTACATTCAAAATGGTTCTTTATAACCTCAAAATTCTAATCGTTCCGCGAATATTATTATTTGTTTTTTTTTTTAAGATTTGAATTCTTTTTTTTTTCAATTAAATGTTAGGGTTTATTTTATGATTCGAATTTTCTTTGCAACCTAATGTTCGGTTTTTTTTTTTTTTTTCATAAGCAAAGTTCTAAAATTGTACAATTATTATATAAAAATGTGACTCACCATTTTCCGGATTCTATATTGTCGACTCCGAGGCCTCGATGATGACTAATTTTCGTCCGTTGAAATGGTTGATTATTGCTGCTGGTGGAATTCAAAAAACTTTAGAATTTTGCTTAGGCTATATATAAAAAAAATTCAAATCTTAGCTGACACGATGTTTTTTTTTCCTCTGAATTATTGCTGCGACGTATAAAACCGGCTATACTGATGTACTCGTAGCTGTTGCAATGGCGACTTTCCACTTTACATGATAAAATGATGGTGGATCATTCGAAGTGGTTGATGGCAGGTTTTTGTTTTCAATAAAACGTTCCTTGGGTGTTGTTCGTGACCAGCAGATAAGTTTTAATTCGTTAGGAAGGTGGCTCCTCGTTTATGTCTCATAGATAAAGTGACGGTAACTCGAGCTATGAATTTCGCGGGGAAAAGTTTCACGGGAGGTCACCAGGGATGTAGGTAGCTGACTGTCTTTATTGGCTTTTGGCTATTGATAATGGGACCTCTAAAAAGGGCCTCCCTATTAACCTTTTTTGTTATCCGAAGTGCAATTTTAATTCCAGATTTTTTTGTTAAACTAACATTCCAAGGCTGTGCGAAATAAATTGCTGACCATGAATAATTCACCGTTTACGCAAATCTGGACACAGGGAATTTGCACTTCCCGTCTAGAATCAGTGATAAAATTGCCCATACACAATTATCCAATTTTGGTTTAAAATATTTCCTCGGGACGTGGGGTTTGAATATTCACTCTGATTAACACAACTCAATATTAGCTTCCACTACTAATTAAGATTTTCGTCAGCACTATATGATTGTCAAAAACAAAAAGACTGTGCATGAGGTTTTCAAAAACTATTAAACCTCGGCGTCTAAAGCGACAATCTCAGCTTGTCATATTCACCACGCTACATCTGCATTTATGACAAACATGTTACAACAACATCTCAAGCAATTACTTCCAGTGCAGCTTCCGAATTTACGTTTTTACCGCTTACTACTCACATACTCTTTAAATGAATTTCATTCGCGAATAAAAGAAAGAGAGTGAGAAACAAAATAGCTTAAAAAAAATAAAAAAAAACTTTACCCCAAGCGGAGTTTGAACCTGGGTCCTCGGATATGCTATTGCTTCTCGTCTAATTGGTACTTATAACTATAAGAATTGTGAGATGGGATAGCACAAACCGGATAATATTGACCTCTTAGGTCGAAATATTAGCAGGAATATAAATTAAGGCTTTATATCCTTGGCATGATACGTGCCCATCAATTTTCCTTCAAGGTCTTCTAATTCGTAGTAGTTGTTTCCTATTTTTGCACGAATTCGAGCCTCTAAAAATACGGGAGCCAGCTTAGCATTAAATGTTTTATCCGCACAGCTTTGGGCAAAATTTCTTCGGTATACAATCTGACCTACCGAATATGAAATAGGACGAGTTCTTAAATTATATTGGTTTTTGTTTACTTCATAAGCTTTTGAAATATGTTTCTGAAGATCTTTCCTAATAAGATGGAGTTTATCTTCCCGAGGTAGTGGAAAATGCGGTTCTTCTAAAGTTTTTAAGTTTCTCATTAATGAATACGAATCACCATGAGTGATCATATTAAAGCCAAAGGTGGCAAAATAAGGAGAACATTGCAGGGCTTGATGGATGGAATTCCGTAGCGCACAACTAATGGTGGTAATGTGTTCATCCCACATCCTATGATCCTTCTTCAGAAATGCACGAATCGCTGCGATTATAGAACGGTTTACCCGTTCAGAAGCGTTCGACTGTGGAGAATAAAACGCTGTATAAATATGCTTGATGCCAAATTCCGTCAAAAATGCATTAAAATCATTGGCTCTAAATTGCGAACCATTGTCGCTTACAAGATATTCCGGAACGCCGAATACATGAAAGATATGTTTCAACAAAAATTCCTGTATAACACCGGAAGTGAATTTTTTGAGGGGCCATGACCATTGAAACTTTGTTAGGTGATCCATAACTATTAAAAGGCCTATGAAACCTTTCTTAGATCTTGGATACGGACCTAATATATCAACATATAGACGTTGAAATGGACGTTCAGTTATAATTTGTTTTCCCATCTCCGGTTTCAGCACAAAA
This sequence comes from Muscina levida, assembly GCA_964034835.1. Taxonomy (NCBI): domain Eukaryota; kingdom Metazoa; phylum Arthropoda; class Insecta; order Diptera; family Muscidae; genus Muscina; species Muscina levida. The sequence goes on from OZ035880.1 coordinate 77,778,212, forward strand.
TTAGGGTGTTTTGTACATTTACAGATTTCACATTCCCGCACAAAATTCCTCACGTCTGTAACTATACCTGGCCAATAAAAGGAACGGCGAATTAAATCTAGCGTTTTGACCATGCCACCGTGTGAGGCTATAGTAGTGTTATGAAATCTAGATAAAATTGAAGAGCGCAGCTTTTCTGGTATCCAGAGTTTCCAGGCTGTTACTTCCTGTTCTTCATTGCCCGAATAATGATCCAGCCTAATGTACACGAATTTGTCTACAACTTTAATGTCTGGGTATCGTGCATTATTTTCAAGAATTTTACGTCTCAGATTCTGATAATCTGAGTCCTCAAATGCTGGGGAATTAAGATCAATTTCTGGCTGAATTTGTTCTATTGCCGAAATTTCCTCTTCAGGAATTCGTGACAACGCATCCGGTACCACATGGTCCTTTCCCTTCCTGTGGCTTATTGAGAAATGATAAAGCTGAAGCTTAAAAACCCATCGAGCTAGCCTGCCTGTCAGGTCTGATTGTTGCATTAACCACTTTAGAGACGAGTGATCGGTGATTACCTCAAACTCTTGCAACTCTAAATAACACCTAAACCTTTTAATTGCCTCTATAGCGGCCAAACATTCGCGTTCAGTTACGCTATAGTTCCTTTGTGCCGAGTTAAGTTTCCTCGACATGTACGCAATAGGTTTTTCCTGCCCATGCTCATCTAACTGAACTAATACCGCGCCGATCCCGTAATCGGAGGCGTCACAATGCAGGAAAAATTTCTTAGAAAAATCTGGGTTAGATAAAACCGGTGCTGTAGTTAAAAGTTTCTTAATTTCATTAAAAGCATTTTGGGCTTCGGGTGTCCAATTAAATTTGCGTTTGGTTGACAAAGTTTCAGAGATAGGAAAAGTTATAGATGAGAAATTTTCGACAAATCGCCGATACCAGCCTGCGAGTCCTAAGAAGCCCCGTACTTGCTTAATATTCCTGGGAACTGGCCATTTTAAAATAGACTCTACCTTCTCCGGATCTGTTTTAATGCCTCCATTTCCTATCACATACCCTAGATATTTTACTTCCGTGACGCAAAAATGGCTTTTTTCGATGTTTAAGGTTAAGTTGGCTTTACGAAATTCTTCTGCTATACGAACGAGCACAGATAAATGGCTTCCAAAGTCTTCTGATACAATAATTAAGTCGTCGAGATACCCAAAGACGCAATGCTTTAAATCCGCTGGTATGATTTGATCAACAAGACGACTCATAGTTTGTGGAGCTGTGCAAAGGCCAAATGGCATTACAACAAATTGGTATAGTGGCCGACCAGGTATTGAAAAGGCCGTCAAAGCTTTGGATTCTTCTGTAAGGCCAATCTGCCAATATGCATCTTTAAGGTCTAGTTTTGATATGATATTCGCTTTGGGAAGTCTCGCGAATATCCCCTCGATACTAGGAAGTGGGTAAGCATCCTTTTTCGTCACTTGATTCACTTTCCTAGCGTCTAAACATAACCGTACCTTATTTGGCTTTAGGACAAGGCGCATTGGTGAGCTCCAAGGTGATACGGACGGCTCTATAACACCTAAAGACAGCATTCGATCTATCTCCAGAAACATCAGTTTTTCTACTGCAGGAGATACTGGATAGTGTCGCTGCTTAATCGGTTTAGCAGTTCCGACATCAATCTCATGTTTTATTAAACTTGTTCTTCCTAATCCCTGTTTAGCAAAGTCAGGGAACAAGTCAATTATTGTTTGTAACTGAGTTTGCTGGTACGGAGTTAAAGGGAAGTTGGAAGGCTTATGTTCGTATGTTTTAGCATCATGCGGTCTAGTAGAAGTCTCTATAGATGCACTGATTTTGCTATTAGCGACAACGTGTGAATGTGTAAATGGATCGGAAACTATTGCAGGTTCTAAAATATCGGATGCTAATCCAAAAGCCTTAAAAAAATCGAGGCCTAATATGAGACGTTGGGTTATCGTTGGAATTATAAGGATTTTTAGCTGGCACCTTTTATTTTGAAAGTGCACCTCGACTTTTAGGTATCCCACTGTTTTTTGTACGTTGCCATCAGCTGTTTTAACGCATGATTTGCCTGGTACAAATTCATTATATTGTGAAAAGTCAAAGCTTGCTAAATCTGACCCAATACAAGATATATTCGCTCCAGAATCTAATAGGCCATATTCAGTAAACCGCAAAAAGTTAATTTTGGCATAATACCTTTTATCGGACGGACTGTGGATTATAGCACTTATAACGTACTTCGAATAATTTTTCCTTAGCTTAAAATATCTTCGTAACCTAAGAGTAGAACGTTTTGGCTTTTTTGAAATTACAGCACTTATCTCCGACTCTGAGAATAAGTCATTTCGTCTGGTTATGTAATGTTGGTAGCGTTCGTGGTATGGACGAATAGGGTATAATATTTTATCATTAATTATTTTGTCTTCTAATTTCTCGCGTTTTAAAATCTTAATATCATCTAATTTAGTTAATTGATTACTTTTATTGGTTTGATTACTTGATTCTAGGGACGATCCAAAGGATCTTGGCGTTGGAAGTTTTTTGCACCAACTGACACTTTCCTATTTGCACAACGGACACACTGCGGCTTGTAAACATTTTTGGCTCCACAGCCATAGCAGAAAATTTTACGCTCTTTTAAGCAGTCGTCCCAGAAATGACCTGACGTGTCACAGTTCCAACATAATGGACCTTGATTCACAGCATCAACACACGCGGATTGTGCTATAGTATGCTCGTGATCTGTGTCCTCATTCTGAAGCTCAGCTACATTTCGCCGAGTGTTTGTCTGTGTAAAGCTAGTTGGTTTGCAGAGGAAGCTCTTTTTATACTGTTCATCGCCAATCAAATTTTCCCTCATTTGCACTAGTTTTCTTAGGTGGGCTATCGAATAAATTGGAACATATAATAGTTCATGACGTATGTCAATTCGCAAATTCCTTACAAGTATTTCTACTAACTCTTCTTCGGGCATAGGTTGGTCCAGTCTGTCCACCATGAGACAAACCGCATCATAAAATTTCTCAAATGATTCACCCGGTTTCATTTTTCTGTTACGCACCTCTTCCTTAAGGTCAAAAGACGATCGCATATCTTTATATTGATAGCGTAGGGCTGAACAGAAATCGGTCCACTTCACAGAATCTACCTGTTTATGATATCTCCAATACCAGGAGTTTGCCTTATCAGAGAGAAGAACAGGAAGATTTTTACAAATTATTTCAAAATTATCGTTGAAATGCTCAGCAGTTAAAGACTTGATTCTATATAAGAACTCATCAACGGTTAGGCCATTATTTGAACCACTGAACTTCACGTTCCAATTTTGAATAATGGACGTGGCCTTTTCCGGAGGAATGGATGGGAAGTTACCATTCGAAATGTTTGAACTATTTCTACTGGAGTTTCGATGGACGCTTTGGCTGGCATGTGAAGGATGGGTCCTTGATGGCTGTTCATTCGAGAGTGACCCAACAGGTATATCTTGCTCTCGAACGGCAGCTGTATTTGAACAAATATTCATATTCCGCAAAATCCGTACAATACTATTTTCGACCAATTGATTTATTCTTCCATTATCTAACTCGTGAGAATTTGGAGCATTTGGCTGTAAAGCGGGTTGGTTATCTAAACCCACTTGGCTGTTTCGATACTCATTTCCGTGAAGGAGTGAGTCGCGAGAAGGCGAAAAGTTTTCAACCTCAATTAAATTATTTGTGGTATTGCGTGGACTTAGTTCTAGAGTGGTATTCGCATTTTCTGAGAATAGATTCCTATTGAAGCTTCGTGTATGTGGCCGGTTAGCCAATGCACCTCTAAGTTTGCCCCGAACGACACCTCGTTTGTTTTTTGTATTGCCTGTTTGTGTCGCCGTTTCGTTAGAACTAACAGGATTGGCATTGTATTTTCGTAAATCGGAAAGCTCACAAGACGTTTTGCAATTTGGACATTGAGAATCTGACGATAAGGCTTGCTCAATACAATTTCTATGGAAAACGTGATTGCAAGTAGTGATTACATAGCATTCATTGGTATCGATATTCATTTCCTCGTTGCATAAGAAGCAATTTTGTTCATTGGCTTTCTCACCAAGAATGTTTGATGCCCCAGGGGGACTATGGGCTAATGACATTTTAATGTTTTAAATGCAAAATTTAAATAGCATATATAATATAGTGTAGTATTTTTGGTAACAAAAAATCGTATAAGAATAGTTGGTAAAAAAAAAATTATAACAAAGAAAACTTGATAGCTATTATCCTTATTTTCAATATGAACGTATATTTACATCTCATTGCCAATTTTGCAAGGTTTCTATTAGTTATGGTAATGAAAATGTTTAGAACAAAAACAAAAAAACAAATAGTTAGAATGAACTAACTAGTTTTTTTATTGTCAATAAAAAGTATTGTTTGCTTGAGGAAGCCCAAATTAAAACGATATGTTTTAGTTTTCTTACATTGGTGGGTGAAGGTAGTAAGGTAAATTTTAAGGAAACAGTTGACTGAGAGTAAAATATTGGTTTATGAAGTGGGAATTTCGGTTAAATATCAAAATATTGATTAGCAAACTAGCATGCGAGTATAATTAATTCTTTCTGTAACTGTCATCCTTGGACTAAAAAAAAGCAAGTCGCCAAATTTGAGTGTTTCCAAAGGGATGACAGGATGCTTGTAACTCAGCTTTTTCAATTATTAATGTTTAAGAAATTCTCACTATAAAAACTGAACCAACTCTTTAAAAAGTCTAGTGAGAGAAGCAGAAAGTCTTGACCTTAGTGTTTCGGTCAGTTATATGACACAATCTTATAACTGAATCTCCTGAAACGTTCAGTAAGTATTCTTTCCTCTGACACTTTACTTATTAAGGAATTAAAACCGTTTTTAATTATATAACTTTAGTTATTAAACTTCGATTTAGGCACATGCAACACAGTTATAAGTTTTTATTGATAAATGATTGTACTAAACCAGAGGACAACAGTGGTCCTAGTTTATTTTTTTGTGAATTGCACTGCCCCACGTTGGGCGCCAATTTATTTATGTAATGTTCAAAACTGCGAAATGCCAAATAAAATACTCTAAATAAAGGAAGTACTACTACCCGTCTTTAAAATACATCTGGTTTCATAGCCTGAACTTGGATTGTCAAGAAGATGGAATAAACTTCCAGAACTAATGAACTTGGGAGCCATTTACATGCTAGCAAGGCAGTCGGGAGGGGGGTTCGGGTTCATTATGAACTGAAGTGGATGATTACAATCCAAGACGTAAACAAATAATGTTATAGACTCCCGATGAAGTAATTAATAAAATTGTGGAGGGAATGTATTGAACCCAACCACAAACCCCTAAGATAGTCTAGGTGTAATAGTTTAATAACAACACAGTCAATGTTCCAATTATTATCAGAGATCTCCAGATATCGTTGGAGATATCGCCTCTTTACCCATCCCAGCCGTGATCTTAGTGGCGTACATATTGTGCTAAGATCCCATTATTGATGCCCTTACTTCACCTTACCCTACCAATTCGTAAGAAAACTTATAAGATTATTTCAGCAATTCATTTTGTATATTTCCTTGAATATTTAAAATTGATCTCATAACTCATCCTAATTTTAGTTATTATAAAAGATATCATTTACTTAACATTTTTATGAATATGTACTTAACATAGTTTGGTTATACTAAAGTAGTTTTAACAGTGGCATCAAAATATTAACAATTGTATTTTTTTTTATTTAATGCTAGTTAATTTAAAATCTGAAATATTTAATTGATTTAATTCATGATTAAATTCTTTTAAGCAAAGCTAACATGGAATAAAAAATGGTTCTTTAAAACAACTGTATTACATTCAAAATGGTTCTTTATAACCTCAAAATTCTAATCGTTCCGCGAATATTATTATTTGTTTTTTTTTTAAGATTTGAATTCTTTTTTTTTCAATTAAATGTTAGGGTTTATTTTATGATTCGAATTTTCTTTGCAACCTAATGTTCGGTTTTTTTTTTTTGATTTCATAAGCAAAGTTCTAAAATTGTACAATTATTATATAAAAATGTGACTCACCATTTTCCGGATTCTATATTGTCGACTCCGAGGCCTCGATGATGACTAATTTTCGTCCGTTGAAATGGTTGATTATTGCTGCTGGTGGAATTCAAAAAACTTTAGAATTTTGCTTAGGCTATATATAAAAAAAATTCAAATCTTAGCTGACACGATGTTTTTTTTTCCTCTGAATTATTGCTGCGACGTATAAAACCGGCTATACTGATGTACTCGTAGCTGTTGCAATGGCGACTTTCCACTTTACATGATAAAATGATGGTGGATCATTCGAAGTGGTTGATGGCAGGTTTTTGTTTTCAATAAAACGTTCCTTGGGTGTTGTTCGTGACCAGCAGATAAGTTTTAATTCGTTAGGAAGGTGGCTCCTCGTTTATGTCTCATAGATAAAGTGACGGTAACTCGAGCTATGAATTTCGCGGGGAAAAGTTTCACGGGAGGTCACCAGGGATGTAGGTAGCTGACTGTCTTTATTGGCTTTTGGCTATTGATAATGGGACCTCTAAAAAGGGCCTCCCTATTAACCTTTTTTGTTATCCGAAGTGCAATTTTAATTCCAGATTTTTTTGTTAAACTAACATTCCAAGGCTGTGCGAAATAAATTGCTGACCATGAATAATTCACCGTTTACGCAAATCTGGACACAGGGAATTTGCACTTCCCGTCTAGAATCAGTGATAAAATTGCCCATACACAATTATCCAATTTTGGTTTAAAATATTTCCTCGGGACGTGGGGTTTTGAATATTCACTCTGATTAACACAACTCAATATTAGCTTCCACTACTAATTAAGATTTTCGTCAGCACTATATGATTGTCAAAAACAAAAAGACTGTGCATGAGGTTTTCAAAAACTATTAAACCTCGGCGTCTAAAGCGACAATCTCAGCTTGTCATATTCACCACGCTACATCTGCATTTATGACAAACATGTTACAACAACATCTCAAGCAATTACTTCCAGTGCAGCTTCCGAATTTACGTTTTTACCGCTTACTACTCACATACTCTTTAAATGAATTTCATTCGCGAATAAAAGAAAGAGAGTGAGAAACAAAATAGCTTAAAAAAAATAAAAAAAACTTTACCCCAAGCGGGGTTTGAACCTGGGTCCTCGGATATGCTAGCCGGATGTGTTACCAACTAGCCTATTTACTACCTTGTAAGCTTTGGTTTTAAAAATGTTGTATATATCTGCGCAAAGGCAGTGTATGCGGTGTAAGCCCGGATTAGTTACTAACAAAACAAACAAAAAAAAAACAAAAGAGAAGAATACAAAGAAATATCAAACGATCTCCCGACAATCTTAGGAAGTAATTTATAAGGGATGGCACAATGTAAGATAAGTACAATTATTACATTTATATTGCTTCTCGTCTAATTGGTACTTATAACTATAAGAATTGTGAGATGGGATAGCACACAATTTAGTTCAAATTCAGACAGAATATAAAAAATGGAATGAACATCCAAATAATATGAAGATTATCGGCCATATTCATAAAAAATTATAAGAGGTTTATAAACCATTTTTAAGCAATTTTCGAGAAAACAATATTCATAAACGATTCACATCTTCAATAAGTTAAAGTAGGGGTGTCTCTACTTTAAGCGTGCTATAACTTGAAGTTTTTACAATTTATTGTATATTTATGAATTTGAAATCTTTATTTTGAGTTTTTCGGCATTTTTCCTATTGGAAAGAGTTGTTGCATGTATTTATTGTGTAGGAAATTTTTTTCTTAATCATTACGCATATAGAAAAGTATCTAAATGGACACTTTTCATTCATGAATTCCATTTTGAAAAATATTTCTCCAAAATTCTTCAAAAATAATTTGTAAATATTGAAATAATATTCGTGATGTATAAACAATCAAAACAAGGAAACAAAGTAATCGGTATCCGGATATTATTTCAACATGAGGAAAAGAAAATACAATTTTTTAATATAATTTTTAGTTTAACGTCTTTCTTGTCATCACGAGAATCGTAGTCAATGAAAAATTGAGCTACAAGAATGTTTATAGTTATTATAAGTGCAAATACATATTTGGTATCCGATTATAAAGCTTTTGAATCGGATTATAAAGCTTTTTGTATACATCATTAATAAACAATAACAGTCGGCGTTGCCACCGGAACACATTAGGCTAAAGGGCTGATAACAAACGTTTATGAATACAATTTATTATTAAAGGTTTTTTAAAGCAAATGAATACTTTAGCTAGAGAACGCTTCATACCTACCTTAGAAATTTTTTATGAATAAGGCCGTATGAATATAAAATTAACTACAAAATTGTATATTGATGCGAAATATGAGGAATTGCTAGAGAAAATAGCTAAGCATCATAGATTTGATAATAATCATCCAGGGATAGAAAAAACCTACCAGGAATTAAAGAAAGATATTTATTATCCAAATTTAAAGATAGAAATAACCAAATTCATAAATAATTGCTTAGTTTGTAATTTTAAGATAGAAAGAAACCCTATTAAGCTTCCCTTTGAAAAGACGGAAACTCCAAATGGACCCCATGAACATTACCATGCAGACATATATTATATAGGTGAACATGTCCGGTATATTTCGGTAATAGATAAATTTTCTAAATACTCCGCGATAGAGGAAATACCCTACAAAACATCATTAGAACTTGTAAAGACATTCACAAAACTATTTTTATATATGAAGACCCCAAAAAAATTGACTGTAGACAACGAATCAGCTTTTAAGACACCACTATTTACAGACTTTTTAGACAAAAAAGGAATACAATATCATTTCACTACCTCCATGAGACATACAGGGAATTCGGACATAGAAAGGTTTCATAGTTCATTAAATGAGCACATACGTAAAATTTAGATATAGCCTACAATATTGATTTACCCTACCAAGCTTTAGAAGCTTACAATAACTCTATACATTTAACCACAGGTGAAAAACCCATAAATCTACATTTTAGGTCAGACATAGAATTGGAAGAAATATACGATAGAATAGAGTTAAAAAAGGAAAAAATGTTGGAATATAGAAATAGGGATAGAAGTGACAAAGAAATTAATAAGAATTTTTCGAAATATGAAAAAACGGACAAACGGACAAACTGACTAGTAAGGTTAAGAAATGTAAAGCTCAAGAAATAGATGACAGAAAATATAAGAAAAATGAAAAGACTACATTACATAAGGACCAATTTATTAAAAGTAAAAATCTTTCTAGATCTCTGGAAGTTCTTGTTGGAGACAATATTGACGATCTCTCCAGTATTGGCTCAGCAGCTAATAGTGACTTACTTAAATGAAGGAAACGGATACACCATAATTCAACTAGGTGACAAGGAACTGATACAAAATTATACAAAGATTTTGCATATATTCAAACCAGACCAGTATCTAGGATACCTAACGCAATTAGAAGAAGAAATAATGATAACTGGCGACCCTTATTTAATACACCAAGTAAAACATACTAAAACGCAACTTACCAGTTTAATGCCGAAATACCGACAGAAAAGAGGACTCATAAATATTTTTGGAACTGAACTAAAGTATCTTTTTGGGACAATGGACAGTACCGACAAAGAAAAAATTAAAGATAAACTCAGATTAATATCAACTAATAATCATGATTTAATACAGCAATCAAATAGTCAAGTACACATTAACTCGCACTTTGATCAGCAATTAAACAATCTCACTATCCTTAGGAATGAACAGACAGAATTAATAAAGCATCAATCAAGTTTATTGAACGTGACCCTGACAGAGTATGTGACAGTTAGCTTGAAATATGAACTAGATCATTTAGAAAAAATAATCGAACAAGTTAGAGAGTTATTATTAGCAGAAAAATTAAATACACTTACAAGAGACATATTTACAGAAAAGGAAATTTAAGATTTTAACATAACCATTACTAAATTAGAAAATGTCGAATTAAAAGTGGCCATCAAGGCTAAAGATATTATATTCATTATTACAATACCAAATTTTACCCATGATATATATAAGGAATTAATTATTCAACCTGTACCAAATAAGAATAATAAACAACTAGTTTTAAGCAATTACAAATGCCTTACCAAAAATAATGAAATATTCGAAAATGTTAACAAAATAAAAGATTTAAAGAAAATAGATAATCAGTGTAGACAAAATATATTCAGCAAGAAAACTATGTATTGTTTATATGAAGAAAATACAAAAACTGAAATAATTGAAATTGGCATAAATGATTTGGTAGTCATAAATATAAATCAAAATGTAACCCATTATTGAAAAGTGTAAAATACTGATAGACAAGTGGTATGATAACCAGTACAGAAATTTCAGTCAGTTAAACTGACTGATAAATACCATCACCCAATATAAGATATTGTTTAAGTCTTGAGTTATTAAAAATAATCGATTTGTAATTAAAACCAGTTAGAAAGTTTCAGTCGGGCAACCCGACTTACATTTACCCTTACCCTCAGTAAAACAAATAATTTTCTATTTTATTGATATTATTACTCGATTTCGAAATTGGGCGAAGTAGTGGTACATTTATATGGGAGGTACGTGAAGGGGTGTGTTTAGGCTCCAGATTTATTCTCCATAACTTTATCCTGTTATAGCTTTACTAAATACAGCATTTGCGCACGATTGCGTTGGGTGTACTGATATTATTACTACATCCCAAAAGTGGGCGGAAAGGTACATTTGTATGGAAGGTACCATAAGGGGCGTGTCTAGACTTCCAATTTTTTCTCCAAAACTTTGTCCTGTTATAATATAACAAAATACAGAATTTGGGCACGATCGTGTCGAGTGTATTGATATTATTACTCTATTTCTAAAGTGGGCGGAGTGGTACATTTGTATGGGAGGTACCAGAAGGGGCGTGTCTAGACTTCCAGATTTTTTCTCCAAAACTTTATCCTGCTTAAACTTTACCAAATACAGAATTTGGGCACGATCGCGTTAGGTCTTTTAATAATATTAATCGATTTCTAAAGTGGGCGGTACCAGATGTGTATGGGAGGTACCAGATGGGGCGTGAATAGACTTCCAATTTTTTTCTCTAAAACTTTATCTTGTTATAGCTTTACTCAAAATAAAATTTGGGTACGATCACGTTTAATTTATTGATATTATTTCTCCATCTCTATAGTGGGCGGAAAGGTAGATTTGTATGGGAGGTACCAGAAGGGGCGTGGCTAGGCTTTCAAAATTTTTTCCAAAACTTTATCCTGTTATAGCTTTACTAAATACAGAATTTGGGGACGATTCCGTAGGGTGTATTGATATTATTACTCGATTTCTAAAGTGGGCGGAATGATGTATTTGTATGGGAGGTACCAGAAGGGGCGGGGCCATGTAGCCCATTTGCAATACCGTAAGTAGTTTTGAGAAAATAATAACTCGTGCAAAATTTCGAAACATATGGTTGCGTCTTTCGAAAGTTATCGTGCGAACCAGCCGGACAGCCACCCGACAGACAGACAGACAGACAGACAGACGGACATGGCTCAAACGACTTAAAAAGTCATGAATCGAATTTGGTTCAAAGAAACCTAGGGTCTAAAGTGACTCCTTCTATGTGTTACACTTTTGGGTCGTATCAAATGATATATACCTTCATCCCTACGGGTGATGGTATAAAAACCTCTACCAGGAAACTATAATTGTACCAAATACAATAAGAAAAATTGAAGTCTTGAATAAAACCAATGTATCTTTAAAAGAACTGAATTATATTCATATTCAAAATACACACATGATAAATGATTTAACATACCAACAAAAAATTCAAAGATATGTAATATACATTTTAGTTACTATAATATTAACCTTAATTTTTGTATTAATTATTACCGCCTGTTTAACCAAATCGGACAAGAATAATCACACACCAATACCATTGAATGTCTCTACAAACCGTTCAGGATGTGAGGTCCAATCTAAGTCCGGGGGTGTTATGACATCCTATCAATATGAAAGTAACAAGTTACCGTTCGAATAAATATTCACATTGCACCACTGTGCAATATCATTATTCATATATATTGTATGTAAACAATTGTCAAAAAAACCGCACCCAAATATATATAACATTAATGTAATACGATCATCTACCCATCTATGTATACAAAAATCAAATCATATTTCATGAAATATGATTTGACTAAATTATGTTTAAACAAAGCAAATGTATATCATAGCATTGCATACAATAATTGAAGTTACAATAAAGCAGAGTTTAATTAACCGTCAAATCAAACGAACGTGTTTTCCTCTCGATCAGTTGTTGCTGGATAAAATTCTAATTTCGTTAAGAGTTTTCTAGAATACCACCACTGAAAAATAATGCTAGGAGAAACTCATAATTATTTAAGAGTTCCCTATTATAACACTATTAAAATTGGGAGGTACCAGAAGCATCGTGTCCAGACTTCCAGATTTTCTCCAAAACTTTATCCTGCTTGAGCTTTACTAAATACAGAATTTGGGCACTATCGCGTTATGTATATTTATAATTTTAATCGATTTCTAAAATGGGCGTATACATTAACCTTTCCAACGATATTGCAAACACAAATCAAAAATCGGTTAAGAATTGACTGAGTTCTAATATCTGAAAAATCGGGTTTTGAACCGTACGTTAAGATTTTGAGGGAGATAGGAATCTTTGGTATACAGGGTCATGTTGTACTCGACCAGATCTGCAACATGCAATAGGTCACTCCCCAAGTACCAAATGACTGTCACATAGTGTAATTATCTTCTTTGGATGGAATTAGTTTTTCAATAAAATATGCAAATACTTGCAAATTCCTCCGCTGAGACTCCGCCCTCAGGCATTTGCATTGAAATGCTATGACTATTTAATTCAAGCCAGATGCGTTTTTAATTTATCTTGCGTTCTACATCAAAAAATACTTACTTACTTACTTAATTTCCCTTTACACCCCATGAATGAGGTATGGGATAGCTTCTCGCGTTGTTGTGAATTAACACGCTTTCTATTTTTAGATTCACAACTAACGGCATCTACTTGTTTATCGACGAATGCGAACGTCACTGTTTGAGAAGCTCTTACTAGACACGCCGATTGCCTCGACACTAATACTGCGAAGTTGCTGTCGACAACATTCGAGGGGAGCCGACAATGAAAGAATTTTTCTTTTTTTAAGATGACTGGAGCCAGGAGTTGAACCTGTGATCTCCCGCATGGTAGTCACGTGTTCTAACCACTATGCCAAGGCCGGTCCCAAAAAATACATTTAGGCAAAAAGTGGACTTACAACCTTTACAACTTTAGGTCGCGATATACATTCATGTATGTATCTAAATTACTAAAAGTTAAAACACAATAATTTAAGTATTTCTTATTTTGTATAAACACATCTACTATATAAGGGCGGCAGAAGTCCTAAATCCGCCACTGGCTAGACTCCAAGTATCTTAATACCAATTTCAGGAGTTTTTAAGACGATTGAGCTTATCCGTCTGTTTGGCGGGCAGGCTGGATGGCCGGATGACTGGTGAGAAGGATAAATCGAGTATATATTATCTGATCGGTATGAAAATATACCATTATTAATACTTTCCAAAACGAAGTAATGGGATTGTAAAAGGTCAAAATAACTTCACTCCTTCTGGTACCTCTCATACAAAATTATCTTTTTTTAGAAAATTAGTATTTCCTACATAACTTCTAAACGGACAAATTTAGCACATTTAGATTTGGTCAGTTTAATTATCTTGTATTAGTAAAAAAAACCATTTGCAAACCGAAACCTTTGCCATAGTTTTACATATACATCTGTTTTTTGTAAGTTCACTGAATTCGTAAGTTGTACGCTTATAAAAATTTGACTGAGGAATGAATATAAACTATATTGGTTCACCCTTCTGGTACCCCAAAATTACCTTTTTTAAGAAAATTTACATTTCTCCCATAACTTCCAAGTCAGCACCTGGGGGTTAAAGAAACTTGGTCAGTAAATTGTGATGTATCACAAATCTGTGTATTGTTTTGTGTACTAGTGTTTCATACTATGGTGTAAATTATGAAAACAATTAAGGTAGGTTTAAAAAAGCGACAAATTGAATTTCATGTCGGTAGTTTTTATAAAACTTAATAATTTTTCTTATTTATTGGTAAACGTTTGTTCTGTGTGGTTGTTTGGTAAAGTTACGGCAAATAATTTTTTTTTTTTGATTGGATTATGGCTTCCATCTTTAATTTACTAATATCTAAACCGGAATATTACGATGTAGATACAAGCATTTAAAAGCCAAAGCCAATACGAGAAGAAAATGCTAAATTTTAACAATATTCTAAACGGAATTTACTATTGGAAAGAAGGCCATAAACTGGATTTGTTATTTATTAATAACCATCAAGAACAATTCAATTTTATATAAGCGGATAATCGCGTTAATTTATAATTACGAAGAAGCATCTAGGACTGTAGTCAATAATCCCATAAACACTTTAATTTATACAAGATAACAAACTACTTGAGAGTTGCAGTCATCAAGCGCTTGAGGCAGTAATTTTCAAAGTAAGTAAAAAAACACTTTAATTTATTAATTTAAACCTATTATTATTATTATTTTAAATTATTATTATTTTTTAAACATGTCCTAACAATACCGTTGTATAATCTATCAATATTTTGTTTTTTACTTTTGTCAATTCATTTGAAAGATTCTTTAAAAGATTCTTTTTGGTTACAAATACATTATTAGTAATATTTTATTAAAACACAGATCTTATTGATTGCTATTTTTCTCATTTTCTTTAATGTTTATATCGTTAATATAACTTAATAAAACCTTTATTATAATGTTATTTAAAAATTAATGTGATCTAACTAAATATTCCCACGAAATTGAAGGGCTGACATAAATTATTACGTAGTCGGCATGGTTTGGCGGGTTATCGACTATGGAAGGGAGACTTGAAGAACATCCTTTCTTTTCTTAATTTCGATTTAGCAATTCTTCTATGAATGTATTATTGAATCTGTCAGACTTTTCTATATTTTTCTTTTCTTTTATTGCTACCTAAAACTTTAATATTTCTGTATTGGCCCAAGGCTTATCTCTTCGGGCAAGAACACCCCCCTTACCCTGAGCACGGCTGGATTTTATGGTAACACAGGCCTCGAAGGGTTAGTCTGTCATTAGAGGGTCGTTACATAAAATTATATGGCGCCCAACGTGGGGCACGCATCGGAACAGACAACGAAATGCATATTATTATACAAATTACTCTTCCTAGTTTTGAAATTAAATCATATACAAAATTATTGATTCCGGAAGCAGTTTAAATGCCCGATACTGCCTTACAATATTGAATAGCTTAGACAGATTTTTTTTTTGGAATTTTTTTTTATCGTTCTATAATCACCTTGGATTATATGTTTTTTTAATTTGAAAACAAATTCCAAGGGTTTGGAATGGTATCCTTACTACACATAAAATCAAATAACTTGTTCGAGATTTTATGTCTGGTACAGATCGGGCTTAAACTCACAAGTTATTTGTTTTGTTGAAATTTGTTTTTTTTTTTCTTATGGCATTATTGTTGATTTTTCTTAAAAGTATTACGACTGGATTTCTGATTGGTTGAGATTTGTGCTACTGAACTAGCTTTAGTTGATAACTCCCTTTAAAGATCCGGACAGACTTCAAACAGAAAAACGACAAGGCCACAAGCAAGTAGAAGCGCGAATAGGTCGGTAAGAGAGCCGACACCTTCGGATGTTTTACGATTTCAGGCCATGATTTCTGAGTCGATGAACAGTTTAAGAGAGGAACTGACTACGGTTATTTCAGGGCAATTCCGGACTATGATTCGGGAACTTAATATTAATAGGAGTGAGGGCAAGAGTTCTTAGCACAGCATCCATCTTTAATTTACTAATATCTTAACCGGAATATTACGATGTAGATCAGCTATGCCCACCGCTTGAGCTCGCGAGCGATAACAGCTTCTTGTGCTTTTACTTGTACACATAAAGAGCTTTGCGTTTTACACATACACATACAAATCAGAAAGCGAATTACAGTATTGGTTAAAATGTTTAATGATGTTTGAGAAAATAATTTTTTGTTTACGCAAAACAGCGTTGGCGAGCAAATCGCATACATTGACATTGGGCATAGCTGATGTAGATACAAGCATTTGAAAGCCAAAGCCAATACGAGAAGAAAATGCTAAATTTTAACAATATTATAAACGGAATTTACTATTGGAAAGAAGGCCACAAACTGGATTTGTTATTTATTAATAACCTTCAAGAACAATTCAATTTTATATATCCGCTTATATCGCGTTAATTTATAATTACGAAGAAGCATCAAGGACTGTACTTAAGAATCCCATAAACACTTTAATTTATACAAGTTAACAAACTAATTGGGAGTTGCAGTCATCAAGCGCTTGAGGCAGTAATTTTCAAAGTAAGTAAAAAAACACTTCAATTTATTTATTTAAACCTATTATTATTATTATTTTAAATTGTTATTTTTTTTAAACATGTCCTAATAATACCGTTGTATAATCTATCAATATTTTTTTTGTTTTACTTTTGTCAAATCGCTTGAAAGATTCTTTAAACAATTATATTCTTTTTGGTTACGAATACATTATTAGTAATATTTATTAAAACACAGATCTTATTGATTGCTATTTTTCTCATTTTATTTAATGTTTATCTATATATATAAAATTCTACTGTACGTGTGTTGTGACTGAACTCCTCCTATACGGCTGGACCGATTTGCATAAATTTTTTTGTGGTGCCCCGGGTGGTTTAGATTTACAATTCGGTCCAACTGGACAAAGGGGCGTGGTATCGTCCATACAACTTGAAAATCAAAAGGGCTATATAATGAACTATTAGAGGTATGAAGATGAGATTTGGCATATATGTTGTTGGAGCAGTATTAATTACTGTAAGTCTCTGGCTGTACTTAGTTGTGATTGGATAAAGGAGAGTGGCACCGCCCATACAACTTGAAAGTAAAAAAGGCTATATCTCATGAACTATCACAGTTATGAAGATGTAATTTGTTACATATGTTATTTTTGCAGTATGAATAATAGTAAGGGTGGAAGTGGGCTGTGCTACACCCCTGTTAAGAAAGTAGTTATTACTGTCAAAATTCCACAGTATATTGCAGTTCGCCCAGAGATATGAAAAGTAAGGTGGGCCAATTTTTTACTCGCAAAAATCGTTACCAAAATCGGAATCTACGATGAATTGTTAGAAAATTTCACCAATAAAATTTGTGTCTAAAATCAATTCCTAGCTCGCGTTTGGAAGGAGGAAGATTTCAGATAGAGAATTTTTTGTTTATAAATGAGCACAAACCGAAAACTTCTGCGTTAAACTGACTTCCCAACAAACAGAAGCAAATCTATGTATTGGTTAAAAAGTTATGGCCTCTGAGTGTTGGCATACAGAAAACAATGTCAAAAATATACCACTCTCTTCGTCTTGGTCTCCAAGCATCGGAATAGTAGGTACGAATTAGAGCCGGGGCCCACAGGTCTGAAGGTTTCAATAGTTGCTTATTGTTTAAAAAGTTGCTAATGAACAGGCTATTTGGAACTTAATAAGTAAAAAGTGCCGAGGCTCTGCCCACGCACTTCAATATTTAACTTTTTAACTGTATCAAATAATGGTCCGTACACCAGGCAATTTAGGACACACGCTGCCTAAAACAGTGATTTGTTTTTAATTTACTTTACAGATATGAATTTTTTTAATTACTTTTCAGGAGAGCGAATCGGTAATAAATCCTATTCATTTCTGGTCAATAGGAGGAGAAGGCATAACAGAAGTGATTTTTACGCCCAAAGACATAGTTAGTATACAGACGGTTCCCGCTACTACAGATAAATATAAAAATTTAATTTTGATCTTTAGAGGAATTTCTGTTTCCGATTTGTGAAAGAAGTGGCTTTTCTCCCTTCATACAGACAAAACTTAATCTACATGTCGAATAGGAGGAGAAGTGATAACAGAAGTGATTTTTACGCCCAAATACATAGTTAGTGTACAGACGGTTCCCGCTGCTACAGATAAATATAAAAATTTAATTTTGATCTTTAGAGGAATTTTTAAATCATATTTAGAATTTAAAACAATTAAACTTAATTAATTAACTTCCATGTTAAGGAGTTACTTGAAATTAGTTAAATAAGTTAATAAGCTCAACATATTATTGTCGAGCTTAAGTACCGTTTTAAAGTACTTTGTAGACCTAAATGTCAAATATATTACAAGTTAATATGCAATATCGAAGCATTACCGGGCCCACTAGTATCATTAATATAACTTAATAAAACCTTTATTATAATGTTATTTAAAAATTAACGTGATCTAACTAAATATTTCCACGAAATTGAAGGGATGATTTTATAAATACAAATACATTTTGGGCTGACATAAATTATTATGTAGTCGGCATAGTTGGGCGGGTTATCGACTTTGGAAGGGAGACTTAAAGAACATCTTCTCCTATCTTAACTCCGATTTA
The DNA here is from genome assembly GCA_964034835.1 of Muscina levida. Taxonomy (NCBI): domain Eukaryota; kingdom Metazoa; phylum Arthropoda; class Insecta; order Diptera; family Muscidae; genus Muscina; species Muscina levida. The sequence continues at coordinate 77,796,853 of OZ035880.1, forward strand.
GCTATTCTTCTATGAATGTATTACAGTAAACTACGGATAAGTGCAACACGCATAAATGCAAAAACCGGATAAATGCACAACTTTTGCTAACTTGAAAGTACTTTTTTAGTACAAATTTGCATGCATAAATGCAAATCTCTCATACTACATCAATGATTTAAAAAAACTGGAGAAAAAATATATAAGGTTGGAACAGAAAACACGGTTCAAAAAAAGATTTCAGGCTTTTTCAGCACACGTGGTTTAGGTGAATCGAATTGAGTGCAATTTAGTATGTATTTTGCAAAAAACAATGGTGCAAACAATGATTGCAATGATTCATTAACAGCTCTTATTTTGGCACATAACTGAATATTTTTAATTTTTTTGTATTAAATAAAAAAACACTAAAACAATGAAATATTGTGATTTTTTTACCTTAAACTGAACTGATTTTTATAAGTTTTTATTAAAAATCTGTTATGTAATATTAACCAAATATAAATAAAAACATTAAACAGATTAATATTTTAATTATTTTCTTAAAGTTCCGTCCAAACTAAACTGGTGTTACAGATTAATAAAAAAATCGAATGTTTGTATAAATGCAATAATCGTGCACTTATGCAATGTTTGTATATATGCAATAGTTGTGCACTCATCCGAGTGTTGTATAAATGCAAAAATGGATAAGTGCACAAAAAGTCTCGCGAAAACCGATGTGCACTTATCCGTAGTCTACTGTATTGAATCTGTCAGACTTTTCTATATTTTTTCTTTTATTGCTACCTAAAACTTTACTATTTCTGTAATGGCCCAAGGCTTATCTCTTCGGACAAGAACACCCCCCTTACCCTGAGCACGGCTGGATTTAATGGTAGCACAGGCCTCGAAGGGTTAGTCTGTCATTAGAGGGTCGTGTAGCGTGTCTCTCACAATAGAGAACACTTAAGTCGACGCAACCAACATAAAGTACCAACATGACAAATTGAATGAAATATAAACTGTTTATGCAAACATAAACAGAATTCATTTCAAATAATATTGTTCCCAACATATCCAACATTTAAAGTAATATGATAAATGTCCAATATTCAAACACGCGCAACCGAATACGATCTCTCCGTTCGTTGCAGCAGCATTCCACGCCGTCGCTGCCCATATGAACGTATGTATGTACTTGTTGGTGTGCAGAAACTACTACACATACATAGAAATAGAATTAAAATAAGATTGTATGTATTAATATGTAGATAGAAATTAAGTAACCAAATTTTGTATAAATACTGTCAAAATATCACAATAAAGTACAGATTGATATCCGCACTTGATTGCGACAGTCTAAACAAAATTGGATTTTTAATTGGGACATTGCATGGCGATCCTGCCAGTCTAAAGGTAAAACCGCTCTTGAAGCGATCCTTAGACTGAACGGAAAATCCGCCGTTCTCTACCACATTAATTCAAATAAAAATTAGAAGGAAGATACTGCCAAACTGTCCGGGCAGTCCAATCCAAGCCAGGATTGTGGATGAAGAAGAAGGAAAATAACAACTCCAGATGAAGACAACCACCACCCCTAGGCATTCTACAGTAAGGCAACCTACAAAACAATAATTTAGAAGCAATATTGATGATGCCTGAGAATGAAAAATTTCGAAATATCAATGAGCTCGTAACATTCCCGAATTGCAGTTTTGGAGCACATAACGTAACAATCAATATTTCATGAAGTGGGTTTCCTTGAACAAATGATGATGGCCCCTAGTTTTACGTAAATTAACTCAATTTCAAAATTACATTAAAAAAAAACGTGCGCACATAACGAACGCATCGTTAATGGTAGAAAACGATTTCGCTATTACCAACAAATAATTTTTTTTTGTTTAGTAAATTGTATTTACTTAACTAAGCCTTCAGGCCATGAGAAAAAAAAATCATATACTAATTATGAAATAAAAATACAATTTATTCCTCGAAATTTACAACAAGAAAAAAATTAAGGATATTGGATTCAATAGTAAACGCAAGATTACGACAAAAACAAATTCAAAATAAAAAGAAAAAAATGTAATATTATAATTCAATAAAAACTTTAACAAAAACAATTAGAAAAAAAAAACAATAAGAACAAAGAGAAATAAAAAATGTAAAAGTACACTATATATAAGATAAGTCTATAAGATTTTTTTTTAAATCCTTTAACAAATTGTGTGTTATATAATGGGCGGTCAAAAGACAAAAATTGATAGGCCAAACGCGAATGTTATTAACGAGGTGAAAATAGTTGAGGTAGAGGCTTCAACTACAATTTACCTCTTAATAATAATTGCAATAATGGTCATGCAGTTTGTGACTACATTGTATCAACTACATAAAAAATCACTAAAGAAAAAATTATTTGAGATCAGTTTCATTAGCTAATGAGTTAAATAAGGTTTAGCGTTAGTGAATAATGAATAAATAAATTCAAATGGACTGGCAAAATAAAAACTTAGAAAAAAAAGAGATAGAAATCCCAAAAACTATTTGTTATACCCAAACGGAGCAAATAAAGAATAAAAAGGAAGACAACATGGCAACACAGACAGTAGTTGAATTCGTGAATACTGCCACAAAGTTGATTCCCGATTTTGATGGAAAGCCAGAAAATCTTAGATCCTTTTTGGATGCGCTTTCTCTAATAGACATACTTAAAGGCACCCACGAAGCGGTGGCCATAACAATAATAAAAACTAAATTAAAAGGCAAATGCCAGAAATCTACTGGGAGATGAATCCACAATACAAGAAGTATTAAGAAAACTCTCCAGTTCAGTCAAGGGAGAATCAGTTGAGGTCTTGTCGGCCAAGATACTGAATATAAGACAAAACAATAAGTCTGCCAATAACTATTGTAGTGAAATAGAGGCATTAACTAAATCACTGGAAAATGCATACATCTCTGATGGATTATCCACTGCTTTGGCAACTAAATACAGTACCCAGGTCGCCGTAAAGGCAATGACTTAAAACTGCAACAATGATAGAGTCAAACTCGTCATGGAGGCAGGAAATTTTACGAATATGAATGAAGCTATTGAAAAGTTTGTCAGTTGCAGCACAGAAGCTACAGGGCAAAATGCTGTCCCATACTTCAAAAATAAAAGCAATAACAATTACCGTGGAAATAATAGAAGACCATCTGGTAGAGGTGGAAGAAGAGGAAACAATAATGGTTTCAACAACCACAAGAGCAGAAACAACAATTCTAATTATCGTGAAAATAGACGCGGACAATATAACAGACGTAACGGCAATGGTCAAAACACCAACGTTATGGTGACTAACACAGACCATCCGGAAAACCAACAAGTTCCCCTAAGGACAGAACATTAAAAGCGAAAATGTATCATTTAAATCTTAACCTTAGCATATTTATTAAAATCAAAATAAATCATAGTAACACCTCAATACTATTATTAGTAGACACAGGAGCAGACATTTCACTTATAAAATCAAATACATTCACATTTGAACACGTAAATACTTCACATATAACCACACTTAGTGGCATAGGACAAGGTAAAATAAAATCCATTGGAACAACATTTTTCGACTTAAAATTCAAAAACTTCTTAATACCGCACACATTTCATGTAGTGCAAGATGATTTTCCAATACCATGTGATGGAATTATAGGTATGGATTTCATGAAAAAATTTAACTGCATAATTGATTTTAACCAGGAGCATGATTACCTCGTCCTAAGACCGCAAAATCTACAACAACAAATAGAAATTCCATTAACTAACACATGCAATGATGGTATAGTTTTGCCAGCTAGGTCAGAAGTTATACGCCAAGTACAACTTTCGACTACTAACCAAGAGCTGTGGTTCCTAACCAAGAACACCAACCAGGTATATTCATTGCAAGTAATCTAATAGATACTAAAAAGGCATTTATTAGAATACTGAACACAAATAACACACTAGTCACACTACAGCAAAATAAGATTTTAACAGAAGATATCAATGATTATGACATAATTACAGATAATTTATATAAGGAAGAAAGAAAGTCAAAAATTTTACAAAAATTAAAGAAAAATTTTCCAAAAAGATTTGAGAAAACTATGACAAACTTATGTTCCGAATACAGTGATATCTTCGGGTTAGAATCAGAAACAATAACAACTAACAACTTCTATAAACAAAAGCTAAGATTAAACGATACAGAACCCGTGTATATAAAAAACTACCGAATACCACACTCCCACAAGGAGGAAATCAACAGACAAGTCAATAAATTAATAGATGACAATATTGTGGAACCATCACATTCCGAATACAATAGTCCAATTCTGTTAGTACCGAAAAAATCTCTTCCAAATTATAAGGAAAAGAGATGGAGATTGGTCATAGACTACCGCCAGATTAACAAAAAATTGGTAGCAGACAAATTTTCTTTGCCAAGAATAGATGATATTTTAGATCAACTTGGCCGATCTTAAACCGTATGGTTTAAAAATATACACCTAATTCGTTTCAGAGAATGATGACAATTGCTTTCAGTGGTCTCAGACCAGAACAAGCTTTTATTTACATGGATGATTTAGTCGTCCTAGGCTGTTCTGAAAAACATATGCTTTCAAATTAAACAGATGTGTTAAGTATAGAATGATAATTTCTTATTAGTGATAGTACCATCTCTATTACTAGCTACAACCCTGTAAATATAGTTAATGTGCTAGGTAATTTATCTGAGTGATTGAGAATGGCAAAGAAAGAAGAGAAAAAAAAATTAGATAAGTACAGAAGGAAAATGACAGTTTTTGAATAACAACGTGATTTTTAAGAAAAAAAAATATATTTAAAAGAAGTCACAAAAACGATATAAGTAACAAAAAAAAACCGGCTGAAAATAATTAAATAAAAAAAATATGGACACTGTGATCCATAATTGAAATCAATAGAAAAAAAAACAATAAGTGCCATGATTATGTTATCCTGTCTAACTTCAAAAAAATATTAAAAATTAAACAATTAACAATAAAAAGAAAATGCTATATTAAATGACAATCAACAAAAAGAAAACCAGAAAAATAAAATAAGAGAGATACATGTCTTACAAAAGTAGTATAGCAAAAATAAAGATTTAAAAACATGAACACACCAAAATTTGTGAATAATAATAAAAAAAACAAACACCAATAATGCTGTAGTTCGTGCAAGATTATGCCGAAGAATTGCCCATGAAGATGCTGTAGCTGCATACCTTTTTTTTTAGAAATTAACATAATAACAAGCAAAAAAAAAATAATATTTGAGTGAAATAACAAAAAAAAAACAAAAAAAAAAAAAAATTTGATACATATATAAAAGAGTTATATTGTTTTTATTATAATTAGAATTCATGGATGCTTAAAAAATTGTAAATTAATAAAAAGAAATGAGTCTGTACGTATTAAAAAAAAAAAATAACATTGAGAAACAAACCAGGTGGTAAATAATATAAGTATGTAGTGTTTAAGTTAAGTATATATATATATATATAAACATATATAATTAGTTTTTAAGTTATTTTTTTTTGTTGTATTTAAAAGCTTAATTGACAAAAGTACATAAAAAGATCAAAAATAATGAATTGAATAATAATGCTTTCAAAGAAAGAGAGAAACAAAAGAGTTACATTTGTTCAATTGAAAGAAGAGGCGATAATATCTCTGTAGAGTCAAGCTTTATATTTTTCTACACTAAAGAGAAAAATAATACATAAGAAAGAGAGGGAAGTAAAAGATAGATTTTAGATAACATGGCAAATGTTGTTGGTTTTTAGTTCCTTTAATTCTTCTCTCTTGCCATTTTTTATTTGTATTGTTTCTACCTATCAATATTATAATTGTGATTTCTTTTACATATGTGAGCCAGATAATGAGTTTAAGGTGTAATAGCCTTAATATGTTTTCTATATGCACTCTTCTTAAACATGTTTAGATAAGTTATCTTTGTATCGATGTAGGGTGTTGTTGATTCTGGGATGGTTACGAGGCTAGGCTGGAAAGTTGGGTAGACTAAATGGACTGACGTGTACGAATGGACTGACAAATCGGACTTGGACTAGAACAGATGGGTATCACCGAACAGATTTATAGAGCCAGGTGGTACAAGGCTATGCACATGCAAGTTGCAAAAGGGGTGGGATGCTCTACATTCGGACTGATTGACCTTTGGACAGTGTGAATGAATGTTTGAGTATCTCTTTAAATATTTCCTTTAATATTTTTTTAATTTCTTTGACACGAAGGAATATGTTTATGATTGATTGAGTTTGTGTGGTGGAAAGAATCTACCCTAAATGCCGACGAGTAGCCGAATCAAGCCACCGTGTCAACTACCACCTTATTTAAACACAACTCAAATGCATCTTTTAAATCATAACATATGGCGCCCAACGTTAGGATACTTTAAAGTTTACTTTAACTGAATGACTGAGTTTATGTTGTTTTTGTGAATTAAATAATTGTTGTAAAGAAATGAGTTCATCCAATTTTTCTTTCAGAAGTTTGGTTTCTTAAACTCATCTTTATAGTGAACATCAGAAGGCAGTGTTTCTACCTCGAATATTCTAATTTGTTTTAGGTAATCTTGTGCATCGCCTTGCTGAAGCGTATAAATGAGAATGTGCTTTGTAAGCAGATTTAAAGAATTTCTTTTAAGACTTTTTATTATGGTCTGAGAGTAAGTCTTTAAGTTTGTAAATTTCTTTATTAAATATAATTGGGTAACCTTGCATTATTTCTTTCTGTTGTAGGATAGCAAGCTGTATCTAATGGGGAATTTGTAGAACTAGTGTGTATGTGGGGAGGTATCCAACTTTTTTTTGCCTTGTCCTTGTAACTTGAACTTATTTACAATCATCGATTGAAAATTTTTTATCATTTTGGAATTTATTTAATATTAATTCTTTATTAAGCATCAGAATTTAAATTATTTTTTTTGTTTTTCTTTTTGTGTAATTTTATTACTTTTTTTTCTTTAGTAGCTTTCAAGATTTACATTTTGTTTTGCGCCGCTTGGTTAATTTGATGGACGGTGTGGAAAAATATACAGGAACTTCAATAAGTAATATTATCTCCGGCGAAAGGCGAGTTACACGCAGTGTTACCAGAGAATTAGAGGCGCTAGCAGTTAGCTCACTGTTAACTCAGATAGACACAGGCATTGAGCGGAATACTAGTATCGTAGCGGAGAACTACTTAGCAAGGTGTACAAACTTGATCTTTGGAAGGCAGCCTGTTAGGGTAACGGATGAAGTTGTAGTGGACACAGCAGATAATTCTATAAGTTTCTCTCGCAAGCTAGAAAAATTATTTGAGATGTCAGAAGTAGAGAAAAGGAATAGCCAACCGACAAGTGTAAGTGAGGTAGAAGGTAATATTGAGCTCGAACAAGATATGGCACGACAAAACGCTTTTGAGCAGCTGCAAGGTCAGCGATTGTTTTCGGGTAATTCTGATCAAGGTAATATACAACCGTCGGGTAGTAAATCTGCTGAGAACAATATACAGATGGATCAACTGACCCAGCTCATGAATATGCTAAGCCAGCAAAATCAAGCAATGCACAGTTGCATGGCTGAACTGAGGCAAATGCGGGAAGATGTATGCTCTTTAGGTCAGCGGGTAGCAGAGGTGGAAAGTTCGAAACGGGGTGAGACATTAGCCGGTCTGGGTTTAAGTTCAACACCAGATGAACGGGCTCTCGGTGGTGAAGAACAGCTCAGGGCCTCACGTGGAAGTCAAGCCTCCCACTCAGTTAGGGACATGAGTCGCAGATTTGGTCCTCAGAATCAAAGTGATAAAGGTCAGCCTAGAAGTACAGAAGGAACTAACAGGCCGAGTAATGCCCAATGCCCTGATCTATCATACAGCCAACGAGAATTCGAACTTCGTAAACCTATAAACCTCGATAACTGGCACATAAAATTTGACGGTACCGGACGGGAGATGACTGTTGAAAGTTTCGTTTTTCGAATAGAGAAAATGCGTGAGCAGCATAACATCTCATTCAATCAGTTATTCACAGATTTTCATTGTTTGGTAACAGGAAACGCTGCAAAATGGTATTGGCAAGTTCTAGAGGATAATTCTAATGACACAGATTTTGGCTATTTTGAGTTAAAGAGGGAGCTTTTAAATCATTTTGAATGTGCTGACTCTGATAACATAATAATCAGACAACTTATGGAGTGCCGTCAGCAACCAGGACAGGGCTTTGATGACATTTACACAGAGATACATAATTTAGCATTTAGGTTAAAGAAAAAAATGGATGAAAGTGTGATTGTGCAGATAATACGTGAAAATTTAAGGGCCAACATGTATCAGCAAAGACTGATACTATGGCCGAACTTAAAAAGGCATGTAAAGAGGCGGAAAAGCTTATACGGGAAAATCGGCAACGGTCTGACAGGAAAGCTATTAATGAAATAGTTATAAATGAGGGGAAGGAAAATATTGATGTCGATGCCATCGCAGTAAATACTAAGAACTCTCATAGACCTATAAATGGAAATTCGGCTAATTTGCGAAATGATAGCAAACCACAACATGCTGTTTGTTTTGGTAATAATATTCAGTCCCCATCTTTACCCCAACCCCAGCAAACAAGCTCGCAATCATTTTGTATGTCACCATTTCATTTAAACCTTTGTTTTTCCTGTGGAATGCCTGGCGATTTCTATCGCAAAAATGCAAGTAGTGTAAAGCAGGAGAATATTTGTAAATCTACTTTTCATAATATGTACTGTTTCGCTTGTGGAAAAGACGAATCTTTCTGTGAGTTTAAGACCAAATCGGTAAATGGGAGAGTGGCAGAACTGACCGGGTATTTTTGCCAGCATGCGGAAACCCCGGAGCCTCCTCAATAAAAATCTTACGTCGTAAGGTGGATGACGTGGTGTTAGTGGACAAAGAGAAACAACTTTTGCCATTGAAGTCCCTACACCAAAGAAAGCTCGAATATGAAGCAGCCAGAGCTAGAATTTTTAAAGAATGTAATGTTGGGAAAGGTAGAAAGTACAAGAAAATAGAAAAGCTAAGATATAAAATTTTGAAGATTAAAAGAGCGAAGAAATTGGCTGTAGAGACTGTTGTGAAGATAGGAAAGGATAATCGGTTCTTTGCTAAAACGTTGGTGGGTGGAAAGGAAGTTTTGGCTTTGTTGGACTCCGGAGCAGGTGCATGTTGCATTGGGAAGAATGCATTTACATTTTTAAAGGGGTATGACAGTTCTATCATTAAGCTTAAAGGACAGAATGTGAAAACGGCAAATGGTGGTAGGGTTCCTATATTCGGTGTGGCAACTTTGCCAGTTGATTGGAATGGTGTAACCAAGGACGTGGATTTTCTAATAGTTCCAGATTTGGAACAAGAATTTTACTTTGGTGTAGATTTTTGGAACGTTTTTGATTTGCCCGTCATTGGAGAACCAAAACAACAATTACCTAATGTAGACGAAATTGACTGTGAAGTAACTGAGGATAGTAAAAAAATACATAAATTGACGGAACACGAGAAGATAAAGTTGGAAGAAGTCAAGACTAAATTTCCTTCGTTTACTCTCAGAGGTTTAGGGCGAACTTCCTTAGAAGAACACGTGATAGAAGTTGTCAATGATGACATACCGATAAAACAGCGCCACTATCCCGTGTCTCCAGTTATTCAGAAGCTTCTATATGATGAACTTGATCGTATGCTCGCCCTCGGTGTCATAGAGCCAAGTAATAGCAGCTGGAGTTCACCTGTTACGCTTGTAAGGAAAGAAACCAAGAATCGTCTGTGTCTTGACGCCCGAAAGGTGAATGCGAGAACTGTTAAGGACGCGTATCCCCTTCCCCATATTGAGGGAATTTTAAGTAGATTGCAGGACACTAGGTACATATCTGCCATTGATCTTAAGGATACATTCTGGCAGATCCCACTAGAAGAGAAGTCGAGAGAAAAAACAGCCTTTACAGTCCCTGGGCGGCCAATATACCAGTTTACGGTTATGCCATTCGGTTTGTGTAATGCTGCCCAGAGAATGTGTCGACTTATGGACAAAGTCATACCAGCATCTCTGCGAAGTAATGTCTTTGTATATCTCGACGATCTTCTAGTTGTTTCTGCCAGTTTTGATGCCCACATGGAATTACTAAGCATTGTTGCACGTTGTCTTACAGATTCAGGCTTAACTATCAATGTTTCGAAGAGCAAATTTTGCCATAGAGAAGTTCGTTATTTAGGCTTTATAGTTGGTAATGGTTGCCTAAGGACCGACGAGTCGAAAGTTGAAGCTGTTAGAGATTTTCCGATTCCAAAGACACCCAAACAATTAAGACGTTTTCTTGGAATGTGTGGGTGGTACCGTCGGTTTATACGGGACTATGCCGCCATAGCGGCACCACTTCACGACAGCCTTACCAAAGAACGTGTTCGAAAGTTTGAAATGACAGAAGATGCTATCCGCTCCTTTGACAGGCTAAAAGTAAGCCTCACTTCTGCCCCTTTACTTATTAACCCAGATTTCGCAAGGAGATTCTTCATCCAATGTGATGCCTCTACATTAGGTGTTGGTGGAGTGTTATTCCAAGTTGATGACGACGACCAGGAACGTCCCATAGCTTATATGTCCGCTAAGCTCAATAAGGCACAGCGGAATTACAGCGTGACGGAGCTGGAATGTTATGCAGCAGTTCTGAGTGTCAAAAGATTCAGACCTTACATTGAAGGACTTCCATTTACCATCATAACTGACCATTCGAGTCTCAAATGGCTTATGGGTCAAAAGGAGTTATCTGGCCGTTTAGCCAGATGGAGCCTTAAACTACAAGGCTTTGAATTTGATATTCAGCACCGTAAAGGATCCCAAAATGTTGTCCCCGATGCTCTTTCCCGAGCATATATAGAGGGAATTGAATTAGAAAAACGAGTACTAGATGTTGATCTCTCCAGTCCATATTTTGATTCTGTTGAATATGACGCATTAAGGAACAATGTAATGGATAATTAAAACAGAATACCTGATATTTGTGTGTCTGAAAAGTACGTCTATAAGAGAACAAAATTTTATACCGGAGATGCGATAGAAGAGGACAAAGCTTGGAAACTTTGGGTTCCCGCAGAATTACGAGACGAACTAGTTCCGTCTGCACATTCTTCTCCATCTTCTGGGCATGGGGGTATTCATAAGACCCTTTCGCGGCTTAAAGGACGATATTTTTGGCCAGGCATGGCAACTGACGTGCAAAAATTTGTGAGAGCATGTGACGTTTGTAACGTCAGCAAAACCACAAATATGTTCAGAAGACCGTTAATGGGAAGACAGTTCGTAACTGAGCGACCATTTCAACGGCTCTATATCGATTTTATGGGTCCATATCCAAGATCCAAAGCCGGGAACACATCTCTATTTGTTTGCCTTGATCATTTTAGTAAGTATGTTTTACTACAGCCGATGCGTGTGGCTACTGCTACAAACGTAGTAAAATTTTTGGAGTGTGCCTGAGTATGTACACAACGGAAGGCAATTTACCTCGGAACTCTTCCGTGAGTTCCTTAAAAAATATGGTGTATCTCATGTCCGAACTGCAATGTATGCTCCTCAGTCAAACGCTGCCGAAAGAGTTAATCGATCCATATTACAGACGGTAAGGTCATTCGTAGGTACAGACCAGCGGAATTGGGATCAGTGTATCAGCGATGTTGCGTTCGCACTGAGAAGCACAATACACAGTTCCATAGGAATGTCCCCTTATTACGTATTGTTTGGGTAAATATGATTCAACATGCATCGTCATATGAAGTGATTCGTAAAATCGGGCGTATTAAGGATGTAGATTTGGAACTCCACAGTTCCGATGAAAAACTGCAATTAGTGAGAGACACAATTTTTTGCAATTTAGAGAAGGCGCACGAAAGATCCAGAGATCATTATAACACAAGATCTAAAGAAACACGATTTAAAGAGGGTCAATTTGTTTATAGGAGGAATTTTAAGCTTAGCAATAAAATAGACGGATATAATGCAAAGCTAGCTCCATCACAGGTTAAAGGAGTAATTTTAAAGGTGTTAGGAAATTCATTATACGAAATTGGTGGATTAGATGGCAAAAGCAGGGGCATTTTCCATGGAAAAGATTTATTTTCCTCATAAGGTACATGAAAATTCATCCCGGCTAGTATTACACCAGTGGGTCCTTGCCACACGTTTAGTTAGGATACATATTTTTTTTCATATATTTATTTCTGATTTTTTTTTTTTTTTTTTGCGATAATCTATCATTACGCACACGTTCCATGTCTTAAGAAACGTTCACATTTCTAATGTTTTTTTTTTATTATTTTCTTTTATCACCAATATATTGTTAATAATTTTAGAGTTGTGAACGTAGCTAACATAGACATCGACGGTTGCGAGCCTGTTAAGTATAGAATGATAATTTCTTATTAGTGATAGTACCATCTCTATTACTAGCTACAACCCTGTAAATATAGTTAATGTGCTAGGTAATTTATCTGAGTGATTAAGAATGGCAAAGAAAGAAGAGAAAAAAAAAATTAAATAAGTACAGAAGGAAAATGACAGTTTTTGAAGAACAACGTGATTTTTAAGAAAAAAAAATATATTTAAAAGAAGTCACAAAAACGATATAAGTAACAAAAAAAAAACCGGCTGAAAATAATTAAATAAAAAAAATATGGACACTGTGATCCATAATTGAAATCAATAGAAAAAAAAAACAATAAGTGCCATGATTATGTAATCCTGTCTAACTTCAAAAAAATATTAAAAATTAAACAATTAACAATAAAAAGAAAATGCTATATTAAATGACAATCAACAAAAAGAAAACCAGAAAAATAAAATAAGAGAGATACATGTCTTACAAAAGTAGTATAGCAAAAATAAAGATTTAAAAACATGAACACACCAAAATTTGTGAATAATAATAAGATTATGCCGAAGAATTGCCCATGAAGATGCTGTAGCTGCATACCTTTTTTTTTAGAAATTAACATAATAACAAACAAAAAAAAAATAATATTTGAGTAAAATAACAAAAAAAAAAAAAAATAAAAATTTGATACATATATCAAAGAGTTATATTGTTTTTATTATAATTAGAATTCATGGATGCTTAAAAAATTGTAAATTAATAAAAAGAAATGAGTCTGTACGTATTAAAAAAAAAAAATAACATTGAGAAACAAACCAGGTGGTAAATAATATAAGTATGTAGTGTTTAAGTTAAGTATATATATATATATATAAACATATATAATTAGTTTTTAAGTTATTTTTTTTGTTGTATTTAAAAGCTTAATTGACAAAAGTACATAAAAAGATCAAAAATAATGAATTGAATAATAATGCTTTCAAAGAAAGAGAGAAACAAAAGAGTTACATTTGTTCAATTGAAAGAAGAGGCGATAATATCTCTGTAGAGTCAAGCTTTATATTTTTCTACACTAAAGAGAAAAATAATACATAAGAAAGAGAGGGAAGTAAAAGATAGATTTTAGATAACATGGCAAATGTTGTTGGTTTTTAGTTCCTTTAATTCTTCTCTCTTGCCATTTTTTATTTGTATTGTTTCTACCTATCAATATTATAATTGTGATTTCTTTTACATATGTGAGCCAGATAATGAGTTTAAGGTGTAATAGCCTTAATATGTTTTCTATATGCACTCTTCTTAAACATGTTTAGATAAGTTATCTTTGTATCGATGTAGGGTGTTGTTGATTCTGGGATGGTTACGAGGCTAGGCTGGAAAGTTGGGTAGACTAAATGGACTGACGTGTACGAATGGACTGACAAATCGGACTTGGACTAGAACAGATGGGTATCACCGAACAGATTTATAGAGCCAGGTGGTACAAGGCTATGCACATGCAAGTTGCAAAAGGGGTGGGATGCTCTACATTCGGACTGATTGACCTTTGGACAGTGTGAATGAATGTTTGAGTATCTCTTTAAATATTTCCTTTAATATTTTTTTAATTTCTTTGACACGAAGGAATATGTTTATGATTGATTGAGTTTGTGTGGTGGAAAGAATCTACCCTAAATGCCGACGAGTAGCCGAATCAAGCCACCGTGTCAACTACCACCTTATTTAAACACAACTCAAATGCATCTTTTAAATCATAACAGATGTTTTTAAACTATGTCGCAAAAATAATCTAAAACTACATCCCGAGAAATGTACATTCTTTATGCACGAGGTAACATACCTTGGACATAAATGCACAGATAAAGGAATACTTCCAGACGATAATAAATACTCAATAATTGAAAAGTACCCAACACCAACAAACGCAGATGAAGCTAAAAGATTTGTTGCTTTTTGTAATTATTATAGGAGATTCATAAAAATTTTTTCAGAGTATTCAAGACATTTGACAAGATTATCGAAAAAGGGTGTACAATTCGAGTGGACAAAAGAATGTGACCATGCTTTTAAATACCTCAAGAAAGCACTAATGAGCCCTACATTACTACAATATCCAGACTTTGGAAAACAGTTTTGTATTATAACTGATGCAAGCAAAAATGCTTGTGGTGCTGTGCTTACTCAACAGTATGGTAATGAATATTTACCAGTGGCTTATGCATCTAAAGCCTTTACACAAGGAGAACGCAATAAGTCCACAATTGAACAGGAGCTAACAGCTATCCATTGGGAAATTACACATTTTAGACCATACATTTATGGAAAACGTTTCCTAGTTCGCACAGATCACAGGCCCTTAACATTTATATTTTCTATGAGAAATCCAAGCTCGAAACTAACTAGGATGAGACTTGATTTAGAAGAATATGACTTTGAGGTAGAGTACCTTAGGGGAAAGGACAATTATGTTGCCGACGCATTGTCAAGGATCACAATAAATGACCTTAAGGACATGGCAATAAAGACAAACCAAATTAAACGTCACGACACGATCGATGACAAGTAGCAAGAAAATTGACTATAACAGTAGTAACTTGAATAAGCAGCATACATCAACTAATAATGAAAAGCCCAGTATATACGTTCCTATAAAGAACACTGACGTCAGAAAATGCTATAAATTAAAGATTACTCCTGAAAAATGTTACATCAAACGAGGAAAATCTATAATTGCGTATATACACATCAATGATCTGTTTACTAATGGGAAATTTGACCTAGGACAATTTTTCCCAAGGCTCGAAGAAGTGGCCGGTAAGCACAACATTGACAAATTACAAGTGGCACCTAATGAGAAAATTTTCGAATTTATCTCGATTGATGATTTTACCAAAATGGGCAATGAAAAATTGGTTAAAATAAAAGTAGCGCTACTAAACAAGGTGACCCAAATTGATGATAAAAATGCCGATGCAATTCAAGAAAATTTAAAAAGGTATCACAATGACCCCATTGAAGGAGGTCACTGCGGAATTTTCAGAACAATTGAAAAAATCAGAAGATGCTACTACTGGAAGAATATGACAAAGGACATAACTAAATATGTGAAATCATGTCATAAATGTCAAACGGCAAAGACTATGAAACATTTGAAAAGTCCAATGACTATTACTCAAACACCGGTACAGGCTTTCGATACGGTATTCGTGGATACCATCGGCCCATTTCCAAGGTCAATTGACGGAAATGAATATGCAATCACACTAGTATGTGATTTGACAAAGTACTTAGTGACAATACCGATACCCGACAAATACGCTAAAACAGTTGCAAAGGCAATATTTGAGCATTTTATTCTTACTTACGGTCCAATGAAGACGTTCATTTCGGACATGGGTACAGAATATAAAAACTCTGTTCTAATGGAACTATGCGATCTACTTAAAATTGAAAAATTAACATCAACACCACACCATCACCAAACACTCGGTACAATAGAAAGAAGTCACAGAACGAATATGTACGCTCCTACATATCTGTGGATAAAACCGACTGGGATGAGTGGCTTAAGTACTTCACGTACTGTTTTAATACAACACCATCAACGGTACACAATTATTGTCCGTATGAGTTAGTTTTTGCAAAACTTCCAAATGGTTTTCAACAATTTAATGAAATTGATCGAGTAGCACCATTATATAACATAGACAATTACGCTAAGGAAGTAAAATATAGATTAGAAGTAGCGAATAAAAGGGCCCTACAATTATTAAATAAGCATAAGGAAAAACAAAAACAAATTTATGATAGAAACACCAATAATTATAATTTTAAAATAAATGATTTAGTTCTACTGAAAAATGATACAAGTCATAAACTTGATGAGAGATACAAGGAACCTTACAAAATTAAGAATATACTACTAAGAGAAAATGTAAATATAGTAGATCTTAAGACAAATAAAGAACAAATAGTACATAAGAATAGACTAAAAATATATGTAAAATGAAATAATAATAACAAAACAAATATTGGCCAATAATAACAATAAAAAGATAAATAAAAATAATAAGATTAATAACAATAATAAGATAAATAAAAATAATAAGATAAATAACAATAATAACAATAGAAAAAAATTACGTATATACTACAATAATTATTAACATTTTAAGTAAAATAACTTTGTAAAAGAATGTCCATAAAACTCCCGTTATATGAACATTCTTCCGAAAAAAGGAGGTGTAGCGTGTCTCTCACAATAGAGAACACTTAAGTCGACGCAACCAACATAAAGTACCAACATGACAAATTGAATAAAATATAAACTGTTTATGCAAACATAAACAGAATTCATTTCAAATAATATTGTTCCCAACATATCCAACATTTAAAGTAATATGATAAATGTCCAATATTCAAACACGCGCAACCGAATACGAGCTCTCCGTTCGTTGCAGCAGCATTCCACACCTGTGGGAATGCACTGTGTACAAGTAATGTACGCTGCTCTTGAATGCACTCTGCGCAAGCAGCGACTACCGTCGCTGCCCATATGAACGTATGTAAGTACTTGTTGGTGTGCAGAAACTACTACACATACATAGAAATAGAATTAAAATAAGATTGTATGTATTAATATGTAGATAGTAATTAAGTAACCAAATTATGTATAAATACTGTCAAAATATCACAATAAAGTACAGGTTGATATCCGCACTTGATTGCGACAGTCTAAACAATTGGGACATTACAGTCGTTACAAAATTTATTTTGTAATGGGAGGCAAAACCTCAGAAATCCTAACTATTTGATACAGACATTCTGGTACCTCCCACACAAATAACTGAAATTGTCCCTTTTGCATGTATATAATTATTGTATGTACATACACTGAATTTAGTGAAATTTTACCAAGGTAAACGTTGATTGGATGTTGATTTCCGAAATAAGTCAGACACGTTGTGCAGCTACTAATAGTACCTCCTATACAATTTAGTAAAATGTTTACGGTTGTGTTAAATGACCGCTGGTATTATGACTGAGAGTCCTATCAACAACCGTTTACGCTCCACAATCAGGATAATAATAATACATAAATAATTTTGATTAAAAATCGGTTAATTTCAATAACTGAAGACTTAAACCATATCTTGTATTAGATGATGATATTTATCAGTCAGTTTACCTGACTAAAATTTCTATATTATTGTTATGTCTTTTTTACAGAGCTCGCAAAATATGCTCAACCAAATTTTACCGCGCGGTTTGCTCACTTAAAAGACCGAAAAAATTATACGGAATCGCTCAGTGTCTGCCCAGCAACCATCTTTTTCATTTCGATTGTGCTCCTGCTCTTGGGTTTCGGATTGAACGTAACACATGAATCGGTCTCTTATTGACCGCTCGATACGAACAGAACCGTCCGTTGCACAGCTACTGAGAGTCAGTAAGTGAGCAAAGAAAGCAAAGTGCCCTCAAAGAAGATCTTCATTTTATTGTTGCGTGTGCCTTATGTTGTTGCCTTAGATATTTCGTCACAGGCAATGCGTTAAAGAGTTAGAGGATAGGACGCCATTTAGTGTGCATATGCGTATGTTTGCCTAACCGCACGCGCCACACATTCAAGCTCAGAATTAGACTTGTATAGTTCCGGAACGAACTAGTTCCAATGAACGATTCCATGTAGTGAACGGTTGGAACTAGTTCCACATATTCCGCTCTTTTCGTTCCTTCTGATCTTTTCGTTCCTTCTGATCTTTTCGTTCCTTTTGCTTATTTCGTTCATTTGACATTTTCGGTCATTCGTTCACTTGTTCTTACGTTCATACGTAACAATTCTAAAGTGGTGGCATCACCACAACAAAAACAGCAGACAATTTTTTTTTTGTATTTTGCTATGAAAAATGATTTATAAATCCTCTAAACAAAGCCTTTGATAACTATTTTTTTAACACACTATTTAAACAATTTAAAAATACTTTATAAACTTTTAAGCAGCTCTGACATTTTTAATATGTTTGTTTGCAAATCGTTCACTTCATAATCCGAAAAAGAATAAAAACAATCAAAACATAGTAAACGAATGAACGAAGTGGTGAAAATGAATAAGTGAACGAAAAGATCAAAAGGAACGAAAGGAACAGAAGGAACGAACTAGTTCCTTTTGGTGAACGGAACAGAAAGGAACGATTCACCAAAAGGAACTAGAAAGTCCAACTCTACTCAGAATACCGATTGCCAAGTTTTTACGAAGTTAAGGACAAAGCGAGCGTACAAAAGCGCTCGTCGGTTGAGCGATGAGAAAGCCAAAGAGGAACGACATTTGAGGGTCTTTTCGGGACAGTTTTGCATCGTTTCAGTGCATGAGTGTTTTTTTTCTGACAACAAGCACGAGGGAGACTTATTATTGCGAGCTCTGCTTTTTCATATGCGAAGTGGGACAGGCCGTGGCTTGATGGTTAGACAACGCGACTATCATGCGGGAGATCTATGGTTCAGTTCCTGTCTTAGTCATCTATATTCTCTTTCATCGGCGGCCTCTTGGTGTTGTTGACAGCAACTTCGCAGTGTAGTGTCGATTTATTTGACATTTCTAGTAAAAGCTTCTTAAATAGCTTCGTCTATAAACAGGTAGGTGCCATTTGTTGTGAGTCTAAAAATAGAAAGCGTGTTAATTTACGATAAACGGTGTAAAGGGAAGTTACGTTTCCACATGATTTCTTCAGAATCGTATATAAGATAAAAAAATTCCTTATCCGTTGATAGATCAAAAATCTGTTAACATTTCACTAAGTTATTTGCATAAAACAACGAAAACAAAAAGTGGGCAGTCTCGCTTTACTATATATATATTACGAAATGCTATTTTGCTGCTAATACATGTGCAGAAAAACCTATTGGATTATAAAATTTTTGGAAACCTGATCTTAATGTAGTAGCCGCTTTGGCTGAAGTGCAGAAAATGGGGCGGGGGCCCGATTAAAAAAAATATGCCATTGTCTTCGTCTTGGTCCCCAAACATCGGAATGGTAGGTCAAAGTTGGCGCTCAGGCCCATGGGGCCCGGGGGTCAAAAAAGGGGCTCCTTTCGGTTCTATGATGACCCCCATGTGTGGGTACTCAAATGAAAGATATTTTCGAGACGAACCCAACGATGTTATATATACCAAAAAAAAATTTTTTTTAAAAAAATCGCACAAATTTTTGCCTACGGCGCTATTAATTTCAACATATCCATGTCCACTCAATTTTTTTTTTTTTTTTTAATTTTGTCTGCGACGCTACTACAACCATCTCAACCGTTACAACTCTAATTTAAAAAACAAATCATAATTTAAAGGGATATATCAAAATAAAAAATTTCATAACAGCTTTTTTAAAATATTTTTTAAATTTTTCATCATTTTTTCCCCTTTTTTATCAATTTTTTTTTTAAATATTTCTTTTTGGACTTTTCCTTGAATTTTTTTTTAAATATTTCTTGAAATTGTCCATTTGTTTCCATCATTTTTTTTTAATTTTTTTCTCAATTTTCTTTTTTTAAATAAAAATCCTTAAAAATTAAAAAAAAATTTAAATTTTCAAACATTATTGGTGACATTTAATTTTTCTATGGAATTTTTCAATTCATATCCTTAAATTATTCTAACTCCATGATTTTTTCCCATTTTTTTTTTTTAATTTTTTACGGGGTTTTTCAAAAAAAAAAAAAAAATTTTTAAAAATCGCGCGGTTTTTAGATTTTCTAGATTTTTTTTTGGTATATTCCGGATATTTAAATGGCTCAAACTCGGCCCAGGAGACCCGTAGGAACTTAAAATGGGGGGTTATCATAGAACCCAAGGGGCCCCTTTTTTGGGTTCCCGGGCCCCGTGGGCCTTAGCGCCAACTTTGACCTTCATTTTCGTGTTTTAGGGCGTATTTGGGGGGGAGTGGCTTTTTTTTTTGTTTTTTGGGCTCCCGCCCCATATTCTGCACTTTTGCCGCCGCTTTTGCAGATTTAGACATGTATATCATTCATAATTCTAATGTATCCATATTTGTGGTAATATATTTTTAGCCAGCCAATCTAATGGTTTGTCTAGTTCACAGAAAGGCGTTACATCAGTGAATTATCATTCAAAAACTACTTTCTCCGTTCCAAGAGAACTTAAAAACGTAAGATGTAAATTTCAACCCAACATTACAAATTAATTATTGTTACAATTTATTTCTAGGTTATCCCGACATGTGTTTACCTATTGTCTCGCATAGCTGTTCATATGGAAATTGAAGCAACAATGCAGTGTCCATCACAGGTTATGCTTGCTGCTGCTCTTGGTTGCGAAGAGTTGGGAATATCAAATAAGCTACTAGCTCAGAGTACATTTGGCCTTTGGATGGCAAGCCCACTCTTGGAAATACAACTCAAAGCTCATCACCGACCTTTTGAGGTGCGAGCTTCATGGACAAACCTTTTAGAGAAATATAGTAATGGCAATCCCACAGAGAAAACCTATGACGAACCCATGATCGTACTGAAACGGAATGTATTTTTCCCAAAAAAGGATGAGGAGAAAATCAAGTTGGTATCATTGTGCATTTTAGTAGTGAAAAAATACATATCGTCCCCTTAATATAACAATAGTGTATGTGCTCATACACCATTATTTTTTTATTGCATATTAAGAATCTCCATCATTGATTTTATGTCTGGTCAAAATTTCGTCAAAATCTACTTCCACAAAGTGCGTCTAAAGATCATTGGAAAAAATAGTGTATAATTTCTTCTTCAAAAATTTCCATCAATAAGTGTGTAAGCTCAAATGTGCTATTTTATTTGTAATTGCCTCTCTAAAGTTGTTAAAAGAATAAAAGTGTATACGCATCATACTCCATTTTAGTTTGTAGAAATATATACAATTTTTCAAAAAACTTTGACTCGTAAAATAGCTTATAATAATATACTCTATTTTATATCAAAGATTTTTGCAAAAAAATGCTATTCCCCGTGGCTCGCAGTCATTTTTTTTTTAAATTACAAAGAGGAAATAAGTGCATATTTTTAGATGAGCCAGATGTAGCAGAGAGTGGGAAAGAATACAAATGATTTTCAACTTATATTTGAGTTATGCAATGTATGCATTAATTAGTTATAATTGTTTGTTTGTAATAACCTAAATTGCAAAGAAATGAATATGTACCAAGAAATTGACAAAACTATCCACAAATCATCTGAGTTTGTTAACTGTTACTGTTTTATCTTGTTACAAATTGATATTTTTGTGATCAAATATTTTGGGATAGCTACCGTACAATAATTGAATAAAACAGTGTATACCATACAAAATAAAATAGTGTATCAGATACAACATACGAATTTTTAAAAAGTAAAACAGCCTATATGGCGTACTTGAGTTTTGAATAAAAAAATTATGGTCTTAAAGGATGAGTAAAATAATAAAACTTGGTCAGTTTATAGAACATGAACGGTACTATGTATTTGTTGAAAAAACCACCATAAAAAACTCATGTTAACTGCGATATTGAGGTTTTAGTCGACCTCCGATTTGACGAAAACTTTAAACTCGATTTTCTCATAACACCAAAAAAATTATACACTATTCTTTTATTAAGGGGACGATATTTACTTAAATTACTATACAGTGAAGTTAATGAAAAACAGATTATATGAAATTTCAACCATGATCGAAAAATTTAAAGTTGACAAAAAATTTTTTCTGACTTGTATTAGTAAAGACAAATGAGGGCTTTGCAGCAACAACGAGATAATTTTTATAATTGCGTGGAAAATAAAAAAACTGTTCAAAAATAGGGAATGCATTTAAATCGTCTGTGACTTTGCCTTTTTATTTGTCACGTACCACTACATGCTTTGACCAAACTCCATTAAGATATTCGTAAAATCGCAATTCTAGAGTCAATTTTATTCTGGAGTTAACTCTTTTTTGGCCCAAATAATAATAATAATAATTAGTTAACTTCCATGTTAATGAGTTACTTGAAATTAGTTATATAAGCTAATAAACTCAACATATTATTGTCGAGCTTAAGTACCGTTTAAAATTGCTTTCTTTTTAAAGTAAGGAAGTATTGAATATGGGCAATCTTATAGAAAATTGGTTTATTTAGTGTTGCCATACGCGCAACTATCAGGGGATAACATAAAGGGTACGTATAAGCAAAGTGAAAAGTCGAAAATCGGAAAAGTCGCTTACTGCAATACGCATTAAACGGCTATAAAAGCGAATGTTAAACCAGCAGAGGGATCAGTCGTTTGGAGGCCGGCCAAGTAACAACTCCACTGTTATCTCCATGCTGTTTTACGACCATCAAGAAACAAAGAGTCAGCTCCTGGAGTTAACTCCATGTTGCCCCAAACGAACTCTTTCGAGCGGATAACATGAGAACTAACATATCAATGGGAGATAAATCATTGTTGATCCAATCGAAAGAATAATTTTTTTCCTCCCAAGAAACGGTTATTAACTCTGTTCGGCCCAAAAATGGAGTTAACTCGTTGTTGCTGCAAATACTCAAATACTAAAATTTTATTTAATTAAAATTTCCAAAGCTTATCTTAGTTTCCGTGTTGATTTAACGGACTGCAAAATTGCATTCTTGTGCAACAGTAAATAACTTCAATAAAAGTAAAAAATGATCAGAAGCAGAAAATTTTTTTATTTATTTTATGGACATTCTATTGTTACATTCGTGATCAACTATAAGTGGGATATAAACTTTATAATATTCCTTAATTTTGCAAATAAAACAATGGCTTAAACAAAATGTTTTTAAACATTTCACAACTATGGGAATAAGTATTTGTCACATAACGTAGGTCTTTGATACCTCGTGGTTAAAAAAAGGAACAAATTTACTCAACAAAACCATTTTTAAAGCACTATTGGTCTACTGCACTAGAATAGTGCAAATAATAAATCTTAAACAACACTCAGACTTTCGAAATTTTAACAACTTATATAAAATTTACTTCTATTTCGCGTAACATAACGTAGGCATATGTTTTGCTAATACCTTGGGCTGTAGCTTTTTCAATAACACGCATTTTTTACATAATGTAGAGCTAGTAAGGAGCTATTCAAAATATGATACAAAAAATTAAAACTTTTTAGCGCCTTTTTTTTCAATTAAATCGTACGATCGTAACATTCGTAAGGCTGGTAATATCCATATATGAAAAATTCCAACTTACTAAGCGATTTTAGCCAGATATATGATCGTAATATGTTATTTACTCCGCTTTGCTGATCTGTTCAACAGCACAAACCTGAACCTAAACACAATATCTGAAATGTTACTTTACTATCACAATTCTGTCAAAGATAAGAAACACACACAACACTTACTATTGAAAGAAGCGCTATAAATTTCAATTTCATAAGCGGTTAGCCCTCTGCTACATACACAGATTTTGTTAAAATCTCATTTGATTAATTCTCGTCATTGATAGTCATGTTTGAACTGTCATGTATGAACGGCCAAGAACATGACACGATTTCTGCAGAAATTGTAAAATAATATATGATTGAGGCATCAGGAGCTTTGTCTAGCTTTTGATGAAACTCCAGATATTACTCAGTATTTGTCCGATGTTTATCTGACAAAAAGTTTACTAAAGAGCTTCTTGACATTCTACCTGTTAAAGATCGAACTTCTGGTAAAATGCTTTTCAACAGTTTTAAGTTTTTTTCTTATGGACACAGTTATGAAATTTGTGAACCAGTCGCTGGTTTCTTCCTAGCTTTCACCAATGTTCGCTGGCTGAACAAGGACACTGTTTTGAAACGCCTTTGGGAGATTGGACTTCGCCCTGAGGTGGAAAGTTGCTGATTTTCACTAACATGGGAGTGACCCGAATCGATTCTTCAATTGCACTGAACAAACAGCTTACTCCTTCGGTTTTAAACCAAATATTCCCCGGGTAATGACGTTAGAGCAACCGCTTAAAAGTAAGCTAGAGTTAGAAGACGTTGCAACCATACACCCTTAATGGTCAGAGAGACGTCTCAGGATATTAGGCTATAACCGCAGATGGCACACCTATCATCGATCTAATAGACGGCAGTTAGCAACTAATGTCTTTCGAATTGCTAACGAATCGTTAAATAACCATCCTCTAAATCAAAAAACCGAAACACATCGCCATCGGTTTAAACGCCGCATGGCATCCACCATGGTCAGCTCAGGGAAGGCCGACGACGCGCAGTGGCATTTCGGTGGAAAAATAGTGTTTTTTAACTTTCCAATTTCAAAATTTTAATGATTTGGTTTTGTAAAGAAATATTTTAAACTGCTTGTTCGTTAGTTTTAGTCGATCGATCGTCGCTCGTTGGCTTTTTAAGTTGGCGGCTGCTTTTGATCTTACATACCTTTTTTGATCTATCCAAACCTGTTGGGCAAATTGTGTATACAGATATAAATATCAATACGAACAAGTTATTGGACAAATTATGAAAATAGTTTTTAGCTTTTTCCACTTAGAAGCATTTTTGATTGGAGGACCAGCACTATTCAACTCTTCTGTGAGTGGTTTCCATAAAGCTGCTGCAACCTCTTTTGAAATTTTAATGAAGCCGCAGGCAATTGTTCTGTTGCTTTCCATTTTGTTAAGTTATATTTTATGTTGCGTTTTGTTTACACTTCGAGACATACGGCCATATTCATAAAAAAATTCTTAAGTAGGTATGAAGCGTTCTCTAGCTAAAGTATTCTTTAGCTCTAACAAACCTTTAATAAGAAATTGTATTCATAAACGTTTTTTATCAGTATTTTAGCTTTATGTGTTCAGGTGGCAACGCCGACTGTTATTGGTCGTTAATGATGTACAAAAACAGCTTTATAAACGGATACAAAAGCTTTATAATTGGGTACCAAATATGTATTTGCACTTATAATAACTATAAGCATTATTGTAGCACAATTTTTTATTGACTACGATTCTAGAGATGATAAGAAAGACGTTAAAATAAAAATTATATTAAAAAATTTGATTTTCTTTTCCTCATGTTAAAATTATAATCGGATACCGATTACATTGTTTCCTTGTTTTGATTGTTTATACATCACGAATATTATTTCATTATTTACAAATTATTTTTGAAGAATTTTGGAGAAATATTTTTCAAAATGGTATTCATGAATGAAAAGTGTCTATTTAGATACTTTTCTGTGTGCGCAATGATCAAGAAGAAAATTTCCTACACAATGAATGCATGCAACAACTCTTTTCAATAGGATAAATGCCGAAAAACTCAAAATAAAGATTTCAAATTCATAAATATGCAATAAATTGTACAAACGTCAAGTTATAGCATGCTTAAAGTAGAGTCAACCCTACTTTAACTTATTGAATATGTGAATCGTTTATGAATATTGTTTTCTCGAAAATTGCTTAAAAATGGTTTATAAACCTCTTATAAGTTTTTATGAATAAGGCCGATAGAATATAAAACTGAAGTGAACAAATTCAAGTGAAAAGCGAATAAAATTCGAGTGAAAAAGCTATTCACGATTAGGGGAATTTTGTTTAACTGCCAACGTTTTTTTTGGTTATCATTTCACAGTGAATGAATAGGAAAAGGGAAAACATTTCATGGGAAATATTATTCACGATTGCAATTTAGGGAAAAAATTACGAGGGAAAGACCAAAATGGCTTTTAACTGGTGCTAATTATATTTATTTATTATTACTTTTATTATTATTTAAAATACAATATAATACTTTAGAAATAAGTTAATATAAAGAAATTTTTTTATTCAGGCATCCCTGTACTATAATTATAAGACTGAAAGTCATGTTGTGCAGATTGCCCAATTAATAAACTAAACTTAACTAAATTTCTCTGAGATATACGGCAGAAAAGTCTGCACAAGTTTCCGAATTTCCCCAGACATTTTGGTCCGAATTTTTGTTAACCACCCATACAACTTTCGGATTGCCCACTGGTCGAAAAACAAATCGGATCAAATATAAACTTCAAATTGTTGTAACTTTTTTGTTTCTCTACTGATTTTGATCATTAATGGCTTTTTAGAATATCAACTGTATAGAAAATCGATGTCGTCTAGTTATCCATAAAAATATTTTTAGTTGCTTAAACATACATAAAAACCCCATATTTCACCATATAAAGTGTGTTTTTATTATTCAATGAACCTAGCGTTATCAGATAACCCCTATTTTTTATTAGAAGGTTGTAGGTCGAATGAAAACCTTCCAACCAAGGATCGACGCAACTTTCAGTTTCTACCTCATATGCTTTAAACGGTCTAATGAGTATAAACGGACAAAAACTTCTCCCACCTCCCATGCAAACTCACCTTTTTTGGGGGTGTGAGTAATTTTTGTCCGATCATGCCCATCTTAGAACATAATCTCCTCTTGATGATAGAAGCTTGCATACCAAATTGCAGTCGATAGCCCTTAACTTACTGCTGTATTCGCGGGGACTAGCCAAAAAAAGCGATCAAATCCACAAAAGGTATGAAAAATAAAACTAACAGCTTAAGCCACGATGTCGAAAGAAACCCTAAGGGAGCGAAAATCATGCACTCACTTCCGTTTTAAATCGGTAGCCACTAATTTGCGAGTTGTCGTTCGCATGGTCTTTGTTGTAAACAAAGACATTTAACAATTGTCAAATAACAAAGCTGCCATATCAAAAATTCCAATAAACCAGTACAGAAAATACATTCACCGAATATAAGATATTGTTGAAGTCTTGAGTTATCGAAATTAACCGATTTTTAATTTAAATTCCTCATGTATTCCCAGCAAAAAATTGGTGATTACTTTGAAAATGTGTTCCCGTGTATTGATTCAATTTCGCATTACCAATTTATAGTTCTGCCTTCTTTCTTCTACTTTCAGAGGTAGTAATGTAACGCTTTCATAAAATTCTCATCTTTAATGCGTTTTTATGCTGAAAATGAAAGCTGATCACAGAGACTGAACAGATTAATTATTGTTAGTACCAAGTTCAATCGATTGCGTACCGAACATAAAACTCTTATTCTGTTATTGATACCTTTTAATTAAAAAAGCATAACATACATACTTACTTACTTAAGTGGCCAATTACAATTTACGAAACGTAGTTCATAAATTTGAGGCCTGAAGTAATAAAGAATTCCACACGCTTCGGTCTTCTGCGTGTGTTCTCCAGTTAGTTCTACCAGATGATGGCACATCGCCTACCACTTGGTCCTTCCAACGGAGTTTGGGTCTCCCTGCTCTGCGCCGTCCTTCAGGTTCGCCTTCAAACACCTTTCTCGCTGGAGCATTTACATCCATCCTGGCAACATGTCCCAGCCATCGAAGTCGTTGGATTCTGACTCTTTTAGCTACGTCGATGTCGTGGTAAAGCTCATACAGCTCATGGTTCATCCGATGGCGAAACTGGCCTTCGACACAGATAGGTCCATATATTTTTCGGAGTACTTTTCTCTCGAATACTCCCAGGTTTTGTATGTCCGTTGTAGTAAGCACCCATGATTCGGCAGCATACAACAGAACAGGTAAGATAAGCACCTGGTGTAGCTGTTTCTTAGTATTCCGAGAGAAGGTGGTGTTACTAAAGTGGAAACATCTATTGGCTAGCACTATTCTCCGTTTAATTTCTTGGCTGACATTATTTTTCTTGTTGACGGAAGATCCGAGGTAGGTAAATTCGTCGACTACCTCAAAACAATAATTGTCAACGTTCACGGTGCGTCCCCATCGAGAGGACTCTTTGTTCGTCGAAATCATTATTTTTGTTTTGTCCTCGTTGACCGCTAAACCCATTTTTGCTGACTCCTTTTCTAGTGATGAGAAAACTGCAGTAACATCCCGCAGATTTCGGCCAATGATGTCTATATCATCGGCATAGGCTAGTGGAATGTGGCTCTTGTGGAATATGGTGCCAGACATGTTGACACCAGCCTTTCTCATCACCCTCTCCATAACTATATTAAATAGTGTACAGGACAGGCTATCGCCCTGCCTGAGACCTCTTTCCGTGTTGAATGGTTCAGACTGATCCTTACCAATCTTAACCGAGGATTTGGTGTTGTCTAAGGTACATTTGCAAAGTCGAATCAGCTTTGCAGGAATACCAAACTCAGACATGGCCTCATAAAGCCTATTCCTTATCGGAGAGTCGACAAAGAGGTGGTAGGTGTCGATCTGCTTTTCATGGGTTTTTTCCAGGATTTGTCGTAAGGTGAATATTTGATCCGTCGTAGATTTGCCAGGTCTAAAACCGCACTGATATGGTCCAATTAGTTTTTCTACAATTGGCTTTAGACGTTCACACAATATGCTTGAAAGGACCTTGTACGCAATTGGTAATAGGCTTATTCCACGGTAGTTCTTACATTCACTACGATCTCCTTTCTTGTATATGGGACATAACAGACTGAGACTCCAATCCCCGGGCATGCTCTCCTCTTGCCAGATGTTATCCATGAGCTGATGCATGCTCCTAATCAGCTCCTCCCCGCCAGCCTTAAACAATTCAGCAGGGAGACCATCGGCTCCAGCAGCTTTGTTGTTTTTAAGGCGGGAGATGGCCATACGTATCTCGCTCTGGCTCGGAGGTGGACAGTTAATACCATCGTCATGGATTGGAGCGGGGTCTTCTGGAGTGGTGTCAGTATCCAGTAAATTTCTAATGTGATCTCTCCATATCTTCAGAACGTTATCCGGGTCCGTCACTAGCTGACCATCGCTGTCCTTGCAGGAGGGCAACCCTGTTCCACGCATTCTCGCTTTCACTCTCTTGTAGAATTTTCGGGCTTCCCCTCTACTTCGGAGCAACTCAGTACACTCATCCTGCCTCTTCTTCAGCTCCTTCTTTTTTCTTCTAAAAAGACGAGTTGCCTGTCGTCTCTTCTCCCTGTGCCGTTTACGAACAGCTCGCGTTGCCATTGGCTGCAGTTTCGCCCTGTATGCAGCAACCGTCTCTCTCGTGGCAGTGCGACATTCATCATCGTACCAGGCATCTTCTTGAGACGGCTTTGAGTACCCAAGTACGCTTCTCGCAGCCCGTTCTAAGGAGTCGGCTATATTTTGCCACTGTCAGGGGTTGGAGCATTCCGCAGCAGTTAAGTTAGGTGGTTGGAGTAGGCGTTTGCTACCTCTGTGGTCCGCAGTTTACCGATGTCCAGCTTTCGTTGTGCCTGGTTACGTACGTTTTTCGCCATGCTTAGCCTTGTGCGTACCTTAACTGCGGTAAGGAAGTGATCGGAGTCAATGTTCGCACCCCTAATCACTCGTACGTCCAGAACACTCGATGCGTGCCTTCCATCGACTACCACATGATCAATCTGATTCCTCGTCAATTGATCTGGAGATAACCATGTTGCCTTATGAATATTTTTATGGTCAAATCTAGTGCTGCTAACTACCATATTTCTTGCCGCAGAGAAATCAATCAGTCTGATGCCATTGTTCGACGTTTCGGTGTGCAGACTGAATTTTCCGATGGTAGGCTCAAATGCGGTTTCCGTGCCTATTTTAGCATTAAAATCGCCTAGTACAATTTTAATGTCATGGCTCGGGCTACGGTCATATACATTTTCTAGGCTCTCGTAGAACTCGTCTTTGTCCTCATCGCTTTTCTCTTCTGTCGGAGCATGGGCACATATAAGTGTTATGTGGAAAAACTTAGTTTTGACTCATATGGTGGCTATACGTTCACACACCGGGTTGAACCTTGAGACTAGGTGTCGCAGTCTCTTGCCAACCACAAATCCACATCCAAACTCGTGCTTGTCCGCATGGAAACTATAGTAGATGTCGCACGTCTTCATGCGCGAGCACCCGTGTCCCGTCCACCGGATTTCCTGTAAAGCGGTTATGTCAGCCTTGTATTCTTCGAGGACTTCCGCCAGTTGGATAGAGGCACCTGGTCTATACAGTGTTCTAACATTCCAGGTGCATATCCTTAAATCATGGTCCTTAATTCGTTTGCGGTGGTCGTCAACATTTTGGGGGGTCCATTTTATTCTTTTCTTACTTCTTTTCATTGCAATATTTTATACGTCGGTGGCGGGTTGCAAGCCCAGCGCACCACGTCGCAGTTTTCTCCTCCTGCCAGGATTTTATTACAGCCGCCCATTCTGGGTCAGACGCTGACCAGGGTACCGCTCACTCTGAGCAGACGTGCCTGGGTTTTAGGTTTCGCCCCTCACAGTTAGTCGTGCTCTGACGGGTGTCAGAGGCACGCTTCCAGGCGCCACCACGTGGAGGTACTCCGTCCGCAGTAGTACTACGAATACGGAGCTCTGTGAGTAGACTTGAAGTGCAATTGGCAAGGATCACTCTGGGTTTGCCAAGTTAAACCGATCAGAAGCTTTACCTTGCATCACACTCCCGACGTGTGTCGGGATACATGCAATCCTCTGAAAAAAATTCAAATTAGAATCGGGTTTGAAAGGAGCACTTAAATATAGCATTGCTTGCTGTTCCCATTTGTGAAAATAGTACAAATGAAGTGCAAACGATAATAACACAAATTTCACAGAAAAGTTGAAGTCCTGGGTCATTGAATATCAACCATCCGT
This sequence comes from Muscina levida, assembly GCA_964034835.1. Lineage (NCBI taxonomy): Eukaryota > Metazoa > Arthropoda > Insecta > Diptera > Muscidae > Muscina > Muscina levida. Next base: position 77,827,827 of record OZ035880.1, read on the forward strand.
TGCTTCATACCGTAGTTTATTTAAGATTTTGAAAAATAAAAACCTTAATGTTCCGTTGACGGTAGAAACGTTACTAGGACCCAGAGAAGAAGTAGTTTCTCGCAGCGTAGCTCCCGGAGAATACATCCATATAGGTCTTAAAAGCCAAATGATGAAAATTTTACAACAATGTGATAAAAACATATCAGAAATATTTATAGATATAGGTGTTGACGGACTTCCTCTATTTAAAAGTTCAAGTACAGGGCTATGGCCAATTTTAGCTGGAATGGTGAATATTAAAAACGTTGACGTATTTCTTATTGGAACCCACATTGGAAAATCTAAGCCTATAAATGTTGATTTATTCCTTCATGATTTAATAGAAGAATATAAAGACGTCACATATAATGGCATTGAATTTGATGGAAGAGTAGTTAAATGCACTATTCGCGCCTTTATTTGTGATGCACCTGCACGCGCTTTTATTCAAGGGATCAAGGGACATAATGCATTCAACGGTTGCTCGAAGTGCCATCAAAAGGGAAAAAGGACAGGTAATGTAAACACATTTAATACAGAAATAACAAAACTGAGGACAGATTTCGAGTTTTCAGAAAGGTTAGATGTAGATTTTCATCAGGAACGTTTTCAGTCGTTCAAAATGAGTTTAGAAGAAGTTGGAATTAATATGATTTCTCAGTTCCCCATAGAGCCAATGCATTCAGTCGATCTAGGGGTGACTAAAACAATTTTATTATTATTTTAACATATAACAGCTGTAAAATTATCAAAACAGCAAAAGCTAGAAATGTCTAGCTTTCTTATATCTCTCTCACCATTCATTCCAAAGGAATTTGCTCGTAAACCAAGGTGATTTGATGAGATATCAAGATGGAAGAGCTCAGAGTTCCGTCAGTTTATATTATATACAGGAATTCTTGTTTTTAAACAATTCGTACCGTCCAATATTTTTGAACACTTTTTGCTACTGCATTGTGCTTATAGTATATTGTTGCAACCTTAATGTTTCCCTGGTGATTTAAGAATAGTTGATGAGATGATCAATACATTTGTAAAACAGTTTGCTGATATTTATGGAGCGTCAAGTATCTCATATAATGTCCACAACCTCTTCCACCTAAAAGAATGTGCTCAGCAATTTGGTTCATTAGATGAAATTTCCGCATATGAGTACGAAAATTACATGAAAACCTTAAAAAATAAAATAAAAATGCCGAAACACATAGGCATATGTAGTGTTAAATCCAATGACCTAGGCACTAAAGTGAATTATAACATAAAAAATGTTACAAGCAAGTGTATGTCGCTACCATTTAGAGATCGTTTGCTTTTAATTCCACCCTTACAGTCTTGCACCTAACTGTAATGTAAAAAAATAATCATTGTATTTATTGTTTTAGCGAAAGTAAAAACAAAAGCACGGCTTAAAGAAAAATCTTAAAAACTTGATTCAATTGCAGACAAACTGAGTGAAATAAACGGTAAGGAAATATTGCATGAACATAATTAATATCTATTTAAATTTATTTATTTTAAATTCCCTTCTTTCGTTGACAGCATCTATTATACAGCAAAATGATAATAACAGGAAAATAACAGATATAAATAATTTCAAAGGTGCACAATTATAAAACTGTTTATACATATACAACATTTTTCAATAATATCCCAATAAACATTATAAACTTGCTATAAACTTACTATAAGCTTACATTAGTAAACATGATGTTTGGAAAATCTTTATCGGAAACATTGTAACTTGTTAAGTTCCAATTTTTGGATAAGCGAAATGGGCCCCTTATTGTACAATTGTATTCATGTTTGGACAATATTTGGAAATAAAATGATAATGCAATACATAATAAAGATATTGGAAAGTTTGTGGTAAATTTATGTTTTAATTTATTTCCAAATTAGATATAAATTAGTACATAAATTCACCACAAGCTTACCAACTTATTGATCATGCATTGAATTATTATGTTTATTTCCAAATATTATCCAAACCTGAATACAATTGTACAATAAGGGACCCTTTTCGCTTATCCAATAATTGGAACTTAACAAGTTACAATGTTTGCGATAAAAATTTTCCAAACACATGTTTACATTCCAAAGTAAATACAAAAATTAATCAATTGATATTTATTAAAATTTATTATATTAATTAACATTCATTAATTGAAAATTAAATAAAAATTTAAGTTAACGTATAATTTTGTTATTTTATAAATATTTACATTATTAATTCATATATTAAAATTAAAAGTTTAGTATATTAATGTTATATACATACATATAATTATTAAAATTTATTAAGTCGTATTTATTATTCCGTATTCGCGTTGTTTTTGTCTATTTTTGACAATCTGGAAAAATGATTTGGAATCCTGAGCGAAATGGCCGTCATCCAAGCCACGCTTTATTGTAGGATCTATTCAAAAGTTAAAAAATAATTTTGATATTATAAACCATACACTTTTATGTGTGTTGTAATTGCTTACTTTTTTTGGTCGCTGTATCCAAAGCTACTTTTTTTTGTTGTTCCCATTTTTCAACGAATTCGTCCGTTAGTATTTTACGCCAGCAGTTCTTTACAAATCGACCACCATTTTTTGAAATTTAAATATTATTTCACCTCTTCTTTTCGGTACACTTTTTTATATTTATAAGACATTTTACCTTTTACACGAAACACGTCAATTATTCAGAAGCAACAAACGATACTAAATGCAAAGACGAAACGAAATTTGTAAATAAAAAATAAAAAAATAAAAAATATTTTCTGACTAGCCTGGGTCGCCTGCTTAGTAGAGCATACAAAAGCATTGTATTTTTAATTTTTTAAAAATGTGTTACAAACTCATTTGGAAAAAATTAACAAAAATCTTTGGAAAACATATATCTATTAGCCAGCTTACATCAATGTTTATTGGGCAATTGTCTTTTTCTTTTTTTACAAATGTTTTACAAATTGTTTGTAATTAATTTACTGAAGGTTTGGAAAACTTAATTTTCGCAAACCAATTTTGAAAAATTAACTTAAATCTTTGGAAAACATTTATTTATAATCCGGTTTACATCAATGTTTATTGGGATAATTCTATTTCAGAAACAATAAGCCAGCACAATAATGGAATTATACATGTGTTATCTGAAAATATTGTTGCTTTAAAAAGTTCGTTAAAGTCGCATTTTGAAATTCCAAAATTTACGGAATTATTTCCATTAGAATTGGAAGATAATCTACATTCACTAGAAAAAATGATCAATGACGAAAACAAAAGCGAACTGGTAAAAAGATTAAATACATTGTACCGTTTAGAAATAACTCCCTTCCTATCTCTCTTTAGGTTTCTTCAATACGAAGAATTATTGGCTCGAAAGGAATTCAAAAGAACCTGACAAAATTGATATCAAATAATATTATTCTTGAATAATATTATTCGTGGAATCCAAGAAAAAAAACGTTTACTGTGATGAATGTTATATTTTGTAAGTAGTTTCAGCATATTAAGACTATATATAATAATATATAAATATTTTTAGTGGCCAGCAACCCTGTTGACAGAGTTGGATTTTCTCTCCGTAATGCGTAGAGTGCTTAAATCTGCAAAAAATAAATATTTTAAATCTGTATGCTTAAATAAAAAAGCAGACAAAGAGAATAGAAATTTCGAGGGTTATGTGTAATACTTACATTATATCAATATTATGTACACATTGTACAACTGTAATCGATTTTTATGTAATTTTTGTGTAAGCAAATGAATTTTGTATTTTCTTTTATTGTTTTACGTTAACATAGTTTTTATTTAATTATCAATAAAAATAAAATCGAAATAGAATGGGTTATAGTTTAAGAACTACTTCTTAAAAATTGGGGGAGAACTACTTACAATATGGCTAAAAGAAGTAGTTCATAGAAATTGAACTAGTTACTTTTGGATAATATATAGTAGCATTGAAACTACTTGCATCTTTAAAATAACAGTTGAAAAAATAACTGCTTGCACTTGGAGTATTCGAGAATTATTCAAAAAGAATCGGTTAAGTAATCGAGCAGGCAACGCATTGCTTTAAAGAAACTTAGTTCCACACTCGATTCAAATTTGGAAATTTTTTTGCTGGGTTATTATATGCCTGTTTGCGGAGGGTAAACGGTTGTGGATATGAATTTCCTTCAGCTAATCATATGGGATGTACCAGAAGTAGTCAAGAGATATAGTCCATATTTATTCCTGAGTCAAATTGTATAAGCGGACATCTTACGCAAAATTTAACTGAATTCAGTGTACTTACAAAATAGTTATGTATGCAAAACTACACTCAAAAAAACATCAAGTATTCCGTACTTAAATCATTCCCAAGCGGTGTCAAAAGTACGCTAATGCTGATTCTTCTTAAATCCAGTACAAAATTCTTGATCCAGGAACGGAAAAACCAAGCCTGGAATTCTTATTTGTTAGATGTTATTTAGCCTTATGGCGCTTGATTTTTAAGTATAAAATTCTTAATAATAGATGACATTAAGGCTGATGGGGCTTGATTTGGTGCGAAAATGGCATCAACGAAGACCACACGTCACTTGCTTGGCACAAGCTCTTCAGATTTTCATACTTAATTGTGGAATTTATACGCTTAAATTCAAGTACGATTTTTGAGAAAAATAAGAATTTTAAACTAAAATTTAGAATGCGTTTTTTTTCTGTGTATGAGAGTAAATTAGATAAGCTTTCGGGTTTTTAAGGGTTTGTCTACTATTACAAGTTAAATAAACTGACAAATTTTAAATATTATCCAGTTGTCCGTTTGGAAGTTATGAAAGGAATATTAATTTCCAAATATAGGTAATTTTGTATGGGATGTACGAGAGCGGGTGGAGCTATTCTGCCCATTTACAATACCATTACATCGCTTTGGAAAGTATTAATACTGGCAAATTTTCATACCGATTGGTTAAGGTTTACTCGAGTCAGCCATCCAGCCATAGCTCTAGCGTCTTAAAAAGTGCTGAAACGAATTTGGTCTTATTCTATACTTCTATAATACCTTATCTATACCTCATCCCTAAGGATGGTGGTATAAAAAGATCTAACTTAAATTTTTTTGAAATTCGGGATTTTGCTGATTCTTGTTAAGTAAGTCGATACACACCTTGTTCTAAAAACTCGTACAGAAATGATAACAAATAAGAAAGCTATGGACAAAATAAAAATAGACCTAAATCATTTCCAAAATTTATTGAAAGTAAAAAGACATAACTTCTCCGATTTAAGGAAATTACATTGAATATCATCGCTTTGTCTATTCATGATGAATGGTTTCATTCGGGCAACGCGACTTATATATACCCTCACCCTCAGTAAAACAAAAAATTTTCAAAAAATGATATTGAGCAATTCCATATGAAAACGATCAAAATTGGCAAATTTTTGGACGACCCCTCTCCGATTTTAAAATAAATAGTCTCAATCGATTGCCCAGCAAAAAATAATGTACCTACATATTTTTTTTTTATAGTGACTGGTTTAGTAGTGGTGTACACCACTGTCATGTGACAAAATTGAAGAATTCTTCATAAGGGACCTCATTGAAAGTTGTTTAAAAAAGATCCCAACGAGTGATAGCTCGTTGGAAAGGTATTGAATCAGGCTTTAATTGAAAAATAAAATTTTCCTAATTTTTCTCAGAAATTTACCTTTTTTCCCATGAAAATTAAATTTTCCCACTAAAATTAAATTTTCCGATTTTCCACAGAAGCTCCTAAATTTTCCGGCTAATTTTATTTTTTTTGGATTCCTCATAATTTTTGCTTTAAGAATCAGCAATAAAAAATTGGGCCCGACTCCTTGTTTGGACAGGAGAAGAGCATTTAAGAGACCACCTTGTTCTCATTGTTTTTATATTTTTTATCAGGGATTGAAAAGACTCCAAAACACTCTGCTCAACACATTTTAAACGTCGGTAATGAGCGCAGGCGAACTCAAAACACAAGAGTTTAATGATCGAAGATGCTCCGCACACAGAGTCAACACATAACAAAACTCTTTTGTACAATTTTTTCCTGAGCACTCAAAGATGGTGTGCACACATAAACGAGCGACACTAAAAGATTGGTAGAGAAGAAGAAGAAATATAGCTGTATATGTATAAATATGTGTATGTATGTGTTTTTTTCTCCATATGAATATTCATGTGTTACTCTGTGTTTGGGTATTTTCGTTTCTCAGTGCACATATGAGTTGTGTCATCTTTATCGCACACACGACGGGAGCCAGAAAAAAGAGCAACATCGTTTTCCGACACTTAGCGAGATGTGTTTGCATGTTAACATGCTCAACGGTACAGAGTTTGTGTCACATTTACCTCTCAAACACTCTCATGAAAAGAGTTTTGCATACATTTTTTGCACATTTGTGAGTTTTTTTCAAACGCTGTTTTTTATAATTGAATTATTTTTAATTATTTAACATTATTTTAATTTTATTATTAAGAATACATTTTAAAAATTATTTTACAGTTAAAAATACATTTATGAAGAAAAAATCAATTTTTTTAAGAGCCCCAAGTTGAGTGTGTAGTGAATATGGTCTGCCTGCCTTCACAATATCGGCCATAAATCCATGGATAATAGCAGCAGTGGCATGTAATGGCACACCAAACCCGACTGAGGCTACAGGTCATAAAATTTTTTTAAATTACCAGGTAATAAATATTTCGCCTAAAATGACACGTGCAGAAACAAGTCATAAAACACGGATTTTCCATAAATATGGCGAAATATTTATTACCTGGTAATTTAAAAAATTTACAAAACATTTTATGACATGTGATCGGCTTATTGGCAGTAACCAATTAAGTCCCTCTTTAAAAAACATTTTATGACCAGTAGTTCACGCAAATTTTCCAAAAAATAAATATAAATACTTCACACACTCTGAGTCAAATTTCAGTTGAATACTAAACGTGAAAGTGTTAAAGTGTTTTTTTTTTTGTAAAGTAAAGAGTGAAGCTGTAAAGACAATTTAAAGTAAAATGAATAAATTTTGCTGCAATCCGTTTAACAAGGGTGGACATCGTTCGAAAAAGATAAAAGTATTAAAATTAACTGGTGTTTCGAAGCGATACATGAATGAATTAAATATAAAATACGGTGAAGAAGCAGAATTCATTTGCCCCAAGTGTAAAATCGATTTGTCTCAACAAGCAAATGCATTGAAACAAATGCAACCACAATCCGAGAGTGAAATGACAATTGAACAAAATGTTTCATCTGATAGTGAGGCAGACATTCCGATGGTCAATATGTCTTTGAGTCCTTTGAATGAGGCTATTACCACTTTAGGTGAAACGCCTATTAGAAAAAGAAAGTTGCGAAGTGAAAAATACAGGAAAGAGAAAAAAGGCAAGGTTATGAGTGCAATCGCGACAATATTTGATGAAGGCTCTGATAACGAATGCAGTCAAGCAGATGACGTTGATGACGGCAAACAAATGATTGAGCAGTTGAAAAGAAAATTCAATTTAGCGACCACTTTTCCGGAGAAATATCTCATTTTATCTGTGCTGCCTCAATCATGGTCTATACGCAAGATTTCTGAACAGTTTCAAACATCTTTTTACATCGCGAGAAGAAGCAAAGAATTAGTTCGACAGAAGGGCATATTGGCGACTCCCACCAAGAAATTTGGCTTAAGGACCCTCAGCGAAGCAACGGTGAAATTGATTCAAGATTTTTACTGCAATGATGACAACAGCCGCGCCTGCCCAGGTACACGTGACTATGTTATCACACGTGAAGATGGAGAAAAAGTACACAAGCAGCGCAGATTATTATTATGTAATCTATCCGAAGCATACCATCAGTTCAAAGAGAAATACCCAGCAGAAAAGGTGGGATTTTCTAAGTTTGCCATCCTACGACCAAAAGAATGCGTGCTGGCATTAGACAGGCACGGAACGCATTCAGTCTGCGTTTGCATGTTTCATCAAAACATAAAATTAATGTTCTTTCCATGCAAGAAATTGAAAGTATTTCACTGTGAAATTGAAACATATAGGGACCTCCTGTCGAAGTCGTTGTGCGCATACCCCACGGAAAATTGTCATCTGTCCAAATGCGACAATTGTCCGAAGATTGACGAGCTAGAGCAATATTTGGCGGAAAAGTTTGAACAGCTGTTAATTCAGGAGGCGCATTTCAAACAGTGGATAATTAGCAGCGCCAGATGTTCCCTTGAGACCGTGGTAAAGCAGATTCCGGAATTCATCGAGGAATTCGGATTCAAGTTGAATGAACTGAAGGCGCACCATTTCATATCCGAGGTGCAATCGAAATTTCTAAAGGAAAGTAAGGAGAAATTAGCCCAAAATGAATTCATTGTGATAAGCGACTTTGCCGAGAATTACACTTTTCTCGTTCAGGATGAAATTCAGGCATATCACTAGGCAAACGACCAGTGCACGGTGCATCCTTTTTGCATTTATTTCAAAAACGAAGATAACGAACTACAGACGGTAAGACTTGTTGTTGTCGCGGAGAGTTTAGCTCATAATTATGTGTCCGTTTATTTATTTCAAATGAAACTGTTTGAATTCTTAAGATCAAAATTCAATGCAATCGACAAAGTAACGTTTTTCTCAGACGGCGCGGCTTCTCAGTACAAGAATAAAAAAAATTTTTACAATCTTTGCATAATTGAAGAAGAACAAAACTGCAAGGTCGAGTGGCACTTTTTTGCGACGTCCCACGGTAAGGGCCCATGCGATGCGTTAGGGGGAACCCTAAAACGCATGGCGACTAAGGCAAGTTTGCAAAGGCCATATACTGACCAGATCTTAAATGTACAACATTTGTTTTCGTGGATTCAAAGCAAGGAAATTGCCATTAACACAGTTTTATGCACTCAAAACGAACACGATGCCATGGAGCGACGAATTCAAAACAGATATAATAATGTCAAAACTATAACTGGAACGCAAAAGTTTCATTGCTTCATACCAAATATTTCTGATATGTCAATTAATGTAAAGCGGTACTCTTCGTCTGCCGACGTGCTAAATTTAAAGTTACTTTAATTTTATAATGATGCCAAGGCAATTGAAATTTTTAATAAATATTGTAATTAAGTATAAGCAGCAAAATAAGAAATATTTTTTCTTCATAAATGTATTTTTAACTGTAAAATAATTTTTAAAATGTATTTTTAATAATAAAATAAAATAATGTTAAATAATTAAAAATAATTCAATTATAAAAAATATAAAAACAATGAGAACAAGGTGGTCTCTTAAATGCTCTTCTCCTGTCCAAACAAGGAGTCGGGGCCCATTTTTTATTGCTGATTCTTAAAGCAAAAATTATGAGGAATCCAAAAAAAATAAAATTAGCCGGAAAATTTAGGAGCTTCTGCGGAAAATCGGAAAATTTAATTTTCATGGGAACAAAGGTAAATTTCTGAGAAAAATTAGGAAAATTTTATTTTTCAATTAAAGCCTGATTGAATACCTTTCCAACGAGCTATCACTCGTTGCGATCGCTTTTGTAGTTTTTTTTTTAAACAACTTTCAATGAGGTCCCTTATGAAGAATTCTTCAATTTTGTCAGATGACAGTGGTGTACACTAGACCGGGTCGGTCCCCTTACAAATTTTTTTTTTCTCCAAAGTCGAGGGCAAATATTAAAGATCACCTCGAGACAACTTAAAAAAAAAAATTTTTTTTCCTCCCCCACCCCCGGAAAAACAGCCAAAATCGTTTTTTATCACTGCTTTTTTGTTTGTGGCTCAATCGTTAAATTAAAGGCATCGGTGTATAGGTCTCGACAAGTACTACATTTGTCCTATAGATGTCGCTGACATACGACATCATCTTGTAATGATGTCCTCATTTAGAGCAATTTCTACCCCTAAAATTTAAAAATATTTTTTCTCAGAATTAAAGTCCTTTAAAACCCAAGAACATTTTGCTTTGGTAGTATACAGTTTTATTCAAAAACAAAAAAGTTACGTATGAAAAGATGTATTTACAGTATCAACACTAATATTTTTTCCTGTTGTTTGCATTATTACAGAAAACTATTGCATACTTCTTAGCGCTGATACAAAATGTTTATAAAAATGATTCTATACTTTGTAGCTCAAATTGTTGCATTAGTCTTAACGACATCGAAAAAAATTTTTTTCGAGATAATTCATTTTTAGTCTAGTTACCGACGAAATAATTTTTATTACAAATAAAATCCCAAAAAGAGCAAAGATATGTATGTAATTACAGCAAATATTGGCGCGACTCAAGGTCCGTCACTACTTTCTAGTTTGGCAATAATTTTTCATTTTGATTAGTCATTCCAAGCGCTGATTTACTTAAATTTCGCACAAATGTTCAGTGTTGCAAATTGCATTGGAAGAATACAAGTGCATATTAATGTCTATATTTTATTATTAATACTTCCATTTTGCACCAGATATCTTTATAATTTCGTTGCTTGAATATTGGTGACGGTGAATAACTTCATCCGCATGTTTGAAAACACTGTTTGCGCTAAAAAGTATGCAATAACTTGTATTTAATTTTTTTCCAAACGCTGAGAAGTATGCAATAGTTTTCTGTAATAACGCAAACAACAGGAAAAAATATTAGTGTTGATGCTGTAAATACATCTTTTCATACGTAACTTTTTTGTTTTTGAATAAAACTGTATACTTCCGAAGCAAAATGTTCTTAGTTTTTAAAGGACTTTAATTCTGAGAAAAAATATTTTTAAATTTTAGGGGTAGAAATTGCTCTAAATGAGGCCATCATTACAAGATGATGTCGTATGACAGCGACATCTATAGGACAAAAGTAGTACTCGTCGAGACCTATACACCGATGCATTTGATTTAACGATTGAGCCATAAACAAAAAAGCAGTGATAAAAAAACGATTTTGGTTGTTTTTCCGGGGGGTGGGGGAGGAAAAAAAATATTTTTTTTAAGTTGTCTCGAGATGATCTTTAATATTTGCCGCACCAATAATCCGCACATTGTGGCTCAACCAACAACTCGTATAGCATTTGAAGCGTACTTTGGCTTCGCGCAGTGGTCCAGACACATTAGCTGCCAAAAAAGATTGCAGAATTTGCCTGCAGCAAGGTGACAAAATACGCCGTAAGACACGCTTTTTTTGCTGCAAATGCAACAATCCTGTTTGTCAGCAACATTCAAAAGTAGATTATTTATGTTTTTGTTGCCTTCCGCAAAATTCTGAATAAAAAAATCAATGTATTCTTCATAATAATTTTCTATTTTGTCATAAACATTTATTACTTTACCCATAATAAAGAGAAATATATATAGAACAAAAAAATTGTTGCCCTTTTCATTCCAGAGATTTTTTCAGGCCTATTTTTTCTTCCTCAGGTAGCTAATAACATAGTAAAAAGAAATAGAAACACAAAATATAACAAATATTTTCTTATCTTAGTAAAAAATTTAACGGCATACAAATGCATGTAAAGGTATAGGGGTCTGGCCAGACACCATGTGCCAGAACTAAGGGCTCAAAATATGTGCCTGACGAAGGGTTAATTATAATTGCTACTGATTCGGCAAATGTGCACTTTTGCTAAAGAGATAATAATATTTGCAGCCCTATCCGTTAACTAAATAATTAACTAAATCAAAAACTAGGACAAAAAATGTGCAGCGGGGCACTGAAAACATGAAATGAGTTAAATAACTATAAACTGTAACTACTAACTACTGTCGAATAACATATAAACTAGTTCAATTGTGATTTTTTTATCTCTACACGAAAGCGGAAACACAAGTGAGTGTTTTTGACATTTGTGTTCGCACAGATGACATCGAAAATATTTAGTGGCTACCAATTTTGTACTGAAATGCTTACGTTTTCGTTTGCATAGATTTTCGTTCTAGTTGTCGTTCTAATATGAGTAAGTGGCTTCGACATCAGCTGTTTGTCGTGTAGAAACCATGCGAACGTCAAGATTTGAGTGTATTCGTTGGCCCCAAAAATAGTAAGATACAACAACTTTCTAAGATAATTAAAATAAATAAGCATTATTTTAATGATTTTTTTGTTTTGTTAGTCAGCGTTCCAAAATTACTAAATTCAAATGCGTGTAAACCAGTAAAGAAATTTCAGTCAGATAAACTGACTGATAAATACCATCACCCAATATACGATAATAGCAGTCGAACTATTGAAGTCAATCGATTTTTAATTAAAACCAGTAAGAAAGTTTCAATCGGGCAACCCGACTTACATATACCCTCAACCTCAGTAAAACAACAAATTTTCTATTCTACTGATATTATTACTCGATTTCTAAAGTGGGCGGAGTGGTACATTTGTATGGAAGGTACCAGAATGGGCGTGGCTAGACTTCTAGTTTTTTCTCCAAAACTTTGTCCTGTTATAGCTTAACGAAATTCAGAAAACTTTACCCTGCTTAAACTTTACTAAATACAGATCGCGTTAGATATTTTAATTATATTAATCTTTTAATTATATTAATAATCTAAAGTGGACGGTACCAGATGGGGCGTGGCTAGACTTTCAATTATTTTTCTCCAAAACTTTGTCCCGTTAAATAAATAATTTGAACGTGATCGTATTCAGTGTTACCGTTGTGCGACTAAAGTGGCAATTTGACCCTTTTTTGAAGCCATGCTACTTTTGCTGCCCCTTTTTCACAAATCCCCTTTTTTGCCGCTTTTTTTATTTCTGCTTTAGAGTTGCTCCGGAGAAGAGAGTACTCTTTATTTTGTGACGCCTACCGTCAAATAAAAGTGCCGCCGCCAGTGTGACCAGATCTAAAAAAGTGTTGCAGCTAAATCAGCATTAAAAAAAGCTAAAAATATTAAAATGCCAATAAATAATGCTAAATTTAAAAAAGTTTTTTTTTTTTAAATTAAATGATTACTATAAAGCGTCTTTTTTTTAAATTTTGTATTCAATGTTGCCTTAGAAATATATTTCACTATAGCCTGTTACGTCGGGGAAGAATAATTTATCCAAACGGTGGGAGAAATAAAAACACAAGTAAATTATGAGTTTTTGTATAAATTTCGGGTTTTACCTTCGGGTGGTACGCTGGTAATGATCGTACTGACAGTAAACATAAATGTCAACTAAAGCTTTCTTTCATTCTTTTCTTTTTTTTCATTCTTCGTTATAAATGTTAAAAGGGTGATTTTAAAAGGAGTATATCATTACAGAACTAGGGTGCATAGCTAAACATCCCGGCCCCCTTGCAAGGATTGCAATATAGGAGCTGTAGTAAGGGACCGGCCGTGGCATAGTGGTTAGAACACGCGACTATCATGCGGGAGATCGCAGGTTCAAACCTGGCTCCAGTCATCTTAAAAAGAAAAAAAAAATGTTCTTTCATTGTCGGCCGAATGTTGTTGACAGCAACTTCGCAGTATTAAGCGTCGATTCAATCGTCGTGTCTAGTAAGAGCTTCTCAAACAGTGACGTTCGCATTCGTCGATAAACAAGTAGGTGCCGTTAGTTGTGAATCTAAAAATAGAAAGCGTGTTAATTCACAACAACGCGAGAAGCTATCCCATACCTCATTCATGGGGTGCAAAGGGAAATTAAGTAAGTAAGTAAGTAGTAAGGCCCACACACGGAGAATGGAGGAAGGTCTAAAGGACATATCGCCATTGCTGCAGGTCACATCCAGTAGATAGAGGTGGAGCTATCATCTTATCGTACACTCGGGTTACAATCCAGCCAAACACAGTTTTCTGAGCGGTAAGCTCTCCATCAGCATCCTTCTGAACTCTAGAAAGCATAATTTTTGAATAAGTGTCGGCAGCCAAAAGCAAGTCGTGTTGTGAGAGACTTAAGTCAGCCTTTCTCATTTCAGCCAACTTCCATTTATTTATTCTAGGGGGAACGCATGATGGCAAACGGTGGGTTATATTATCAACTACGTAATCCTTTGTGGTCAGACTAAAATTAGGATCTGTATCAGAGCGAAGTGTTATGATACATATCTCATTTGACTTCGAGGCAACAGTGTCATTTAAACCAATAATTTTGGCAGTCGGGGCTGAAAAGATTGGAAGAGACAATCTTCTCTGCAATTTTCGGGTAACAAAAGTCGCTTGAGAGGCGGGGTCTACAAGTGCACTTGAACAACACTTCAAGTCGTTATTGCAGACGTTGACAGGAGTAGTCCCCAAAAGAACTTTGGACTTAGACGAGGGCATACTCGAGTCGTTAAGGTTTGAATTGATGAACCTGGTGATTCCATGAGTATATCCTCCGTATGTTCGGGTTGTGGTTCGTGAGAGACACTGCTAGCGAAACTTGAATGTCGTCCAATGACCCCAGGACTTGTTCTTTTTCGGAAACTATTACTGGGTGGAATAGATGTATGGGCACCTCTTATATCCGAAACTGCTTCCAAAGTAACGAATCCCGAATTCAAGAACTTATTCATTTCCGACCATTTAGGTAACTCTGAAATGGCTGATTGGGATTGTTCCCAAAGTCCGAGATTGACTTTGGGAAGACGGGTTGAGCAAAGAAATATGAAAATTAAGTCCCAGCCCTCTGTGTCGATCCCTAAAATAGAGAGATTGTGTCTGCAATCATTAATCGTCCTCTGCAGTTGTTTAATAGCTGGGCCAGTTTCTTTTCAACTGGGGTAAGACCAAACAGAGTCTTGAGTTGGGCATATACGAGAACTCTTTTGTTTTCATAACGGTCCATCAGATTCTGCCAAGCCATAGCAAAACCTTCATTGGTTATGGGGCACGTTTTTATAATGTCACGTGCTTCACCTTCCGTTCTCTGCATAAGATAATACATCTTTTGAATATCGCTGATGTTCTCATTATTCTTATATAGGGCAGAGAACATATCTTTAAATGTGGGCCACGATTTGTTATCACCAGAGAAGACCTCGGTGTCACACGGGGGAAGGTGAATGGGGAGTGAAGCTGTCTTCTTTTTCGAGTTTAATTTTTCTAGCAAGGCATCAATCGCCGCTAGTCCTCGTACATAAGTTTTATACCCGGACAAATATTTTGATTTTATTATGTCCATAGAAACTTTTACCGGGTCCTCATCGTTACAGATATCTTCATAACGTGAGCGGAACGTTTCGAAAAGTCTAATAAATTCCCCTCTATGGGCATTAGGGGAATGAACAGTGTGTTCATCAGTCGGCAGAGCACTTAAAAATTGCTCCAAATCGATCAATCGATCGCCGCATCTTATCAAACTCTTTAGCTTGGCCATAATTTTAAGTTAAAGGATAAATGAAAGGGCAAAAAATCGAGCAGTTGAGATTTATCAATTATTTATGGCGAAATGGGGTCTAAAAGACAGTTTGCGAATGTCAAACTAAGCTAAAGTTGGGCTTTTAGACACGATAATGTGTGTATGGCTAGTTATATCTAGCCACTTGCCGAAAGTTTATAGCTCAGTTAATATATCAGCTTAGACAACGATTGCCAGCAAATTTTCTAAATCTTTTTTTCTGTAGAAAACAGTTTAAAAACTAAAAAATTTTAATTACATGAACAACAAATGTAAGATTTCACAGTAGACGAAATTATTATTTTACAAAATCAATGGCAAAAGCTAAGTGCATATGAATGGGCAAACAACAACTTAACAATTGATTTCTGGATAAGTGTATACGAATATCAAAATGCTTAAATGAAAACCTGTTCAAGGAATTGTCTTCTTTTGTTATGAAGTTTCTAGTTTTTAGTAACGCAAAAGTTAAAAGAGTTTTCATTGGCCTTATAAAAACAACAATTAGAAATAGAATGATATTGGACACTATGAATTCACTTCTTTACATTAGATGCGGATTGAAATGGTTAAATAAATGTTGCGAAAGTTTTAAAATCTCATCAAAAATGTGATAAAAACATGTATGATAATCATATTTCGACCGACTCTTCGGAAGTTGTGGAAAAATATTTATTTGATAATGTATTTAGTTAATAATTAAAAATTATCATTTGTAAACAAATGATATTTAAAAATGTACTGAAATGCTATTAAATAGCGATTTAAATTTTTATATTACCAATTCAATACCAATGTGATATTGAATTGAATGGTCACTTTTTTTATGTATGTAAGACTCGTTGTTTCTTTTTTATTCAATAAATAGTTTTTTTTTGTTTGCCATGGCTCAACAATACATGGTTGAATTATTACATGACATTGTTTTATTCTAATAGCCTTTTTACACCGGAACGCATTTAACATATTTCCGCGTTAATCCGCATCTTTGAAAGATGCGGCCCAAATGCTAAAATTTTTACATGTATTTTGTTGTTGGAAAGAAGTTAACATATTTTCACATCCACGAAAGATGCGGAAAAAATACACTGAGGTGTAAAGGTGAATTTAAGCGATTTTTCTCAGTAATGTTGATCCGGCAACCACCATTTTCGTTGTTTGTTTACATTTATCGGAAAAATTGCCAAACAACATGGACGGACAAAAAATTTACATTTTTGCCAAAATATTAATAATTGATTATTCCAATTAGGTAAAACCATTCGCGCTTCCTGCAATACTGCCTCCGAAACAATATTAATAGATTTGTGGCAGGAAAATATTGCAGGTTTACAAGGAAACTGGAAAATTGTGTGAGCTAGACAACAGCTGACAATATGCGAAACTGCAGTGTAAAACCACTTTTTAGCATTTCGCATCTTTAGCTCAAAATGTGAAATGCTTTTTTGGTGTAAAAAGGCTATGTTTAGCTGTGCACCCTAGTTCTGTAATGATACTTACTTACTTAATTTCCCTTTGCACCCCATGAATGAGGTATGGGATAGCTTCTCGCGTTGTTGTGAATTAACACGCTTTCTATTTTTAGATTCACAACTAACGGCACCTACTTGTTTATCGACGAATGCGAACGTCACTGTTTGAGAAGCTCTTACTAGACACGACGATTGAATCGACGCTTAATACTGCGACGTTGCTGTCACCAACATTCGAGGGGAGCCGACAATGAAAGAAAATTTTATTTATTTTTTTTCTTTTAAGATGACTGGAGCCAGGTTTGAACCTGCGATCTCCCGCATGGTAGTCGCGTGTTCTAACCACTATGCCACGGCCGGTCCCTGTAATGATATACTCTTGCGTTTTTATTTCTCCCACCGTATGGATAAATTATTATTCTTCCCCGCCGTGACATTTGGTCCTTCGAGCCGGATACTGAGCCGCCCGTAAATAAGAATAATAATACCCAAACATTTCTTTCACAGCAATCAACCCGAATCAACTCGCCACCAACCCGAAATCTCGAAGATACATATCCCCTAACATAAAACAAAATATCGGAAATCCAAGGTAAGGTAGATATATTTGTTTGAACAGGAAAGTGAATTCAATAAATACTTACTCTCAAGTAATAATAACAATACGAGCGATCTCTTATTTCGATCCAACATCATTTGGCCGCGTAGTGTTGTTGTTGTGATATCTAATAACTTCGCGGTTAGTTTATTTCGGTTGTGTGTTGCTATTCCCCATACCGCACTACCGTGTTTGCTTTCCCCTTAACGGTCAAACCGTCTTTGCTTTGTCGAGGCTCTCCACATTTGTTTCCATCCCTATTCCCCACAATCGTGTGTGCGTCCCTCGACAATCATATCGATATTAGTTACTCTCGCGCGAGAGCAACACACAACCGAAATAAACTAACCGCGAAGTTATTAGATATCACAACAACAACACTACGCGGCCAAATGATGTTGGATCGAAATAAGAGATCGCTCGTATTGTTATTATTACTTGAGAGTAAGTATTTATTGAATTCACTTTCCTGTTCAAACAAATATATCTACCTTACCTTGGATTTCCGATATTTTGTTTTATGTTAGGGGATATGTATCTTCGAGATTTCGGGTTGGTGGCGAGTTGATTTGGGTTGATTGCTGTGAAAGAAATGTTTGGGTATTATTATTCTTATTTACGGGCGGCTCAGTATCCGGCTCGAAGGACCAAATGTCACGGCGGGGAAGAATAATAATTTATCCATACGGTGGGAGAAATAAAAACGCAAGAGTATATCATTACAGGGACCGGCCGTGGCATAGTGGTTAGAACACGCGACTACCATGCGGGAGATCGCAGGTTCAAACCTGGCTCCAGTCATCTTAAAAGAAAAAAAAATAAATAAAATTTTCTTTCATTGTCGGCTCCCCTCGAATGTTGGTGACAGCAACGTCGCAGTATTAAGCGTCGATTCAATCGTCGTGTCTAGTAAGAGCTTCTCAAACAGTGACGTTCGCATTCGTCGATAAACAAGTAGGTGCCGTTAGTTGTGAATCTAAAAATAGAAAGCGTGTTAATTCACAACAACGCGAGAAGCTATCCCATACCTCATTCATGGGGTGCAAAGGGAAATTAAGTAAGTAAGTATCATTACAGAACTAGGGTGCACAGCTAAACATAGCCTTTTTACACCAAAAAAGCATTTCACATTTTGAGCTAAAGATGCGAAATGCTAAAAAGTGGTTTTACACTGCAGTTTCGCATATTGTCAGCTGTTGTCTAGCTCACACAATTTTCCAGTTTCCTTGTAAACCTGCAATATTTTCCTGCCACAAATCTATTAATATTGTTTCGGAGGCAGTATTGCAGGAAGCGCGAATGGTTTTACCTAATTGGAATAATCAATTATTAATATTTTGGCAAAAATGTAAATTTTTTGTCCGTCCATGTTGTTTGGCAATTTTTCCGATAAATGTAAACAAACAACGAAAATGGTGGTTGCCGGATCAACATTACTGAGAAAAATCGCTTAAATTCACCTTTACACCTCAGTGTATTTTTTCCGCATCTTTCGTGGATGTGAAAATATGTTAACTTCTTTCCAACAACAAAATACATGTAAAAATTTTAGCATTTGGGCCGCATCTTTCAAAGATGCGGATTAACGCGGAAATATGTTAAATGCGTTCCGGTGTAAAAAGGCTATTAGAATAAAACAATGTCATGTAATAATTCAACCATGTATTGTTGAGCCATGGCAAACAAAAAAAAACTATTTATTGAATAAAAAAGAAACAACGAGTCTTACATACATAAAAAAAGTGACCATTCAATTCAATATCACATTGGTATTGAATTGGTAATATAAAAATTTAAATCGCTATTTAATAGCATTTCAGTACATTTTTAAATATCATTTGTTTACAAATGATAATTTTTAATTATTAACTAAATACATTATCAAATAAATATTTTTCCACAACTTCCGAAGAGTCGGTCGAAATATGATTATCATACATGTTTTTATCACATTTTTGATGAGATTTTAAAACTTTCGCAACATTTATTTAACCATTTCAATCCGCATCTAATGTAAAGAAGTGAATTCATAGTGTCCAATATCATTCTATTTCTAATTGTTGTTTTTATAAGGCCAATGAAAACTCTTTTAACTTTTGCGTTACTAAAAACTAGAAACTTCATAACAAAAGAAGACAATTCCTTGAACAGGTTTTCATTTAAGCATTTTGATATTCGTATACACTTATCCAGAAATCAATTGTTAAGTTGTTGTTTGCCCATTCATATGCACTTAGCTTTTGCCATTGATTTTGTAAAATAATAATTTCGTCTACTGTGAAATCTTACATTTGTTGTTCATGTAATTAAAATTTTTTAGTTTTTAAACTGTTTTCTACAGAAAAAAAGATTTAGAAAATTTGCTGGCAATCGTTGTCTAAGCTGATATATTAACTGAGCTATAAACTTTCGGCAAGTAACTCTTATTTCATTTTCTTCTTAAGAATTGATTACCAAGTTGTAATTAAAGTATGGTGTTGGAACGAAAAAATCTTCTAAACGCGAATTTAAGGGATCAAAAGTGTCAGATAAAATAATGCTAGAAAATGCTAAATTAAAAATTGCAAAAAGCTAAATAAAATGCTAAATGAAAATTTAGCGGCGAAATACAAAAAAAGAAATGCTAAATTTAGCTGCAAAAATGCTAAAATGGTCACACTGGCCGCCGCAGTTAATTTGGGATCGGCAAATGCTATATAAAGCAACATTTTGAATTTTTACCAAAAATTATCAGACGAAATACTATTCAGAATTGATATAAATAATAAAAGACTAATTGCTGTAAGATATTTACACCCTTATTTTATTAAGGCCAGTGATGCCATTAATTATTCTGACATAGTGTCTGAATATAGTCATATTTAAAAAAAATTCTGAGGTATTCATATATGAATTTAAGTTATTATAGTGTAAACTAATAGATAAATCTTAAGAATATATCTGACTGACATTGAACTTTTTTGGTACGCAGTAGGCGGTTTAAAAAATAGTTTAAATGACCTAAAATGAAATTTATTTGGATTTGTATCTTATATATTGCTTGTGCAGAGCATAGATTTTCAAAGTTGGCACTGATGCAGAGTAATAAGTTAAATATAGAAACATGTGAAGCACTGCTTGCAGCTTTGAATTTCCTGGACACGAAGCTGGAAGACTGGACACCAGAGATCAGAACCAATATACCGTAACCGCCGGTGCACCGCGCCCGAACTTAGTATTTTTCATACGCACGTGTTCGAAATATCGAACGAAAACTGATGCGGTGGAGTAAAGCTATTTCTTGTGTTTACTTTTATTGTTGCAATAGTTTAGCATCGTATCAAAAAAACCAAAAACAAAAATGTGACGCTTTGTTGTGTGTGCTTGTTTTATGGTGGTGGTTTAGCACAACAACGAAGGAACACAAACAAAAATATTACGAAGAAGAATACGACGTCGGTGCGATGGCGACCAACATACTAACCGCCTCGCTGTGGATTTGTACCGTTTTCTTTTTTGCTTATTTTTTGGAGACATTCTTTACAGGTCAGGAAAATGCAATGAAAAAGTTCAATAGTTTTGTCTAAAACAAATGTAATATTAAAACTTTTGTTTCTGTTAGAAATCTGTCGGCCTAATGAACTTGTTATAACATTTGTCGCCAAAACATAAGCTATAAAAACAACGTAACAAATCGACAGCGGGGCGGTTAGTATGTTGGTGGCGATCGCACCGACGTCGTATTCTTTTTCGTAATATTTTTGTTTGTGTTTCTTCGTCGTCGTGCTTAACCACCACCAAAGAAAAAGCTCACACAACAAAGATTAACTTTTTGGTTCATGGTTTTTTGATGCGGTGGCAAACTACCCCGGTAAAAGAAAACAATATAACAAAAGGCACAAAAATATCCAAGCAGTTTGTTACCGCAGCCGCATAAACAGCGAGTACACCAGTAGTGGCGAAAACTCCTATCGCCGCAGATCACTGCTGGACACCTAATGCGGTACTTGAAAAAAAGTATCAAAATGCAGTTTCTAAAAAATAACAGCCATATTTATAAACATTTATAAAGGTTTGGAAATTATTATGAATAAGGCCTTAAATTTGTTTGAACAAAAATTAAATTTTGATTTCCAAACATATATACATATGCCTTGTGCCTTGCAATGTATTGTTTTTTAGTATATTTTACATCTTAATGTGCTAGACTGGGTTGTTTTTTGTTATTTAATATTATTTTTTGTTTAGTTTTATGTTTTGTTCAAATAAAATGAATCTGCGACTTTTTTTAAAAAAATCCCCTTTTTGTGCCACTTTTTGAAATTTTGAAAGGGGCGGGCCATGTAGCCCATTTGCAATACCGTTAGTAGTTTTGGGAAAATAGTAAATCTTGCAAAATTTCAAAACAATTGGTTGCGTCTCTCGAAAGTTTTCGTGGGTACCAGCCGGTCAGCCAGACAGACAGACGGACAAGAAACCTAGGGTCTAAACTAAACCATTGAGGGTTTTGTTTTCCAAAATATGAACTTTCATTTGCTTTTAGTTTCCCCCCTTTCGTTTCGGAACGGAAAATTTTGTGTTACTGTGCTATCAGCAGTTATTGTATTTTTTTTTTAAAAAAGATCGATGCATCTTTGGGCCCGGCCGTGGCATAGTGGTTAGAACACGCGACTACCATGCGGGAAATCACAGGTTCAACTCCGGTCGCTAGTCACCTAAAAAAAAATTTCTTTCATTGTCGGCTCCCCTCGAATGTTGTCGACAGCAACTTCGCAGTATTAGTGTCAAGTCAATCGGCATGTCTAGTAAGAGCTTCTCAAAACAGTGACGTTCGCATTCGTCTATAAACAAGTAGGTGCCGTTAGTTGTGAAGCTAAAAATAGAAAGCGTGTTAATTCACAACAACGCGAGAAGCTATCCCATACCTCATTCATTGGGTGTAAAGGGGAATTAAGTTAAGTTTAATCTCTTGTAAATTAGAATACCGGCATCGTTTTAAGATAATTTTGCATGCGATAAAAAATATATGTTTCACATGAGTAACATAAGTACATTTTTATTTGATTCATTTGCAGGGGCCACAGGATATTGGAATTATTATATTTTAAGATAATTTTGCATACGATAAAAAAATATATGTTTCACATGAATAACATAAGTACATTTTTATTTGATTCATTTGCAGGGACCACAGGATATTGGAATTATTATATGAAGAAGCAAAGCACAATGTTATCTCAGGACGATACATCATGGAACCTATTCATTATTTAATGCTTGCTGGCATTCAAGCTCGTATAGAACTGGGACCTTTTAACGCCCATTGTCACACAAACGGGTTTTTTCGGTAAGTTCGTCGAAATCCTATAAAAATTATTCAATATAAAACTTTAATTTTTTAGTGAAAACCAATCAAGATTTTTACCTCAGCATATAGCCAAACATTCGAGTTGGTCGTGGTTACCTATCAGTCGTAAAACTTCAGCTGAAGTAAAACTTCTCGAGCAGTTTAAAAGAGTTCCACAAACAGCGTCCACCCGAAAATTAGTTCGGAAATATTTGGAAATTTGTTGGGCCTTACCATTTTACGGGTACGTCAGCTAACTTATTTCTGCAGATAGATACGTTTTATATCAGAAATAAATATAAATAAATTTAGTGCTGCTTTTTTCCACGGACAATTGGAGCAATCTATTAAAGGTGTAATGAGTTACGTAAATCATAAAGATGCTGATGTAACTATAGCCGTTAATGAGAGGGGAATATTTATAATAGATCCCTTGGAATACGTAAGTCTAAAAGTTACACTAAATTAGTACCAAATTTATAGAAATCACAAAACTGCATTATTAGACTTTGTTGCTTGGGTTGCGACATACAGATCTTTCATGGGATTTTGGAAAACCAAGTTCGTTAAACGACCCTGAATGCATTACATGTATATTTCTTCAGGTATGTAAAATTTATTTTAATTTATTCCATAACGCAAAATCTTTTTACAGTTTGATGCCATGGAAAATGGAGTTGAGATATCGAAACTTGTTCAAATATTCTCGAGGCAAGCCCCTATGATTGACGCTTTGATATATTATTTTACAGAAAATAATAGGAAACTCATTTGCGAAAAGAACGCTGAGAAACATCAAGACTGCGCATTTGTAGGTAAATATGAGCTTTTTCTTGTAATTGAAGTTAGGATTTCCCCAAGCTTTTGAATGTTGGATTTCATCTTATTTGAAGGGAAGATCTCAAAAGGTTTTATTTAAGGGTTATATGTCAAGGAGTATTGCCGTTACCTCTGGTGTTCCCCTAGGAAGTCTCTTAGGACCGCTTTTGTTTGTTCTTTATATTAATGATCTTCCTGAAAATTTCGAACTTTCTGATGTATGCAAACGATATGAAGCTCATAATGTCGTTTAGATGTCTACTCGATGCAATTAATCTGCAGGCGGATCTTAACGCATTCTTTCGTTGGTGTAGTATCAATGAAATGTCACTTAATTTGCAAAAATGTAAAAAGCTTTCCCATTCAAGGAATACAAATCTGTCTAAAGATTATTTTATTAGTTCTTGTAAATTGGAAATCATTTGTTGGAAATCATTTGTAGGAATTGCATTTGTTAATACAATAATACATTTTTTTAAAGTAAAGTAACGTAGAATTACAAATATTGTATTACCTTTTACACATTAAGAAGAATTTAGAAAATTAGTATTTACAAGAGAGAGTTTTTAAAAGTTTTAATTCGCATTAGGCAAATAATACAAAACCAGTACAGAAATTTCAGTCAGGTAAACTGACAGATAAATACCACCACTAGGGGCGATTTGAACATCTTAATGGGCGCTACGCGTTTCTGATTCTTGGGATTGTACTGAGCAAAAAAGTCCACTACACCATATGTCTACGGTGAAAATCGAGTTTTCCCCATTTTGACTTGAAGTTTTTTCTCAAACCTTATTTTTTTGGAAAATTTGCAAATTTTCTTAGGCACATATTTCGTAAACTATTTAAAATTTTGACTTATTTTCAAAAGTAAGGTTATAGCTATAATCTTTGATCATTTCGGCCTCTGACTTAGGCACTAAGATATAAATATATATGTGTCAAGTTGTTTTAAAGGCTAATAATAATAATAAAAAAAATAATAATAAGGTTATAGCTATTGTCTCGGGCTACAATTTCTCTGAACATATTATTTAGAAAAAACTTCGTTTTCATGATCAAAAAGTCGAAAATGTAGAAAATTCACCACTATAACAGCCAAACCATTGAGATTTTTGATCCAATACCAACACAAAAATTGTAGCCAAGACAATAGTTAAGAACTCTCTAGTACATCGCAAATGCATTGGAATGCTCCTTCAGGCAGTTTTGGCCTTGTGAATGTGCATATTTTTCGTGAAAATATTGATAAATTACTATTTTCAGTTGTTCATAGCGCAAAATCATAAAAATGTTCTATTTCTTATTTTTATTCTATTTTATTATTTTATTTCTTATTTTTTATTCTTCTATTGTTTTCATTTCATTTGACGCATTTTTGTTAGTTTATGGTAAACGATTACAACATCAAATACGCAGAAAACTAAATACGCATTTCTAAATATCTGCCGCAAATGTAAGTTTTAGAAATAATTGTATCGTGTATAAACTGTGCAGTGGTAATAAAAAACATTTTTTTATTTAAGAAATAGAAAATTTTTATGATTTTGCGCTATGAACAACTGAAAATGGTAATTTATCAATTTTTTCACGAATTATATGCACTTTCACAAGGCCAAAACAGCCAGAAGAAGCATTCCAATGCTATTGCGATGTACTAGAGAGTTCTTAACTATGGTCTTGGCTACAATTGTTGTGTTAGTATTGGATCGAAAATCTCAATGGTTTGGCTGTTATAGGCTAAAGTATCTACAAAAACGTGACAAAAAGTGGTGGATTTTCTACATTTTCGACTTTTTGACCATGAAAACGAAGTTTTTTCTAAATAATATGTTCAGAGAAATTGTAGCCCGAGACAATAGCTATAACCTTAGTTTTGAAAACAAGTCAAAATTTTAAATAGTTTACGGTATATGAGCGCAAGAAAGTTTGCAAATTTTCCAAAAAAATAAGGTTTGAGAAAAAACTTCAAGTCAAAATGGGGAAGCTCGATTTTCACCGTAGACATAAGGTCAAGTGGACTTTTTTGCTCAGTACAATCCCAAGAATCAGAAACGCGAAGCGTCCATTAAGATTTTTTTCCTTCCATACTAATCGCCCCACCCTAACCACCACCCAATATAAGATATTGTTGAAGTCTTGAGTTATTGAAATGAATAGATTTTTAATTAAAATAAAATTACTTATGTATAATTTTTCCCCTGCTTGTGGTGCAAAATCGTCCAAAACTTTACTTATTTGTGTAGGGGGTAAGGTGCCGGTTTGGAATTTATGTGAGAAATATTAATTTTTCAAAAAAAAATTAATTTTGATAGGGGGAACCAAAAGGGGTGAACCGATACAGTCCTTATTCATTCCTGACTCAAATTTTCATACGTACAACTTACGAATAATTTGACTGAATTCATTGCACTTACAAAAAAAGATATGTATGTAAGACTATGGGGGTGAGTTCGGTCCTTTGTATGGGAGGTACCAGAAGGGGTGTGTCAAATAGTTAGGTTTGCTGAGGTTTCGCCGCCTATCACAATATAAATTAACCGACTAATTTTCATTACCCTTCAAATATCCGTTTGGAAGTTATGGAAGAATTATTAATTTTCCAAAAATAGGTCATTTTGTATGGGAGGTACCAGAAGGGGTGACCCGATATAGTCCATATGCATCTCTTGTTAACTTCCTTATATTTTGATATCTTTGTGTGACAAATATGAATAAAGAAGCTAAACTTTGGAAGTTATACAGATTTTTTTGGTTATTCTAATATATTAGAACAAGAATCGTATTAAAAATTTTTCAGACACCCCCAAAAATATGGACTTAACCTTGAAAATTTTGCGCAAGAAATACTGTTGACTTTCGGAATATTTGCTAACATTTAGCAAAGTTTCATCTAAAGGTATAATAGAATGGAAGTTTTGAGTTCCTGTAATAGTATTAGCATTTTTATACCTTAAAAATAGCTCTTCTTTTATTTTGTCTGCATAAGCAGCTTCTATTGAAGTCTTACAAGTTTGTGAAGCCCAATGATAAAGGCCTTTCGCCGTTTGAAGGAGTCACTTTAGACCCTAGGTTTCTTTGAACTAAATTCGATTCATGACTTGACTTTTGGAAAAAAAGACTTGATCTTCGAAGTGTTTTCCAGATTTAAACTTTTATATTTAACAAAAAAATATAAAATTTTTACAGTGTATGTTTTCGAAAGCTGTCTTATATACTTTTCTAATGTCACCAAGATCTTTCAAATCAGTTGAGTCATTCCATAGCAATCGCAGCTTTAAAGTACCAATTACCGTAATTTTTCAAATATTTCGGTGCCTTGCCACGCCTACATATTTTCAAAAATGTAATTTCTAAAAATGAGGTTGTGTTTCTATAGGTAAAATCTAGCTGTATGCAAAATTTCATTAAAATCTGAGGGGGTCGGGTTCAAAATGTCCTTTTTTATAGGTTTTGATATGAAATTCATCATATATTGATCTTAATTGAATCAACACCAAATTTCATGACCATTCGCAAAAATAGTTCATCAGTTATCGCACTATAACAAATTACGTCCAATGGGCGGATCCACGCCTACTGATCTAGTAATTTAGATTTCGCACTTTTACAAATAAGGTTCTATGGGCAGGGCCACGCCTACTAATCTAATCCCGGCAGTATTTGACCAGATCATATTTCATCCACACTTAATTTAAAGCAACTTATTGTAATGGTACGCTAGATATTGTATATTTTGTTAATGGGGTGGAATGGGTGGACCACACCTCAAGAACATCGGTTGAATGCTTTTGCATCGTGTTAGCTTCAAACAATCCCAATTTAAATACACACTAATATGAAAAAATTGGTTTGAAATTAGTTAAATGCTGATGTTTGTTTTTAACAGTGTGCTCATTTTCTTCAAAGACATTTTTTTTCCAGGTCCTATGGTTTTCATGGTGTAAGCAGTTAAAGTCGGTCTTTCACAATACAAATTTTGGAAGTCACTTTTGAGGTAGACAGATACTTTCTAAAAGTTCTGCTCATATAGACAACGGGTTGTCCCCATACTTTTGGAGATAAAAGATGAATAATGAAGAAAGGAAATTGCATTTCAACGGTTTAAATATGTTGCTTAGAAACCTCAGTAGGACTAAAAATATCAAGTCTTTCACATTACATCGAAAGTCTTTCACATTACATCGTACAAATTTTTGCAGTTAAAAACGATTTTTAGTGCTTATAAATGCTTCTAAAGAAATTTTTTTACAACCAAAGACCAATATTTGGTCTTGGGGCTAAGGGATCGTAATAAATATCATGGTTTGGGAGGTGGGGTAGAGCGATTTGTGACAGGTGGGACAAAACCATGTTTTTATCAGCTTTTTATGGCAAAAAAAGAAAGGTGTCAAAAAATTCGAAAACAGCATGGCAATATTTAAGGGCGGGCCCAAACCTAGTGTTCGCGAAAATTTTTTGGTGTGTATGAAATAAAAAGTGTTTAATAAATTTTGCAACACTGTTTTGGTCGAAAATTGCAGCCCTAGCATTTTTTAAGATTATTTATATCCTTCTTTGGAAGTTGAAAAAATGCGGATGTTGCCGGACTCTTGCTGTATTCCGACGCAATATCACGAAAATTTTTTTTGTTCAAAAAAATTCGGCAACTTTTAATTTATTGTTTATTTCAAAAAAATTCTTCATCAGTGACTTCTGCGTCAGAAATGGTTGAAGGTGTAAGGTTGAATGCATTTACGTAGTCTTTGCGACGTCTTTCTACAAGAGACTCACGATCCTTTCTTGGCATTTCACTTTCCTTCAGTTTATGGTTTTCTCTCAATTTACGCATAACTTCTGCCCTCTTTCTTTTGTGTTCTTCGTATTTACCATTCTCTTTTAGCTTTTCGATGTAATTTTTATTTTTTTCTGCACTTGTGAGTGGATCCTACCAAAAAAAAATTAAGTTTTTTTTTTCAAGTGGTCTTTCACATTACACACATTTGAAGGCAATTTAAACTGAGAAACCAGCATTAATCTTTAAAAATACCACCCATTCCAGATATTAGAAACTCCTGCTCAGAAAAAGTTTTGTTTTCATAACAAAACACCAGCGTGCAACCACCGTTATTAATCTTTTCCAATTTTAGTCTTTCACATTACACCGAAATTGCGCAGTTTTCATTGCCATCAAATGAGCATTTAAACAATTTTTTAAATTTTTTTTTTTTGTTATCAGCACTAAAACAATTCTTTATCTATATATATATATATATATCTATATATTGAGCTATCCATTTTGTTTGACATCTCAATTTAAAGCTTACTAGAAAATACATGGTAGGTTTGCCACTGTTTTGCAATTTTCGACCAAAAACAGATTTTGGTAGATTTATTAGACACTTCTTATTTCATACATACAAAATTTTTTTGTAAAAGTCACATTTTTTTTCCCTTCTGTTTGACATTTTTGCGAACACGGCCATATACATAAATGTATCAAAAGTCAATACATATTAAAATTTTCACAATTTAAAAATTTTGGATAATTTTTGTATGGAAAAAATCGAAAATTGACTCAATAAATGGACCCAATGTGTTTTATGCTATTTTTAAATAGCCTATAACCATTCTAGGAAGATTGTCTTTCTAACGAAAGTTAGTCATCTGCAGCCTCTTTTTAAAAAAAATATCTGAGTTCATGTTGGAATAACTTTTGAACGCGACATCGGATTAAGACGATCATGGTAACGCCTGAGGGTGCCGGGACATAATGCCCAAGGACATAATCCCTAAAATGGTTTTGGAATTATGTCCGGAAAATAAGAGGTCATAATCAACAAAATCGTTTTGGGGATTAGGTTCCCTGTGTTCTAGGCACACAACCCCAACGGTCATTATGACCTTTTTTTGGAAGTAATATATTGATATAATTTGATTCATTTAAATATTACTCATATAGAATATGTTTGAATATTTAAAACTGCATGTTATTGAAAGTTTAACTGCAAAATTGTTAACAAAAATGGCGCAAATTCTAACAACAATTTCTGCCTCCGCAAATGTTTTTTATGGCTTTTTAAATTGTTTTGTTTCATTAACCCTGCTACTATGTTAGAAAAAAATCATACTCGTTATGTTAGGGTCATTTTATGACCCCATATATTTTTATTGAAAAAATTTAAATTTATATAATAAAAAACCAATGTTTAAGGCTTGTGATCATTACAATAAGTTGTTGTTGCAGAAATTGTGTGACGGTGTGATGGACAAACAGGTTTTTTGCAAGTTATACACTCCGTAAAGGTTTCTTTTCCTTCTTCGACGGACAAAATTAGCTCCTTTTACGTTCGCTAGTGGATTGGCGTTTTGGAGAAGGCGAACGTATGGGTGGCGATGCACTGTCCTCTGTTCGAATTCTTCTGACTTATGATGCAGAGGCTTCTGCGCGAGGAAGTCTACTACGCCTTTTAATGTGATCTTTAGCTAAGTCTTCGCCGAGTTGCTATAAAAATATGCGCCGTTTGTGTAGTTTATTTTCATGCCACTGAGGATTAATTTCGGTTCACATTATAAATGCATTGAGAGCAGAAATATCAAGTATATTAGAAAATAGAGGAACTGGCAACCAATTGGTTTTTCTTTTTCATGAATATATTCGAACCATTTGGTCCAGTGTGTGGACTCCGCCTTTTGTCAAGTTGTAGAATTCAATTATTTCAGGAATTTTTTTGGACGATTTTCCAAAATATTGCTATTATGATGAAATGTGCTAAGGAAATAAACTATTCTGTATTTTTTCGGCACATACGTAACAACAGTTTCTTTTTCATAAAAAAGAAATTTGGTCGAGTAAATTGGAAGCTTATGTGCTGTTCCATGAATCGGCAAAAAACGTTAGTTTTTTCTTACTGTTCCAACAATAGCAATTTTTTGCATTAGCAATTCTAGGGCAAGATTATGGCTCGTACAAAAATTATCGGTAGTTACATTTCTTCCACGATATGAAGATGCTAAGTCAAGAACAACCCGTTCGCCTTGGTTCCGTTCAGCAATGTCTCCCTCTTTGCCCAAGTAAATTTGAAACTGCAAACAAAACGCTGTGTCAGAAATCGCAGCTATCCATACTTTCATGCCAGATTTTGGCATGTATACTTTGAAGGGGCATCTACCTCGGAAATTAATGAGCTGTTCGTCAACCGTTATGTTAGAATTTGTAACGTAAAGCAATTGTAAATTGTGCAGAGCGGTAAACTCCTAAAAGAAAATATTTTATTATGTAATTATAATAAAAAACATATAGTGTAAAAAATACCTATAGATATAAGAAGCCCTAGGTAAGCATCGAACTCAATATCATCTATTGCTTGAAAACTTTTGAAAAAAGCGTTACCTTGTAAGTTGCTGTAGTGAATTATATCCTTTTTCAAAGCTGTTGTAAGGCATAAATCAAATGTATCACGAATTTCCGAAATACGATGAATAGCATAAGAAATCACTTTTTGAACGCCACAGACAATCTAAAGCTGGTATGTTTGTCCATTTTATCAGACGATCAGTTCAAACGCAGGGGAAAAAATTAAAAAAATGACATCTAATGCAAACGTTCAAAAATAAATTTATTATCAGCCTTACTAAATATATAGGGGTCATAATATGACCCCAACATAATATGTGTGTACACTAACCATAACAAATCTTCAAAGCCTAAAATTTTGTTGAAATTAATTAAATTCGATGTATTTCAAAAAATTATGCACTGAGCAGTAAAAACTTTCAAAAATATTATACCAGTGAGAAATAAGATAACGGTAAATTCGATTTTGGGTCATCAAATGACCCCAACATAATAGCAGGGTTAATGATGAATTTCATATCAAAACCGATATTCATTGAACCCGACCCTCTCAGATTTTAATGAAATTTTGCATACAGCTAGATTTTACCTATAAAAACACAACCTCATTTTTAGAAATTGCATTTTTGAAAATATGTGGGCGTGGCAAGGTATCGAAATATTTGAAAAATGGCGGTAATAGGTGCTTTAAGCTGCGATTACTATGGAATGACTCAACCGATTTGAAAGATTTTGGTGCCATTAAAAAGGCATATAAGTCAGCTTTCGAAAACATACACTTTACAAATTTTATATTACACTGAGGTCTATTTAATATATATAACATATCTAAATCGATTGAGTCATTCCATAGTAATCGCAGCTAAAAAGTACCTAATACCGTCATTTTTCAAATATTTCGATACCTTGCCACGCCCACATATTTTCAAAAATTTAATTTCTAAAAATGAGATTGTGTCTCTATAGATAAAATGTATCTCTGTGCAAAATTTCATGAAAATCTGAGAGGGTCGGGTTCAAAATGTCCCTTTTTTTAGGTTTTGATATGAAATTCATCTAATGTAAATATTACATTAATTTGATAATAAAGAAATAAATTTTCTTTTTACAAATCCGGGACCGGGACCGGCCGTGGCATAGTGGTTAGAACACGTGACTACCATGCGGGAGATCACAGGTTCAAATCCTGGCTCCAGTCATCTAAAATGAAAAAAAAAATGTTTCTTTCATTTTCGGCTCCCCTTGAATGTTGTCGACAGCAACTTCGCAGTATTAGTGTCAAGTCAATCGGCATGTCTAGTAAGAGCTTCTCAAACAGTGACGTTTGTATTCGTCGATAAACAAGTAGATGCCGTTAGTTGTGAATATAAAAATAGAAAGCGTGTTAATTCACAACAACGCGACAAGCTATCCCATACCTCATTCATGGGGTGTAAAGGAAAATTAAGTTTATTTTGCAAACCAAACCTAAGAACAGAAAATTTTTTATTAAAAATCGCGCGAATTTTTTGCTTGCGGCGATTTGGTTTTTCGCTGCGTAAGCATTATTTTTTTAAAAACTATAAATAAACTTAAAAAAAAACTTAATTTCCCTTTGCACCCCATGAATGAGGTATGGGATAGCTTCTCGCGTTGTTGTGAATTAACACGCTTTCTATTTTTTAGATTCACAACTAACGGCACCTACTTGTTTATCGACGAATGCGAACGTCACTGTTTGAGAAGCTCTTACTAGACACGACGATTGAATCGACGCTTAACAGGGATGCATTCCCGATTTTTAATTTTGTACCATCTACTACTGAAAAATGTACTTTTTCGATGCCCACGGTACCAAAAAGTATTTTTTTTCAAAATTTAATTTATTGAAAAAAACACAAAAAGTAATTCAGGCACGTACTGAAGTATATAGGTATATAGGATAGTTGTATAAACTACATGTAATAAATACATTTAAATAATCAGGTAGAATATTTTGTTAACGTTGTTATATTCATTTTATAACAAGAGGATTTGGAAGCTTTAGTAAATCTTTCGTTAGTATTATGCTAGATAAAGTTGCCACATTTAGTCTATTTCTCTTTTTGGTTTTTATTAAATTTTGGAAAG
This sequence comes from Muscina levida, assembly GCA_964034835.1. Classification (NCBI taxonomy): domain Eukaryota; kingdom Metazoa; phylum Arthropoda; class Insecta; order Diptera; family Muscidae; genus Muscina; species Muscina levida. Next base: position 77,860,778 of record OZ035880.1, read on the forward strand.
AAAATATTATCTCCAAATTTGCGGATGAGTTGGGAATAGATAAAACACCTGCAACCACTCTTGGGATGTCTGGAAGCATATACTCATCCAGTTCATTCTTTATATTTGAAACTTTATGCCACATGTCATTTATTGCTGTTTTTAATTCTAATAGATCGGCTAAGGCTCTATATTGATTGTTTATCGAATTAAAGTTGTTGCATTCGTTTGGAAACATTTTCACCAAAAATAGAACAATACTTTCAGTTTCTACTGAAAATTTCGAAAACCGCTTCAACATATCATCATCAAAATTTATATTAGTTCTAAGAACATTACACAATTTCATATAATTGTTTTTGCACCTTCTTTAAATTTTAAAACAATTTCCTTGTTTTTTTCGATTGTAACCATGTAACGTTCTGCATCTGTACCACGGTGCATATCATCAATAATGATATGATTTCGGTTGAGGTCTAATTCAGATATTTTATAAATATCTAAGATATGTTTTTTTTCTAAAAATTTCGAGCTATTTGGCGAAATAATTACTCACTTGATTGATAAAATGTTAAAATCGAAGATTTTTGAAATTGTACCAAATGAGTCGCGGTAGTACCATGGTACTTTTAAAGCCAAAAAAGTACAATTGTACCAATTTGTGCATCCCTGACGCTTAATACTGCGAAGTTGCTATCAACAACATTCGAGGGGAGCCGACAATGAAAGAAAATTTTATTTATTTATTTTTTCTTTTAAGATGACTGGAGCCAGGTTTGAACCTGCGATCTCCCGCATGGTAGTCGCGTGTTCTAACCACTATGCCACGGCCGGTCCCAAAACTATAAACTATAAATTATTTTTATAATTTTTTTATAAAAATAGAGCGATAACACAAGGGAACAAAATGGAACTTTTTGAGTGTTGTTTGGAATTCTATAGCAGTTTTTTACTAATTTGAGGTCGCTGTTTTTAAATCTAATCTCTATTTTTCTCCATCAGCTCGAATTTTTAAGTTACAGGTAGTAATCGTATTTTCGCCTTTTTTCCAAAAAATTATAGTTCAAAAAATCATAATTTTTTTTTCATAAGACGGATTTTAAATGTTTTTTTTTAAGATATCGTTGTTACCTTTGAAAAAAATCAATTTTTTTAATATCGCAAAAAAAATGACTGAGTAACGGCTGTTTTATTCAAAAAAAAAAATTACACATTTTAATTTTCTTCACGCTGAAAGTTAATCGGTTGGGGGCAAATTGTTCTTTTTATTAGCTTTGTTGAATATCATATTAAAGTAGCTTTCTCAAACATGTATGTACATAATAATCGATTGAAAATTGAATGAGTTATGCTAAGTTCGGTGATAACAGATTTTTCGCATTTTTTTGTTTCTACCAAAAAAATAAAATTTTGTATTTGTACAAATCATGACAAATTTGCAAATTTATTTAAAGTTTAATTTATAGTTTTGCCTCTTATTACAATATTAGTTAACTGACTAAATTTAATTAATCGGCAGGTGTCAATTTGGAAGTTAAGGGAGAAATATTAATTTTCCAAAAAGGTAGGTACCAGAAGGGGTGATCCGATATAGTGCAAATTCATTCCTGGTTCATATTTTCATAACCGTAAAACTTACGCATAGTTTGACTGAATTCAGTGTACTTACAAAAAAGATATGTATATAAGACTATTGGGGTGAGTTCGATCATTTGTATGGGAGGTACCAGAAGGGGTATGGCAACGGTTCGGTTTTTTTAGGGTTTGTCTACTTTTGCAAGATAAATAAACTGTCCAAATTTAAATATCCTCCGGTAGTCTGTTTAGCAGCTATCGAAGATATATTAATTATCCAAAAATAGGTAGAAGGGGTGGGTCTATTCCGCCCATTTACAATCCCATAAGTTCGTTTCGAAAAATATTAATACTGATAAATTTTCATAACGATCCGTTAAGGTTTGCTCGAGTTACACTTTCACAAACATATTAATAAATGTTATTTTTGTATGGAAATCGTGATTTTTGTAAATTTAGTTATCTCAGTAAATTGTTGACAAAATCAAAAGTTGTGCACAGATTTCAATGAAATAAAGCTCATTTGATTCAAACTATATTAAACTAAATGTGTTAAGACCAACACTGTGATTTTTGTTGCATTATTTTTTTTATGAATTTTTCAAAAAAAAAATTTTTTTTGTAAAATTGTTGTTGTTTTTTTAACTACACCGATATCTCTGAAACTACTAGGCCAAATTAAAAACAATGTAGGCACGGATTAGAGATAATTTTGTTGACGAGTTTCAGTTTTTTTTTAATTGAATATGGTGAACCGTTTTCAAGTTATCTAAATATTTGTAGTGGAATTGCCTTAGTTTTGGACATAACGGTATATCGCGAAAAGTCGAAATGATACAAGTGCAGATTTGGTCAGCGTCCGAAATTACCTTTAAAACAATATTCAGTTCTTAAACAACAAATACGTTGTTCCCTTGTGTAATTAACAGAAAAATTGTTATTAAATATCGCGCGATTTTTAATATCAATTTTTCGACTGCGGCGCTTAAGTTTTTCGGTGTATAAATCCAATATTTTTTTCAAGACAATTTTATAAAAGTAGCTAGATATTAAATAGAAAAATTACAATTTTTCGAATGCGACGCCACTGAACCATAATTTTTAAAAATCTCTATTTTTTGTAAAATTCGTAATTTTGTGTAGGAAAATTTTTATACAAATCGCGCCAATCTCACGTGAGTGAATTTTGTACTCACGCACTGAACGTGAGCGTGAATCCCGACAATCACGCAAAATAGAAAGTAAAAAAATTGTATTGTTATGCAACAACTGAAGACTTTTTGCAAAATAAATACAAAAACTTGACAGTATAGGTTCGATTCGACTATCGAAAGGCAATAAAACCATATACTCAGTTTGGCGAGATTGGTGACCAATTTGTTTATGGACCCCAAAAGATTCTCGATGAATATCTTAACCATTTGGTAGCAAATTTTGACAAACAGGTATGCGTTTCACTTATGAAAACATGCACTTTGTGAATAAAATTGTTGACATTAGGGTGTCCTTATAAAATAGTTGCTACAGAAATCAAAAGTTTGAAAACTTCTTCGTCCATAAATATCCCGAAAAAATATCTTCTGTTTAAATTTTGAAAATTGCGCATACTTTTCTTTACAAGATGTGCAAATTTCGAGATGGGTTCTCCATTGGTTCAGAAAATATTGGCTTTTTAAATTATTACACTATTCTAAAAAAAGTATAATTTAAACGGGGTTTTCATATAATATTAAATTTGTTTATGTATTTAGCAAACAACGTTAATAACTAAGTGAACAAATAAAATAAATAAATAAATAAAAAGATCTATATAAATTTCAAAAATAATCAGTTTGTAGATATTTAAAGTAAGTTTTTTGACAATTTAAGTAATCAACTTTTAGACAATAGTTCCATAATGCAGAAGCGAAATCCAAAGTCGCTCAGCGTTTAAGTAAAATTGCCATTCGGACATAACGGATAAGTAAAATTAGTCTCCTCTCACGATTGAGGATTGAGAATCTTAGATGTACAAAAAGATGGTCTGGGACGCGTGTATTAATGATATTGTGGCAAAAATATTAATAATTTTAATTTTAATAGGTTGTCGAAAAATAACACAAGGGAACAAAATTGAACTTTTTGAGTGTTGTTTGGAATTCGATAGCTGTTTTTTACTAATTTGGGGTCGCTGATTTCAAATCTAATCTCCATTTTTCTCCATCAGCTCGAATTTTTAAGTTATAGGTACTAATCGTATTTTCGACTTTTTAGACAAGACAATAGTTAAGAACTCTCTAGTACATCGCCATTGCATTGGAATGCTCCTTCAGGCAGTTTTGGCCTTGTGAATGTGCATATTTTTCGTGAAAATATTGATAAATTACTATTTTCAGTTGTTCATAGCGCAAAATCATAAAAATGTTCTATTTCTTATTTTTATTCTATTTTATTATTTTATTTCTTATTTTTTATTCTTCTATTGTTTTCATTTCATTTGACGCATTTTTGTTAGTTTATCGTAAACGATTACAACATCAAATACGCAGAAAACTAAATACGCATTTCTAAATATCTGCCGCAAATGTAAGTTTTAGAAATAATTGTATCGTGTATAAACTGTGCAGTAGTAATAAAAAACATTTTTTTTATTTAAGAAATAGAAAATTTTTATGATTTTGCGCTATGAACAACTGGAAATGGTAATTTATCAATATTTTCACGAATTATATGCACTTTCACAAGGCCAAAACAGCCAGAAGAAGCATTCCAATGCTATTGCGATGTACTAGAGAGTTCTTAACTATGGTCTTGGCTACAATTGTTGTGTTAGTATTGGATCGAAAATCTCAATGGTTTGGCTGTTATAGGCCAAAGTATCTACAAAAACGTGACAAAAAGTGGTGGATTTTCTACATTTTCGACTTTTTGACCATGAAAACGAAGTTTTTTCTAAATAATATGTTCAGAGAAATTGTAGCCCGAGACAATAGCTATAACCTTAGTTTTGAAAACAAGTCAAAATTTTAAATAGTTTACGGTATATGAGCGCAAGAAAATTTTCCAAAAAAATAAGGTTTGAGAAAAAACTTCAAGTCAAAATGGGGAAGCTCGATTTTCACCGTAGACATAAGGTCAAGTGGACTTTTTTGCTCAGTACAATCCCAAGAATCAGAAACGCGAAGCGTCCATTAAGATTTTTTTCCTTCCATACTAATCGCCCCACCCTAACCACCACCCAATATAAGATATTGTTGAAGTCTTGAGTTATGGAAATGAATAGATTTTTAATTAAAATAAAATTACTTATGTATAATTTTTCCCCTGCTTGTGGTGCAAAATCGTCCAAAACTTTACTTATTTGTGTAGGGGGTAAGGTGCCGGTTTGGAATTTATGTGAGAAATATTAATTTTTCAAAAAAAATTTAATTTTGATAGGGGGAACCAAAAGGGGTTGAACCGATACAGTCCTTATTCATTCCTGACTCAAATTTTCATACGTACAACTTACGAATAATTTGACTGAATTCATTGCACTTACAAAAAAAGATATGTATGTAAGACTATGGGGGTGAGTTCGGTCCTTTGTATGGGAGGTACCAGAAGGGGTGTGTCAAATAGTTAGGTTTGCTGAGGTTTCGCCTCCTATCACAATATAAATTAACCGACTAATTTTCATTACCCTTCAAATATCCGTTTGGAAGTTATGGAAGAATTATTAATTTTCCAAAAATAGGTCATTTTGTATGGGAGGTACCAGAAGGGGTGACCCGATATAGTCCATATGCATCTCTTGTTAACTTCCTTATATTTTGATATCTTTGTGTGACAAATATGAATAAAGAAGCTAAACTTTGGAAGTTATACAGATTTTTTTGGTTATTCTAATATATTAGAACAAGAATCGTATTAAAAATTTTTCAGACACCCCCAAAAATATGGACTTAACCTTGAAAATTTTGCGCAAGAAATACTGTTGACTTTCGGAATATTTGCTAACATTTAGCAAAGTTTCATCTAAAGGTATAATAGAATGGAAGTTTTGAGTTCCTGTAATAGTATTAGCATTTTTATACCTTAAAAATAGCTCTTCTTTTATTTTGTCTGCATAAGCAGCTTCTATTGAAGTCTTACAAGTTTGTGAAGCCCAATGATAAAGGCCTTTCGCCGTTTGAAGGAGTCACTTTAGACCCTAGGTTTCTTTGAACTAAATTCGATTCATGACTTGACTTTTGGAAAAAAAGACTTGATCTTCGAAGTGTTTTCCAGATTTAAACTTTTATATTTAACAAAAAAATATAAAATTTTTACAGTGTATGTTTTTGAAAGCTGTCTTATATACTTTTCTAATGTCACCAAGATCTTTCAAATCAGTTGAGTCATTCCATAGCAATCGCAGCTTTAAAGTACTAATTACCGTAATTTTTCAAATATTTCGGTGCCTTGCCACGCCTACATATTTTCAAAATGTAATTTCTAAAAATGAGGTTGTGTTTCTATAGGTAAAATCTAGCTGTATGCAAAATTTCATTAAAATCTGAGGGGGTCGGGTTCAAAATGTCCTTTTTTTTATAGGTTTTGATATGAAATTCATCATATATTGATCTTAATTGAATCAACACCAAATTTCATGACCATTCGCAAAAATAGTTCATCAGTTATCTCACTATAACAAATTACGTCCAATGGGCGGATCCACGCCTACTGATCTAGTAATTTAGATTTCGCACTTTTACAAATAAGGTTCTATGGGCAGGGCCACGCCTACTAATCTAATCCCGGCAGTATTTGACCAGATCATATTTCATCCACACTTAATTTAAAGCAACTTATTGTAATGGTACGCTAGATATTGTATATTTTGTTAATGGGGTGGAATGGGTGGACCACACCTCAAGAACATCGGTTGAATGCTTTTGCATCGTGTTAGCTTCAAACAATCCCAATTTAAATACACACTAATATGAAAAAATTGGTTTGAAATTAGTTAAATGCTGATGTTTGTTTTTAACAGTGTGCACATTTTCTTCAAAGACATTTTTTTTCCAGGTCCTATGGTTTTCATGGTGTAAGCAGTTAAAGTCGGTCTTTCACAATACAAATTTTGGAAGTCACTTTTGAGGTAGACAGAAACTTTCTAAAAGTTCTGCTCATATAGACAACGGGTTGTCCCCATACTTTTGGAGATAAAAGATGAATAATGAAGAAAGGAAATTGCATTTCAACGGTTTAAATATGTTGCTTAGAAACCTCAGTAGGACTAAAAATATCAAGTCTTTCACATTACATCGAAAGTCTTTCACATTACATCGTACAAATTTTTGCAGTTAAAAACGATTTTTAGTGCTTATAAATGCTTCTAAAGAAATTTTTTTACAACCAAAGACCAATATTTGGTCTTGGGGCTAAGGGATCGTAATAAATATCATGGTTTGGGAGGTGGGGTAGAGCGATTTGTGACAGGTGGGACAAAACCATGTTTTTATCAGCTTTTTATGGCAAAAAAAGAAAGGTGTCAAAAAATTCGAAAACAGCATGGCAATATTTAAGGGCGGGCCCAAACCTAGTGTTCGCGAAAATTTTTTGGTGTGTATGAAATAAAAAGTGTTTAATAAATTTTGCAACACTGTTTTTTGGTCGAAAATTGCAGCCCTAGCATTTTTTAAGATTATTTATATCCTTCTTTGGAAGTTGAAAAAATGCGGATGTTGCCGGACTCTTGCTGTATTCCGACGCAATATCACGAAAATTTTTTTTGTTCAAAAAAATTCGGCAACTTTTAATTTATTGTTTATTTCAAAAAAATTCTTCATCAGTGACTTCTGCGTCAGAAATGGTTGAAGGTGTAAGGTTGAATGCATTTACGTAGTCTTTGCGACGTCTTTCTACAAGAGACTCACGATCCTTTCTTGGCATTTCACTTTCCTTCAGTTTATGGTTTTCTCTCAATTTACGCATAACTTCTGCCCTCTTTCTTTTGTGTTCTTCGTATTTACCATTCTCTTTTAGCTTTTCGATGTAATTTTTATTTTTTTCTGCACTTGTGAGTGGATCCTACCAAAAAAAAATTAAGTTTTTTTTTTCAAGTGGTCTTTCACATTACACACATTTGAAGGCAATTTAAACTGAGAAACCAGCATTAATCTTTAAAAATACCACCCATTCCAGATATTAGAAACTCCTGCTCAGAAAAAGTTTTGTTTTCATAACAAAACACCAGCGTGCAACCACCGTTATTAATCTTTTCCAATTTTAGTCTTTCACATTACACCGAAATTGCGCAGTTTTCATTGCCATCAAATGAGCATTTAAACAATTTTTTAAAATTTTTTTTTTTTGTTATCAGCACTAAAACAATTCTTTATCTATATATATATATATATATATATCTATATATTGAGCTATCCATTTTGTTTGACATCTCAATTTAAAGCTTACTAGAAAATACATGGTAGGTTTGCCACTGTTTTGCAATTTTCGACCAAAAACAGATTTTGGTAGATTTATTAGACACTTCTTATTTCATACATACAAAATTTTTTTGTAAAAGTCACAACATTTGTTTTCCCTTCTGTTTGACATTTTTGCGAACACGGCCATATACATAAATGTATCAAAAGTCAATACATATTTAAATTTTCACAATTTAAAAATTTTGGATAATTTTTGTATGGAAAAAATCGAAAATTGACTCAATAAATGGACCCAATGTGTTTTATGCTATTTTTAAATAGCCTATAACCATTCTAGGAAGATTGTCTTTCTAACGAAAGTTAGTCATCTGCAGCCTCTTTTTAAAAAAAATATCTGAGTTCATGTTGGAATAACTTTTGAACGCGACATCGGATTAAGACGATCATGGTAACGCCTGAGGGTGCCGGGACATAATGCCCAAGGACATAATCCCTAAAATGGTTTTGGAATTATGTCCGGAAAATAAGAGGTCATAATCAACAAAATCGTTTTGGGGATTAGGTTCCCTGTGTTCTAGGCACACAACCCCAACGGTCATTATGACCTTTTTTTGGAAGTAATATATTGATATAATTTGATTCATTTAAATATTACTCATATAGAATATGTTTGAATATTTAAAACTGCATGTTATTGAAAGTTTAACTGCAAAATTGTTAACAAAAATGGCGCAAATTCTAACAACAATTTCTGCCTCCGCAAATGTTTTTTATGGCTTTTTAAATTGTTTTGTTTCATTAACCCTGCTACTATGTTAGAAAAAAATCATACTCGTTATGTTAGGGTCATTTTATGACCCCATATATTTTTATTGAAAAAATTTAAATTTATATAATAAAAAACCAATGTTTAAGGCTTGTGATCATTACAATAAGTTGTTGTTGCAGAAATTGTGTGACGGTGTGATGGACAAACAGGTTTTTTGCAAGTTATACACTCCGTAAAGGTTTCTTTTCCTTCTTCGACGGACAAAATTAGCTCCTTTTACGTTCGCTAGTGGATTGGCGTTTTGGAGAAGGCGAACGTATGGGTGGCGATGCACTGTCCTCTGTTCGAATTCTTCTGACTTATGATGCAGAGGCTTCTGCGCGAGGAAGTCTACTACGCCTTTTAATGTGATCTTTAGCTAAGTCTTCGCCGAGTTGCTATAAAAACATGCGCCGTTTGTGTAGTTTATTTTCATGCCACTGAGGATTAATTTCGGTTCACATTATAAATGCATTGAGAGCAGAAATATCAAGTATATTAGAAAATAGAGGAACTGGCAACCAATTGGTTTTCCTTTTTCATGAATATATTCGAACCATTTGGTCCAGTGTGTGGACTCCGCCTTTTGTCAAGTTGTAGAATTCAATTATTTCAGGAATTTTTTTGGACGATTTTCCAAAATATTGCTATTATGATGAAATGTGCTAAGGAAATAAACTATTCTGTATTTTTTCGGCACATACGTAACAACAGTTTCTTTTTCATAAAAAAGAAATTTGGTCGAGTAAATTGGAAGCTTATGTGCTGTTCCATGAATCGGCAAAAAACGTTAGTTTTTTCTTACTGTTCCAACAATAGCAATTTTTTGCATTAGCAATTCTAGGGCAAGATTATGGCTCGTACAAAAATTATCGGTAGTTACATTTCTTCCACGATATGAAGATGCTAAGTCAAGAACAACCCGTTCGCCTTGGTTCCGTTCAGCAATGTCTCCCTCTTTGCCCAAGTAAATTTGAAACTGCAAACAAAACGCTGTGTCAGAAATCGCAGCTATCCATACTTTCATGCCAGATTTTGGCATGTATACTTTGAAGGGGCATCTACCTCGGAAATTAATGAGCTGTTCGTCAACCGTTATGTTAGAATTTGTAACGTAAAGCAATTGTAAATTGTGCAGAGCGGTAAACTCCTAAAAGAAAATATTTTATTATGTAATTATAATAAAAAACATATAGTGTAAAAAATACCTATAGATATAAGAAGCCCTAGGTAAGCATCGAACTCAATATCATCTATTGCTTGAAAACTTTTGAAAAAAGCGTTACCTTGTAAGTTGCTGTAGTGAATTATATCCTTTTTCAAAGCTGTTGTAAGGCATAAATCAAATGTATCACGAATTTCCGAAATACGATGAATAGCATAAGAAATCACTTTTTGAACGCCACAGACAATCTAAAGCTGGTATGTTTGTCCATTTTATCAGACGATCAGTTCAAACGCAGGGGAAAAAATTAAAAAAATGACATCTAATGCAAACGTTCAAAAATAAATTTATTATCAGCCTTACTAAATATATAGGGGTCATAATATGACCCCAACATAATATGTGTGTACACTAACCATAACAAATCTTCAAAGCCTAAAATGTTGTTGAAATTAATTAAATTCGATGTATTTCAAAAAATTATGCACTGAGCAGTAAAAACTTTCAAAAATATTATACCAGTGAGAAATAAGATAACGGTAAATTCGATTTTGGGTCATCAAATGACCCCAACATAATAGCAGGGTTAATGATGAATTTCATATCAAAACCGATATTCATTGAACCCGACCCTCTCAGATTTTAATGAAATTTTGCATACAGCTAGATTTTACCTATAAAAACACAACCTCATTTTTAGAAATTGCATTTTTGAAAATATGTGGGCGTGGCAAGGTATCGAAATATTTGAAAAATGGCGGTAATAGGTGCTTTAAGCTGCGATTACTATGGAATGACTCAACCGATTTGAAAGATTTTGGTGCCATAAAAAGGCATATAAGTCAGCTTTCGAAAACATACACTTTACAAATTTTATATTACACTGAGGTCTATTTAATATATATAACATATCTAAATCGATTGAGTCATTCCATAGTAATCGCAGCTAAAAAGTACCTAATACCGTCATTTTTCAAATATTTCGATACCTTGCCACGCCCACATATTTTCAAAAATTTAATTTCTAAAAATGAGATTGTGTCTCTATAGATAAAATGTATCTCTGTGCAAAATTTCATGAAAATCTGAGAGGGTCGGGTTCAAAATGTCCCTTTTTTTAGGTTTTGATATGAAATTCATCTAATGTAAATATTACATTAATTTGATAATAAAGAAATAAATTTTCTTTTTACAAATCCGGGACCGGGACCGGCCGTGGCATAGTGGTTAGAACACGTGACTACCATGCGGGAGATCACAGGTTCAAATCCTGGCTCCAGTCATCTAAAATGAAAAAAAAAATGTTTCTTTCATTGTCGGCTCCCCTTGAATGTTGTCGACAGCAACTTCGCAGTATTAGTGTCAAGTCAATCGGCATGTCTAGTAAGAGCTTCTCAAACAGTGACGTTTGTATTCGTCGATAAACAAGTAGATGCCGTTAGTTGTGAATATAAAAATAGAAAGCGTGTTAATTCACAACAACGCGACAAGCTATCCATACCTCATTCATGGGGTGTAAAGGAAAATTAAGTTTATTTTGCAAACCAAACCTAAGAACAGAAAATTTTTTATTAAAAATCGCGCGAATTTTTTGCTTGCGGCGATTTGGTTTTTCGCTGCGTAAGCATTATTTTTTTAAAAACTATAAATAAACTTAAAAAAAAACTTAATTTCCCTTTGCACCCCATGAATGAGGTATGGGATAGCTTCTCGCGTTGTTGTGAATTAACACACTTTCTATTTTTTAGATTCACAACTAACGGCACCTACTTGTTTATCGACGAATGCGAACGTCACTGTTTGAGAAGCTCTTACTAGACACGACGATTGAATCGACGCTTAACAGGGATGCATTCCCGATTTTTAATTTTGTACCATCTACTACTGAAAAATGTACTTTTTCGATGCCCACGGTACCAAAAAGTATTTTTTTTCAAAATTTAATTTATTGAAAAAAACACAAAAAGTAATTCAGGCACGTACTGAAGTATATAGGTATATAGGATAGTTGTATAAACTACATGTAATAAATACATTTAAATAATCAGGTAGAATATTTTGTTAACGTTGTTATATTCATTTTATAACAAGAGGATTTGGAAGCTTTAGTAAATCTTTCGTTAGTATTATGCTAGATAAAGTTGCCACATTTAGTCTATTTCTCTTTTTGGTTTTTATTAAATTTTGGAAAGAAAATATTATCTCCAAATTTGCGGATGAGTTGGGAATAGATAAAACACCTGCAACCACTCTTGGGATGTCTGGAAGCATATACTCATCCAGTTCATTCTTTATATTTGAAACTTTATGCCACATGTCATTTATTGCTGTTTTTAATTCTAATAGATCGGCTAAGGCTCTATATTGATTGTTTATCGAATTAAAGTTGTTGCATTCGTTTGGAAACATTTTCACCAAAAATAGAACAATACTTTCAGTTTCTACTGAAAATTTCGAAAACCGCTTCAACATATCATCATCAAAATTTATATTAGTTCTAAGAACATTACACAATTTCATATAATTGTTTTTGCACCTTCTTTAAATTTTAAAACAATTTCCTTGTTTTTTTCGATTGTAACCATGTAACGTTCTGCATCTGTACCACGGTGCATATCATCAATAATGATATGATTTCGGTTGAGGTCTAATTCAGATATTTTATAAATATCTAAGATATGTTTTTTTTCTAAAAATTTCGAGCTATTTGGCGAAATAATTACTCACTTGATTGATAAAATGTTAAAATCGAAGATTTTTGAAATTGTACCAAATGAGTCGCGGTAGTACCATGGTACTTTTAAAGCCAAAAAAGTACAATTGTACCAATTTGTGCATCCCTGACGCTTAATACTGCGAAGTTGCTATCAACAACATTCGAGGGGAGCCGACAATGAAAGAAATTTTTATTTATTTATTTTTTCTTTTAAGATGACTGGAGCCAGGTTTGAACCTGCGATCTCCCGCATGGTAGTCGCGTGTTCTAACCACTATGCCACGGCCGGTCCCAAAACTATAAACTATAAATTATTTTTATAATTTTTTTATAAAAATAGAGCGATAACACAAGGGAACAAAATGGAACTTTTTGAGTGTTGTTTGGAATTCTATAGCAGTTTTTTACTAATTTGAGGTCGCTGTTTTTAAATCTAATCTCTATTTTTCTCCATCAGCTCGAATTTTTAAGTTACAGGTAGTAATCGTATTTTCGCCTTTTTTCCAAAAAATTATAGTTCAAAAAATCATAATTTTTTTTTCATAAAGTATGGTTTACACGCTATCTACCCATATCTACTCATATCCCCTCAACAACAAGAGCGAGATAGCCTAATTAGAAAACATGTAGGAGTAAGCAAAGACAAACACTACAAAATTATAGCAAAGTAATATTGAATTATAGGAAGGTGGATAGGAAATCAAAATGTACTGATTTGACAGGTGATAGGGGATATGGGTGGATAGCGTGTAAATCAGCCTTAAGACGGATTTTAAATGTTTTTTTTTAAGATATCGTTGTTACCTTTGAAAAAAATCAATTTTTTTAATATCGCAAAAAAAATGACTGAGTAACGGCTGTTTTATTCAAAAAAAAAAATTACACATTTTAATTTTCTTCACGCTGAAAGTTAATCGGTTGGGGGCAAATTGTTCTTTTTATTAGCTTTGTTGAATATCATATTAAAGTAGCTTTCTCAAACATGTATGTACATAATAATCGATTGAAAATTGAATGAGTTATGCTAAGTTCGGTGATAACAGATTTTTCGCATTTTTTTGTTTCTACCAAAAAAATAAAATTTTGTATTTGTACAAATCATGACAAATTTGCAAATTTATTTAAAGTTTAATTTATAGTTTTGCCTCTTATTACAATATTAGTTAACTGACTAAATTTAATTAATCGGCAGGTGTCAATTTGGAAGTTAAGGGAGAAATATTAATTTTCCAAAAAGGTAGGTACCAGAAGGGGTGATCCGATATAGTGCAAATTCATTCCTGGTTCATATTTTCATAACCGTAAAACTTACGCATAGTTTGACTGAATTCAGTGTACTTACAAAAAAGATATGTATATAAGACTATTGGGGTGAGTTCGATCATTTGTATGGGAGGTACCAGAAGGGGTATGGCAACGGTTCGGTTTTTTTAGGGTTTGTCTACTTTTGCAAGATAAATAAACTGTCCAAATTTAAATATCCTCCGGTAGTCTGTTTAGCAGCTATCGAAGATATATTAATTATCCAAAAATAGGTAGAAGGGCTGGGTCTATTCCGCCCATTTACAATCCCATAAGTTCGTTTCGAAAAATATTAATACTGATAAATTTTCATAACGATCCGTTAAGGTTTGCTCGAGTTACACTTTCACAAACATATTAATAAATGTTATTTTTGTATGGAAATCGTGATTTTTGTAAATTTAGTTATCTCAGTAAATTGTTGACAAAATCAAAAGTTGTGCACAGATTTCAATGAAATAAAGCTCATTTGATTCAAACTATATTAAACTAAATGTGTTAAGACCAACACTGTGATTTTTGTTGCATTATTTTTTTTATGAATTTTTCAAAAAAAAAAATTTTTTTGTAAAATTGTTGTTGTTTTTTTAACTACACCGATATCTCTGAAACTACTAGGCCAAATTAAAAACAATGTAGGCACGGATTAGAGTAAATTTTGTTGACGAGTTTCAGTTTTTTTTTTAATTGAATATGGTGAACCGTTTTCAAGTTATTTAAATATTTGTAGTGGAATTGCCTTAGTTTTGGACATAACGGTATATCGCGAAAAGTCGAGCTGATACAAGTGCAGATTTGGTCAGCGTCCGAAATTACCTTTAAAACAATATTCAGTTCTTAAACAACAAATACGTTGTTCCCTTGTGTAATTAACAGAAAAATTGTTATTAAATATCGCGCGATTTTTAATATCAATTTTTCGACTGCGGCGCTTAAGTTTTTCGGTGTATAAATCCAATATTTTTTTCAAGACAATTTTATAAAAGTAGCTAGATATTAAATAGAAAAATTACAATTTTTCGAATGCGACGCCACTGAACCATAATTTTTAAAAATCTCTATTTTTTGTAAAATTCGTAATTTTGTGTAGGAAAATTTTTATACAAATCGCGCCAATCTCACGTGAGTGAATTTTGTACTCACGCACTGAACGTGAGCGATAATCCCGACAATCACGCAAAATAGAAAGTAAAAAAATTGTATTGTTATGCAACAACTGAAGACTTTTTGCAAAATAAATACAAAAACTTGACAGTATAGGTTCGATTCGACTATCGAAAGGCAATAAAACCATATACTCAGTTTGGCGAGATTGGTGACCAATTTGTTTATGGACCCCAAAAGATTCTCGATGAATATCTTAACCATTTGGTAGCAAATTTTGACAAACAGGTATGCGTTTCACTTATGAAAACATGCACTTTGTGAATAAAATTGTTGACATTAGGGTGTCCTTATAAAATAGTTGCTACAGAAATCAAAAGTTTGAAAACTTCTTCGTCCATAAATATCCCGAAAAAATATCTTCTGTTTAAATTTTGAAAATTGCGCATACTTTTCTTTACAAGATGTGCAAATTTCGAGATGGGTTCTCCATTGGTTCAGAAAATATTGGCTTTTTAAATTATTACACTATTCTAAAAAAAGTATAATTTAAACGGGGTTTTCATATAATATTAAATTTGTTTATGTATTTAGCAAACAACGTTAATAACTAAGTGAACAAATAAAATAAATAAATAAATAAAAAGATCTATATAAATTTCAAAAATAATCAGTTTGTAGATATTTAAAGTAAGTTTTTTGACAATTTAAGTAATCAACTTTTAGACAATAGTTCCATAATGCAGAAGCGAAATCCAAAGTCGCTCAGCGTTTAAGTAAAATTGCCATTCGGACATAACGGATAAGTAAAATTAGTCTCCTCTCACGATTGAGGATTGAGAATCTTAGATGTACAAAAAGATGGTCTGGGACGCGTGTATTAATGATATTGTGGCAAAAATATTAATAATTTTAATTTTAATAGGTTGTCGAAAAATAACACAAGGGAACAAAATTGAACTTTTTGAGTGTTGTTTGGAATTCGATAGCTGTTTTTTACTAATTTGGGGTCGCTGATTTCAAATCTAATCTCCATTTTTCTCCATCAGCTCGAATTTTTAAGTTACAGGTACTAATCGTATTTTCGACTTTTTTCCAAAAAATTATAGTTCAAAAAATCATAATTTTTTTTTCATAAGCCGGATTTTAAAATTTTATTTTTTTTATTAAAGATATCGTTGTTACCTTTGAAAAAAATCAAATTTTTTAATATTACAAAAAAAAATGATTGAGTTACGGCTGTTTTATTCAAAAAAAAAAAAAAAATTACACAAAAAATTACACATTTTAATTTTCTTCACTCTGAAAGTTAATCGGTTGGGGGCAAATTGTTATTTTTATTAGCTTTATTGAATATCATATTAAGATAGCTTTCTAAAACATGTATGTACATAATAATCGATTGAAAATTGAATGAGTTATGCTAAATTCGGTGATAACAGATTTTTCGCAATTTTTTGTTTTTACCCAAAAAAAATTAAAATTTTGTATTTTTAAAAATCATGATAAATTTGCAAATTTATTTATAGTTTAATTTTTAGTTTTGCCTCCTATTACAATATTAATTAACAGACCAAATTTAATTGATCGGCAGGTTTCAATTCGGAAGTTAAGGAAGAAATATTAATTTTCCAAAAATAGGTAATTTTGTATGGGAGGTACCAGAAGGGGTGATCCGATATAGTGCAAATTCATTCCTGATTTATATTTTCATAACCGTAAAACTTCCGCATAGTTTGACTGAATTCAGTGTACTTACAAAAAAGATATGTATGTAAGACTATTGGGGTGAGTTCGGTCATTTGTATGGGAGGTACCAGAAGGGGTATGGCAACGCTTTCGGTTTTTCTAGGGTTTGTCTACTTTTGCAAGATAAATAAACTGACCAATTTTCAATATCCTCCGGTAGTCTGTTTGGCAGCTATCGAAGATATATTAATTATCAAAAAATAGGTAATTTTGTATGGGAGGTACCAGAAGGGGTGGGGCTATTCCGCCCATTTACAATCCCATAAGTTCGTTTCGAAAAATATTAATACTGATAAATTTTCATAACGATCCGTTAAGGTTTGCTCGAGTTACACTTTCACAAACATATTAATAAATGTTATTTTTGTATGGAAATCGTGATTTTTGTAAATTTAGTTATCTCAGTAAATTGTTGACAAAATCAAAAGTTGTGCAGATATTTTAATGAAATAAAGCTCATTTGATTCACACTATATTAAACTAAATGTTTTAAGACAAACACTGTGATTTTTGTTGCAATAATTTTTTTTATGAATTTTTAAAAAACAAAAATTTTTTGTTTTATTTTTTAAAACTACAACGATATCTCTGAAACTACTAAGCCAAATTAAAAACAATGTAGGCACGGATTAAAGATAATTTTGTTGACGAGTTTAAGTTTTTTTTTTAATTGAATATGGTGAACCGTTTTCAAGTTATTTAAATATTTGTAGTGGAAGTGCCTTAGTTATGGACATAACGGTATATCGCGAAAAGTCGAGCTGATTTGGATTCAGCGTCCCAAATTACCTTTAAAACAATATTCAGTTCTTAAACAACAAATACCTTGTTCCCTTGTGTAATCAATATAGTAGTTTCACATTGGCGGTTATATGACCAAAAACATAGCGTATGATACTATTATATACAGTATTCAATGTTCTTTTACTCTTTTCATCGCAGCTAGCAAAAAGTTCATATCCATATAGTAATATTGGTTATGATAAATTTTGGCAAAAAGTTTTCTTATATTTATAGCCGTGTAATGTTGAGTTTACCATAGGGTTCTAATCAACGCAAAAGTTCGACCACAACTAAAATGTATATGACTACTCCAGAAAAGTGTATCATAGAATATCACACCGAGATTTATCGCTGATTTTGTACATTTGTGTATATTAAAAAAAAGTGGCATAGGCAAGAATGCTTGCCCACTCGTTTGTGGCACTTATAATTGTCTAGGTAAGAGATTGGGGTATTTTTGAAAAAAATTATTAAAAAATTTTGAAATTGGATTCCGAAGTAGTTTAATATGGGCAACTATATATTTCAACTTTTTAAGGTTAATCAAGGTTAAATATATATGTTCAAATAGTATATGTGTATATTATCAATATCTCTATAAATTCTCGAGATATCAAGGTTTTATAAGCAAACAATGACTACTGAACTTTTGTTTTACCTGAATATCTATTGTGCCTGCTTACAAATTTCACCAAAACCATTACTATCCAATGGTCCTTTGAAGGGATTTTTTATTTTTATCATATATATATCATTATTGGTAAGGAGGCACAATGGGTATTTAGATGGAACAAAAGTTCATTAGACATTGCTATGCCTTCAGCGTTTTTTTAACGCCTCATATCTCGAGAATTGGTAGAGATATTGATAACATACACATAAGCTGGTCGCAATTTTTTTTTTTAAATTTAATTGTGTGCGCTGCTTAAAATATGAGGTTTGGTGTAAGAAATCATGTCCTTATTTTTCAGCTCAATCCGACGGTGCCTAGTCGTGCCGAGTGGAGCCCAAAGTTCTCCATATTATCCCAGATAGCGCCGCAATTTTTTTTTCTTTAAAACTTAATTTTTTTTGGATCTTAAATATTCATGGGTTTCTAAGTATTTTTTATCATATAACTTTTTTTCCTACAACCTATAGTTATCCCGGAATCGGGTGTCCTTTAAAAAGGACACGGCACCTTGCGCTGCAATTCAACATTACACACTAGACTGGACGCATTTTGTATGGGCATTTTTTTTTTGAAATTTAATTGTGTGCGCTGCTTAATGTATGAGGTTTGGGG
This sequence comes from Muscina levida, assembly GCA_964034835.1. Lineage (NCBI taxonomy): Eukaryota > Metazoa > Arthropoda > Insecta > Diptera > Muscidae > Muscina > Muscina levida. Next base: position 77,879,636 of record OZ035880.1, read on the forward strand.
TAAGAAATCATGTCCTAATTTTTCAGCTCAATCCGACGGTGCCTAGTCGTGCCTAGTGGGGCCCAAAGTTCCCCATTCCCCTATTTAATCAGATCTTTTTAGTTATACTAGTTTAAAAGTCGGTCCCATAGACCGAAAATCAAAAATTTGACTTCGTTACGATCTTCCGCAGAGAAAGTACTTTAAGAATGACAAATTTCAGCTTCCTATGTCATCAGATGGCTTCAGAAAGTTGCGGAAAGAATAGGACATACATACAAACATCCGAACATACTAAGAAATTATCTTATATATGAAAATGAATTGTTGTTCGTTGGTGAGGCCATCACTTGAGAACGCATGGACCGATTCGACTAATTTTTTGTCACAATGTTCGTAATATGCGTTTTATATAAAAAAAAATTGGCCACGCCCATTTCTGCGCCCACTTTCTTAATATATCTAAAATTGCACAAAACGCTCTAAAAATTTAATTTCTTTACAAATTTAGCTCTATAACTTTCTATATTAAAAATATAATAGGTTAAATATATTGTACATTTTTGATTAAATGGACGGAGTGGTCGTGTCAAAACATTTTTTTAAGCTATAGTGATAAAACTTGGTACACAGATAGTACACGACACTTAAGGTTCAAATTTGCAGACGAAATTTTTATTTTCGATAAGTGGGCGGTGGGCTCGTCGGAAACCTATATTTAAGTCCTATAGAGATAAAATTTGATATCACGATAGTACCTTCCAATACAATTATGAATATGCAGACGAAATGTTGGCTCAAGGATGAAGATCTAGAATCACTGTCTTCCTCTCTCTTTCATAATAAACATTTCCCATTAATCGTACCCCCAACACACTCACTCAGACGAAATTTTAATTTTCGATCAGTAGGCGAAACTGAAATTTGAAATATTTACAATCAGTGGACGGATATTTCTATTTCGCGAAAATATATAAAATAAACGTTTGGGCTGGCCTTTCCAAGCTGTCGCATTACCCCAAAGAGTATGAACTCCAGAGAGACAATCTGTGAATCAATTTATTGCTCTTCTTAAAGCGAACCGGTGAGATAAATTACATTTCTCAGCATAAAATTGCGTCCAATAAAAAACTAAAGGTTGGGTTCGATCAGAAAACGTTGAGGTCTTAGAGGGGCCAGCGTGTTTCCATGCCATTAACCCTATAGAAAATGTGTGTGGTATACTTTTTCTTAAAATGTACTCCAACAACAGGCAATACAATTGTACAGCTAAAATCGGCAGTAATAGCGGCTTGGGTCTGCTTAGAAAGTTCAACCCCAAAAAAACCCTGATAAATAGTATGACCGAATAACGTTTTTGAATTTATTCAAAATAAGAGAGATCATACGCATTATTACAAAGTATTTTTTATTTTAAATTTAAATTTCCTTTTTTTTAATAAAAAAGTTTAATTTCGTATTATTTCGTTTTATTTTTTGCAATTTTAGATATATTAAGAAAGTGGGCGCAGAAATGGGCGTGGCCAATTTTTTTTATATAAAAAGCATTCTCGGCCTATTACGAACATTGTGACAAAAAATTAGTCGAATCGGTCCATAAAAAATACTTAGAAACCCATGAATATTTAAGATCCGAAAAAAAAATTAAGTTTTAAAGAAAAAAAAAATTGCGGCGCTATCTGGGATAATATGGAGAACTTTGGGCTCCACTCGGCACGACCGATTGCGGGATAACTATAGGTTGTAGGAAAAAAAGTTATATTATAAAAAATACTTAGAAACCCATGAATATTTAAGATCCAAAAAAAATTAAGTTTTAAAGAAAAAAAAAATTGCGGCGCTATCTGGGATAATATGGAGATTTTTGGGCTCCACTCGGCACGACTAGGCACCGTCGGATTGAGCTGAAAAATTAGGACATGATTTCTTACACCAAACCTCATATTTTAAGCAGCGCACACAATCAAATTTCAAAAAAAATAATTTCCCATACAAGATGCTACCAGTCTAATACACATTCTATTTGAGCATATAGATTTAATCTTGATTAACCTTAAAAAGTTGAAATATACAATTGCCCATAATTATCTACTTCGGAATACAATTCCAAACAATTTCTACATCAAATATCTCGGCGTCTATAAGAGATATGGTAAAAGTAAATACATACTATTTTAGGTCTTCACTTCAGCTATTGAACGGCTTATTGCTGCTTAGTCTGTATTCAAAAGAAAAATACTCAGCGACAATAAACTGATTTGAGAACAAATTCGAACTTAAACCTCATTGCGGCACCTCCTAATGCCTAACTATCGATACAAAATTGTTCACAATATATTCGTATTTTTAACAAAAACAAATGTAAGGTGAAGCTAGATGACCGACATCGCAGTTAATACATATTTTTAACGAAATTCGAAAAAATGCCATATAAGGAACACCCTAATGCTCTTTGGGAACAATTAAAGGGGTGGATTATTCCGATCATATTGGTTGTTTACAGAATGTGTTCAGTCATTCAATAAGTACGTTTTTGGTAAAGATAGCAAGTAAATCTTTGCACAATGGCCCAAAACTAATAAAAAAAACTGTTTTATTTAAAGTAGATAGTCTGTTTTGAGAGCCATTTAATATCTATAGATTGTATGGGTTTGTTCAGAGAAATTTTCTGTGTTACCTATACTACAATTTCACTGAATAGAGTATGCAAAAAATTTGGATTCCCTACGACATATTCAAAATAGTGAAAAAAGTAGAATTTTATTCGAAGTTTTTGAAAATAAACGAGGGAAGTCTAATTTTTTTGGGAAATTTTATTATATCAATTTCTTAAGCGGACTATTAGCTACAACTTTGCGTAAGAAGCGAAAGAGCTAGATTAAAAACTGTACAAAACTGATGTCACCTTTTTTCGAGGGATCCAAGGGATTTCAAAAAGTTACGAGGGCCAAAAAAAAAAATTTAGTGGCCAGTCTAGCCAAACTGAGCTAGGGTTTTAGTCAGCTCCGGTTGTACTATCGAACTTATATAGTCACGTTCGGGTGTTTTTCAAAAAGTTTGATTTTGTGTCATAGTGTTATAAAAACGTTAATAAAAGAATTTTGGTAATTTTGTAAAAATGTTATAAAATTGTAAGCATAATTAAAAGGGAAAAATTCTAGCTTAGTTAATTATCTCAAATCGACTGTAAATCGGGTAATGTGGGCATATTATGGGATAATAAAGCTAAATTTGCCATATTTTAACCGATTACAAGCAAATCAATCAATTATCGGTGTTCAGAAAGTTTGCACTCTCGAAAGCCCGTGGAAACTGTAATGTCGAGATAGGATTCGATGCATCTAACATCTATATATATAACATTCTACTGTACGTGTGTTGTGACTAGGGTTTTCATAACCGAAACCGAAAAACCGTAAACCGGTTTTTTTATTTAAAACCGTATGCCGGTTTTTGCAAAAATGTCATTTTCGAATAGCCGGTTTAACCGAGTTTTTTCATTCGGGTACTCGGTTTTTTAAATTAGTTTAAAATTGAATTTTAAAATTTTACAAAGCTTCTAAATACATTCTTGTTTATAAAATGTAAAAAGATTTTTCTAAATTAATTTGAAATTTTATTTTAAAATTTTCCAAAGCTTCTGAAAACATTCTAGTTTATAAAACGTTAAAAGTTTTTTCTAAAATTATTTGAAATTGAATTTAAAAAATTTACAAGGCTTCTAAAAACATTCTTGTTTATAAAATGTAAAAAGTTTTTTCTAAATTAATTTGAAATTGAATTTAAAAACTTTAAAAAGCTTCTAAAAACATTCTCGTTTACAAACATTGAATACCCTAATTATATGTATTAGGACCGTAAAATATCCTACAAGCTAATCCTGTGTAAAGTAGTCTAAAAAGGCGGAAACGATGGAATTTGCTAACGAGCTTTTTAAAAGACTTTATCCTGCAACCGGGACCGGCCGTGGCATAGTGGTTAGAACACGCGAATACAATGCGGGAGATCGCAGGTTCAAACCTGGCTCCAGTCATCTTAAAAGAAAAATATAAATAAAATTTTCTTTCATTGTCGGCTCCCCTCGAATGTTGTTTGACAGCAACTTCGCAGTATTAAGCGTCGATTCAATCGTCGTGTCTAGTAAGAGCTTCTCAAAACAGTGACGTTCGCATTCGTCGATAAATAAGTAGGTGCCGTTAGTTGTGAATCTAAAAATAGAAAGCGTGTTAATTCACAACAACGCGAGAAGCTATCCCATACCTCATTCATGGGGTGCAAAGAGAAATTAAGTTAAGTTTTTATCCTGCAATTTCCCCAACAACGGCAGAGTCTATTAACAGTTCAGATTGTCAGATGGGGGAATCTCCTAATGGTAGTCTATGCAACGATTTAAACATGACAATAAGTAACATCCAAAATCCACCATTGAAAACAAATTGCATTGACACAAGCCTATATGATGATTTCAACTATTTCGATAGATTAAATAAAAGGACAGAAAAGCTCAACATCCTTCTAAACGCTCTTTTGCCAATAAATCCTACTTCCACAATAAGCTAGAGCGTGATTTCTGTTTCAAGCTTTATAAAAACGAAACAGAAGAATTGACTCAAAATTGAACACTTAAATTGCATATTATTTTTTTAATACTATTTTAACTAGTAAGAAAGTTTCAGTCGGGTAAGCCGACTTACATATACCCTTACCCTCAGTAAAACATATAATTTTCTAGTATATTGATATCATTACTCGATTTCTAAAGTGGGCGAAGTGGTACATTTGTATGGGAGGTACCAGAAGGTGCGTGGATAGACTTAAGGTTTTTTTTTCAAAACTTTATCCTGATTTAGCTTTAATAAATACAGAATTTGGGCCCGATCACGTTGGGTGTATTGATATTACTACTCCATCTCTGAAGTGGGCGGAATGGTGCATTTGAATGGGAGGTTCCAGCAGGTACGTGGCTAGGCTTCCAATTTGGTATTCCAAAATTTTATTCTGTTTGAGTAATACTAAAAACAGAATTTGGTCACGATCGCGTTGGATCTATTAATAATATTAATCGATTTCTAAAGTGGGTGGTACCTGATGGGTATGGGAGGTAGACTTCCAGTTTTTTCTCCAAAACTTTGTCCTGCTATAGTTTTACTAAATGTAGGATTTTGGCACGATCACCCAATCCGATTGATATAACGTATTAAATAAATGCATTTTTTTAAACCAAATTATATTTTTTATAAGTATTTTTAACTTTTTAGGAAAAAACCGAGAAAAAAACCGGTTAAACCGGTTTTCTTTAAAATGCTGTATTCGAAATCCGATTTTTCTAAAAAATCAATTTTTCGAATAACTCGGAAACCGGGTTTCTAAAAAAGGAGGTATTTGAACACTCTAGTTGTGACTAAACTCCTCCTAAACGGCTGGACCGATTTGCATAATTTTTGTATGCGTTTAGGTGGCGCCCCGGGTGGTTTAGATTTACAATTCGGTCCAATTAGACAAAGGGGCGTGGCACCGCCCATACAACTTTAAAATCAAAAGGGCTGTATCTCATGAACTATCAGAGGTATGAAGATGAGATTTCGTATATATGTTGTTGGAGCAGTATTAATTACAGCCTTTTCAAAAATCGCTCTGCAGGCTTTTCCAATATACAGATTGATACAAAAATTTTACCAAGTGGTACTGTTGACCTGTTGATAGTCCCTGGCTATAGTAGGTTGTGATTGGATAAAGGGGCTTGGCACCGCCCATACAACTTGAAAATAAAAAGGCCTATATCTCATGAACTATCAGGGTTATGAAGATGAGATTTGGTATATATGTTGTTGGAGCAATATTAATTACAGCCTGGGTGGAAGTGGGGGTGCCACGCCCCCTTTTCAAAAATCGCTCTAACGGCTTTTCTAATCGACCGATTGATACGAAAATTTTACCAAGTGGTACTGTTGACCTGTTGATAGTCCCTGGCTATAATAGATTGTGATTGGATAAAGGGGCGTGGCATCGCCCATACAACTTGAAAATCAAAAGGGCTATATCTCATGAACTATCAGGGGTATGAAGATGAGATTTGGTATATATGTTGTTGGAGCAGTATTAATCACTGCCAGGTAGGAAGAAGGCGGTGCCTCGCCCCTTTTTAAAAAATCAAGTGGTACTGTTGACCTGTTGATAGTCCCTGGCTATAATTGGATAAAGGAGCGTGGCACCGCCCATACAACTTGAAAGTAAAAAAGGCTATATTCTCATGAACTATCAGAGGTATGAAGATGTAATTTGTTAAATATGTTATTGTTGCAGTATGAATTACAGTAAGAGTGGAAGTGGGCTGTGCTACACCCTTTTAAAATAAGTAGTTATAACTATCAAAATTCCACAGTATATTGCAGTTCGCCTAGAGATATGAATAGTAAGGTGGCCCAATTTTTTTATTCGCAAAAATCGTAACCAAAATCGGAATCTACGATGAATTGTTAGAAAATTTCACCAATAAAATTTGTGTCTAAAATCAATTCCTAGCTCGCGTTGGGAAGCAGGAAGATTTCAGATAGAGATTTTTTTGTTTTTAAATGAGCACAAACCGACAACTTCTGCGTAAAACTGACTTCCCAACAAACGAAATGAAGTATTACAGAAGCAAATCTATGTATTGGTTAAAAAGTTATGGCCTCTCAGTGTTGGCATACAGAAAACAATGTCAAAAATATACCATTCTCTTCGTCTTGGTCTCCAAGCATCGAAATAGTAGGTACAAATTAAAGCCGGGGCCCATAGATCTGAAGGTTTCAATAGTTGCTCATTGTTAAAAAGGTTTCTAATGAACAGGCTATTTGGAATTTAATAAGTAAAAGTGCGAGGCTCTGCCCACGCACTTCAATATTTAACTTTTTAACTGTATCAAATAATGGTCCGTACACCAGGCAATTTAGGACTCACGCAGCCTAAAACAGTGATTTCAGGAGAGCGAATCGGTAATAAATCCTACAGATAAAATGCGCGTTCTGTTCGCCAAACTTATGGAGCCCTTTGTGAAGTTTAGGGTGCATATAATCATCCATCTGAACAGTTAATAGAAGCCATCGACACTGTAGACGTAAGTGTATAAAATTGATTTTATACATATTGTTTCTTAGTGAAATTTTCTAAGAATTCATCGTAGATTCCGGTATTGGTATGCGATTACCACGTTTTTTTCGACGCGAAAAAGTTGATCCGCCGTATTGAACAAGCTATTTGGAACTCAATAAGTAAAAAGTGCCGAGGCTCTGCCCACGCACTTCAATATTTAACTTTTTAACTGTATCAAATAATGTTCCGTACACCAGGCAATTTAGGACACATGGTAGCAGCGCAGACTAAAACAGTGATTTGTTTTTAATTTACTTTACAGATATGTATTTTTTAATTACTTTTCAGGAGAGCGAATCGGTAATAAATCCTATAGATAAAATGCGCGTTCTGTTCGCCAAACTTATGGAGCCCTTTGTGAAGTTTAGGGTGCATATAATCATTCATCTGAGCAGCTATTAGAAGCCATCGACGCTGTAGGCGTAAGTGTGACAGGGGACTCGAATTTATCTGCAAATGCTGAGGAAAGTTCTTGGGGTACATTCATATAAAATCCAACTGGTAGAAAAACTAGAGCAAGTGGACGATCAATTGATTTTTTTTATTTATATTGTCATTGCACATTATTTGAAGGAGAAATGGTTCTAACACGACGGCGTAATATGCCATGCAGCGCGTAATATCATCACTTTGTTAAGGCAAGCGTTGGTGACCGAATTATCTTAGAAAATGGTAATACGAGTACAATATATAGAGAGTATTCGGGTATATTTTTGGTCCGTACGAGAAGAAGACATGACAAATAAGTTTTTTATGGCTAAAAGCATGAAGCTTCAAACGAAATTTTCATTTGTGGTCAATAGGAGGAGAAGGCATAACAGAAGTGAATTTACGCCCAAAGACATAGTAAGTATACAGACGGTTCCCGCTACTACAGATAAGTATAAAAATTGAATTTTGATCTTTAGAGGAATTTCTGTTTCCGATTTGTGAAAGAAGTGTTTTTTCCCCCTTCATACAGACAAAACTTAATCTACATGTCGAAACTATAGATATGACTTTGATGATGAACTTTTTACTATCGTCATAGAGCCTATCATATTTAGAATTTAAAACAATAAAACTTAATTAGTTAACTTCCATGTTAAGGAGTTACTTGAAATTAGTTACATAAGTTAACTAACTCAACATATTATTGTCGAGCTTAAGTACCGTTTTATATTCTGTTTCCACTACGGCCGCTTCCACATCCACATCCAAAAATCAATGAACTCGCGTTAAAGCCTATACAAAAAGCATAGGCAGTAAAGTATGGAAAAAAGTTGCGTTCATATTGGACGCGACTTCCGATAAATTGCGTTTTGTAACGGACCACATGCCAATAAACTCTATTTCCTCCGAGGGCAGCTACCTTCTGGCCCCGGCCGTGCTCAGTCATGGGGGAGTTCTTTTCGGAGTAAATAGGTTAGTCATCGTTACCATAAATAAAAGTTAGTAAGGTAGCTTTTCCATGTACTAAACTGTAAGGTGACAAAGTTAATAGTGGAAGAACCGGAAAATGAAATAAGAAATGTAGATCGAAGTTAAACTAAGGCGATAGCATTTGATGTTAGTCTGCTACCATTGCATCTACCCACCCAGCCATGCTGATGCTAGTTATCAGCCCTTAAATGTAAGTTTCTAAGTCATGCCCTTAACTGTTCGCGATTGCACAACACGACAAGTTAAAACTTCATATGTGTATTTTTTAAAAACATTTAAAATTAACAGATAAGAACAACATTAATCCAAATTAGTTAAAAAGGAAAAAATATGGTATCAGAAAATTATTTAAAACAAAAAAAAAAATATGATCCACTGCTGGATTCAAAGTACAAAGTTAGAAAATAATGTGTGTTATGTAGGATATGAGCTTATACAAAGTGATAATAGGGCTTATACAAAGTGATGATAGGAAAAGTAATAAAACTCACCATACAAGTCCCACGAAGTCCTCAGGCCTGATGACGGTAATGAAATTTGAAGATGAAAACCTCCTAGGATCAATAGGTATAGCTCATTTTGGCAGTGTACAATTTAGGTTACAAAAAAAAATTGGGTTAGATAATTTAAACTGTGGTATAAAAAAAAAAAATTAACACTAATTAATTATTCTAAACGATTAATAATGATAGCAATTTAATAATAGATGATAGAATAGCAAGATTCACGCATTATTTGTTATATAGGCAGGACATTTCACAAATCTTGCTGTCATCCTTAAAAATGGCAATTGGAACTTTGTCAACGGATGTTTTCCATACTCCCGATATTTTCCTTTATTGGTTTGTAAGGCAAAGCGTTGCTAAAGGTTTCTTCCCTCTGATATAAGTGATGAATATGAAGAATTTAGAGGTTGTCTATTTATGCACCATTATCTCAAATTGTCTGGTATACTTTTATGGTGTTTTTACCACTAGCACAAAAGGAATGTTGATTGATGGATTTGGGTCCTGAACAGACCCATACCTAATCAATGAACCGATGTCATTATCCCAAATTTGACAACATCTAATATATATGGCACAACTTACCATCAAATTTGTACCAAGTAACTAAACCCAAAGAAGAAAAACTCTCAAAAACAATTCGCACGAAGGATACACTATTGTGGGAGTAGTAATCTTTCCCAATTCACAATATATATTTATATATATATATATATATATATACCGGGGACTTATAATATTACACACTCTTTATAAATTAACCGAACTGAACTGGTTGAAATATTTGTATCGAATGAAAATTTTTGACGAGTGTGCTGACAATACGGAAACCGGAAAACAAAATTTAAATCAAAATTTTGTTTGCAAAGTAAAACATTACTGTATAACAACAAAAAACGTTACAACATTGCAAAAAAAAAAAAAAAAAAAAAAAAAAATTATGGCATACCCGTATTCTCGCCGTGAGAGTTAAGATTAAGGAAATATTACTTGGGACATCCAAATCGATCCCAGTCAAATTTTCATGACTTCGCGTGACCGGCATTTTACTTTGTGTGTTAATCTTTTTCAAACATATTAAAAACAAAATTCTTAATGTGCAATAACTAAATTGTTAATACCACAATTATGTTGATCTCGATAAAAAAAATAATTGTAAATTAAAATCCTTGTACACACTACTTGGGGAATGGGACTTTGCCCAGAGGCTGAAAACTACTGATTGTCACTCACTTGGGAGTGACCAGAAGCGATTCCTTTGTGGCACTGTCCAAGCAGCTAACTACTTCCGGTCCTAGACCAAGTATTCCCTGGGCAATGACTTCAAAGCAACCGCTTAGAAGTTAGCTAGAGTTAGAAGGCGAAACGTTTGAGTAACCTAATCGGCATGCTACCACCGATGCGTCTTAGGAAGTAGGTAACAAAAGTTACTGAAGCTCAACACAGGCTCTCCTAGTGGCCTTGGCTGCCCCAAGAAACTAGGATCGGGAGCGGTGGCCTAATAAGCCACTCTCCTTAAACAAAATTTATTATGAAAACACGAAGAAAAGAAAAAACAAGAACCCCCCCAAATGTTGACGACCCCCGCAAACGATATAAGGACCATGATTTAAGGATATGCACCTGGAATGTCCGAACTCTATACAGAGATGGTGCCTCTATCCAACTGGCGGATGTCCTCGACAAATACAAGGCTGACATCACCGCCATACAGGAAATGAGATGGACGGGACAGGGATGCACACGACGAAAGAACTGTGACATCTTCTACAGCTGCCATGCAGAAAGACACGAATTTGGATGTGGTTTCATAGTCGGCAAGAGACTTCGACACCTGGTCTCGCGGTTTAACCCTGTAAGTGACCGAATAGCCACCATTCGCATCCGGGCGAAATATTTTTACATCACGCTGATTTGTGTACACGCCCCGACGGAAGATAAAGACGATGAGATTAAAGATGCATTTTACGAGCGCCTAGAGGAAACATACGACCGCTGCCCTGGCCACGACATTAAAATTGTTCTAGGAGACTTTAATGCAAAAGTAGGAAGGGAAGATGTTCTTGGTCCATCGATCGGCAAATTCAGCCTGCATACCGACACGTCAGACAACGGGTTTAGGCTGGTTAGCTTCGCAGCGGGAAGGAACATGGTAGTGAGTGGAACCAGATTCCAGCACAAAGATATCCACAAGGCAACTTGGCTATCCCCCGATCAAAACACCAAAAATCAAATTGATCATGTAGTAATCGATGGCAGACATGCATCTAGTGTCATGGACGTGCGTGTGATTCGTGGTGCTAATATTGGCTCGGATCATTACCTGGTTGCAGCCAAGGTGCGCACAAGATTGAGCAGAGCGAAAAACGCACGTAACCAAACACAAAGAAAGCTGGACATCGCGAAGCTGCAAACCCCAGAGATAGCTACTGCCTACTCCAACCAGCTCTCCCAACTTTTACGACACAACGCCTCTACTTCTGACGTTCCCGATACACAGTGGCAGCATATTGCGCATTCCATGGCAACCGCCGCAACAACCGTGCTAGGATATGAAAAGCGGAGCTCAGACGAATCCTGGTACGATGAAGAATGTCGCATAGCGTCTGAGGAACTGGATGCTGCTTATAGGGCAACGCTACAGCCAATTGCAACCCGTGCTGTTAGGGAACGGCATAAGGAGAAAGCAAAACGGGCGAGACAGCTATTTAGGCGAAAAAAACGTCAGATGAAGGAACGGGAGAACGAGGATATAGAGCGATACAGGGATAGAGGTGAGGCCCGAAAATTTTACCAGAAAATAAGAACAAATGGATACGGTAATGGCCTCCCCACCTGTAAGGACAGTGATGGAAATCTGGTCACGGATACGCAGAGTGTGCTGCACATATGGAGAGAACACTTCCAGCAACTGCTGGTTCCAGAAGGCAGCGCACGTGAAGTTATCACGCCAATTGTCGACGACGGCTTAGATTGCCCACCACCAAGTCAAGCCGAGGTAAGAAGAGCAATATCGCGGCTGAAAAACAACAAAGCAGCCGGTGCCGACGGTCTGCCCGCAGAGCTCTTCAAGTCCGGTGGCGAGGAGCTGATAACGAGCATGCACCAGCTCCTGCGCACGGTTTGGCTTAAAGAGTGCATGCCCGACGATTGGAATGTAAGCGTATTATGTCCTGTGCTGAAAAAAGGTGATCCAAGTGTGTGCTCCAACTACCGCGGGATCAGCCTTCTACCCATCGCATATAAGGTCCTGTCGAGTGTGCTATGTGAAAGACTAAAGCCAGTGTTATCCAACCTGATCGGGCCTTATCAGTGTGGCTTTAGACCCGGAAAATCAACAACTGACCAGATTTTCACACTTCGGCAAATCCTGGAAAAGACCCAAGAGAAACAGATCGACACGTACCATCTTTTTGTCGACTATAAAGCTGCCTTCGACAGCCCGATACGGCAGAAATTACTCGATGCCATGGCTGAGTTTGGTATTCCAGCGAAGCTGATACGTCTTTGCGGAATGACGCTGACTGACACGAAGTCTTCAGTGAAGATTGGCAAGGACCTTACGGAGCCATTCTATACCAGACGAGGCCTAAAACAAGGCGACGGCCTATCGTGCGATCTCTTCAACATTGTGATGGAGATGATAATGAGAAAAGCTGCAGTAAACACGAGTGGCACTATATTCAACAAAAGCCACATGCTACTCGCGTACGCTGATGACGTAGACATCATCGGTCGAAAACTGCGGGATGTGACTGCAGCCTTCTCAGGTATACAGAAGGAATCAGCGAAAATGGGCCTAACGGTGAACGAGGACAAAACGAAGTTATTAGTTTCAACGAACAAAGAATCTACTCGTTTGGGAAACTGCGTGAACGTTGACAACTATAATTTCGAGGTGGTAGATAACTTTGTCTACCTAGGATCCGCCATCAATAAAGCAAATAATGTCAGCCTAGAAATCCGGAGAAGAATCCTGCTTGCAAATAAATGCTACTACGGACTAAGCAAGCGATTCAATGACAGAGCCCTCTCTCGACGAACAAAACTCCAGCTATACCAGATACTGGTTCTACCTGTCTTAATGTATGGCTCAGAATCCTGGGTTATGACACAAGCGGATGAATCGGTTCTGGCAGTATTCGAGAGAAAAATACTCCGTAAAATATATGGGCCCATCATCGTTAACGGAGAGTATCGGCGTCGTATGAATCATGAGCTGTACGAGCTGTACACTGACATTGACGTGGTCAAACGCATTAAGGTGCAACGGCTGCGCTGGCTAGGTCATGTTGTACGCATGGATGAAAATGCTCCAGCTCGAAAAGTCTTCGACAATGAACTCGATGGACGGCGCAGAAGAGGGCGACCAAAACTCCGTTGGAAAGACCAGGTTACTGAGAACCTTACAGAACTCGGTGTGACTAACTGGAGAAGAAGCGCAGAAGATCGAGGCGCTTATAATATTTTTCTACGTGCGGTATATAATCCACTGGGATTGCATAGAAGTACCAGCTAAGTAAGTAAGTAAGTACACACTACTAAGTTAAGGTACAATTGACGAAGAAACTTAAAATCCTTAGTTTAGCATCAAAAAAATTTAAAGTATGTAGAAAGTTTGAATTAAAATTTCAGTAGTATACATTTCAGAACAAATCCCGAAAGTAAAATTCTACTGATACTTTAAGATTCAAACATGAGAATAACTCCATTATCATAGCAAAGGTAAGTAATCGATATAAACCAATAACAAAAATCCTTATTGCTAGTGATAAAGGAGATAAGAAGTAAATAAAAAGGAAGTAAGTCTGCGACTGAAAGGATACGAATAGGAGAATTACTCCGTTATCATAGCAAAGGTAAGTAATTGATATAAACCAATAACAAAAATCCTCACTGCTAGTGATGAAGGAGGTAAGAAGTAAATAAATAGGAAGAAAGTCAGCGACTGAAAGATTATGAATAGAATGTTTGAGCCAGTTGTTAGGAGTAGCTTTCAAAAGTATTCAAAAGTTAAATCTCAACTAACTATAACTCTAGAAAGTAAAAAGAGGAGACTTCCAATAAAACAGAATGGTATGAATATCGCCAGTGCAAATTTTCAAAAGTCCAATCTAAATTATTAGAAGACGAAAGAAAACAAAAAAAAAATATCTTCCGGAGACCTCAGCGCTCGAGTTATTACATCTCTAACGAGAAATACATTCAAACGAGAACAATTCTAATATCAGCTGAGGGCCCCACGTTGGGCGCCATTTTATCTATGTAACGAACCACATGCCAATAAACTCTATTTCCTCCGAGGGCAGCTACCTTCTGGCCCCGGCCGTGCTCAGTCATGGGGGAGTTCTTTTCGGAGTAAATAGGTTAGTCATCGTTACCATAAATAAAAGTTAGTAAGGTAGCTTTTCCATGTACTAAACTGTAAGGTGACAAAATTAATAGTGGAAGAACCGGAAAATGAAATAAGAAATGTAGATCGAAGTTAAACTAAGGCGATAGCATTTGATGTTAGTCTGCTACCATTGCATCTACCCACCCAGCCATGCTGATGCTAGTTATCAGCCCTTAAATGTAAGTTTCTAAGTCATGCCCTTAACTGTTCGCGATTGCACAACACGACAAGTTAAAACTTCATATGTGTATTTTTTAAAAACATTTAAAATTAACAGATAAGAACAACATTAATCCAAATTAGTTAAAAAGGAAAAATATGGTATCAGAAAATTATTTAAAACAAAAAAAAAAAAATATGATCCACTGCTGGATTCAAAGTACAAAGTTAGAAAATAATGTGTGTTATGTAGGATATGAGCTTATACAAAGTGATAATAGGGTTTATACAAAGTGATGATAGGAAAAGTAATAAAACTCACCATACAAGTCCCTCGAAGTCCTCAGGCCTGATGACGGTAATGAAATTTGAAGATGAAAACCTCCTAGGATCAATAGGTATAGCTCATTTTGGCAGTGTACAATTTAGGTTACAAAAAAAATTGGGTTAGATAATTTAAACTGTGGTATAAAAAAAAAATGAACACTAATTAATTATTCTAAACGATTAATAATGATAGCAATTTAATAATAGATGATAGAATAGCAAGATTCACGCATTATTTGTTATATAGGCAGGACATTTCACAAATCTTGCTGTCATCCTTAAAAATGGCAATTGGAACTTTGTCAACGGATGTTTTCCATACTCCCGATATTTTCCTTTATTGGTTTGTAAGGCAAAGCGTTGCTAAAGGTTTCTTCCCTCTGATATAAGTGATGAATATGAAGAATTTAGAGGTTGTCTATTTATGCACCATTATCTCAAATTGTCTGGTATACTTTTATGGTGTTTTTACCACTAGCACAAAAGGAATGTTGATTGATGGATTTGGGTCCTGAACAGACCCATACCTAATCAATGAACCGATGTCATTATCCCAAATTTGACAACATCTAATATATATGGCACAACTTACCATCAAATTTGTACCACGTAACCAAACCCAAAGAAGAAAAACTCTCAAAAACAATTCGCACGAAGGATACACTATTGTGGGAGTAGTAATCTTTCCCAATTCACAATATATATTTATATATATATATATACCGGGGACTTATAATATTACACACTCTTTATAAATTAACCGAACTGAACTGGTTGAAATATTTGTATCGAATGAAAATTTTTGACGAGTGTGCTGACAATACGGAAACCGGAAAACAAAATTTAAATCAAAATTTTGTTTGCAAAGTAAAACATTACTGTATAACAACAAAAAACGTTACAGTTTACTATAAATTCGACTATTTTTGCAATCGAAACCCACCCATACCTATAAATGGCAGCACTGCAAATTGCACATCCCTATTTTAAACAGCTGTTTATCAGCATAAACATTAAATTGTAGAGGGAAACAGCGATCCGCTTTTCTAGCGGTATAGCGAGCCGAAATGAAGTGTCTTCCTTGGTCAGTGCATGAAGGCGCTGTACCAACATTTGTAATAGCTCCTCTCTATAAAGTAGCTATTAAATAAAAGTTAAAAGAATTACTTGAGATCAATGAGACGTTTCGTGCATTATCCATGAAATATGCAGCGCTGCTTGCTCTGCGCATATCCACTACGAGCAATACCTTTTCATCCTTAGTTTCTACTGCGGTAAGCAAAAAAATATCACCCAACTCCATTATTTTTAACTACACAAAAATATTCAACTTTTCGCGGTCAAGAAAAAAATAAACTCAATCAGCTGTTTGGATGTGAACGCGGATGCAAAACTCAGTGGAAACACCATGCGTTCATTTTCGATAAATCGTTAACGCGATACCGCATATTAAAGTACTTTGTAGACCTAAATGTGAAATATATTACAAGTTAATATGCAATAGCGAAGCATTGCCGGGCCCACTAGTAATATAATATAATATAATGATATGGTGACGAAAGCGTCATTTAATAGCATACGACCATTAAATAGTGGCGACATAATGAGTTAACTTAAAAAAACTTAATTTCCCTTTACACCCCATGAATGAGGTATGGGATAGCTTCTCGCGTTGTTGTGAATTAACACGCTTTCTTTTTTTAGATTCACAACTAACGGCATCTACTTGTGTATCGACGAATGCAAACGTCACTGTTTAAGAAGCTCTTACTAGCCACGCCGATTGAGTCGACAATGAAAGATTTTTTTTTTTTTTAAGATGACTGGAGCCAGGAGTTGAACCTGTGATCTCCCGCATGGTAGTCGCGTGTTCTAACCACTATGCCACGGCCGGACATTATGAGTTATTTTAATCTATCTATATTAGACCTGGCGCAGCTAATATGGGGTTTTTTATTTTTTGGAATTTTAAATGTGGGTAGCGATTAAAATATGCGATTTGATGCCAAAATCGATGTAGCAAATTTTCAGGTTGATCGGATGATGCCAACACGTGCCCCAATGAGGTCAAAGGTCAAAATTTTGAAAAACCACCAAAATACTGTTTTTTGCATTTTTTTAATTGTTTTAATGAGAATTTCTATAAAAAAAAATACTATAAATTAGAACATCATTTATCATTTATAAACTGTAAATTAGTTATCAGTTTCATTAACTCTGAAGTACACTATGCGACAAGAATCATATACATATATATTATAATTTATAGTATATATGTAAATGTAATTATATTATAATTTATAACACAAATGTAAAACAGTTAAAGAAAGTGCAAGATTGGTGTGGAATGAAATATTGCCATTTTGGGAAAAAGCTAGAATCCTAACTCAAGATCAAAGTACATGTGCTGTAAAAGTCATTAAACATTATAAAATCTCCGGATCGAAGTATAATTCATTACAATTTATTTGACTTTGCATACGTGGACGTTCTCGAGCATATTAGTATATAACAAGATAGAGACTTCTTAATAAAAGCACAATGATAGGAAGATGAAAAACGTCGAAAAGAAAATTATGAAGAAAAAACCGAACTTGGTTTAGTTCCTATATTATTATGTAGTATTTGGCCACACAGTGGCTATTTTTTGTGCACTTAATTTCATATTCAGACTTAACTATGAAACATGTTGAATTTGAGAGTGATGAATTGGGAGATGATATGCAGACGATGGATGAAAAACAGATTGATAACATTCCAAGTTGCTGAAATATGCTGATTCAAAAACGTGGAAAGAAAAATTTTGTAGACGACATAACGCTAGCTTGTATGGATGCCGGCAATATGTCATCTCCATTAGATATACACTTCATCAGTGAAACTTCCAAAGCGTTAGTTCACAATATTCAGGATCTTCCTCCGAATTGCACAAGTTCGAGTGAACAACGTAAAAAACACCGTCGGGCATGGCAAAGAAAGTATTAAAATTTTTAATGTAATTTTTTTTATTTTGGCCAATCTATAAGTATTTCTTTTATATAAAGTTTTTTAGATCCCTGAAACATAAGTTTTGCATTGGGACGAAAAGCTACTTCTCACTTACTTAAAAAACTTAATTTCCCTTTACACCCCAGATTGAGGTAAAGGATAGATTCCCGCGTTGTTGTGAATTAAAACGCTTTCTAGTTTTAGTCGCGTGGTAGTCGCGTGTTCCACGGGACCGGCCCACAATTGCTGGAATAGATAAAGTTGATCGTTTGGCTACTGGGCTGACTTCATAGAACTATGAAAAATTTATAGCTATCCCCAGCATTAAATATTTAACTGGTTCTACAGTAGCTCAATCAGTCTGCGATTATTTGCTAAAAATTTATATTTTGAATTCATTATAAATTATATGTTTTGATACATCTGCTGCAAATAACGGCCCTTTTGTCTTAAATATTTAGCGAAAGTACATATTCGGCATGATTATAGAAAACTTCTACAACTTGCATTTATATTTCTTGGTGGTAGCATTCCCAGTTCAACATTTCGTGCACCTGGAGTGACGTCACACGCAAGATTCATTTACAATGACATCTATTATCCAAAAATGTATATTTTTATACTTTAAAATTTCTGCGATTTAGTTGGATGGAACTCGTAATATGTGAATTTTTTAAGTAAGTAGTATTTATCGAAGAAAACAGTTGCACTTGCCTTTTTTGACCCACTTGTAGACTCAGAAATAAAAGAAAAGATGGTCTGAGTGTGATAATGACCATTACATCGGTGATGATGTTAATGAATTCAAATTATTCACATCCAAGTATTTGAGCTCTTTTGTGACTACGGAAACAAATTTTTTTCTCGTTTGGAGTTTTCTAAGGATTTCTTACGCCTTAATCCATCAAAGTTCATAGGTCAAGCATATTTAAAAGGGAAACTGATCGTCAAAAGCATTACTGCTTTGAATGCCGCCGAAAAAATAGTCAGACTAATAACTGACTCTTAATAATGTTTTACCCACAACGAAGACGATAAACAGTACTTGTTCCACATTGTAGAGGGCTACCGTAAGGACTTCCCAGTCTATACAAAATCTTTACTGATTTAAAATAAAAAATGTATATACCCTAGGGTAGCCAGACGTACTGTTTTTAGCAGTACATGTACTGTTTTATTGTTAATGTACTTTTTTATGCACAACACGTAAAACAGTACGCAAAAGTACTGTTTTTCAAACCTTTAACTGCTTTTGTACTGTTTTTTTATTTTACTGATTTTTTAAATAACAATCCATTTCAATATTTGATAAAAACATGTTTGGTATAGTCTACAAATTAGCCGAATATAATATAAAACACTACTATAGTAAACACATAGTTTGTTTACAACATTGTTATTGGTTTGGATTATACAATTTAAAATAGGTTTGAAAATTACATTTTAACATCGCGGTAAGATAACTACATTTATATCCACACACTTAGGTATAAGGATATATATCATATGATACGCGAAAGTATCAAATATCTCAAGACAAAATTCGTTTCAGGATTTTTTAAGACGATTTAGCTATGTCCGTCTGTCTGGATGGCTGGCTGGTGAGCAGGATAACTCGAATTAATCTTAACGGACCGATCCTCATGAAAATTTACTACTTTTAATAGTTTTCTTAACGAAGCCATTAGAATGTAAATAGACTGTGGTTATTTTGCCTATTTACAATCCCACAGCAAAATTTCTCTTCTGGTATTACCTATTTTTGAAAAATGTATATTTCTTTTATACTGCTGGGTATATTTACTTCGTCAGATTAATAACCTTATAAAAGTATAAAGTTATAAAACGTTTGCCACACCCCTACTGGTACCTCCCACACAAATGATTCAATTCACCGTCATTTTACATGCATATCTGCATATGCATATCTCTATTGATTTCATATTTTTTAAAACATTTTTAACACTTTTTTTTACTTATTTAAAGCGTAAATTTATAAGAAGGCTATAATTTATGATAAAACTTGATGCTCTAAACCCTTTTTGGAATAACAGGTGCAATTAAAAAGGATTTACCAACTACATATCGGTGGCTTAACATGCAAAGGCTCTGAAATCTCAATTTCTTAGAGTCTTTGCTTGTTCAGACAACAATATGTTTGTACTCTGTGTAAATGCGTTTATGACATAATATTATTTTTTTAACATTGTTTTTGTTTCTTATTGAATTAATTCTCAAAATATGTGAGGCTTAATACATTTTTATGTTTTAATTTAAAATGTACTGTTTTTTCTCCGTTTTACTGTATTTTATTCACTAATGTACTGTTTTTCGGTTTTAATATCTGGCTACCCTAATATACCCTATTAATGAAAATTAAAGAAAAAACATTATATCTATAGTAATTTTATTTACAAAAATTAATTAAATTCAATAAAAAGAGTTTTTTGGTGGTTTTTAAAAATGTTGACCTTTGACCTCATTGGGGCACGGGTTGGCACCATCCGATTAGCCTGAAAATTTACTATATCAATTTTGGCATCAAATCTCATATTTTAATCGCTACCCACATTCAAGATTCCAAAAAAAATTTTTAACGCCAGGTCTAATCTATATATATAAAATTCTACTGTACGTGTGTTGTGACTGAACTCCTCCTAAACGGCTGGACTGATTTTCATAAATTTTTTTGTATTCGTTTGGGTAGCGTCCCGGGTGGTTTAGATTTACAATTAGGTCCAATTGGACAAAGGGGCGTGGCACCTTCCATACAACTTGAAAAATCAAAAGGGCTATTTCTCATGAACTGTGATGAAGATGAGATTTGATAAACATATATGTTGTTGGAGCAGTATTTATTACAGCCAGGGTGGAAGTGGGCGGTGCCACGCCCTCTTTTCTAAAATCGCTCTAACGGCTTTTCTAACTGACCGATTATCACGAAAATTTTACCAAGTGGTACTGTTGACCTGTTGATAATCCCTGGCTACATTTGGTTGTGATTGGATAAAGGGGCGTGGCACCGCCCATACAACTTAAAAATCGAAAAGGCTATATCTCATGAACTATCATAGGTATGAAGATGAGATTTGGTATATATGTTGTTGGAGCATTATTCATTATAGGCAGGGTGGAAGTAGGCGGTGCCACGCCCACTTTTCAAAAATCGCTCTGACGGCTTTTCTAATAGACTGATTGATACAAAAACTTTAACAAGTGGTAATGTTGACATGTAGATAGTTCCTGGCTACATTTGGTTGTGATTGGATAAAGGGGCGCCCATACAACTTGAAAATTAAAAGGGCTATATCTCATGAACTATCAAAGTTATGAAGATGAGATTTGGTATATATTTTGTTGAAGCAGAATTAATTACTACCAAGAAGGAAGTGGGCGGTGCCACGCCCCCTTTTAAAAAATCTCTCTGCAGTCTTTTCTAATAGACCGATATATAAGATAATTTTAGATAGTGATACTGATGACCTGTTGATAGTATCTGGCTGTACTTGGTTGTGATTGGATAAAGGAGCGTGGCACCGCCCATACAACTTGAAAGTAAAAAAGGCTATATCCCATGAACTATCAGAGGTATGAAGATGTAATTTGTTACATATGTTATTGTTGCAGTATGAATTACAGTAAGGGTGGAAGTGGGCTGTGCTACACCCTTTTAAAATAAGTAGTTATAACTGTCAAAATTCCACAGTATATTGCAGTTCGCCTAGAGATATGAATAATAAGGTGGGCCAATTTTTTGCAGCAAGAATTACAGTAAGGGTGGAAGTAGGCTGTGCTACACCCCTGTTAAAAAAGTAGTTATTACTGTCAAAATTCCACAATATATTGCAGTTCGCCCAGAGATATGAATGTAACCAAAATCGGAATCTACGATGAATTGTTAGAAAATTTCACCAATAAAATTTGTGTCTAAAATCAATTCCTAGCTCGAGTTGGGAAGCAGGAAGATTTCAGATAGAGATTTTTTTGTTTTTACATGAGCACAAACCGAAAACTTCTGCGTAAAACTGACTTCCCAACTAAATGGGAAGTATTATATGAAGTATTACTAAATGAAGTATTACAGAAGCAAATCTATGTATTGGTTAAAAAGTTATGGCCTCTGAGTGTTGGCATACAGAAAACAATGTCAAAAATATACCATTCTCTTCGCCTTGGTCTCCAAGCATCGGAATAGTAGGTACAAATTAGAGCCGGGGCCCATAGGTCTGAAGGTTTCAATAGTTGCTCGTTGTTAAAAAAGTTGCTAATGAACAGGCTATTTGGAACTTAATAAGTAAAAAGTGCTGAGGCTCTGCCCACGCACTTCAATATTTAACTGTATCAAATAATGGTCCGTACACCAGGCAATTTAGGACTACGCAGCCTAAAAGAGCGATTTGTTTTTAATTTACTTTACAGATATACACTTTTTAATTACTTTTCAGGAGAGCGAATCGGTAATAAATCCTATAGATAAAATGCGCGTTCTGTTCGCCAAACTTATGGAGCCCTTTGTGAAGTTATGGGTGCATATAATCATCCATCTGAGCAGATAATAGAAGCCATCGACGCTGTAGACGTAAGTGTGACAGGGGACTCGTATTTATCGAACCAACACCGTTCTCAGCAACTCGGTCTCTGCAAATGCTGGGAAAAGATCTTGGTCTACATTCATATAAAATCCAACTGGTAGAAGAACTAGAGCAAGTGGACGATCATTTGATTTTTTTATTTATCATGTCATTGCACATTATTTGTTAAGCCAAACGTTGGTGAACGAATTATCTTAAAAAATGGTAATACGAGTACAATATATAGAGAGTATTCGGGTATATTCTTGGTCCGTATGAGAATAAGACATGGCAAAGAAGGTTTTTGTGGCTAAAAGCATGAAGCTTCAAACGAAATTTTTATTTGCGGTCAATAGGAGGAGAAGGCATAACAAAAGTGATTTTTACGCCCAAAGACATAGTTAGTACACAGACGATTCCCGCTACTACAGATAAATATAAAAATTAAATTTAGATCTTTAGAGGAATTTCTGTTTCCGATTTGTGAAAGAAGTGTTTTTTTCCCCCTTCATACAGACAAAACTTAATCTACATGTCGAAACTATAGATATGACTTTGATGATGAACTGTTTACTATCGTCATAGAGCCTATCATATTTAGAATTTAAAACAATAAGACTTAATTAGTTAACTTCCATGTTAATGAGTTACTTGAAATTAGTTACATAAGTTAATAAACTCAACATATTATTGTCGAGCTTAAGTACCGGTTTAAAGTACATTGTAGACCTAGATATGAAATATATTACAAGTTAATGTGCAATAGCGAGGCATTGCCGGGCCCACTAGTATTTTTATAAGATTCTAGGGCACCTTAGAATTCATTTGGATGAAGGACTACGTGAACCATTGAAATTCCAGCAAACAGTCGGTGGCGGGTTCGGTGCTGTACCAAATGATTCACTTTCACATCACAATTAATTATTATCGACTCCCTTTTTTGTCGAAAGAAACCCTAAGCGAGCGAAAATCATGCACTCAGTTTCGCTTTAAATCGGTAGCCACTATTTTGCGGGCTGCCATATCAAAAATTACAATTAAAAAACGCTTAATACTACAAATAATCGCTATAATCGTGAATAAGCGCTAAAATTATTAAAAAATTACATACAAAATACAAGTCAGTTGGAAATAATTGACAACACAAAAAAACGACAATTGATTAGTATCAAAAATTAAATTTCCGCATCTTCAATTATAATTGCTACTGATTCGGCAAAAATTCGCATTTGCTAAAGAGATAATAATATTTGCAGCTCTATCCTTTAAAGAAATAAGTAACTAAACTTGGACAAAAAATGTGCAGCGGAGCACTGAAAACATCAAATGAGTTAAATAACTATAAACTGTAACTACTAACTTTTATTGAATATCATATAAACCAGTTCAATTGTGCTTTTTTGGCTCTACACGAAAGCAGAAACACAAGTGAGTGTTTTTGACATTTGTGTTCGCACAGTTGAATTTCGTTTGAGTTGTCTTTCTAATGTGAGTTAGTGGTTCCGAAATCAGCTGTTTGTCGTCTAAAAATCATGAGAACGTCAACGTTTTAGTACGAGGCTTACGCTGTAAATCTATATATGTACTTGATGACTAGATAATTTAAAATTGCCCCAAACTATCTGCTTTAGAAGATAATTATAAAAAGGTACTTGTCATACCCACTCTTTCCATCTCTCAGGTAACGTTGAGAGAATGCGCCTCAATACCCTCGCCTACCAATGTCCTCGTCGCGCCGAAACTTCCATTAAGGACCCCTAACATACGCACTTCTCTTCCTTTAGGTTTTTACATGGCAAGAAAACATCCTTAGATTGATTTATCACTCCATTGTAATGCTTTAATATTAGGGTAGCCAGATATTAAAATCGGAAAAACAGTACATAAGTGAACAAAAAACAGTAAAACGGAGAAAAAACAGTACATTTAATATTAAAACATAAAAGTATTTTAAGCCTCACATATTTTGAGAATTAATACAAAAAGCAACAAAGACAATGTTAAAAAATAATATTACTTATGTCTAAAACGCATTTACACAAAGAACACACATATTGTTGGCTGAACAAGCAAAGGATCTAAGAAATTGAGATTTCAGAGACTTTGCATGTTAAGCCACCGATATGTAGTTAGTAAATCCTTTTTTATTGCACCAGTTATTGAAAAAAGGTTTAGAGCATCAAGTTTTATACTATAAAATTAATCATAAATTATAGCCTTTTTATAAATTTACGCTTTAAATAAGTAAAAATAAGTGTTCAAAATATTTTAAAAACAGAGATCATGCTATCCTTGGGCAAAGTTTGTACTTACGATACAGATATGCATGAAGATATATGACGGTGAATTGAATCATTTGTGTGGAAGGTACCAGAAGGGTTGTGGCAAATGTTTTATAATCTGACAAAGTTAATACACCCAGCAGTTTCTCGTTTGTAAGTTATAAAAGAAATATAAATTTTTCAAAAATAGAAAATACCAGAAGAGGAATTTTACTGTGGGATTGTAAATAGGCAGAATAGCCACAGCCTACTAACATTCCACTGGCTTCATTTAGAAAACTATTAACACTAGTAAATTTTAATAGAGATCAGTCCGTTAAGGTTTACTCAAGTTATTCTGCTCACCAGCCACCCATCCAGACAGAAGGTCTTAAAAAGTCCTCAAACGAATTTTGTCTTAAGATATTTGAGACTTTAGCATATCGTACGATAGATACCTTTATAACTAAGTGTGTGGATATAAATATAGTTATCTTACAGCGATGTTAAAATGTAATTTTCAAACCCATTTTAAAAATTGTATGCATCCAAAACAATAACAATGTTGTAAACAAACTATGTGTTTACAGGATAGAGTGTTTTATATTATCTTCAGCTGTTTTTGTAGACTATACCAAACTTGTTTTATCAAATATTGTTATATAAAAAAACAGTAAAATAAAAAACAGTACAAAAACAGTACAATGTTTGAATAACAATACTTTTCCGTACTGTTTTACGTGTTGTGCATAAAACAGTACATTAACAATAAAACATGTTGCGTGTCACCGCATGGACACACAAAACACACACCCTGCTCCCATTCATGAGCTTCGGCGGTGCAGCTGAATGTGCACGCACACACACACGCACACACTGACAGCCATCTCGGGGTTGGCACTTAGCCCCATGTTGAGCATGTTTCCCTGAAAAAAAAAATAAGGGGAGATAAAAGAAAAATGTTAAATAATTTTATTAAAAATTTACTTACCTTCGGGGACGTATATTTTTTGTTTAATTTAATTTTTTTGCTCTATCAGCAAAAATTTGCAATAGCATGCAGGTGGTTGTCAGTCTATTGGAAAGAAAAGGAAATTATGATGTTGCCGGTATGTTACGGATTTCATCACTCCGAAACAGATGTTGCCAGACGGTTTCGTGGGAATGTGATCAGTATGAATACCTTTTGAGCGACTCTGGTGGTATGAGCAGAGCGCCACTGAAATGTATGAGTTGCAACAACAAAATATAGATGGCAGCAATGAAGCCAATGAAAGAGGGAAAATCGCGATTACGCGGGAGAAAAGAACTATAAAAGGAGATTTCAAAACAAGACCAAGGGATTATTGTTGATTTACATTTCGTTCGCGTCAACCGATGTTGGCTGTTAAGTTTGAGTTTTTATAGTTCAAAACTTGGGTTTTTTTTAATAATAACAATAACCGCCAAAAATAACAAATAAAGACGAATTGTTAAGAAAAATAGTTATATTGTTTAATGTGCGTGGTGTTGTGTAAATACAAAGTGAGTGTAAACATCTGAAGTGGAGTTTAAAAAAATTTGTTAACTGTTGTTGTCCGTGTCCGCATATTGTGTGTTTTTTTTAGGAGAACATCCTGTTTACCACAGCAAGCCAGAGCTGGACCCCGAAAATCATCAGATTTCCTCGGGGCCAGCAACGTTTTGGCGATAAAGTTTTGTCCAGTAGAGGCCAAAAAAAGGAAATAAGCCAACAGAGTGGGAAAGGCCGTGTTGGATCTTTTTAGACGGAGACTCCCGTGGTAATGGTCCAGGTATCCTGTAAACTGGAAGATAAAAAGAACGCATAATTAAAATTTGACCGGAATTAAGGTAACAAACGCGTTGTCAAAACTTACCATTCAATCGGCTGAGATAGGAACCCACTGAGGAAATAGGCGCGAACTGAAACTGAAATTAAAATAAAAAGAGAAAAGGAATTAATAAGGATGACATTTTTTAAATTTTTACGTTAACTTAAAGATCAAATGATTATAAAACGAAAATACTAAGTAAAACGAAATAATTAATAGGCTAAGTTTGTGTATGTGACGTCTTGTAATTGTTCGTTTGTGTAGATTTAAGCATTAAACTTAATTTTTTTTTGTGAAATCCATAACATCTGTAGATTTTGGTCCGTGAGCGGAGGGCTTACAGCCTTAAGACAATTTGCTAGAACTATTCGAGAGTTTAATATTAGAATCTGTGAAGTGACAGATAGCCAGGTTAACAGAGCTCTATTAACTAGGTTTTTTTTATTTTAATTACGGACTACAAGGAGGTCAAACATAAACGAAAATAACGCAGTTATAGGGGATAATCTGAGCGTAAGTCCGTAAGACCGTTTAAAGTCCTAGATGTTAGGGGTTCTATATTAAGAGAGATATCATGTTTTAGTATTAATTAAGTATAAGAGAAAAACGAATTTGCAATGTGTCTGTTATATGTAATAAATGTTTGAATTTTGTTGTATAAAAAAATGTTGATGTGCTAGATTGTGCCAACGAGGGGGGGGAAAAGGTTAATGGGGAACTAAAGAGAGTGTGCGTGGTTATCGGGGTCTACAAGACATAAATGGCGGATGATATGTAGACCATGGCACGGTGGGCTCAGTGCGAGAGCGGTTACAACAAGCTCTTTTGAATCTTGTCGGTGTGTTTTGTGTATTGTGTGATTTTTGTTTGTAAATAAAATGTATGTTCTTAACTGTTCTGTGTGTCCCAAGGGGCTATGGTTGATAGGGTTGGAACCTTGCCTGAGAACCTGAGTGGCCGGAAAAATCAATCATGGGCACGTAATAGAAATGGCGCCCAACCAAATGCAGATTCTTAGCGCCAGGAAAAATGCGCTGTACGCGCGCTATATGCCGAAAGAAATAAATATGGCGGCAATGAAGGCCGAGGAATCAATGAAAAGTGCAATAACATCGACGCACTAAGCAATAGACTTTAGGGAAACAATAATTAATAAGGGATATACCGCGTTTTTAAAAACCTATCTGGTATTGCAGCCGCGATATGATTTTTATTCGTGATTAAAGTGCAATATTAGTTTTAGGAAACTTAGAAATAAGGGTAAATCTCTCCAAGTACCTAAGGGTCAAGTGCAATAGCTTGTTAGTCTAAGTGTAACAATGTATGTATTGTCTGTGACCTGTTAGTCCGTTTTAAATGTGAGAATTGTTAAAGTCAATAGTATTTAGAGTCCGACAAAATGCTAATATACAGTATAGGTGAGAATAAATATATATACATTTACTTTGCAATTGATGTGCGATATAGCATTTTGACTACGAGATCTTGTTTTTTTTTGTTGTCTAGAAAAATATGCCGTAGTAAGGATTCGTGTATTAAGTATTCAGTTTTTGTAATATTCATTCGTTCGATACACCGATTTTCAACCCTATGGGGCACTATTTATGTAAGTGAAGAGGGAAATAAAAATCTTCAACCACACACTTCGCGTAGTTACTCCTGAAAATTTAGCTTTTGAACCCCTTCAAACTATATGTTTTGTAATCGAAAAATAAAAGAAATAAAGAGAATTGTATGTCTATCCGTGAATGTTTTTAGTAATTAATTAAATAAATGTTGTGTCGTAAGAATTAAATGTAAGTACTTTTGGTATGGTTCCGGTGAAAATTAAATTTAATTAATCAACAACAAAAGAAAAAAAATCTATATATAAACTTGTTTCGGTGTTGCGATTTCCTTTCGAAAATAATTAATCGGCTAATGAGTGAGAATCCTCGAGGCCAACGGCAAAGCAAACGAACGCGTATTTCCGCTTTTGATACGACGAGGTACTCATACGTTCAGCACAAGCCAAAGAAGCCCAATAATCAAAAAAAGATGGAAAACCAAGAACCGAATGCTGCTACGGCACATGGGGGTTATGATTTGTCCAACACAATTAATTTGCAACCGAATACTAACATAGGAACGGGCAGTCCAAATCCGGTGGCCAATGTTCCATCTAATCAGGTGGGTGAAGCAAATTTGAGAGAATTGGTTAATGAAAGCATCCAGGAAACTCATGTAAGTTTGTCTGCGATGATTAAGGATAGCGTTGCCCGGGAATTAGTCCAGGTGCACGAAGCTATTGCAAACTTGAATAGGGCTATAACGGCTATGACAACCAACAACACCTCAGAAGGGAGAAATGAAACCCCAAACCTACAGCAGATTAGGCCAATGTCAAACCCTGTCTCAAGCAACGTTTCATCAAATTATGAACCACAAATGATGCAAGAAGTGCACAGGGCCAATCCAAAACTCGGTATATGGCCTTCTGGAAGTTTTAAGGGACCTAGAGTTGAAAAGTTGGGACTAAAATTTAACGGCAGTCCTTCAGGCCTGTCAGTACAAGACTTAATTTTTAGATTGGAACATCTTCAGGCCCAATACAAAATACCCTGGGAGGAAATATATAGCGAATTTCATGTGCTGTTATCCGACGCAGCACAAGAATGGTATTGGCTACAAATAAAAAGTAAAATGGTACATAATTGGCCCTCTCTGAAATTTGCTTTGCTCGCACAATACAAATCCACCAGAACTAATTTTGAAATAATGAGGGATATAGTCGAACCAAGACAGCTCCCTGGCGAAAGCCTAGAAAGTTTTTTTCACGAGATGAATCTGTTGAGGTGTAGGCTGGAGCAACCCATAGCGGAGTATGAGATGATTCGCATATTGAAAAGAAATGTCAGAGAGAATATCGCTCGTATAGTATACCCCATGCAAATATCTTCGGTTGAACAGCTGCGAGTAGAATGTATTGAAGTGGAAAAAAACTTTGGCAGGCGGGATATCAGGGCCCCTACACATATGCAACAAAAAGCGTTTCGCGTAAGTGAGGCTAGTGTTGAGAGTAATGACTACGAAGGTTATGACGAAAATGAGTTAGGAGAAGAAGTCGCGGCGATATCTGTGACTTGTTGGAATTGTCGAAAACCGGGTCATGTCTTTATGGAGTGTCCGGCTTCCGAGAGGACACTGTTTTGCTACAGGTGTGGGCGGCCTAACACCATTACGCCAAAATGCTCAAATTGTCGGTCGGGAAACCAAAGAAAGAACGTGGTTGGAGCGGGAAACCAACGTTCAATGGAAAAGACCGCCCCGCCGATAAATCAAATACAATAGAGCAAAACGACAGTCCTAGCGAGAATAATAATTATTCGGCCATTCGGCACTATTTACCAGTACAAATAAGAAAGCAAAATTATGAGATAATTAAAAACCGAATATTTGGTTCAAACTCGCCTGATCCCAATATAACCCAGAATTCAAATAATATACAAGAAGCCAAGCCAAAAGCCATACAAAAGCAAATGAAAAAAGGAAATGTCAACAATAATCAAAAAATTTTGAAATTAAGAGAAAGACACAAAGAAAATAAACGACTTAATCGAACAATATCAGAGGCCGTTACGAGATTTAGCGGAGGTCAAGACCCTAGACCTTATGCGGTGATTAACCTCAGTGGCCACGAAATAACCGGTTTGCTAGACTCTAGAGCTTCAGTTAGCGTGCTAGGAAAAGGCTGTCGAGAGTTAGTAGAAGATCTAGGCATTCAAATAAGTAAATATTTATCTAATGTCAGAACAGCGTCCGGGCGACCTCATAGAATTTTAGGAAAAGTACAATGCAATGTGCGGTATAAAGGAAAGGAATCTGTGGTGTGTTTTTATTTATGTCCGGACTTAGAACAAGAATTGTACTTGGGTGTCGATTTTTGGAGAGCTTTCCAGCTAGCACCTGATGTATTGCAAGTCAATGAAATGGACATAGAACAGATTCAGGGACATTTTCCTAAAGAAAATGACGGTCATGAAAGAAAAATGCATGAACTGACGGAAGAACAGGAGGATAAATTACAGAAAATAGTTCGAAAATTTCCTTCATTTGAAGAAAAAGGTTTGGGTCAGACCCAATTAGAAAAACATACCATAAAGTTGATCGAAGGGGCAAACCCAATTAAGGATAAACATTATCCGATATCCCCGGCCATGCAAGAAATCGTTTATCGCGAAATAGATAATATGCTAGCTTTAAACGTGATCGAGGAAAGTGAGAGCGCTTGGAGCAACAGGACTACTATTGTAAGAAAACCAGGTAAAAACCGTTTTTGTTTGGACGCTCGCAAGCTGAATGCGGTCACGGTTAAAGACGCATACCCCCTCCAAAACATTGACGGTATTTTGAGTAGGATAGATCAAACGGTTTATATAAGTAGTGTCGATTTAAAACATGCCTTTTGGCAAATAGAGCTGGATGAGGAGTCAAAAAAGTGCACAGCGTTCACTGTACCTGGACGTCCGCTTTATCAGTTTCGCGTCATGCCTTTCGGGCTTTGCAATGCGGCTCAACGTTTGTGTCGTCTTATGGACAAGGTGATTCCAGCGCGTCTTAAGTCCAATGTATTTGTATATTTGGATGATCTTTTGATCATAGCGGACGAATTTGATACCCATCTCTCCTTACTCGAGCAAGTAGCTGAATGCTTACAACGGGCGAATTTGACGATAGGTCTGAAGAAAAGTATGTTTTGTTTTAAAGAATTAAAACACCTGGGGTTTACAGTAGGAGGAGGCATGCTAAAGACCGACCCTGACAAGATAATGGCCATACAAAAAATAAAGGTACCTAAGTCAACCAGAGAAGTGAGAAGTTTTCTGCGAACAGCAGGTTGGTACCGTCGTTTTATTAAAAACTTCGCTGCGGTATCAGCCCCTCTTACAGATACTCTATAAAAGATAGAAAATTTGCTATAACACCAGCAGCAAATCAAGCGTTTCAAAGCCTTAAGCAAGCATTAACCACAGCCCCAGTGTTAAAACATCCTGATTTCTCAAAGCCATTTTTTATACAATGTGACGCCTCAGATGTGGGAATAGGGGCAGTTTTATTTCAGAAAAATAGTGAGGGAGAAGAAAATCCCATTGCCTTCTACTCGCAAAAGTTAAACAAGTGCCAGAAAAACTATAGCGTCACTGAGAAGGAATGCTTGGCAGCGGTTATGGCAGTGAAACGATTTCGACCGTACGTCGAAATGATGAAATTCACCATCATCACAGATCACGCTAGTTTGAAATGGCTGATGAGCTTGAAGGATTTAAGTGGTAGATTGGCCCGTTGGTCTCTCCAATTACAAATGTATGATTTTCAGATAGAGCATCGAAAGGGCAAGGAGAACATAGTCGCCGATATGCTTTCACGTTTGGCAGTAGTTGAAGAGATTCAAAGTGAGGACCAAGTCTTTGACTTTGAGACTGCGGAATTTGAAAGCGACGAGTACAAACAGTTGATAGACAATATTAAGGCCAACCAGGAGAGATTACCAGATATAACGATCAGAAATGGAATGATTTTTAAGCGAACAAGAGGGGAAGACGAATTGGACTGGGATGAGTTACAGTGGAAATTATGGGAACCGGAGGCGTTAACTCATGTTTTAATTCAAAAAGCCCATGATGACATGACATCTGCCCGCAGCGGAATAGCAAAAACCCTACACCGATTAAGAAGATTGTATTACTGGCCAAATATGGCTTCTCAAGTGCGTCAGTATATAGGAATATGTAGAATATGTAAGGAAACAAAATCAGCTAATCACCAACTTCACCCTCCAATTGGAGATGAAGTGATAACTGAACGACCTTTCCAAAAACTTTATATCGATTTCTTAGGAAAATATCCGAGGTCCAAGAGTGGGAACGCCTACATATTCATCGTTGTAGACCACTTTTCAAAATTGACCTTTTTAAAGGCAATGAGGGCTTTATGATCTGTGAATGCAAGGTTCTTGCAACAAAGGCGGTTTTCGCCATATATTTTTTCTTTCGTTACCATTCACTTCGGTTGCAATATTATCCTCAGCAGATTTTTTTTTGTTACAAAAAAAGAAAAAAAAAAAACTTCCTCGAAACTGTACTGTACACACTAAAATCCGTGTAAAAATCTCTCCTCCCCACTACATTACAGACGATCTGTCGAACTTTAAATTTTTACTTGGATCAAACATAAACACTATATAATAAATTTTTATTTATTTCATACAACCTTTTTTTTTGTTAAATTTTTTTTAGAGATTGCTTTATTACACTTTGTTTTTGTATATTTTAATCACAACAACAAATTTCCTATTTTGATGTCGAACATTTTCCTGCACACAAAAACAAAATAAATAAAACGTATGTCGAGACAGTCCCTACATTATCAGACATGTCTGCAGATATGTATGAAAATAAAAATCGTTTTGGTTTTTTTTTTACAGACAAGTCTTTCAATGTTAGGTGGGCTTTATGAACTACTAAACTTTGGGTATTTGGTAGTCGCATTTAATTTTTTTTGTTTGTGGAAGAATAAGTAAATGACTCAGTAATAAGGAAAGCCCAACAAGGATTCTTGTATTAGAATTACAGGCTGACAAGTGCCTTAGGATACTAATATTTCAACAGTAATAGTCAATCATAGTTGTAACCGATTGTCACATACTAACTCCTCTTATATTACGGAGTAATTTTATCACAGGTTTGAGAGAAAGACAAACATTTTCTTTAATATATTTTGTTGTTATCTTCCAAACGCTTTACATTACGTGCATGACATTAAATTCCGTAGTATGTTCATATTACAGTTTTTTTTTATATTAATAAATCGGTGTGATCAAAATTTTTTTTTTATGAACTTATCTATATACTTATTTCCGACCCTACGTATGTACCCCTCAAGTAGAATTACAATCGCGTTCATTTATAACGAACTTTCATTTATTAAGAACACCCTTTCCGATCTCAACGATTTTGCTTCATCCCTTTATATAAATCTTTACTGTCATAGCGAACATCGTCTATGGCGAACTTTACGTGCAGCGAACAATATTTGTTGTCCCATTTTCCAGTTTTCATAATTTTTTTTTATAGTTATAAGGAACTCCCTACAATGTTTTTAATTATTGCAGCAACGGTCACGTAATTGCTTTCAAACAAATACTGAAATTTTATGCTGTTGTTTTTACTCCTGAAGATTAGTTTGAATTATTTTTAAAGTTAATTGATCTCATTTTTATTTAATGTAATAAAACATTTAAAGTGATTGAAATGATTTAGTATTTCACACATACATTCTCCAATATATGGCCTATCCTATCCCTATCATCGGGCTGGATTGGTCAGATAAATCGGTTGCCTCCTAGAGTGTCTAAAACCTATTTGACAAAATAAAAAAAAAAAAAAGTCGGTCAGAGTGGTTCGA
This sequence comes from Muscina levida, assembly GCA_964034835.1. Taxonomy (NCBI): domain Eukaryota; kingdom Metazoa; phylum Arthropoda; class Insecta; order Diptera; family Muscidae; genus Muscina; species Muscina levida. The sequence continues at coordinate 77,913,650 of OZ035880.1, forward strand.
CTTTTATGTAGTCAGATTAAAGCACTCACCATATACACCGCTCAAGTTCCAGGAAACGGTATCGGCAAAAATCGAAAAAAAAATCCATCATCATTTTGAGGCTAGGCAAAGTTGAATGTGAGGTGCACAGTGTAGTTGTTTGGAGTCGCACAACACGCTATAATGCAATGATATAGCCCGGCTGGTGAGACAGGGCGTGGGAATTCCCCACGTAGGGCCACCACTTCGTATTCCACGCACATCGAGGTTTACTTGCAAGTGCGTAAATCTCGAAGTTTTGTTGCGTGTCACCGCATGGACACACAAAACACACACCCTGCTCCCATTCATGAGCTTCGGCGGTGCAGCTGAATGTGCACGCACACACACACGCACACACTGACAGCCATCTCGGGGTTGGCACTTAGCCCCATGTTGAGCATGTTTCCCTGAAAAAAAATAAGGGGAGATAAAAGAAAAATGTTAAATAATTTTATTAAAAATTTACTTACCTTCGGGGACGTATATTTTTTTGTTTAATTTAATTTTTTAGCTCTATCAGCAAAAATTTGCAATGGCATGCAGGTGGTTGTCAGTCTATTGGAAAGAAAAGGAAATTATGATGTTGCCGGTATGTTACGGATTTCATCACTCCGAAACAGATGTTGCCAGACGGTTTCGTGGGAATGTGATCAGTATGAATACCTTTTGAGCGACTCTGGTGGTATGAGCAGAGCGCCACTGAAATGTATGAGTTGCAACAACAAAATATAGATGGCAGCAATGAAGCCAATGAAAGAGGGAAAATCGCGATTACGCGGGAGAAAAGAACTATAAAAGGAGATTTCAAAACAAGACCAAGGGATTATTGTTGATTTACATTTCGTTCGCGTCAAACGATGTTGGCTGTTAAGTTTGAGTTTTTATAGTTCAAAACTTGGGTTTTTTTTTAATAATAACAATAACCGCCAAAAATAACAAATAAAGACGAATTGTTAAGAAAAATAGTTATATTGTTTAATGTGCGTGTTGTTGTGTAAATACAAAGTGAGTGTAAACATCTGAAGTGGAGTTTAAAAAAATTTGTTAACTGTTGTTGTCCGTGTCCGCATATTGTGTTTGTTTTTTTTAGGAGAACATCCTGTTTACCACAGCAAGCCAGAGCTGGACCCCGAAAATCATCAGATTTCCTCGGGGCCAGCAACGTTTTGGCGATAAAGTTTTGTCCAGTAGAGGCCAAAAAAAGGAAATAAGCCAACAGAGTGGGAAAGGCCGTGTTGGATCTTTTTAGACGGAGACTCCCGTGGTAATGGTCCAGGTATCCTGTAAACTGGAAGATAAAAAGAACGCATAATTAAAATTTGACCGGAATTAAGGTAACAAACGCGTTGTCAAAACTTACCATTCAATCGGCTGAGATAGGAACCCACTGAGGAAATAGGCGCGAACTGAAACTGAAATTAAAATAAAAAGAGAAAAGGAATTAATAAGGATGACATTTTTTAAATTTTTACGTTAACTTAAAGATCAAATGATTATAAAACGAAAATACTAAGTAAAACGAAATAATTAATAGGCTAAGTTTGTGTATGTGACGTCTTGTAATTGTTCGTTTGTGTAGATTTAAGCATTAAACTTAATTTTTTTTTGTGAAATCCATAACATCTGTAGATTTTGGTCCGTGAGCGGAGGGCTTACAGCCTTAAGACAATTTGCTAGAACTATTCGAGAGTTTAATATTAGAATCTGTGAAGTGACAGATAGCCAGGTTAACAGAGCTCTATTAACTAGGTTTTTTTTATTTTAATTACGGACTACAAGGAGGTCAAACATAAACGAAAATAACGCAGTTATAGGGGATAATCTGAGCGTAAGTCCGTAAGACCGTTTAAAGTCCTAGATGTTAGGGGTTCTATATTAAGAGAGATATCATGTTTTAGTATTAATTAAGTATAAGAGAAAAACGAATTTGCAATGTGTCTGTTATATGTAATAAATGTTTGAATTTTGTTGTATAAAAAAATGTTGATGTGCTAGATTGTGCCAACGAGGGGGGGGGAAAAGGTTAATGGGGAACTAAAGAGAGTGTGCGTGGTTATCGGGGTCTACAAGACATAAATGGCGGATGATATGTAGACCATGGCAGGGTGGGCTCAGTGCGAGAGCGGTTACAACAAGCTCTTTTGAATCTTGTCGGTGTGTTTTGTGTATTGTGTGATTTTTGTTTGTAAATAAAATGTATGTTCTTAACTGTTCTGTGTGTCCCAAGGGGCTATGGTTGATAGGGTTGGAACCTTGCCTGAGAACCTGAGCTGCCGGAAAAATCAACCATAGTGCTAATATGGGCACGTAACAAACAGTACATGTACTGCTAAAAACAGTACGTCTGGCTACCCAATTTAATATGCAGGTTTATTTGCATAATTCCACATTAATATATGTAGAAGAAAAATAATATTTGTCGTAATATTTCAGGAATTTCACATCTTTTATCATCTATTATTAATATCATTTTTATTTTGCTTTACACTTATTCTATTCTATATTTTTGGGCCCTTAATGTGTTAATGTTATGTGAAGTAAATTTTTTTTTCTATTTGTTCCTATAAATAGAAATAATAAATATTGTGGCGATCGCATAACGATAACCCGTGTCGACTTGAAGTCAAACTTTAGACATAAATGTTAGTATGGGAGCCATAAAAGGACTTTAAGACCTAACATACATTTAGTAAATAACATACATTGATTAAGTGTTTGTCAGTAAATGCGCATTAATTACACAAGGGAACAAGGTATTTGTTGTTTAAGAACTGAATCCAAATCTGCACTTAGTTTTTTTGCATCAGTTCGACTTTTGGCGATATACCGTTATCTCCAAAATTAAGGCACCTCCACTACAAATATTTAAATAACTTGAAAACGGTTCACCATATTCAATTAAAAAAAAAACTGAAACTCGTCAATAAAATGATCTTTAATCCGTGCCTACATTGTTTTTAATTTGGCCTAGTAGTTTCAGAGATATCGGTGTAGTTTAAAAAAAAAAAACAATATTGCAAAAAAAAAAAATAAAATTTTGTTTTTGAAAAATTCATAAAAAAAATAATGCAACAAAAATCATGGTGTTGGTCTTAAAACATTTAGTTTAATATAGTTTGAATCAAATGAGCTTTATTTTATTGAAATCTGTGCACAACTTTTGATTTTGTCAACAATTTACTGTTGTTTACTTGGTAACCCTAAATTAAAGTTAGTTTTTAAGTACTAAATTAATTGTTAGTTTTAAGGATTGTAGAAAAAAGAAGAAGAATAATATTAATAAAATCACCCGAAAACCCGAAGGTACGTTTTTTAATAAACTCCCGCAAAAACCCATAAAATCCTAATATTGTTTTTATTTTTCCCTAAATTGCCAAGTTATTATTTTGATAAATTGCCCCGCAACCCAGCATTGGTCCTTCGTACCGGATATTTTGTTTTATACACCGCAAAATATCAAAATAATAAACCGTGCAAAACTGTCTTTGCAGATCGTTTGCCATCCCCACATTTAAATACCCGTGTGTTATTACTTCGCCTAAAAGTATTCCCCTATTTATTTCAAATTAACTAAGGTAGGTTACTTGAAATATTTTGTGTGGCGATAAACAAAAGTGCAAGTGAACATACATAGATATATTTCTTGTGTTTCAAGTGTTTAGTGAAACAACAACAACAACAACAACGCGAGACCCATCGTCAATAGCTTTTAATTGCTCTTCTCCTTTGTGCTTTATTCGTTTTGGTTGGCGCGTCGCATACTCATTATATTAACAACGCTACATATATATATGTTGTGAGAGTGACGTTCGTTAAGTACTCTCTTGTTTTATTTGATCGCGTCAGTGGCACAGTGGGTGGAATTTGACTAAAAAGTAGTCAAATTTGTTATATTTGAGAATTTAACCCGAAAAGCGATTAATTGTGTAAAATCATTAAATTTATACACTTAAACGAATATTGTTGTTGTTTTGCATACATTTTGATTAAAATATTGATAGATATTAAAGGAAAATATCTCGTTTTTCCTACCCGAATACATAAATATATTTTTGCATTTTGTTTATCGCCCTGTAGACATTTGTATTGCACAGTGGTGTCGAACTGACAAAATTTGTGATAAATTTTGTAATATTTTATTACTTTTTTTTGTATACTATTTTCATATTTGATCTTTTTAATACCCAAATACATTTAATTTCAAATTAATTAATTTTTTATTGTTCATTTCAAGAGCATTTAGTTGAAATTTAATATTTACCCCGATTATCTTGAAAATCTTTGATTTTTAAAATTTTTTACCACCCAAAATAAATAGTTTTCAAAATAATTTCATTATTTTTGTTCATTTCAAGAACATTTATTTAAAATTTATTTTTTCCCAGATATTTTACAATATTTCATAATTTTTTTGAACCACAAATAAAGATTTTAAAAAATAATTTCATCTTTATTGCTCAAGTACAGAACTTTTATGTGAAATTTATAATATTTTTCCAGAAAATCTTTAATTTTCATAGTTTTTCTCCAAATATTTTATTGGCCAAAATAACTATTTTCAAAACAACTTTCTTTTTGCTTCGCTAAAAGTACCTTTACCCAAAAAACTACAACTCTTTTTTACGATTTCTTTCGAAAATCTTAATTTTTCTGAAAATTTTACGATTTTGGGCATTTTTTAGAAAATACGACGAAGTTTTTCAATAAACCGCTTCCTCATACTATTAAATTTTGAGTCCAAATCATTTTTTTGTTGACCAAAAAAAAAAAAAAATTGTTCGTTGCTTTCTTTTTAAATATTTTTCGATATGTCTGACCTCAGCTCTTTAATTCGTTGCGCCGATCAGTTGGTCGACTTTGAATTTTTCCTTTCGGCCCTTCCCGAATCTGATCATATGGTGCACTCGTTGAGCATTCATAAACAGGAAATGACTCGTTTATGGGAATCATTCCGTGAATGCTATACTGAAGTTTTAGACACTTCACAGGCCAAAAAGTCAACTGTAGTGGAAATAAAATCGAAATATTTATCGGCATATACTACTTATTTCCGGGGACTTTCAAAAATCGATTTGCTAATTGAAACCCTTAATAAGAAGAAACAGGCTTCAAGTTCTGTCATTCCCACCCATCTTCCGCCTTGTGACACTGAGGTGTTCTCAGGCGATTACAAGTCCTGGCCTACGTTTCGGGATATGTTTTCTGCACTCTATAGAAATAATGAGCATTTGAGTGATATACAGAAAATGTATTATCTAATGCAGAAAACAGAAGGAGAAGCACGAGATATTATAAAAACGTGTCCAATGACGAACGACGGATTCGCTATGGCTTGGCAAAATCTCGTCGATCGTTATGAAAATAAAAGAGTTCTTGTAAATGCTCAATTGAAGAACCTATTCAATCTTGTGCCCATTTCGAAGGAGTCTGGCCAAAATATTAAACAGTTGCAGCGAACTTTAAACGACTGCATAACCAATTTGTCATTGTTGGGTATCGACACTAAAAACTGGGATGTGATATTCGTGTTTATTTGTTCCACTCGCTTACCCGAAGTCACTCTCGGACTATGGGAACAATCCCAGGGCACCAACTCCGAATTGCCTAAATGGATCAATATGGATAAATTTCTAACCGCGAGGATATCAGACTTTAGAAGTTCTGATATATAGGCGCACATACTAATCAGGTCGCTTCCACTAGTCTGTCTCGAAAGTTTCTAGATATTATAGGCAGCGAAATAGATAGACCAGAATGATAGTACTGAAAGCGGTGGAAGCGAAGTTTGTCACAGTAATACTATTAAATGGAGCGGTGAACAAAGACCATCAAACATGAATTGTTCTCTTTGTCCCGAATCCCATCCGTTAAGATTATGTTCGATTTTTCTTAGAATGACAGTGAATGAACGAATTGACACTGTAAAAAGGTTAAAGTGTTGTACAAATTGTTTGGCCATATCCCACGAGCATAGGAATTGTCACAGTTCGAATGTCTGCTATACTTGCAAGCAAAGACACCATTCGCTGCTTCATAAATCTGAAGTTGCAATGGTACCCTATCAGGCTGACGGGCCTATCGCTTCTCAACAGACACTTTCCGCTCAGTCTCAAGGTAGTAATGATAATGGGGCCTCTACCTCTGCCACAGCGCGTACGTTTCAGACATTTGCTACACAGTTTAAGGCGTCACCCTATTCAACTGTCATATTAGGGACTACAATGGTTGACATTTTTAGACACGGTGTTAGATGCTCAGCTAGGGCGTTGATAGATCCAGCATCGCAAGCCACATTTATTTCTAAAAAGCTTCAGCTAAAATTGTCTTTGCCAACGTTTACAGCTCCTTCTGCGGAAATTGTTGGTCTAAACGGAGCAGTTTCTGCTAAGTCGACCAGAAGATGCCTTGTATCTCTGGGATCCCCTATAAATCCCGATTTTGAGCTGACTACTGAAGCTTATGTAGTTGATACACTAACAGGTCGTTTACCCACTTACTCGTTGTCCCAAATAATTGATGATAATATGCCTGAGATCACTACTGCCGATTTAAAGTGCTCTCATATGGACATGCTATTAGGTGGGGACATATACTCGAAAATAATGCTCACCGAAACTAATAAGCATCGGAACGGTGAGTTAATAGCTCAAAGTTCTGTCTTTGGTTGGATAGTTACAGGAAAAGTCTCCCAACCCAAACCAATTCAATCAGTTGTTTCATTTTTTAACAAAATGGAGATAAATGAACAACTTACTCGTTTTTGGGAGATTGAAGAAGTGCCACAGGCTAGTAAGATGTCGGAGGAAGATAAATTTTGTGACAATTTGTATCGCAGAACAACTTTTAGAAATAAAGATGGTCGATATGTTGTTTCGCTCCCTTTTAAACCCGAATATCCCTTAAAAATTCAACTAGGTTGCTCTCGAAATATTGCAGTTTCTCAATTTTGTCGTAATGAAGCACGTTTGTCAAAAACCCCCGATGTAAAAGCTCAATACGATGCAGTCATTGAAGAATATTCCTCTCTAGGTCATATGAAAAAGGTTAGTTCTGACCAATTTACGGCCCCCTTATACTATCTTCCCCATCACGCAGTATTTAAGCCTGATAGCACAACAACCAAACTTCGTGTTGTGTTCAACGCGTCGAGCCCCTCCTCAAACGGCATCAGCTTGAATAATGTGTTGTGTATTGGACCTTATTAGCTCTCCGCTGGAGACTATTTCAGTTTGTATTCAATGCTGATATCGAGAAAATGTATAGACAAATTCTTGTTCACCCGGATCAAACATCACATCAACGAATTGTTCATCGTAAAGACCCCGGCGATGATATCGAGGATTTCGAGCTAAGTACCGTCACGTTTGGCGTTAACTGTGCACCCTATTTAGCCATCAGAACTTTACTGCAATTGGCAGAGGATTCGGCAACTCGTTTTCCACGTGCTGCTCGAATAATACAAGAACAAATGTATGTTGATGATGTTTTAGCTGGTTCTCATGATCTAGATGAAGCGATTCGTGCCCGCAATGAACTCGTGCAGACTGTAACGTCTGCAGGATTTGAACTTCGTAAATGGACTTCAAATACCCAAGCTCTTTTAGAAGATTTATCACCAGATCATTTGTTGGATTCAGAATTTCTGAACATCTCGGATGCTAGTACCACGAAAACGCTGGGTTTACGTTGGAATGCTGGAAAAGATATTTTCTATTTCAAGCTTACTTCCACCCCTGTTAAATCGGTCGTCACAAAGCGAAACGTCTTGTCAGAAATTGCTAAATTGTTTGATCCAGCCGGTTGGCTGGCCCCGAAAATTATCGTTGCTAAGATAATTATGCAGCAAATCTGGAAAGACAAGACTGACTGGGACGACTGCTTGAAACCCTTAACTCTGAACAATTGGCTCGCCTTTCAGGATGATTACGCTGAAATTGAACGGATAACCATTCCCCGGTGGGTTGGCTACAACCCTAACCACACTGCAGAGCTTCATGCCTTTTGTGATGCTTCTGAAAAAGCGTACGCGGCCACATTGTATATTCGCATCCATAACCCGTTAGGTATTTATACCACCCATTTACTTGCTGCAAAAACTAAAGTGGCGCCAGTTAAGGTGGAAACCTTACCCCGTTTAGAGCTCTGCGGTGCAGCTCTTCTGGCAAAAATGGTAAGTTCTCTAATCACAGAATTGAACCTTACTACTTTGGAAGCTTACTATTGGACGGATTCGACAATAGTCTTATCCTGGCTTCAAAAACCCCCGTGCCACTGGCCCACCTTTGTAGCAAACAGAGTTGCGTTAATATCTGAAAAAGTTGGTACCAATAACTGGCATCATGTCGTTTCACACGATAACCCTGCTGACATTGCAAGTCGTGGCATTCTTGCGCGCGATTTGGTGTCAAATGATCTGTGGTGGAAAGGGCCAAATTGGCTAAGTTTACCGCGTGAAGATTGGCCAAGAGAGTCATTTCAAGTTTTAACAAACTTAGAAACCCGTAAAATTCAGGCCCATGTGTCTCAGGTGTCTTTTTCTGAAGATATTTTAACTCGATTTTCAAGTTTCCCTCGTGCACTAAGAGTCATCTCGTATGTATTTCGTTTTTATCATCGTCTTCACCCCAAGTTCAAGAAGTCTCATTTATACTCATCGTTGGATTTGAAACAAGGAGAGATAAATTTCGCAAAAAATCGTTTAGTGGTGATGTGTCAAAAATCCCACTACCTCGAGTACTCTATTTTGGAAAGTAAGGAAGCTTTACCTCGCAAAAGTCCGTTACTAGCTTTTAACCCATTTATTGATTCTTATGGCGTTATGAGAATGAATGGTAGACTTGCTAACTCACCGACCTTAACATATGACGAGCGATTCCCCAAACTTCTTCCCTATTCTGGTCATTTTACACGTTTATATTTGGAAAATGTTCATCGTTGCTCGATTCACGGAGGAAATGCGCTCATGATAAGGCTGATGAGACTTGAGTTTTGGGTCCCCCGTTTAAAAAATCTTGTTAAGACAATAATCAACAACTGTCGTACTTGTGTCCTCTACAAGAAGAAATCTGCAGAACAGATTATGTCAGCATTGCCTCAAGATAGAACAACCTTGTCTCGCCCTTTTTCTTGTACTGGAGTTGATTTTGCTGGACCTTTTGACATCAAGTCTTACATTGGCCGTGGTTGTCGAATTACGAAAGGCTACGTTTTAGTATTTGTATGTTTTTCGACTAAAGCGATACATCTTGAAGCCACAAACGACCTATCTACAAATTCGTTTATAGCTGCGTTCACTCGATTTTTCTCTCGAAGAGGTTGTCCCGCAAAAATGTTTTCGGATAATGGCACAGCTTTTGTTGGCGCGTCAAATATTCTAGAGCGGGATCAAACCCAGTTCTTTCTGGATGTGAAGCGTAACCTCGTCTCGATGAGTGCCTTCCAATCATTAGAATGGCATTTTATTCCTCCTGGAGCACCACATATGGGTGGTCTTTGGGAGGCTGGTGTTAAAAGTGCAAAAACCCATTTAAAAAAGATGTCCCATACGCAAAGGTTTACCTTCGAGGAATTTTTAACTATGTTGTCTAGAATCGAAGCTTGTCTTAATTCGAGACCCCTTAGCCCCATGTCAGATAATCCTAGTGATTTGAACCCATTAACGCCTGGTCATTTTCTAATAGGTAGTGCATTGTTGTCCCCTCCTGAACCCGATTTGTCGACTCACTCTATAAGTTATGCCAATAGGTGGCAGAAGCTTAAAATTCTCCATCACCTTTTTGCTCAGAGATGGAAGAATGAGTATTTAGTTGAGCTTCATAAGAGAAACAAATGGAAATTCCCTCAGAGAGATTTAAAATTTAATGACTTGGTAGTTGTCCGGCAAGATAATTTGCCCCCGAATGAGTGGAAAATAGGTAGGATCGAGAAGGTATACGTAGGTACGGACTCTAGAGTTCGAGTAGCCGATGTGCGAACATCTAGTGGTTTACTCAGTCGTCCTATCGTGAAGCTTGTGTTACTCCCTAACCCTGAACGTTAAATAATATTTTTTTTCCCGTTTCCCTTTTTTTTGTTTCTTTTTTCTCGTTTTTTTCTCCCTTCTGCTTCCTTTCCCTGTCTTTTCATAGGAAAATGTCTCCCCCACCACGACGCATGGTAAACGACCGCCCTAAGAAGGATGAGGCGTCTGAAGAGCTAGCCGTAGAGCGGCAGTCTTCGCCCAATTGCCGGCTGTGTAAACAGCCTCACCCCCTTCGTCAGTGTCCCGAATTTCGGAAAATGAAGCCTCGACAACGCCTGCAGGCCGTGAGAAGACACAAATACTGTGTTAATTGTCTAGCGCACTCTCACTTCATAAAGGAATGCAAAAGCCGAGAGCGGTGTTTCGAGTGCTTGGGCGACCACCACACCATGCTGCATTTCCACCACAAACTTAATCGGCATGGCGACAGCAGCAACAACAACACTAGATCCGTCGCAGTTACACGATGTGACAACAATGGCCGTGGAAACCATCGCAACACCAGGAACGAGAGACGCAGGAACAGCAGCCGCAAGAATAACACCCGCACCAACGACAACGATCGCAAAAGGAAAGGTAGCAACCAATATGACGACACCAGTGGACGGAAATCCCGTGGGTCTAACCCTACCATCGTCTTCCACTTTCATTAGCGTTTTTTATATGTTCTAATCGTTTGTGATCCGTACTAATTGTTGAATTATTTGTATTTGAATTCTTGTCTTCCCTACAACAACTCTCTCCCTCTCTTGTTGCACTCGTGCAAGGGGGGCGGGATGTTTACTTGGTAACCCTAAATTAAAGTTAGTTTTTAAGTACTAAATTAATTGTTAGTTTTAAGGATTGTAGAAAAAAGAAGAAGAATAATATTAATAAAATCACCCGAAAACCCGAAGGTACGTTTTTTAATAAACTCCCGCAAAAACCCATAAAATCCTAATATTGTTTTTATTTTTCCCTAAATTGCCGAGTTATTATTTTGATAAATTGCCCCGCAACCCAGCAACTGTGATAACTAAATTAACAAAAATCGCGATTTCCATACAGAAATAACATTTATTAATATGTTTGTGAAAGTGTAACTGCAGCAAACCTTAACGGATCGTTATGAAAATTTATCAGTATTAATATTTTTCGAAACGAACTTATGCGATTGTAAATGGGCGGAATAGCCCCACCCCTTCTCATACCTCCCATACAAAATTACCTATTTTTGGATAATTAATATATCTACGATAGCTGCCAAACAGACTACCGGAGGATATTTAAATTGTTCAGTTTATTTATTTTTCAAAAGTAGACAAACCCTAAAAAAACCGAAACCGTTGCCATACCCCTTCTGGTACCTCCCATACAAATGACCGAACTCACCCCAATAGTCTTACTATTTTGTAAGTACACTGAATTCAGTCAAACTATGCGTAAGTTTTACGGTTATGAAAATAGGATACAGGAATGAATTTGCACTATATCGGATCAACCCTTCTGGTACCTCCCATACAAAATTACCTATTTTTGGAAAATTAATATTTCTCCCTTAAATTCCAAATTGACACCTGCCAATTAATTAGATTTGGTCAGTTAATTAATATTGTAATAGGAGGCAAAACTATAAATTTAACTATAAATAAATTTGCAAATTTGTCATGATTTTTAAAAATACAAAATTTGAATTTTTTTGGATAGAAACAAAAAAATGCGAAAAATCTGTTATCACCGAACTTAGCATAACTTATTCAATTTTCAATCGATTATTATTTACATACATGTTTTAGAAAGCTACTTTAATATGATATTCAATAAAGCTAATAAAAAGAACAATTTGCCCCCAACCCATTAACTTTCAGAGTGAAGAAAATTAAAATGTGTAATTTTTTACGCAGTAATTTTTTTTTGTGATATTAAAAAATTTGATTTTTTTTCAAAGGTAACAGCCATATCTTTAAAAAAAAAAACAAAATTTTAAAATCCGGCTTATGAAAAAAAATTTATGATTTTTTGAACTATAATTTTTTGGAAAATGGCGAAAATACGATTAGTACCTGTAACTTAAAAATTCGAGCTGATGGAGAAAAATGGAGATTAGATTTAAAATCAGCGACCTCAAATTAGTAAAAAACTGCATTAGAATTCCAAACAACACTCAAAAAGTTCAATTTTGTTCCCTTGTGTTATTTAATTATCTTTTCAAATTTGCTTTTTACAGTCAGAATATATCTGTCGGTGTTCCTGTACACATCGTGAGTTAGCCTTTCAGTCGTATCTTTTACTGCTTTCAGTCTCCCAACCTATTTTTTAGCTTCTTGGAATGAGACATTGTTTGACTACGTACTAGGACACTCGCTAAGAAATCTGTCATCAATTTTGAGTCGATTGAAACAAAGAGCAAAGTGCAAATCTTGCTATCCGCGAGTGCATTATTTATTGGGAAAAAGCACGTATTCCGACTAAATCTTTACCCAATTGTGTTAAAAAGCTGGTCGCATTATACCAATGTTGGAGAGAGTTGCAAAAAAAATGCAAACAAAACGGCGTGCTAAATACTTTCCATCCATAACTCCTTTGATATAATCTTATGAACCACTGCAAGAAAATATGTCTTGATTCTGAAATGATGGAATTACATTAAAATATGCCTATTATTGATATATATATATATTTGAAGCAACAATTGAGGCACTTGGGTATAACACAGCCGATTTTTCCATAAGCAAGCCGTCCATTCATAGAATTCGGACGGAAAAACGAAAAGAGCATGCAGAAGCTGTAAAGGTCGATTTAATTTGATGTTTTACTATTAAAAATATTCCCTTTTTTGCACTGCGTAACTCCTCTAAACGAAACTTTGAATTTACTGGCAAAACAAAGCAACAACAACAAGTGCATACACATTAGGTTGATTCTTATTTGGCAAAAAAAAATGTTTTTGGAATTTTTCATGGGCCAATTTTTTTCTTAAAGGTTTAGGGGTCGCTACCGGGGTTCGAAATTCAAAATTTTACCGTCATCCTGAGGGATAAGCTGAATAACTCGAGTAAACCTTAACTGATCCTTATGAAAATTTTTCAGTATTAATAATTTCCATAACGAAGTAATGGAATTGTAAATGGGCAGAATTGCCCCACTCCTTCTGGTACCTCCCATACAAAATTACATATTTTTTGATAATTAATATTTCTCCCATAACTTTCAAACGGGCAGATGGATAGCATTTAAACTTGGCCAGTTTAATTACCTTTTGAAAACAGATAAACTCCCAGAAAATCAAAACCTTTGTCACACCCCTTCTGGTACCTCCCATACAAATGACCGAATTAACCCCCACATTTTTACCTACATATCTTTTTAGTAAAAATACTGAATTCAATAAAATTTTGTGTGGGATGAAAAAATGCCAAAATTTGACTCGTGAGTGACTATGGACTATATAGGCCAACCCCTTCTGGTACCTCCCACACAAAATTACCTTTTTTTAGACAAATTATTTTTTACCAATAATATCCAAACGGACAGCTGGATGGCATTTAAACATGGCCAGTTTAATAACCTTGTAATAACAGATAAACCCCCAGAAAATCAAAACCTTTGTCACACTCCTTCTGGTACCTCCCATACAAATGCCCGAATTAACCCCCATATTGTTACATACATTTTTTTTGTAAGTATGCTGAATTCATTTATATTTTGCTAAGGATATACGTTTATTGTAATTTTACTAATGCTTATCTTAAATATAAATCAAGTTTAATGAATGTTATTAGATATTCAACATAGATAATGCAACGCTATTGTCTTGCCCCCCTCTTTGCCGCCCTAATTTGCAGTCCAACTTAGCAATTTTTACAGTACAGTTAATAAGATATGATTCATTTCAAATTTGTTCATCAGTTTTTGTTGTATTATTGTTTAAAAAGGTACATTTCGAAAATAAAAATTAAATTAAATAGTTAAAAAATAATATTAAAATAAAAATTTAATATATTTATATTAAACATGAATTCATTGCATGAAAAACTTAACATTAAAAAATATAATTATAAACAACTGTATTACTGCCTACAATTTTCTTTAAATTTTAAAATATTGTAAAATATTATTTACACATGGTAGATTTTTTTGGATCTGAATATTTTTTTCTAAATTTTTTCACCAATAATAATAGGAACTGCTTCTGTTCTCCATAATGTGTATGCAATTTATTGTATTCCTGCATCAAGGCCACTCCGTGTTCAGCAATATCATTAACAACCTTCAACCTAGATCTTCAAAATTTTTTTTAGGAAACCCGATTTAATACCCGTTATGCTGAAAAATCTAAGAGTATTGTTGGATACAAAATGCTCAAGACTTTAGGAATGTAGTAGGTTTCCATCCACTGTAACTCGTTTTTCTGGATGATCTACTCCTTCTATGTTTAAAGCATTTACCATCTTCTTCTTAATTTGGTGAGAAACTTTGTCATCAAAAATGCAAATCCAACTAGCTCTTCCTAAAAATACCAGAGATGACCTAGAATGTTTTTTAAGGCTATTGCCACTTTCTCTTTATTAATTGTTGCATAAGACTTCAAGTCTTTTAATAACTGGAGGTCATTTCTTGAAGCAGAAGGTCCAGAAGTGGATTCAAACCAATATTTAAGGTAAATATTAATTAAAAAAAATGCAAACATCCTGCATTCCACATAATTCGCTTTCGTTTAACTTGAACTGCTCTCTGAATAAAAATATTTTTAAGGAATATATTGCCTTAGCCTTCCATCTAGCACGATGAAGACCTGCTGGTGCTCTGAAGAATATTTGTGTTTTTGGAACATCCCGCAGAATATTATTGTCAGCTTAAGTAGCTCTTTGTAGTCCTCTCGTGGCTGAAACTCTTTAAGCTGATTTTTGGCAAAACAAATAGCATTCGCAGAATTCTTTACTAGTCTTAATATGAGATCAGATTTAAAATTGGAATGGTCAATTTTTGTCCAGGCATTTTTAAACCACTTAAAAAGTAATATTTCAGGACCGGTTGATATTCCTGAAATACAATGCATAAGTCATATTATATGACTTCTACGTTTAAAACTGCACAATCTTTTGTACGTCTTAACAAAATTTTAAGTTAACCTATGAAAAAAATCAAAATTTTCTGTCAAATAAGTAGCATAAATATGTAAAACTTGAGGGTGAATTCGGTCATTTGTATGGAAGGTACCAGAAGGGGTGTGACAAAAGTTTCGATTTTCTGGGGGTATATCTGTTATTACAAGGTAATTAAACTGATCAAGTTTAAATGCCATACAGCTGTCCGTTTGGAAATAATTGGTAAAAAATAATTTGTCTAAAAAGAGGTAATTTTGTATGGGAGGTACCAGAAGGGGTTGGCCGATATAGTCCATATTCACTCACGAGTCAAATTTTTACATGTGTTCATCTCACACAAAATTTTATTTAATTCAGTATTTTTGCTAAAAAGATATGTAGGTAAAAATTAGGGGGTTTATTCGGTCATTTGTATGGGAGGTACCAGAAGGGGTGTGACAAAGGTTTTGATTTTCTGGGGGTTTATCTGTTATTACAAGGTTATTAAACTGACAAAGTTTAAATGCCATCAAGCTGTCCGTTGGGAAATTATTGGTAAAAAATTATTTGTCTAAAAATAGGTTATTTTGTATGGGAGGTACCAGAAGGGGTTGGCCGATATAGTCCATATTCACTCACGAGTCAAGTTTTTGCATGTATTCATCTCACACACATTTTATTGAATTCAGTATTTTTACTTAAAAGCTATGTAGGTAAAAATGTGGGGGTTAATTCGGTCATTTGTATGGGAGGTACAAGAAGGGGTGTGACAAAGGTTTTGATTTTCTGGGGGTTTATCTGTTATTGCAAGGTAATTAAACTGACAAAGTTTAAATGTCATCCAGCTGTCCGTGTGGAAATTATTGGTAATAAATTATTTGTCTAAAAATAGGTAATTTTGTATGGGAGGTACCATAAGGATCAGTTAAGGTTTACTCGATTTATTCTGCTTATCCCTCAGGATGACGGTAAAATTTTGAATTTCGAACCCCGGTAGCGACCCCTAAACCTTTAAGAAAAAAATTAAAAAAATTCACATAGAGTTTTTTTGTACGTCTTAATAAAATTTTAACTTGGCCCATGAAAAATTCCAAAAACATTTTTTAAGACTCACCCTAATACACATGTTAGCTACCGCGCGTATTGGTATGCAAGAACTGGCAAGTCGACACGGGTTGTCGTGGATCTAAGACTTAGATTTATTTATTTATTTATTGGTCTTCCTATACAACAAGATTTACATCTTAATATTACAGTATAGGAGTGTAAACGTGCATTCGAAATAAAATCAACATAATTAAAATTTATATTAATAATAGGTTATAATAGTTAATAATTAATGAAATAAAAACAAATAGTCAATAACAAAGTTAATTCAATTAAGTCAAGTCATTGATATTGAGAAGAATATAAAAAATTAGCGAAACAAATAAAAAAATAAATATCAACGAAAAAGGTTAGAATAGGTAATATGTTACATCAATTTTGAAACAGAAAAAAAGGTAAAAACATAATGTATATTTACTTCGTGTCGCCATGTTGGCATCTAGTGGTTTTTAATTTGAAAAATAATCGTGCAAAAGATTTTTAAATCGAGTAGCGTTGCTGGTGGTCTGAAAAAGATGCGGTAAGCTATTCCAGAGACGTAGCGCATGGATATAAAAGTGCCAATCTGAGACAAGAGTTCGATATCTTAAAGGAATTAACATGTTTCCTCTGTTTGATCTTGCAAATTTAATACGTTCAAGAAGGTAAGACGGAGATTTTTGGTAGACAATTTTGTGTTAAAGTAACAAGACTCGAATTTTAAACAACTGATCAAGTGATACACCATATAAATTAGGACTGACAGTGGACATATGTACATATTTTCCTTTGGCAAAGACGTATCTACATATATTATTAAAAATTACGTTTAATCGTCTTCTACTCACAGAGTCACAACACGAGAACAATCCACAACCATAAAACAGCGATGGCATAAGATAAGCCTTTGCCAATAAAATTCGTATACGTTGGGGCGTAAAAGACTGTGTTGACCATAGAGCTCTTAGTTTGATATAAGTAGTTCCCACAATGCTATTTACGTGGTTCGACCACGTCAATGTGTTATTAAATAAGACGCCCAAATTTTTTACGCTCTGAACAATTTCAATTTTTTGACCGTTAAGGAGCAAATTTATATTAAAATTAAATTTTCTGGTCCTACTGTGAATGATAAGGCATTTTGACTTCTTAGGGTTAAGACAAAGACCATTTGCCGTGGCCCAAGTATGGATATTCTGCAGGTCAATATTTACGCGTTGTACTGCTTCCATAAGAGACCCTAACGTAGTTCCTAGATAAATCTGTACATCATCCGCATACATGTGGACCTTACAGTGTGACAAACGTTTTGGGAGGTCATTTATAAAACACGAGAAAAGTAAAGGTCCCAGAATTGATCCCTGTGGCACACCTCTCGTTATGTTAAGTGGATCAGAAATCTCATTTTTCATGTAAACAGATTGAGTTCGGCCTGCGAGGTATGATTGAAACAACTGGATAGCCGTGTTCGAACAATTAAAAAAGGATCTAAACTTTGAGCACAAAATATCATGATCGACGGAGTCGAACGCTTTAGAATGGTCAAGCAGTACCAACATATTTATTTTACCTTCATCCACGTCACGTCTTAAGTCCTCAGCTACATTAATTAGTGCCGTAATGCAACTGTGTTTCGGTCTAAACCCAGATTGGAATTTTGACAAATAATTATGAGTAATTAGATATGAGTTTAGTTGAAAATGTAGAAGTTTTTCCATTACTTTTGAAAAATATGGCAGGATGGCAATTGGCCTAAATTCTGTCTTTGTCTTTGGGAGTGGTATAATTTTGGCATGCCTCCATCTGTGTGGGAAATGACCAGTCATAATTATCGTATTAAATAAGTGCGTAATGAAAGGTATTAGATAAGGTAGAATTAGCTTTACAAATTTCGGGTCTATGTTGTCGTACCCTATCGCATTTGATTTTATGGCCAAGCAGCTAGAAAATACATCACATTGGTTCACACAAGAGAATTCGAAAGCACATTCTCTTTGACTAGAGACTTCGAAAACGTTCTCATAATAGCCATGATTTGGATTTATGGTTGGGATATTTACAAAGGATTCATTTAAGTCATTGACATTATGTTGGGAGTCGTTGTGGTCGGTAGTTTTGCAATGTCCAATGTCTCTTATTGTTTGCCACGTCCTCCTAGTATCTAGCCAGCCGTTAAACCGATTTGTATAATATTCGCACTTTGCTCTCTTAATTTCATTGTTGACTAACTTTCTTGCACATCTGAATTCATTCTTAAATGTGTCGGATTTAAATCTTTTATATCGGGAAAAAGCTAAGTTTCGTTTTTGTATTAACATTTTTATGTTCTGATTAAACCATGGTCTTGAAATGGCACGTTTTATCCTAGTTTTAAGTGGCACAGCCAGGTCATATAGTTTAATTAT
This sequence comes from Muscina levida, assembly GCA_964034835.1. Lineage (NCBI taxonomy): Eukaryota > Metazoa > Arthropoda > Insecta > Diptera > Muscidae > Muscina > Muscina levida. The sequence goes on from OZ035880.1 coordinate 77,932,249, forward strand.
GTTACCTTCTATAAAAGATGCTTGGTCATCCGTTGAAGTCATCATGAAAACTCTGCTCCATTCAGAATAAAAAAAGTTTTCCTGCAGAATTTGGTGATTTATTTTACTGTAGTCGCGATAATAATAAATTTGTTCGTCTAAAATTGCATGAGATTCATATGACAAAAATATAAGGTCATGCTTCGAAAAACCTGACGCTAAAATTTGATCATACAATTGCACTCTGTGAATATCACTAACAAAAAAAACATCTAGTAGTGTATTGTTTGTTGATGTAAAATGAGTTGGCATAGATACATTAGTAGGTAGAAGCCCAAACACAGCCATATTATCTTTCAATGAGTTATCTACTAATAGATTTGAATTAAAATCCCCAGCAATAATAATATCTGTATATACTACTGCAATTGTCTCCAACATTACGTATATATTTTCGAGTCGAATATTATTATAGGGTCTGTACACACATCCCACAAGCATTTTACAGTCATTCATAATGCATTCAACAAAGATATTCTCGGCTCTATCGCCGTCCACACTTTTTGATACAAATTTACATTTAAATTTCTAAGGGCATGAAACTTTTTTTGTAATGTTTCGAGGCCATTCTAATAAAATTAAAGGGTATGCGTTGCAAAAAAACTTTTATTTTTTTGGGACAGCCTAATATATGAACCACGTATTGTAGTGGGAGACAATATGTGCACAAAGTTGATTACTAACATTGATATAATATTAACATTTCTCTTTTATCTGTATAAGAGTGATAAAAGTGCAGAGTTATACAAAACACATATCGGCTCTCACTACTATATCAAAATTCAATATAAGTATTGATTTTAAAAGAGTTTTGACTATTTTCAAAGACTTACCAACATAATATCTCTTGATGGAGGCATTCAGCTAGATGTCGATGATGATGGTTGTTGCTGTTGATTAAAATAAATGTAGGATTCCTCTTTTATTGAATATTCATGTGGTTTTGGGTGCATTCATTATATTCAAAGTTATAAGTAGCGAAGTTAGACATCGAGCTCCACTAGAGTTTCTCTTTTTCCCGGATTTTTCATTTCCCGGGAAACCGGGAAAAATTTGTGCCTTTCCCGGGATCCCGGGAATTTTCGCGGAGTAGAAAAACAAAACAAACTATGTTAATTTTCTTCAATTTTGTAGTATGAGATTATATAGTACAAGCTGCAAGTAAAACAAAAACATTACAAACAAAAGCATAACAAACGAAAAACATTAATTTTAATGTAAATGTATATACAAATATTTGTTAAACAATAAAAGTTAATTTGTCATTTTTAAAAAACGTTTTTAAAACAGAAAGAACGTTAATAGTTTCATCAGACAGTCTGTTTCTAATTCTGTTTACAAATTGCCCTGTTGTTGAAAACATTCTTTCGCTTTCAACTGATGTTGGCCTTATTGTCAGAAAATAATTCAATAAAATGGTGACATTTTCCGTTGCTTTTCCACTTACTTCGTAAAATTTTAAATCTTTTTTTTATCGAGTAATTAAGTTGTCTATTACTTGATGCAACATTGCATTGGTTATAGCTTCGGTTAAAATATCATCAAATGGTCTTTCGGTACTAATGTCACAAATAGGAATTTCGTCCGATTCCAGAACTTCGTCGATAACGTCTTCTGTAAAAAGTCGAGTATAAATTTGTTCAGCGTACGCGATCACATTTTGTTCTGAAGCAGTTAGAAAAAAGTTATTAGCTTTCTTATCAAATACTGTAGGATCTGTAAGATACTTCACTATAGTATAAAGTCACTTGCCCCTTCTTTCTTCAATTCGCTTCTTTAAAGCTTCTAAAATTTGATCTGCCAAAGGTGTTTTAATTTCCCGGGAAACCGGGAATTATTGCAGACCATGTATATTATTGCAGACCACCAAATATTTTAACAATTTATCATATATCAGGTCAATGTTTACAAAATAGTTACAGTTTCCGAGATATCAGGCGCTAAAAACCGTTTCTTTGACATTAAATATTGCATAGACTAATGCATCTAAACTATGATCATCCATCCGAATGCACATTGTGTCTTCTTTCTAATGACACCAAGATCATTAATATCTTATACTTCTTTCCGGAGATATTCAAGATTTTACACACCAACATCGTTAAATATTGTTTTTATTTTGTATTTTGAATGATATTTTGATGTCAACAGTGGTTTGTTTATGCAAAATGTTTTTAATATTGATAATTAATTGTACAATTATTGTAATGTAAATATGTCAACTTATGTAAACCATAAGATTCCTGTAGCGGTCTTAGTTGTGTTATAGATTTTAAACTCGTATTTTCAAAAAACCGGTTTTATGAACCGGGTATTAGAAACTCGGTTCCAATATGTTGAATTTTTGGAAGTATATAGTAGGTCTGGGGATATAAATACTACATATAAAAACTAAGTTTCTTACATCAATGAATATTGTTAAAGATTTTTCATGACAAAACCACTGTTGACATTCAAATTTCATAGAATAAATTGATGAAAAATATACATATTTGGTGATCTAGAAACATTAGTATTTGCTATATTTAATGTCAAAAAAACGGTTTTTAAAATCTAATATCTCGGGAACGGATAGAGATATTGAAAATATGCACATATACTTTTTTGTAGACTTTGACTTTATATATGCTAAATTGTGGAAATATATGGTGGTCTGCTATAACCCACTTCGTAAGGCAGTTTAAAACAATTTTGTTAATTTTTTTCTTCAAAAATACCCCCACTTTTGCATCAAACATCTCGAGATCTATAAGAGATATGGTAAGTTCAAACATATGCTTTTATAGGTCGTCACTTCACCTATTCAACGGCATATTACTAGTGCATCTATCTAAAACAGGATAGTATTCAGCGGATATACTGATTTCAACACAAAAGTCGAACTTTGATCTCTTTGCGGCACACTCTAACGTCTAACTATCGATGCGAAATTTCGCACAACATATTCGTAATTTTGTAAATAACAAATGGAAGGTGTTGCTCGATGTCCAACTTCGCTACTAATACCTTTTTTTTAACGAAATTCCCAAAAATCCCATATAAGGAACACCCTAGTGTATATGTCTAATTTAACTCTTAATAAAGAAAATAAATCAGAGAGTTGTAAACATGTGTGCTACTCATCACATCTGGTAGAATGTTTGCTTTCCCAGATATTGTTTAAGATCTCGGAAAACATCTAGGCAAATGTTGAGAAACGTGAAGATGTGGGTTAGCTGGAAGACATGCGTATTGATGTTGGCTGACCCTAATCGTTTTGTTCGTCTAATCGAATGTGTGTTGATAATGTAATAGATACATCTATGACGGCCTGCATTGTTGTTGTTGCCGGAATCTTATCCAAATTTATGGTACTTTCACGGATTTGCCAGATATTTGTTAGGATGGGGGTCATAAATTAGCCACGTTAGCGAAGGTTTTTTGTATCCGATTTTATTTTGAAAGACTTCTTGTGGAGTTTGGGGCTAATATATGCAATATATACATTTACTTCGTAGCGTTAAATTTCTCAACGCACGTGTAATTTTCTACCCGCCGCGAAGCGTGTATTTTGAAGACAAAACATCACGTTGTTCCCGGCGTTTGAATATTGTTTGTTCCAAGTCAACGTACTTATGCCAAGCAAATGTATTTTGGAATTGTTATGCAGATCTTGACGAAAAAAAATTAAATGATTTCAGCACTAATTTTCACTAAAACTTGAAATATTCTCACCAAATTGCGTCTCAAAATATCACAATAATAATCCACGGGATGTTAATGTGACAAGTTTTATAAAATTAAACAAGGTTATCACAGTTGTTGAAAGGAGGAAGTTGCTAAGTTGGTCTTGGCAAAGACTGCGTCGTTGGTTTCGTCAAATTAGGAAATACGCAGAAAGAAACGTAGTCTAAACGTTTATGCTGCCACATTGGTTAAAACAATGACAAGCAACCTATGTTCAGTATGTATATTAAAACTTTGAAATGACACGCCGCGAAGCGTGTATTTTGAAGACAAATCATCACGTTGTTCCCGGCGTTTGAATATTGTTTGTTCCAAGTCAACGTACTTATGCCAAGCAAATGTATTTTGGAATTGTTATGCAGATCTTGACGAAAAAAAATTAAATGATTTCAGCACTAATTTTCACTAAAACTTGAAATATTCTCACCAAATTGCGTCTCAAAATATCACAATAATAATCCACGGGATGTTAATGTGACAAGTTTTATAAAATTAAACAAGGTTATCACAGTTGTTGAAAGGAGGAAGTTGCTAAGTTGGTCTTGGCAAAGACTGCGTCGTTGGTTTCGTCAAATTAGGAAATACGCAGAAAGAAACGTAGTCTAAACGTTTATGCTGCCACATTGGTTAAAACAATGACAAGCAACCTATGTTCAGTATGTATATTAAAACTTTGAAATGACAATTTTTGTATATTTTATTATTGGTTTCAACCTTTCCTATCTTTGTATTTTTTTAATTTCATAAATCATATAAACATATCTAAAATTTTCAATTGTATTTATTGTTCAGATCGTTCATGTCATCTGCTAATTCAGTAAGTATGCATGTTCGTGGTATAGCCAGTGTTCGAACCATATCTAATATCATAGAGTATTAAATTTTTATACCTAAGCTCAGCTTAACAGCAGGTTTGAGCGAGGTAAAAAAAGAGATGTTGCGAATGTTAAACTATCTGTTTTATATGTAATTTTTCACCATATGTTTTCATCGTTTCTTATGGATTGCAGTTATACATTTGTCATTAATATTGTGTTTTTTTCTTCTCAAAATTAATAAATCAAAATGGCAAGATTTTAAGTTAAGAGTATTAAATTTGTATACCTAAGCTCGGCTTAACAGCACGTTTGAGCGAGGTAAACAAAGAGATGTTGCGAATGTTAAACCATATGTTTTATATGTAAATTTTGGACCATATGTTTTCATCGTTTCTTATAGTTTGCATTTATACATTTGTCAATTATATTGTGTGTTTTTTTCTTCTCAAAATTAATAAATCAAAAAGGCAAGATTTTAATATAATTACAAACCGGGTAATTTGCTCAACTTTAGATGGTAAATTAACAGGAAAACGATGTTAAAATCGCATATCCTTTGCGCGAAATGTTCCAACTAATTTCCCTTGCAAATCCTCGATCACATAATAGTGGCTTCCAAGTTTTTCGCGTACTCTTTTAGAAAGACAGGTGAAAGTGACGCGCAAAACGCTTTTTCCATGTTACTTTGGGCAAAGTTTCGCCTAAACACTTCTTGTCCAATATGAAACGGTGCCGTGCAATAAAGCCATGAGTAATAAAGCCATATGGCCATATTTCCCATTCGAATGGGAAATTACCAGTATGGTTGTGCAATAACCATTGCGACCAGATCTAATAAAGTGTTGCAGCTAAATCAGCTTTAAAATAATGCTAAAAACATTTTGTATTCAATGTTGTCTTAGAAATATTTTTCATTAGAATAAAACAATGTCTGGTAATAATTCGACCATGTTTTGTTGAGCCATGGCAAACAACAAAAAAAAAACTATTTTTTGAATAAAAAAAAGTCTTACATACTGTTACGGCGGGAAAGAATAATGATTATCAAACCGTAGGGAAAATAAAAACACAAGTAAATTTTGAGTTTTAACATAACCTTCGGGTGGTTTGCTGGTAATAATCGAATTGTCAGTAAACATAAATGTCAACAAAGCTTTCTTTCTTTCTTTTCTTCTTTTCATTCTTCGTTATAAATGTAATAGGGATGATCTTAAAAGTAGTATATCAATACATAACTAGGGTGTACAGCTAAACATCTCGGCCCCCTTGCAAGGATTGCAATATAGGAGCTGTATTAGGGCCCACACACGGAGAATGGAGTGAGGGATAAAGGACTTATCGCCATTAATGCAGGTCACATCCAGTAAATACACGTGGAGCCATCATCTTATCGTACACTCGGGCCATATAGTACATGAAAGAATGAAAGAAAATTAAAAAATTAGAGATTTCTACGGCTATATACAGGGGTGTCGGAGGTGACACACGAACATCAGTGCTAAACCGACTCATGATGCAGAATGGACGCATTTGCTTACCAAAAGCTAACGGGGCATGAATAAAATCTTCGTGTTAGGGCTAAAATAAGCCTACGGGGATCGTATTATCTACGACCAAGCGTACCACCGGATCAGAGTCTAGGGGTTTTAAATAGCAAGTTCAATACGGGGTGGAATTTATTTAAAGGCGTAGCTTCCAAATAATTCCACACAAACCCCTACAGTTTCGGTACTGGAAATCGATTAAATTGTATGGATAAGGTCTAGTGGGGGATGACAAAGTTTGTCAACGAAACGGGGGGCCATGGCCCTAAAACCTGTGGAACGGACATTCCACTGGTCGTTTGCATTTAAAAGGGGGTAGAGCGAAATCTCTACCGGTCGCTCTCAGGTCGCCAGTGCCCTTAAAATTTCTGTGCCGGACAGACTTCGCCGCTATAGACGTTTTAAGGCAAGAGGTTCGCTTCGTTGGCTGGCGACCATGGGCAGAATAGTGCTTTTGGACTTGTAATTGACGGACTTTGCCAGTTACAATCCAGCCAAACACAGTTTTCTGAGCGATAAGCTCTCCATCAGCATCCTTCTGAACACCAGATAGCATAATTTTTGGATAAGTATCGGCACCCAAAAGCAAGTCCGGTTCCGAGAGACTTAAGTCAGCCTTTCTGATCACAGCCAACTTCCATTTATTTATTTGAGGGGGAACGCAAGTTGGCAAACGGTGGGTTACATTGTCAGCTACGTAAGCCTTTGTGGTCAGACTAAAATTAGGGTCTGTATCAGAACGAAGTGTAATGATACATATCTCATTTGACTTCGAGGCAACAGTGTAATTTAAACCAATAATTTTGGCAGTCGGGGCTGAAAAGATTGGAAGAGCCAATCTTCTCTGCAATTTTCGGGTAACAAAAGTCGCTTGAGAGGCGGGGTCTACAAGTGCACTTGAACAACACTTCAAGTCGTTATTGAAGACGTTTACTAGTGTGGTTCCTAAAAGAACCCTTGATTCTGACGGGGACGCCACTTGCGTCGTGAACGTTTGGATTGCTGATGAACCAGCAGAATCCATACGCATTTCCTCCGTTTGTTCGGTTTGTGGTTCGTGAGAGACACTGGTAGAGAAATTCGAATGTCGTCCAGTGACACCAGGACTTGTTCTTTTTCGGGAACTATTACTGGGTGGAATAGATGTATGGGCACCTTTGATATCCGAAACTGCTTCTAAAGTCACGAACCTCGAAGTCAAGAACTTATTCATTTCCGACCATTTAGGTAACTCTGAAATGGCTGATCGGGATTGTTCCCAAAGTCCGAGAGTGACTTCGGGAAGACGGGTTGAGCAAAGAAATATAAAAATTAAGTCCCAGCCCTCTGTGTCAATCCCTAAAATGGAGAGATTATGTCTGCAGTCATTAATCGTCCTCTGCAGTTGTTTAATAGCTGGACCAGTTTCTTTGTCAACGGCGGTAAGACCAAACAGAGTCTTGAGTTGGGCATATACGAGAACTCTTTTATTTTCATAGCGGTCCATCAGATTCTGCAAAGCCATAGCAAAACCTTCATTGGTTATGGGGCAAGTTTTTATAATATCACGTGCTTCACATGCCGTTCTCTGCATAAGATAATACATCTTTTGAATATCGCTGATGTTCTCATTATTCTTATATAGGGCAGAGAACATATCTCTAAAAGTGGGCCACGATTTGTTATCACCAGAGAAGACCTCGGTGTCACACGGGGGAAGGTGAATTGGGATTGAAGCTGTCTTCTTTTTCGAGTTTAATTTTTCTAGCAAGGCATCAATCGCCGCTAGTCCTCGCACATAAGTTTTATACCCGGACAAATATTTCGATTTTATTATGTCCATAGGAACCTTTACCGGGTCCTCCTCGTTACAAATATCTTCATAACGTGAGCGGAACGTTTCAAAAAGTCGAATAAATTCCCCTCTATGGACATTAAGGGAATGAACAGTGTGTTTATCAGTCGGCAGAGCACTTAAAAATTGTTTCAAATCGATCAATCGACCGCCGCATCTGTTCAAACTCTTTAGCTCGGCCATAATTTTAAATTAAAGGGAAAATGAAAGGGCGAAAAATCGAAACAATTTAAATTTAATAATTATTTATAGCGAAATGGGGTCTAAAAGACAGTTTGCGAATGTCAAACTTAGCTAAAGTTGGGCTATTTACAAGGTTTTATTCAATTTAAAATTAAAATGGTTATATTTGCCTTTATTTTTATAAAAAAAATAAATTTAACCACTTTTTGGCCTTACCGAGCCCACTGTGCTGAGAACAGCTAGTGGGAAAAGCAAAACAAACAGGTACGACTTAAACGTAGTGTGGTTGTTATAAAGCTTTCTCACAAGTCTCACCTATACAAACTGGCTAACGCACAAAATGATGCTAAGCGATCCTCTCAGGGGGTAGCGGGGGGAGACAAGATAATGTGTGTATGGCTAGTTATCTCGCGCGAAAGTAACTTATATCGATATGATTATCGAGGGACGCATACACGATAGTGGGGAATGGGGATGGAAACAAATGTGGAGAGCGTCGACAAAGCAAAGACGGTTTGATCGTTAAGCGGAAAGCAAACACGGTAGTGCGGTATGGGGAATAACAACACACAACCGAAATAAACTAACCGCGAAGTTATTAGCTATCACAACAACAACACTACGCGGGCAAATGGTGGTGGATCGAAATAAGAGATCGCTCGTATTGTTATTTTTACTTGAGAGTAGGTATTTTTTGAATTCACTTTCCTGTTCAAACAAATATATCTACCTTACCTTGGCTTTCCGATATTTTGTTTTATGTTAGGGGATATGTATCTTCGAGATTTCAGGTTGAGGGCGAGTTGATTCGGGTTGATTACTCTGGAAGAAAAGTTTGGGTATTATTATTCTTATTTACGGGCGGCTCAGTATCCGGCTCGAATGACCAAATATGTTACGGCGGGGAAGAATAATGATTATCCAAACGTAGGGAAAATAAAAACACAAGTAAATTTTGAGTTTTAATATAACATTCGGGTTTTATTTGGGGTATTACCTTCGGGTGGTTTGCTGGTAATAATCGAATTGTCAGTAAACATAAATGTCAACAAAGCTTTCTTTCTTTATTTTCTTCTTTTCATTCTTCGTTATAAATGTAATAGGGGTGATCTTAAAAGTAGTATATCAATACATAACTAGGGTGTACAGCTAAACACATACATAAGAGAAAAAGTGACCATCAATATCACATTGGTACATTGTACATAAATAACATAAAAAATTAAATCTCTATTTAATAGAATTTCAGTACATTTTTCAATATCATTTGTTTACAAAGGATAAATTTTAATTATAAACTAAATACATTATCAAATGAATATTCTTCCTCAACTTCCGAAGAGTCGGTCGAAATATCATGTATAACATACATGTTTTTATCACATTTTTTATGAGATCGTTGGTAATTTTAAAACTTTCGCAACATTTATTTAAACTTTTCAATCCGCATCCAATTTAAAGAAGTGAATTCATAGTGTTCAATATCATTCTATTTAAAATTTTTGTTTTTATAAGGTTCATGCTACTAAAACTCTTTCAACTTCTGCGTTACTAAATGGTAAAACTAGAAACTTCATAACAAAAGAAGACAATTCCTTGAACGGTTTTTCATTTAAGGAATTTTTATATTTGAATACACTTATGCAGAAATCAATTGTTGAGTTTCTGTTTGCTCATTCATATGTACTTAGCTTTTGCCATTGCTTTTCTAAAATAGTAATTTCGTCCACTGTGAAATCTTCCATTTGTTGTTCAAATCGTTCATGTAATTTAAATTTTCTAGTTTTTAAACTGTTTTCTATAGAAAAAAAAATTGTATTTTTAAGATTTAGAAAATTTGCTGACAATCGTTGTCTAAGCTGATATATTAACTGAGCTATCAACTTTCGGCAAGTAACTCTTATTTCATTTTCTTCTTCAGAATCGATTACATCTTTCTTTGATTTTAAAAATTCTTCAAAGTTGTAATTAAAATATGGTGTGGGAACAAAAAAATTTTCTAAACGCGAATTAAAGGGATCAAAGTGTTGAGTACCCGCGGGGAGAGCGGATACCCAATGAAAGAAAAGGAATAACGGGTTGGGTTCCCGCGGGGAGAGCGGGTACCCGGGAAAAGGAATTGATCAAAAGGAAAGGATGCTATTCCCTAATACAAGGACTGCCTCTGAGGCTGTCCTTGGTGCCCTTTTGGGACGCGAGGCACCGCGCTAGGGGGAGTCAGCGCCTTTGGGCACTAATTCACAGTATAGGGGGGAAGGGGGAGGAGAGGTTTTTTTTCTTACTTACCACCTTGCTGAAAATCGACAATCATGTTCATTAGTCTTGCGGTTGGTTGTAGCTGAGACCTTCTTCAGTCTCCAGCCACCTTTTATTTATTTTTTCCATTCTTAATTTGACTATTCTACGTTTTTTATATTTACTTTACCCGACATTACATACATACATCATTACTGCGCCGTTGTCCAAAAACCCAAACTGCAATTCTGCCGATCAGCAAAATAGGGCGTTCAACTCATTCATTTTTCCCACGACTTTGCCCATTTCTGTAATAAGCAAACGTTATGCGGAAATCCAATGAATGCAATTCGACCTTATTTTGTCAACATGCAGACGGACGGAGCAAGAAAACAACTGGAACAACGAATGGCTCGTGTTGTACTTGCTCCAATTTCAGTTGTGTTTTTGTGCAACGACACCAAAAATACTTAATTGGTAACTTAACAATTAACGACTCGAAAATATTAATGAGTTGCAATTAATGAATCACAACATCCCTCCCCCCTTTAATGAGAAGGATATCCCGATCGTTCCGCTGTCGCCTAGTATTCGTCTGATGCAAACTCGAAGTGTTCAAACTGCAAATTCACCAAATGATGTTTTAAAAACCAGGGCCTTTATTCGGTTTTCTGGAACATGCGTAGACTGCCAAGATTTTGTATGCGGACCACTGCGGAACATGGTAAATATCAGCCGGGTCACCAACCACTTTCATTGTTGTTTATAACACCACAATCTAATACGACAAAAGTAATGAAAAAGGTTCATCTGTGTGGCTTCCCAATAAAGACCACCAACAAGAAGTTTGCCCCTCTTATCTTCCTCCATTTGTTCGTTTAGACTTTTCTTAATTGACGTAATTTGATCAAGAATTTTGTGAACCTCTCGCCGGAAAACGATTCTAATAATTGCGTGTTTTGTTGTTGTTGTTGTTGTATTTTGTTTTATCACTACTGTTGTTTGGTTGAGGTAAGATGTGTAGAATGTTCAATCGTCAGTGTAATGTAGACATTGGTTTAGCCAGGATACCAATCATTCCTTCCCAATAACTGTAACAACACTACGGATACGGATTGACACACAATCGTCGCAACGCCCAAGGTTAGCGGAATGTGACATGGCGGGCGCTCGATGTGTAGTTCGACTGATCATTGGCGTTTTTATGCTGTATACCTCCGAAAGGACCACTCGAGCAACGACCGATACATCGTAGTAACCCAGTTACATCTTTACGGTGAATTTATGTTCTCTGGTGATTGTAGTACATGTGCGTCAAAATACGGCTCAGCCAACGGATATAATGTGTTCCTTGATGATTTGTCCTCAAGCTGCATAATTGTTCAATCTGCTCGGGGAAGGTGGTTGTGAAATCTACATATACTTATCAATTAATTGGGGATTCGACAGTAGCTCTCCCTCTTTAACTTTATTTCTCTGTTTTTCGCTACTGTCACTTAATTATTCTAGTACTTCATCTTTTCATTTTCTTTTTATTTATATACACCTATATACCTATATAAACATACATTTTCTATCTATCTATATTTGCATATATTTTCCTTTTATAAATTATATCCTTATATATATCCTATATAATGTATACTTCTTATACCAACTTTATACCCATTTAAGTTAACATAATTTCATACAAGTCCATTTGGTAATATTCTGTTTCTCTTCTTTAAATTTCTCTTACAAATTTTTCGTATAAACTTTTCTTATACTTTCTCTTATAAATTTTTCTTGAAATCTTTTCTTTCTATTTTTCTTTTCTTTATATTTTTCTTTTCTTTATATTTTTCTTTTCTTTATATTTTTCTTTTCTTATTGTGAATGATTTTTTTTTTATATTTTTCTTTTCTTATCTTTTTCTACCCTTTAATACATTAATTCCCTTTGCTTTTTAATCAACTGTGGAAAAGATCGACGATGCTCATCCATAATGACCATTGCTGATCCTTGCGTCCAGTTCTCGCACCTTTACTAATGCGTTAATAAATGTTCTGTTATGACTCAGAGGCAATCTTAAGCTTGTTCAAAACTTCAACACATAAACTGAAAGTTATGACTCAGAGGCAATCTTAAGCTTGTTCAAAACTTCAACACATAAACTGAAAGTTATGACTCAGAGGCAATTGTAAGCTTGTTCAAAACTTCCTTAAGATTTGCATTGTCTTTCAGCTTTCCTTACCTCTCGTTTGCATGCCAAATCTACTTTAACATTATTATTTTTATATATTTTTTTGTAATTTATTATTATATATTTTTTTTTTTTTTTTTTTTTAAAATAAGAAATTTTTCTTTTTCAGCTTTGTTCATACCACTGCCCGTGTTGGTCCACTGATCAATACTCTATTCGAAGACTCGGTTGATGGTAAGGGAATGTTTGTTGGTTCGAGTATATGCGCAACCCTCGGCGTCGTCATCGTTGGTGGAGTCGGGACTTCAGTCATATGAGGTCGGGTGCTTTGCACGCTAGAGGTTCCCTCATTTCTCCGACGCCTTAATTGCCGTAGTAGCAGACCCACTCCAATAATTAGCGTCCAAAATGTGACGGCCCCTCCCAGTGTGTAATTTATCATTCTGAGTTCGTCCTGTGCTTCTATTACTGATACCAAACTGTGTTCCTTCTTTGTATCAGCCTCCAACTCTAAGATAGCTCTCTTGCCCTCCAGCAGTTGTTCATGCAGAGATTCGTGGTCAGAAACCGTGGGTAGTCTTATTTCGCTCCTTTTCGTTGGGGGCCGCATCAGATCCAAATTGACCATCGGGGAGGGTGTGTCCGAAGATCCCAGATGCAGGGGCCGGATTACCAAATTGGAGACAGCCGACACCTCCCGAGTAATGTTTATTTTTTTTCCTGATATTGCGCACCCCATGCCTAAATCGAACTGGCCGAATCCTTGCAGGCGCCACACCCTTTTTCCATTCTCGCAAGATACGTTAAAGCGTTGCTCCTCTTTGAACCGAAAAATCCATCTCCCCCTTTTATGAGTTCTGATTAGCAAGGACGGCATTCTCGGAATTGCCCAAAATTGGCACGTAGATATGGAATTTTCCAGATGGCGAACAATGTTTATTTCACATGAGGTTCTATCACCCATCCATTCCTCCGCAGGTTTTTGGCACAGCCGCTTCTCGCCGTCGTCGGGCTTACCGATATCGAGGCACTGATGCCTATCGTTTTCGGACAACATAATTGACGTGTCAGTGCTCCGTGAGTACGCCAAGAATCTCGAAGATACCTGGATGAAAGTGTCCCATACCTCATTCAAACCCGTGGGGATGGAGTAGATGGCATGCAGCTCGTAGTCCGTTTCCTCTGGTAAGGGTATCTTCACCACAACTCTAACCTTGTGCCCCACAGGGAACATCTTTATTGTCGCTGCTCTAAGTGCCCTGGCTGGATTGTTAATAACCCAACTGTTTCTACTCCTTCCGGATGACTCCGCTGCCATTTTCCCTATATCCGCCTCGGCCAGAATTCTTGGGTGTAGGCTGCCCTTAAGGAGGTCATCTAGGATGGCCATCTCCGTTTGTTGAATGCCCTGGGCCTCCAGTAGGTTCGAGTTAACCCGGGACAATCGTTCCAATAACTCGACTCGAAATTCAAGCGTAGCCAGCTTAAGTTCCCCAACGCGAAGTGCGTCCTCCTGTAGTTGGATGGTTGAATTCAGGAATTCACGAAGGCTGTCTATGTCCTGCGACATCTTCTCCAGTGGGGTTGATAAGTTGTCATATGCCTTCCTCAGCACCGTGACTTTCCCGTTCAAGAGGGCATACGTTTTGGATTCTCCTTCCCTCAATTGGTTGACGCTTTCCGTTATCGCCTGGGCATTTCGGGCATCCATCACCCCAAACGCCCAGTGTAAACCCTCCCCCACGAAATCCAGAGAACGTCTGCTTCTCCGCCGAGTTGCGACTTCCATAGTTTTCTGACCCCTCTTCAACAACTCCAAAATTGCCCTGGTTTCCGCATAAGGAATGGAACAAGGCTTCGTGCGATTTGAAACACAAATATTCTCCTCTTCATCTAGGAGCTGTTCCGCGATCACCAATAAACTTGTGACGTTAGTCGGGTGGAACTCGGTCAATATAGACCACTCGTCCTGAAAGAAGACCACATCAGATATGGGTTCGAACACCAACGGGACCTCCTTCATCGGGGTCACGTATAATCCCATCGGCTCGGCTGTCATCATCCGAGCCATTAAAGAAAAAATTTGTAGACAGACTACGAACCTCATTTCTGTAAACAAAAACAAAAATAAATGCATTAAAAAGTAAACAACACAACAACAATATGCATGTAACTGAAGTTTTTGCTATTCAGCTTTTCCCTCGTAGTGCATGTATCACGGCCTCGACAATGTGACCACTGAGCTTACCAACAACTTTTTGCAGTGTACAAGTGCCAAGTCAGCGTTCCGCCGCACTTGAGACAGAGTATATAACGTTGCTCGAACCTAGTTCTGGCATTCTAGTTTCTTGTGCAGACATGAGCGGTCAGAAAGCAGCAAATCACCCTTCGTCGTGGGACGCCACGGAACCACAGAGGACTACTAGGACTGTTGATAATCCTACTCCTTGTCCAGCACAAGGACCGAAAAGGCTTACTATCGAGGAGTATCTTGCCCGACAAAGACCAAGGACCCCGACACCCCCGCCAAAATGTAAGCGCCGTGGCGGCCGGCGCCAGAGACTTCGAGACCGGCGGCGTGACATATACCGAATGATTACAATGACGTCAGGAACCCCAATGAACGAGCACTACGGGCAGTTGAAGGAACTACGAGGCATGAAGAAGCTTCCCCAAGAAAATTCGTCGAATAACTCAATGTAATAACTGCAATAACTACAATAACTAAATAAAACGTATATTATCCCTCTTTTTCTGACGTGTCTCGAAATAATTTTAAGTGATTGTTGTGCCATTTCCAATCTTTACCTTTGATCCTGATCGTAGTGGTCGTCGGACCGTTCACACAGGTGAACTCGTATGGACCTTTCCATATCGCAGAAAACTTGTTCTTCCGATTGTGATTCCTTAGGAGCACCTTATCGCCGACAACAAACGATATACTTCTGGCATTTTTGTCATATGCCTGTTTTGACCTAATCTTTGCTCGCTCCAGATTCTTCTGCACTAGTTCATGGCATCGCTGCAGCTGGAATTTAAGTACTTTACTTGGGTCATCCGGGTTGTAGAGAGGCGCACACTTCCGTCTCAGATTCGTTGGCAAATCTATATCAAACCCATACAGAGTTTTGAAAGGAGTCTGTCCTGTAGATGAGTGCAAGGTGTTGTTGTGCACATGCATCGCTGGGCCTAACCACTGGTCCCAGTTACTACCATCCTCCTGTGCGAAGCTCCGCAGGTATTCCGCAAGAGGACGGTGACTCCTCTCTAGGGATCCATTGGCCTGTGGATGGTATGGAGCCGTAGTCAACCTTTTAATTCCCAGCATTTTACAAGTATCCGCGAACACTCTGGATACAAAATTCGTCCCATTGTCAGTCACAAGTACCTCCGGTACCCCATATTTGGCTACAATCTCGCTGAAAAATATCCTTGCAACAGTACTCGCTTCCCCATCGGGCATGGCAGCACATATCATATATTTGGAGAAATCATCTTGGAACGTTAAGATGAGTTTGTTCCCCAGCGCTGTTTCCGGCAAAGGCCCTACCATGTCCATATACGCTTTTTGAAATGGCCGGCGGGGGGTATCCGTGAGCACCATAGGCATCACAGTCTTCCTGGTACTCTTGTTCAACTGACACTTGACACAATTCTCAATGTAGTGCTTCACATCCTCTTTCATCCCCACCCAACGGAATTGCCTTCTTATTCTTGCCAACGTCTTTTTTACACCGGCGTGACCAGCCAAAGGTCCGTCATGAAAATCCTTCAATGCCATTGAGATTTCCTTTGGGTTAGTCAGTTTCACGTACCTGTCCCTTAACCGAACCGATCCGTCCTTGACAGCACTCTCAGGTTCATTTTGCCTGTTTATATCTTCTCTTGCCGTTAATGTATCGTTCATACCCCCGGGAGCCATGGCCTCGCTCTGCACCACAACCTTTTGGGTCATTGCCCTAGTTTGGACAAACAACACCTCGGGTTCCGGGATAGGTATTCTGCTCAATGCGTCCGCGTTCTGATTCTTCTTACCCGGCTTATAATGAATTTCGAAATCGTACTCTGACAGTTTATGCCGGAACCGAGCCAGCCGAGAAGTTTGATCCTTTAAGTTGGCTATACTCCTCAACGGTTGATGGTCTGTAAAGACCTTGAAATGTCTACCCAACAGATAAGGCCTAAAATTCGTAATTGCCCACACAATAGCCAGGAATTCCTTCTCTATTGTTGAGTACCGGGTCTCCGCGCCGGACAATGCCCGACTGGCGAACGCTATTGGCCGGTCTTTCCCAGTTTCACCCTGGGAAAGCACTGGTCCCAACGCATCCCCACTGGCATCGGTCGTGAGTAGAAAAGGCTTAGAGAAATCCGGATAAATGAGCACAGGCGGTGAAATGATGGCAGTTTTCAATCTCTCGAAAGCGGCTTGGCACTCTGCAGTCCATTCGAACTGACAATCCTTCCGAAGCAACTTGTTAATCGGCAAGGCAATCTCCGCCGTTCCTGGAATAAACTTACGGTAGTAGTTAACAAGTCCTAGGAATGATTGTACCTCTTTTCGATTTTTGGGGGCCGGATATGTCCGTACACACTCGACGCCGTCCGGGTTAGGAAGTGCGCCCTCCCCGGAACACATATGCCCTAAGTACACCACTTCTTTTCTGAGGAAATTACATTTGTCCGTCTTAATTTTCAGGTTATTCTCTCTCAGGAGTTGCAGAACCTTGCACAGCCTAACCTCATGCTCTCTGAGGTTGCCCCCATACACCACTATATCATCCAAGTATACGAAACACTCGATACCCTGTAGTCCCGTTAGCACATAATTCATAAGCCGCTGGAATGTGGCGGGGGCACCAGTCAGGCCGAAGGGCATACGATTAAATTCAAAATGACCCAGGGCCGTACTGAACGCCGTTTTCTCCTTATCACACTCATCCATCTCTACTTGATGGTAACCACTTGCCAGGTCCAGCGTGGAGAAATACCTACTGTTGCCCAATTGGTCCAATATCTCGTCAATCCTCGGGATGGGAAAAACCTGTTTCAATGTGACTTCATTAACCTTTCGAAAGTCCACAACCAGCCGCCAGATTTTCTTCCCGTCTTTCGCGGCCTTCTTCGGTACTAAAAGTAGCGGAGAATTCCAGGGCGAAACACTCGGCGAAATTATACCATCTTCTTCCAACTTCCGTACCTGTCTGTTGATCTCCTCACGATGTACCTGAGGTAGTCGGTACTGTTTCTGATTTATCGGCATCTGCTCTGGTCTGACAGGTATCGTGTGCTTCACCACTCGTGTACAGGACAACCCGTCACCTTCCAGCCAGAAAACGTCATGATACGACGCACAGATACTCTCAACGGATGCGAGTTCCTCTGGGTTAAGGTCTGAATCCCTCCGGATTGATCCCAGGATCCTCTCGGTCCTACCCCTAACATCTGCTTCGTGATATTTTGCTGATCGGCAGAATTGCAGTTTGGGTTTTTGGACAACGGCGCAGTAATGATGTATGTATGTAATGTCGGGTAAAGTAAATATAAAAAAACGTAGAATAGTCAAATTAAGAATGGAAAAAATAAATAAAAGGTGGCTGGAGACTGAAGAAGGTCTCAGCTACAACCAACCGCAAGACTAATGAACATGATTGTCGATTTTCAGCAAGGTGGTAAGAAAAAAAGAACCTCTCCTCCCCCTTCCCCCTATACTGTGAATTAGTGCCCAAAGGCGCTGACTCCCCCTAGCGCGGTGCCTCGCGTCCCAAAAAGGCAACAAGGACAGCCTCAGAGGCAGTCCTTGTATTAGGGAATAGCATCTTTTCCTTTTTACTCAATTCCTTTTCCCGGGTACCCGCTCTCCCCGCGGGTACTCAAAAAGAATAATGCTAAACAATGCTAAATTAATAATTGCAAAAAGCTAAGAAAAATGCTAAATGAAAATTTTGCGGCTAAATGGTCACACTGGCAATAACACCATCTTAAATTTCCGACTAAAGTGGAAATAATGCCATGCGCATTCGTCTCGTGCTTCAGAGAGACAGAGTAGCGATACTAAGTACGCAACGAGACTAATTACCGTATGCGGACGGGGGCGTGCCCCCGCCGTCGTCTCTCGCTGCAATATGTTCTCTAGTACACCACGTTGTTTATCGACTTATGAACAGAAACAGAGATAGAGAGAGTAGTGAGGCTGGTTGTGCAGCTAGGCTCGCAAAACGAACATACTAGATACATTTTATTAAAAAAAATTTTCAAAAGTGAAATAATACCATAATGGTTTTATTTCACACCTCCTGTGGAAATAAAGCCATATGGCCTTATTTCACATTCGATTTTAAGGCTAATAATAATAATTGTAAATTATCATCACGGTATATTTCGACACTGGGCTCATTCAACAGGTAAAGTTTCTTTAATAACTCGTAAGATGAGGCATGAGTGATCATGTGAAAGCCAAATAAGGCTTTATATGGTGAGCAGTCAATTGACTGATGATACGAATTTCGAACGGCATAGCTTATCGAGGTTAAATTCTCTTCCCACTGTCGATGTTCACCTTTAAGATACGAGCTGATACCATCGATGAGTGACCTGTTGACCCTCTCAAAAGCATTCGACTGCGGGGAATATAAGGCTGTGTACAGTGTACACATAATTAATCTAAAACAAAGTAAAAAATGAATTTAGGTCATTTGCACGGAACTGACTTCCATTATCAATAACTATTGTTTCAGACACACCATAAACATGGAAAATGTACTTCTAAAGGAAATCTTGAATGGCTGAGGAAGTAAATTTCTTTTAAGGGCACAGCCATTGAAATGTCGATATAGAGCAGGTCGTATGGAAATAGACTGAGTGCCCATAGGCCATTTCATAACCATTTTGGATGCTTTTGTCTTCTTGCATATATTGCAATCTCTAACATACTTTCATACATCGCTAACCATTCCTGGCCAGAAAAAATTTCTTCTTAAAAGGTCTAACGCTTAAGCCATTTCTCCATGATCTGAAACTGGAATATCATGAGCTGCACTTATTGTTTATTTCTAAGCCTAAGAGGAATCCACAACTTCCATGCCTCCTGCTCTTGGATTTCATCTCCTGTATAATGGTGAGTACGGTAATACAATACTTATCTACGATTCTTATATCTGGAAACTTAGATTGAATATGGCTTATTTTTTCTTTAAACTCTAGATAATCTTGATCGTCAAATAATGGAGAGTTTAGATCGAGCATTGGTTCCACGACTTCTATACCAGAAATTTCGTCTGTGGGTATCCTCGATAGGGCATCAGGGACGACATTGTCTTTTCCCTTCCTGTGGCTTATATTAAACTTATAGACCCGGTTTTTAAAACCCATATAGCCAATCTCCTACTCAAATCAGCCAGACGCATTAGCCTTACCAATGATCGGTAATGACCTCAAATTCTTGTGGTTAGACTTGTATAGTTCCGGAACGAACTAGTTCCAATGAACGATTCCATATAGTGAACGGTTGGAACTAATTACACATATTCCGCTCTTTACGTTCCTTTTGCTTGTTAGTTCCTTCTGCTTTTTTTCGTTCCTTCTGATCTTTTCGTTCCTTTTGCTAATTTCGTTCACTTAACATTTTCGGTCATTCGTTCACTTGTTCTTACGTTCATAAGTAACAATTCTAAAGTGGTGGCATCACCACAACAAAAACAACAGACAAATTAGGCAAATCCTGTAAACAAAGCCTTTGTTTACTATTTTTTAAAACACACCATTTAAATAATCTGAAAATACTTCAAAAACTTTTAGCAGCTCTGAGATTTTTTAAAATGTTTGTTTGCAAATCGCTCACTTTATTATCCAAAAAAGACTAAAAACAATCAAAACGAACGAAGTGAACGAAGTGATGAAAATGAATAAGTGAACGAAAAGATCAAAAGGAACGAACTAGTTCCTTTTGATGAACGGAACTGAGTGGAACGATTCACCAAAAGGACCTAGAAAGTCCAACTATACTTGTAGTTCCATATAGCTGCGAAACTTTTTATATTGCTCCTATGGCAGCCAAGCATTCCCTTTCTGGGACGCCGTAATTTCGTTGGGCCGTGTTCAGCTTCTCCGGCCGTGGCATGATGGTTTGAATACGCGACTACCATTCGGGAGATCCCAGGTTCAACTCCTGGCTCCAGCCATCTAAAAAATACATTTTTCATTCATTGCCGGCCCCCCGATGTTGTCAACAGCAACTTCGCAGTATAAGTGTCGAGTCAATCGGCATGTCTAGTTAATAGCTTCTCAAACAGTGACGTTCGCATTCGTCGATAAACAAGTAGGTGCCGTTAGTTGTGAATCTAAATATAGAAAGCGTGTTAATTCACAACAACGTGAGAAGCTATCTCATACCTCAATCAAGAACGGCGCCAATATAAGTGTCGAGTCAATCGGCATGTCTAGTAAAAAGCTTTTCAAACAGTGACGTTCGCATTCGTCGATAAACAATTCAGACACTATGACTAAGTCGTCCATATAGCCAAATACACAATGGCGAAGATCAGGTGGAATTATTTCATCCATAAGCCGGCACATGTTTTGGCCTGCATTACACAACCCGAATGGCATGACCACAAATTGGGACAGAGGACTTCCCGGGACTGTGAATGATATTTGGTGATTCAACTTTTCGTCCAACCCAGAAGGCATCTTTTAAATCCAATTTGGATATTATGTTAGACTTCAGTAGCCTTGCAAATATATTCAATATTTAGCAAGGGATAGACATCTTTTAGAGTGACGGTGTTGAGGGATGAGTGTTGTTGTTGTTGTAATTGTTGTTAATGTCTTTGGTTTTCGTTCACCTTTTTGTTTCTATTTGTTTTTGTAATTATAACACTTGTTTTTTCATTTTAATTTGTACAATGTTTAGTTTATTAGTGTTTTTATGTGTTACTAGCTTTCCCGACTCGCGTTGCTTCGCCCTTACTTACAATGAATCTTCTTGTGGATTTAAGCAATACTGATGAAATGCAAATTTTTCATAACTAATGAACTAACCTTCCACATTTGGTCTGGGCGATAGTACCAGTTTTATCCCTTTTTCGGTACTCTTACAACTAAAGATCGAATTTCAAAAAAAAAAATACTTTACAACGCACAGCTAAAATATTCACTTACATTATTGCGACTATATCTTTATCCGTTTAGTACCAGTTTTATCCCTTTTCGGCCTTTTTATAACTCCACCCAACGGGTAGGAGGGTATATATCATTTGGTACGATCCAAATGTGTAACACATATAAGGAGTCACTTTAGACCCTATGTTTCTTTGAACCAAATTCGATTCGTGACTTTTTTGTCTGTCTGTCCGGCTGGTACGCACGATAACGTTCGAAAGACGCAACCAATTGTTTTGAAACATAGCATGGATTAATATTTTCCCAAGAGTACTTACGGTATTGTAAATGGGCTACTTCTGGTACCTCCCATACAAATCTACCATTTCGCCCACTTCACCTGACTGGAATTTCTGTACTGGTTTTACCCCTAAAAGGTAAGAATTTCCAAGTCTATATAAATTATCATGATTATATCATTAGCCGTTTGGCTGGGCGATAGTAAAATTTTTCTCTTTTTCGATTATTTTTTACCCAGAAATATCGAATTTCAAAAAACCTTCAATCCAATTTAATAGTGAGCATGTCCATATCAATTTCTTCGATCATTACATAAGCCGATTGGTCGAGTCATTTTTACCCATAAAAGTACGAATATTCAAAAATCCATTCTTAAGTGACTTTTATTCGAAAAGGGGAACAACCACCCCAAATTTCATCATCCTATCTACAGCAAGTAAGAAATTTCTAAAGTGGATATGAAGCGTTCTTAAGCTATTGTATTGTTTAGCTCTACAAAACCTTTAATAAGAAATTGTATTCATAAACGTTTGTTATCAGTCCTTTAGCTTTATGTGATTCAGTGGCAACGCCAACTATTTTAAACATTAATGATGTATAAAAAGTAGCTTTATATTCGGATACAAAAGCTTTATAATCGGATATGAAACATTTATTTGCACTTATAATAATTATAGAACGTTACTGTAGCACGATTTTTCATAGACTACGATTAACATGACGGTAAGAAACAGTTTAAGTAAAAAATTACATACAAAATTTAATTTGTTTTCTCTTGTAGAAATAATACAAATACAAAAAAATACGGATACAAATTACATTATTTCCTTGTTTTGATTGTTTATACGTCACGAATATTATTTCATTATTTACAAATAATTTTTAAAGATTTTTGGAGAAATATTTTTTGAAATGGAATTCATGAATGAAAAGTGTTTTCTATGTGCGCAATGATTACGAATACAATTTCCTACACAACGAGTACACGCAACGGCTCTTTCCAATATGAAAAATGCCTAAAAACTCAAAACAAAGGTCTCAAATTCTAAATATACAATAAATTGTACAAACGTCAAGTTATAGCATGCTTAAAGTAGGGACAATCCTTCTCTAACTATTGAAGATATAAATCGTTTATGAATACTGTTTTCTCGAAATTTGCTTAAAAATGGTTTATAAGCCTCTTACAACTTTTTATGAATAAGGCCGATAGATTATGGAAATGTTATTACAATCGTTCTATTAATATGAACGACATAACAATTTTTCTAAAAGGGCGTGGCACCGCCTATTGTCCAGCGAGACGTTATCCCCTATGTACCACTTATATATGCATAAAATTTCATCTTCTTACCTTTAATGACTCGTGAAAAATGCCCGATTGAAATTTTGGTTTGTGTGGGCGGTGGATCGCCCCTTTGTCTAATTATGTCTTTATGTAGCATATGATAGAGGACCTATGGATAGTGCTACACAGTGAAAATTTCATTGCAATCGGTCCATTTATTTCCCCCAGATTCCGATTTTTTTTAAAAGGGGCGTGGCACCGCCCTCTTTCCAGAAACAAAGTATTTTTTTCTTATACGTCCGATATACGTACCAAATCTCGACATTGTATATATAATGGTTTAAAAGATACAGCCATTTCAAAATTCGAGTTGTATGGGGCGGTACCACGCCTATTTTACAGTCCGAATTTCCAAAAATCCCGTCTTAGTGCGCGCCTCCGTCACAAAAGGAACCGACATTCCGAATTTCACGGTTCTAGCCTTAACCGTTTGGGCTGTGGAGTGATCAGTCAGTCACCCAAGCCTTTTATATATATAGATAATAACTTCTTTGCGTTTTATGTTCAATAATGTATAGTTTTCCTATGTTTCATGTTCACTTGTTTTGTCACTGAATGTCACTGTTTTTTTCTGTTTTCCTGGAGGGATATGATGTGCGTTTTAATTTTTCCTGGGTATTGTGGTCCGCTATTGTTTAAATGTCGTCATTCAGGGAACTGAGAACTCGCTTATAACTTTCCAAAGCTTCCTTGTAGTGGGTCCTAAGCATGTTTTTATCAAAGGATTGGTCTTCTCCTTCTGGTGTCCAATCTCAGCGATCAAGATATGCCTTCTTGATCTGATCCCAGAGAGAATTGAGCCTAACCCTCAAGGTTTCTAAAGCATGAATGTTGTCGTCCGATTTTGTGGCCGAAATCGCAAAATTCTTCCAAAAAAGTAGTAAAAATTTTTCAAAATTATCCAAAAGGTCGATCAAAAGTTTTTCAGTGGATAAGTGGAGTCAACTAGAAATGAATTTCCGAGCAAAAGAGTGGAAAAATCGCCAAAATATTTTTCCAAAAATTATAGAGGGTCGTATAGCGTAAAAGTAAAAAAAAAAAAAAAATCGTGAATTTTTTTTTAAGATGTTATTTATCGAATTGTTTTCAAGATATCGCAAAAATTTTTTCCATTTTTCAAAGCTTTCCGGCCATATTCATAAAAAATTTCTAAAGTAGGTATGAAGCGTTCTCTAGCTAAAGTATTCTTTAGCTCTACCAAACCTTTAATAAGAAATTGTATTCATAAACGTTTTTTATCAGTACTTTATCTTTATGTGTTCAGGTGGCAACGCCGACAGTTATTGGTCGTTAATGATGTACAAAAACAGCTTTATAATCGGATACAAAAGCTTTATAATCGGATACCAAATATGTATTTGCGCTTATAATAACTGTAAACATTATTGTAGCACAATTTTTCACTGACTACGATTCTCATGATGATAAGAATGACGTTAAAATAAAAATTATATTAAAAAATTTGATTTTCTTTTCCTCATGTTAAAATTATAATCGGATACCGATTACATTGTTTCCTTGTTTTGATTGTTTATACATCACGAATATTATTTCATTATTTACAAATTATTTTTGAAGAATTTTGGAGAAATATTTTTCAAAATGGTATTCATGAATGAAAAGTGTCTATATAGATACTTTTCTAACTGCGCTGATTAAGAAGAAAATTTCCTACACAATGAATGCATGCAACAACTCTTTTCAATAGGAAAAATGCAGAAAAACTCAAAATAAAGATCTCAAATTCATAAATATGCAATAAATTGTACAAACGTCAAGTTATAGCATGCTTAAAGTAGAGACAACCCTACTTTAACTTATTGAAGATGTGAATCGTTTATGAATATTGTTTTCTGGAAAATTGCTTAAAAATGGTTTATAAACCTCTTATAAGTTTTTATGAATAAGGCCGTTCGTTTTTAAAAATTTTCCTAAAAATTTCCATTTATTTTTTCTGATTTTTTCAATTTTCAAAATTTTTTGTTTTTTTCCCAAAAGTTTTTTCAAAATTTGTAAATGTTTCCAATTTTTTTGGTTTTTTTTTCAAAAGATCATTAAAATTTTTTCCAAAATATGTGACGTCGTCCAAAAAATTTGTTTCGGTTTCCAAAATCTTTTTAATATTTTTGTTGATTTTCAGAAAAAATTATAGTTTTATTGGATTTTCCAAAATTCGTTTTATTGTTTCTTAATTTTCCGAAATATTTAAAATTTTTGTGCTACGAGAAATTTTCTTAAAATTCCCGTGTCGCTTTACAAAATTTGTTCTGTTTTCAATAATTTTTCCAAATTTTATTAATTTTCCGTTTTCAGAAATTTTTATGATTGGTTAAATTTCAAAAACTGCTTTCAAAATTTTCGTTGTTTTTCTAAACTTTCAAAATTTTATCGATGTTTAAAATTTTCAAAGTTTTCGCCAAAACTTTTCTCAAGTTATGAAAATTTTCAGATTGCAGAAAATTTTCTTTTATTTTTTGTTTCAAAATTGTAAAGTTTCCTTCGGGTCTGAATTTTTCCAAAAGTTTCAAACGTCATCATGATAATTAAGTTCGCTCATAAATTGTTTGTGTAGCAACAAGTAAAGCAACGAGTCTATTTTGTACGTATATATGCGTCCGTTAACCGAAAAAATGTCCAATAACATATATATGTATGTATGTAATTTCCAAACTCTACAGCAAATCTACTTTCGAGTACACGAAACGACAAGTTAAGAGTTTACAGGGTCAAGCGCCAACAATGAAAGCGATCAGTAAATTCTCCACAAGAAAATATGGCGAGTGGTTTAAATATTGCTTTTGCAACCTTTATTCTTCTCTTGTTTTTGCGTGTTATAATGTGTGTGTACTTACTGACTCCGCTTTGTGTTTTGTTTTTGTTGGGTCGCTTACTCTTGGGTCTCGTCTTGTTTCTTCTTCTCGGTTGTCCGTTACCTCTTGGCTGCAGCTGGCAACAACGTCGATGCTGATGATGATGCGCTGATGATGATTTGATTTGATTTGGCGATGTACCGTTTTTCTAACGGTCTTCGAGGTTGCGATGTACCAGAAGTTTTTGAAAATTGTCTATTTAAGTGATTTTTGGTGTGGTTTTTGTTTTTGGTTTTCACTTTGGTTTAGGATCAAACGTTTAAGTTGTCTTTCCTATGTTATGTGTAACTGTTCTGGTTTAATATTTTAATATGTTTTAGATATTCAAAAAAATTTATGTATGCAAATTTTGTAGTTTTGTAGCGAATTGTATAATATTTTAAGTAGAAAAATTTTAGATTTTAGCAAAAAATTTATTTTAACTGGCGAATTTTTTAGGTTTTAGGAAAAATGTACCGGTTGTAGAATATAAAATTGTATTTGAAAGTAAATTATTTTACAAATTTCCAATAATTTTAGCAATTTGTCCCCGTTTTTAGGTTTTATGTAGATTTATTTTAGAAAAATTAAGCTATTTTTTTTGTATTTTAATTAATTTATTCTAGTTTGTAAGCTATTTATTGTAGTTTTGGATTAATTTAACAAATTTGACCGATTTTCAAAGTTTTTATTAGTTGTTAACAAGGTTAGTTTTAGGATTTTTAAATTTTTGTAATTAGCCGGTAAGTTTTAACAAGATTTTAGAAAATTTCTATTAGTATTAGGTCTCAGGTAAGTAATTTTTTAGGTAATTGGTAAGTACAATCAAAAGGTTTTAGCAATTATTAATTACTAGTTATTTATTTTTAGGTAGTTAATTATAGCAAAATTTAGGTTTTAGATTTTTGGAAAAATTTATTTTTAGCAAATTCTAGGAACATTTTATCTAAAAAGTTATTTAAATCAAATTTCAGAAGAATATTTTAGAAATTTTAGCAAAACAATTTTAAATGCGCGTACTTTGCCCACCACTGTACTAGGTTTGTTGCAGTTTACTGTTTTTCAAAATTATAGTTTGTCCAAAAATTGTTTTGTGTAGGTTTTGTATTGATTTTAGTTAATTATTTAAATATGTTTAGTGTTTGTCCCAAAAGTTTTTAATTCCTTCACAAATTTTGTTTCAGTTTGCCACAAATTTTATGTTTTTCACCAAATTCTCTTTATATTCCAACGAAATTGTTTTTTTTTCCAAAAATTTATTTTTAAATTATTCACAAAATTGTTTAATGTTAGTTTTTCACAGCACCACAACACTTTTCACAAATTATCACTTTTTTCTGTTTTCAAAGTTTTTTTTATTTATTCTTATCACACACTTTTGTTCTGCACTGTTTTTTCTTGTTGTCCACTGATTTCTTTATGTCTCTACCAAAAATGCCGCTACTCCACTGGTTCGGCAAGCAAAAACACACTCCATACGGCTCGCATGGACCAAACTGTTGAGGGATGAGTGTTGTTTTTGTAATTGTTGTTAATGTCTTTGGTTTTCGTTTACCTTTTTGTTTCTATTTGGTTTTGTAATTATAACACTTGTTTTTGTCATTTTAATTTGTACAATGCTTAGTTTATTAGTGTTTTTATGTGTTATAATAACTTCTTTTCGTTTTATGTTCAATAATGTATAGTTTTCTTATGTTTCATGTTCACTTGTTAGACTGACCGAGTTGCGCTCTTCATACATTCCTTTCACTGCACATCGAAATTTGCATATTCGAAAGAATGTGTGGAGAGTACAACAAATCATTACAATGTTATGTGTCGGTGGGTCTATGCGTGAGTATGTGTGGTAAACACATAACTCCCGTAAAAGTACATTGTTGCGCAAATTAATAGCAACATCAGTTATAAACAGACAGTGTTTAATATGGTAAACACATTAAGTAAATATTATAACTTATCAGCAAAAGAATTGATAGTTTTAGAACGAGGGAAAAATCCCACATAGATAAACCAGTCATAAATTATGTGTTTTATGGCTCACACTAATGACTGGCATACACATAGCGTTTTCTGTATTTACTATGCACACCACATGTTGGCAAGGGTTATGATAAGAAAATGTGTGTGATCGTGCAGTAGGTAGAAAATGCCTTTCTTAGAGACTATAAACTGTGTATTTAGTATATAAGAGAGAACATATCTTTGAATAAATGTCATTCACTTTAGTAACGTAACTGAGTGTGGCTGAGTATTATTTATCTCCTGGTTGGAGGAGTTGTTTCGATGTGTTAGAGTCGCACATTTTGGTGACCCCGACGTGATCGTTCACGTACAAACATAAAACAATTAAATTTTACATTATAAGACTGCAAAATGGATAGAAGGAAAACTCCAGCAGCATTTGTAGAAGTGAAAGATCCTGTTCTGCGCCAGATGCTTGAAGAGGGCAGACGAGATCAATTAAAGTTGCTCCAAACATCTCTCGAACTAAGAGA
The DNA here is from genome assembly GCA_964034835.1 of Muscina levida. NCBI lineage: Eukaryota > Metazoa > Arthropoda > Insecta > Diptera > Muscidae > Muscina > Muscina levida. Next base: position 77,960,901 of record OZ035880.1, read on the forward strand.
GTACATGGAGGCGTTCGCTCCTGATCCTGTTCTGCGTCAGAGACTTGAGAAACAGAAGGAAGAAGTTCTCACAGCCATAAAACGGGAAGCTGAGATACACCAGGAAGAAGTTTTGATGCTGGAAGATGTTGTCCAAGCCAGGCAACTTAAATCTTTTGATGAAAGGAAATACCTTCCTACCACCAGCAGATCAAAAAAGAATCTTGCTGTTAAAGAGGAAGAAATGTTTTCTCTGAAGCAATAGATAACCAGTTTAAAGGATGAACTCGTTAAGGAACGTATGAAATGGGAACATACAGAAAACGAGCGAAAAAAATTCCGAACCAAATATGCAAAGAATTAGAATTGGGAAATAAACGGTTAACGAGCCAGTTAATTGAAGAAAACGATGCTGCAAAAGATGAACTGCAAGTTCTGAGAGACGAATTGGCTGAAACAGACGCCAAACTTCGAAAGGAGCAGTTATGCAACAAATCCAATCAGGAGAAGTTAGAAGCAGTTTACACTCAATTGCGAGTTAACGAAAAATTGGAAGTATCGCTAAAATAGCAATTGCGACATGAGCAATCTTTGAAGCAAACAGCAGAGTCAATGGTGTCATCATTGAACAAAAACCTGCAGGATATGACAAAGCTCAAAGAGGATGTGCAGAATGAAGTAAGCTAAAACTTTGCAGACCAATACTTCCATGATGGAACCATCGAAAAAAGATGAGTCGAATAACAATGATGACAAGGAAATTCGTTAAAACGACTCGAATAGATTCACGACCGTCGATTTTGGGGAAGTAATTAACGATGAAATTAATGCCGACGCTCTGCCTAACGACGTCCATGCCAATGAAGATTCCGAAGAGGAAAGACATATTCATATAGAAAGCAACGATTTATTGCATGCCAACGAGGAAGAACAGAAATTTCATCACAAGCCATTTAAGCCATTGGTTTTGAAAGATGAAAGTCAAGGTAAAAGAAGACACGAGAAAGTTCTCACCGCCGGGGAACGAAGAGAGCGGTTTGTAGCTGTGAAAGATGGTGCAGCAGCAGCTAAGAGAACCTTGTTCAAATGGACATCAAACTGGACAGCAGATGCTGCCGTGGAAGTCCAGAAAGTCAAATTCTTTGGCCGCCAGATCCTGAAAAATATATAAGGAAAGATAACATCCCAAAGTGCCCGATCGTTGGTAATAGGGGGATTAATTATATAATTTTAGGTTAAGTAGTTTTAAGTATTAATTAGATTAAGTTTTTATTTATTCAGAGATATCGACTTAATTATGTATTAAAAGATCAGGATCTTTTAAGGAGGGGAGAATGTTTAATATGGTAAACACATTAAGTAAATATTAGAACTTATCAGCAAAAGAATTGATAGTTTTAGAACGAGGGAAAAATCTCACATAGATAAACCAGTCATGTGTTTTATGGCTCACACTAATGACTGGCATGCACATAGCGTTTTCTATATTTACTATGCACACCACATGTCGGCAAGGGTCATGATAAGAAAATGTGTGTGATCGTGCAGTAGGTAGAAAATGCCTTTCTTAGAGACTATAAACTGTGTATTTAGTATATAAGAGAGAACATATCTTTGAATAAATGTCATTCACTTTATAACGTAACTGAGTATGGCCGAGTATTATATATCTCCTGGTTGGAGGAGTTGTTTCGATGTGTTAGAGTTGCACAGACAGAATTCACCTTTCTCGCATCAAGGCAGATCCTTACCTTGTTAGGCTTTACAACAAGCCTCATAGACAAACTCCATGAGGAATTTGATGGTTCAATCACTCCTAGATCTAACATCCGATCAATCTCTGCGAACATAAATTTTTCCACTGCTGGGGACACCGGATAAAATCTTTGTTTGGTGGGCGTGGTAGAACATACATTAATTTAATGCTTTAATAAACTTGTGCGGCCTTAACCTTGTACTTCAAAATTAGTAAAAAGATCAATGACAGTTTGTAACTAATACGTTGTGACTCAGAAAGGGGATATAATTTAATATTTACTTGGTCTCAAATTCTAGTAGGATCTTCACTGTTTTCTACGGAGCTACACTTTATATTTATGGGCAAAGCATTACTGCCAGATTATTTATTGGACGACAGTAAATCTACGGATACTATAATATCGGTAATAATATTGAATATTTTCCAAAAATCAATTTCTAAAATCAATAGTTGAGATATTGTTGGAATAACGAATAGTTTAAGTGGTTTTACTTAATTTTACTTGTGCTCTTTGAGTATTACCATCTGCAGTTTTTACAAATGATTTTACTTTATGAAAATTTTCAAAATTAGAAAAATCATATGTGGCCAAATCAGAACCAATACAATTTACGTTTGCGCCGGTATCTAACAGTCCATATTCATAAAAATGTAGAAAATGTACTTTTGCATAATACCGTAAATCTTGTGGATTTGAAATAATTGTAGAAATTAAAAATTTTTTCAAATTACTAAAATTTGAAATTTTAAAATATGTTCTGTACCTCGCTGTGGAACTATTTGTTTTGGCCTTTTCTACCTTAGAAAGTATAGAAAAATTAAAAATTTCATCGCGTTTTCGACAATACAATTCCCATCTTTTGCGATATGGAAGTTTTGAGTAATTAATTTTAGAAACATCACTATCATAAGATTCTTCGTGCCTTTCAGGGCGTTTAAGTATTGAAATTTGTTTAAAAACCATGTTTTGTTTAGAGGTATCCGGACGGGTTGAAATATATTTAGATAGATTTGTTAATTTAGAGGTAACGTTTAAAATTTTAGTGTTATCGGGGATGGTTGTGAATTGGAGGCCAGATTTTAAACTTGGTCCCTCTAATGCCCCAAAGGTCTCAAGTTTTTTGAACTATTTTGTTTACGATTTAGACACGAAATACAATTTGGCTTGGCACCACAGCCATAGCAGAATATGTTTCTATCTTTAAGGTAATCCTGCCGGTGGTGACCTACCTCATCACAATTCCAACAGCTCCTATTGTTTTCCGATTTAAGTGTATCAAATGATACATCAAATTCGGCTAACGATCAGAAAAGTGTTTTTTATTGTTTGTTATTTTTGGTCAAATTCAGTGTGTCACGCACTAGGATGACGCGTTTCGAACTCCATGACGAGTTCATCTTCAGACCCCTTTGTGACGAACTGATGCACAATGGTACATCATCAGCTGTATATATATCTACAATTATGTCAAACATTTTCATACGAAGTAGATATCAGCCGAAAATGTCCAGCACCAATTATAGTTTTTGAATTTGACCGTTAATATTCAAACATGAGAATGGAGGATATTTTATCCCCACGTTTCCCTTTTTAACTTAAAGCTGATGCTTTTTTACAAGGTTTTTGTTGGCAAACTAAGAATTACTTCAAGTTTTTATGTCAAAGTAAGCGTATAGTTTTTAGGCCGTGCCATGCCAATGTATTTTAATGGGGATAAAATATCCTCCATTCTCATGTTTGAATATTAACGGTCAAATTCAAAAACTATAATTGGTGCTGGACATTTTCGGCTGATATATACTTCGCATGTAAATGTTTGACATAATTGTAGATATATATACAGCTGATGATGAACCATTGTGCATCAGTTCGTCACAAAGGGGTCTGAAAATGAACACGTCATGAGTTCGAAACGCGTCATCCTAGTGCGTGACACACTGAATTTGACCAAAAATAACAAAGAAGAAACGTTATTTGTTTTTAATTTGTAATAGTTGCCTTTAGTATTAATAAAGAATTACATTGGCTTAAAAAAAAATCACTTACAATCTACGTTGTGAACATTTTCAATTTTTTTTAAATATAATACGAAAATACGAGTAAATAATTTTCGAATACGCAACTTACTCTGTTTTTCAATACGCGATACTTAAAAAAAAATCAGATTATTAACAATGTCTTTCGGAAATTCTCCACGATTATCTTTACCACCGCCACCAATGGCACCTGTCAGTATTGAAAGTATTGTCAAATTTGTAAAGCAACAATGGGTGAAGGTAGCGACTGCCTCATGATTCATGAATGTTCACACCCATTTCATCGTAAGTGCATCGAAGATCACGACTTCTTCTGAATGTCCTCCATGCAAACGACCAGCCAGCTTAGAGATATGAGAAAATTGGTGATTGTTTCAAGAACAATGCAGTCACCAAGCCAAATCCAAATCATGGTAAAGTGAGGGGGTCGATGTCAAAACATTATAACACGCGCAGTGTCAGCCATAATTTGTTTACAAATCCTGTAAATAATAACAAGATTAGTATAACAGGTGAAAATGCTTTTACCCTAAGTCGGAATACTAAAGTGTCAGGTCACTTTACATATATGGTTCCTCCGATTCTTCCTGCAGATAATCAAAATTCAAAAAATACAAATTAAATTGATTACACTGTGAGACAAATGGTAGCAGTCAGTGATCGGGAAGGGTTCAAACTACCGGAGAAAGTTATATCGGTAAAAAAGAAGTTATACGTGTCCCGGCGTTTCGCTGGTTCACATCTAGGAATCGAGATATATCGATTTGAAGTTAGTAACTATCATATAGTTGAAATTGTCACCTTTGGTGGTCTTTTTTTTGACATAACTCGAGAACCACTAGTCCGATTTTGCCCAAACAAATTTAAAAAAAATTAAAAATTACTATCCCTTTAATCTTTTATAAGCAACAGTTTCCTTTTTCCATTCATCAAATGATTTTGAACTGGGTTTATTTTGTAACAGTTACAATAAAACTGTTGTACTTCGTGGCGTATGATTTAAGTGGAATATTACTTATGATTTTTATACGCCACCATATAACAATATAACAAATAAACCTAAAACATGAAATATTCGCCTATATGATAGTAACTAACTTCAAATCGATATATCTGGATTCCTAGACGTGACCTAGCGAAACGCCGGGCCACGTATAACTTGTTTTTGAAAGTTATAACATTTCCCGTTTGTTTCATCCCATCCCGATTTTGACTGTCGCATAGTGTTATGATAAGATAAACAAGACGATCGAAACAAACCTAACTAGGCTTTTGCAAAATGCCTAAATTCTTTTACCCCAACTCGGAATATTGAAGTGTCAGGTCACTTTGCAGATATGGTTTCTCCGATTCTTCCTGCAGATAATCAAAATTTAAAAAATACAAATTCAATTGATTCTGATAAGATAAATAAGATGATCGAAACTAACCTAACTAGGCTTTTGCAAAATGCTTAAATTTTGCCAAGTAATACCAATAATGATTTGAACCCCACTCAAAATTCGAATGATAATGGTAACGCTTTTATGCCTCTATCTGCGGCAAGTATCAATATGCAACAATTGCATATTAATGATAGCAATGAACAGATCAATTATGACTTTCCGCCGCAAGCATAACAAAGAGTAAATCAGACAAACTCAAGTATTTCACTAAGATACCTACCCGATATTTACCATTCAAATCGAAATCAACTGCAATCCCAATTAACTTCTAATACCATACAGCAACGGATTCTCGTACAATAGTCAAAATATTGCACAACATAATCAAACAAATTCATACTTGAAATGCCTAATGTGTCAACAAATTCAGTACCCTTATCAAATGCCAGCAATTTGCCCTTGAACAAGATCACGTCCATCATACATAAGTGGAATCTCAAGTTCGATGGGTCTTCGAACGGCTTTAATGTAGAGAAGTTTTTATACCGCGTGACATCTCTAACTACAGACTGTTTCAACGGCGATTACAGCGTTATATGCCGTAGTTTTAATAGCCTTGTGACTGGTAAAGCTAGATAATGGTACTGGCATTTGGCAACATTTTCCGAGGCACTCCGGTGTCAGTATAAATAATTTAAATCCTTTTTCGAGGTGGAAATACGCAATCGAAAGCAAAAGCTAAATGCGACTTTCGATGCATTTTTCGAATCAGTTTCGACAAACTCGGATATGTTACCAAGACCAATGTCTGAAAGTGATTTAATTGAAGTGTTAGCAATTTAAATTTTGCACCCCGTCGCCAAATAGCGGAAATTGATGGCGATGGACAAGATATTTATGAAGCAACAGGTAATTCTGATAGTTGTATTGATGCCTTAATTAACGTAAATTTTGATATATAATCATTACGATCGACTAAAATTAACAAACAAAACAGTTTAAAAAGTTTTTTATTCTTTCACTGAATAGTAAGGCTTTATGAATGGCAAGGGTTTACGATTTCAATTAAAGAAAAATTTTAGTTAAAAAAGATAATTATTTGATTTGTTTTCTTGCCAGAAATTATACGCTAAAAGGAAGTCATAGAGTAGATAGAACAATCGAGAAATGCTGAGAATCTAATCCGGTCTATGGAGCCGTTAAAAATAAATAATTTTATATTGAAAAGAAATCAACGAAACAGTTGATTGCCATTTTCTGCACCAGTTTATAATGGTCACTAAATTGCTTTAAGCTAAATTAATGACGTCCTGAATTATTTAACAAAGTACTGGTTAAACTGCTCTATGGTAATGAACATTTTGAAATTTGCAATATTTCAGGAATTTCACATCTATTATTAATATTATTTTTATTTTGCTTTACATTTATTTCTATTTTTTTGGGCCCTTAAGGGGTTAATGTAATGTGAAATATCTTTTCAAAACAGAAAAGCAGAAAAGTTTTTAAAATATATATATTTTTTCGAAAAGTCGAAGGGATAATTTAATTCTACCTAAATAATAACAAAAATTTGGTACATAAAACTTGAAAATTGATCGACGTTTAGGGATCGCGCAAAATCGTTTAAGGTTTTTGGCTGCGCAAAGCATGGTTCAAAATCCTTTTTTACTTATATGATTAAAATTTCTAATAAGAAGTTTTTTACCGCCAAACTTACTTTTATGCAGAAATAATACATTTGGGCAGAAGTGTCTTAAACCTGAAGTCCGTACGCTTCCAATGAGATATAACACGATATAAAACATCTACGATTTTATCGTGGCATCATGGGGCAAAGAACGTCAATTATAAAAAAGCATAAAACGTTGATAAAAAACAAAAAATTCTTTTATCTTAACCCTGGAGGGTAATCTTCGTCGATTCGACGAACCCTGTTGCTTTTGTTTTCAAATATCTCTCTTATTTTTTACAATATTCTATTGTCTTTTGCAATGGCGTTATTGCTTTTTTACACCAAAAAAGCATTTCGCATTTTGAGCTGAAGATGTGAAATGCTAAACAGTGGTTTTACACTGCAATTTCGCATATTGTCAGCTCACACATTTTTCCTTTTGCATTGTAAAATTGCAAAATTTTCCTGTCACAAATATATTAACATTGTTTCGGAGACAGTATTGCACGAAGCGCGAATGGTTTTAACTAATTGGAATAATCATTTATTAATATTTTGGCAAAAATTTAAATTTTTTGTCCGTCCATGTTGTTTGGCATTTTTTCCGATAAATGTAAACAAACAACGAAAATTGTGGTTGCCGGATCAACATTACTGAGAAAAATCGCTTAAATTCACCTTTTCAGTACAACTCAGTGTATTTTTCCGCATCTTTCATGGATACGAAAATATGTTAACATCTTTTCAACCACAAAATACATGTAAAAATTTTAGCATTTTGGCCGCATCCATCAAAGATGTGGAATAATGCAAAAATATGTTAAATGCGTTTCGATGTAAAAAGCCTATTAGTTTATGATGTTTTTTTCAAGCTATGCTGGCATATGACAACATAAGTTAAGCGTTATAGTTATTTTTTTAGCAATAAACAAAAACTAGCGTCGTCGAAACGGCGAACTTACCTTTTGTATGACTTTTTGTAATAGAAAAAAAGTTACAAAATCAAAAAATATTTTTTAATTTTTTTGTTTAAAATACTTAAAATGTCTGAATTATCAGACGATTTAATTGAAAATTTTGTAAATGCTTCTGATGACTCCAATTGCGATTCAAAGACCGAAGAAATAATTGAAGAAACTATCGAAGAACATGTATTTTCCCATGAGGAGGAGTACGACGAAGGTGACGATATTATACCAGATTCGGGTGATGAAAATAATTGTGTGCAACTAAATATGCTCAAAAATTACTAAACTGTGTAAAAATAACATTTCATGGGAAATAATTAAAATTTTCGGCTAAAAATATAATGATTAAAGGCGTGGAATAAATATATTACATCAAAGGCGAGAACCGCCTCGTGAAGCAAGTGACCGAACTTTCCCCTTATCGTGCTTCTAACAATTCGAATGCGATGAAATTTTGGACGAAATAGTAAAGTAGACGAGTGTTAGAATTAAGAATCCCGTTCGAAGACACGAGTTTTTAAAACAAATATATTCGGGCCTTGTAGAGCCTCTTCAATCAACAATAGAAGATAAAAATATTGAAAATAACTTAAGTTATTGAATTGTCGAATGTTTAAAATGAAGAAGAAGAAAAAACAACGCAAAATGCAAAATTTTTTTTCGTAACACCTGTATGTAGGGAGGACATATTCTAACTTGTGCCTACTGCACAAAGAAATAACTTTCCGATGTTTTTTGTTTTAATTAATAAAATAAATCAGATTATAAATTTTTTTGTAATAGTTGAGAAGCCATGACTTTAATTTTATACTAATGTAAGCTTTCAATACTAGTATCTACTTGAGACCAAAAAAATGGGCTGAAAAAAGAAATGCTCGAAAATAAACCAAATAGCTTTAAAATATTCAGTTTGTGTGTAATCTATTTCGCTAGAGTCAATTATTGATTAAATGTGATGTGTCGGACTACTACACTAAATTTTCGACGAAGATAAGCCTTAATGTATGTAAAATAAGATTACCTTTCTAGGGTTGAGAAAATTATCAGCTATGATTTTGATTCAAGTTAATTTTTAACGTACAATTTATCGTTTTGTTGTCATTTTAGGTCAACCCATTTCTCATTCAGGCAAGGTGGGTCTGTAAGAAGAAAGTACACACCAACTTGCGTGATTCTAAGTTAAGCCTTTTGGCCTCTTATAAAGTCACACACGTTTTATGAATATAAATCGAACTGAACTGGTTAAAATATTTGTACAGAATGAGACAATACGGAAACCGGAAAACAAAATACAAATGAAAATTTTGTTTGTTAAGTAAAACACTACGATATATAAAAAAGATAATGTTATAACACTCTTAGAAAATTATTCCCAATATTAATTACGTAACTTTTATAAGATTTTTTTTAATTGTAATAATTATTATTATAAGGATTGTTGATTCCTTGCTGTTTCCGGTAAAAACCAATATCCATTTCCTTATAAAATGTAATGTGTTCTCGCTGTGAAAATCGGACAAAGAATCTGCAATAGCTTGATGTGACTTGCATTTTACTATATTATATGCTGACTTCCAATGTAATCGTTGAAGATACTTCGCTACGAAAATCGGATAAAGAATCTGCAATAACCTGACGAATCTAACTTTCCACATCAAATCTTCATGACTTCATTTAACTGGTATTTTACTTTATGTAGTGGTTCGACTCCCGGGTTTATTTTTAGTTAGAGTTGGACTTTCTAACTAATCGTTCCTTCTGTTCCTCTCGTTCCTTTTGAGCTTATCGTTTACTTATTCTGCTTTGAATGTTTGTAGTTGCTTTTCGGATTATTAAGAGAACAATTTGCAGACAAACATATTGAAAAATGTAATGAAAAAGCTGCTTAAAAGTTTATGAATTATTTTTGATATTTTGGTAGGTTAAAAAAAGCATAAAATAGTAATCAAAGGCTTTGTTTACAGGATTATATACTGTAAATCAGTTTTCATAGCAAAATGTTAAAACAATTTGTCAGCTGTTTTTGTTGTGGTGATGCAACCACTTCAGAAATGTTTGATATGAACGTAGGTACAAGTGAACGAATGACAGCAAATGTCAAATGAACGCAAATAGCAAAAGGAACGAAAAGAGCAGAAGGAACTAAGAAAGCACAACAAAAACCAAAAGAACGGAATATGAGAAACTAGTTCATTGGAACCAGTTCGTTCTGTTCTCTTTTCACACGGGTTGAAATTAAGATATATGTACTTTATGTACTATAATTAATTTGGTAATACCACAATTATGTAATTTTCGATAATAAACTATAAATTAAAATGCGTATATACATTACTAAGCAAAGGTAATATTAAAATTCCAGTAGTATACATTTCAGAACTAGTCCTCCCTTCTGGCCGTGCTCAGTCTGGAAAGTTCTTTTCGGAGTAAATAAGTTTGCAAGCGTTACTAATAAGTAAAAGTTAGTAAGGAAGCTTTTTCATGGACTAAAAAGGAAGGTGACAAATTAATAGTGAAAGAACCCTAAAATGAAATAAGAAATGTAGATCTAAGTAAAACTAAGGTGATAGCATTTAATGTTAGTCTGCTACCAATGCATGTACCCACAAAGCTATGCCGATTCTACTTATCACCACTTAAAAGAATATTTCTAAGTCATGATTGCACAACACGACAAGTTAAAATTTCAAAATTTTTTTTTATAACATTTAAAATTTAACGAATAAGGAAGAACATTACTCAAAGTTAGTTACTATACAATGGCAAAAGTAATTTATTGAAAACACAGAATAATTACGATACACTGTTGGATTGGATTGTGTGGAGCAAGGAATGGGCTTATACAAAGTGATAATAGGAAAACCAACAAAACTCACCATTGAAGTCCCACAAGGTCCTCAGGCATGATGACTTTGAGTGATCCAAAGGAAATAATCGCTGTTTGATCAAATTTAAATTAAACTGTGGTATAATAAAAAGTAAAAATTTACATACTGAAAAAGTTAAAATTTCAAATTTCGACAAGTTAAAGTTTCACATTTGTTTTTTTGCTCTTGTTTGTCATTATCGATCTGTGCAGAAATATGAATATGTTTTTCATTGTTCGGTTTGAGATCTGTTTTCTATTATTGCTAATAGAGTTTTTGATTTACAAGAGTTGTACGAAATGGATTATGTGGACAGCTGGAAGGCGGATAGCTACTTCGATAGTTGTCAAACTATTTCATCAGCACCCTTTGCTCTGCCTTCTCCACACATTAGCACAACCTTAAGTGTTAAAAGCTTTAAGAAACCATCGAGAAGACCAAACACACCGGTGCGAAAATGGTTTAGCTAAGGTGCCAGAACAATACTTCAATACAGAATTTGGAATACCATCGGGAGCAAAGGTATTTGTTGCCCTCAAAGTCAATAAATTTTCATGGACCCTCAAGTGGTCAAAATAGGGGACACTGAAAGGATCTATTGAGTGGATTCGATAAGGAAAATAATAATTTTCAGGGATTGAAGTATTAGAGTATACCGACGAGAAAAAGTCCGCAAAACAATTTGCAATTGACTTGGAGTCTGTATATTTAACATTATTCATGACAACTCTTGTGGGAATTGGGGAGGAGTTACGTTTAATGTTCACAAATCTATAAAAGTTTTTAGGATTATTCCTGAAATTATTTGCAATTCTCTTCAAATAAGCAGAATAGCACATCCTAGATTAAGCATCATATTCACATCTGGCTCTGGAATATCTGCTATAATCATAAATGCTACCCGACTTTTTATACTTTCTAAACAAACGAGTCTTAGCATTCTTTAGCTGTTCAGATGTTGGGATGACCATGGGGGAGAACTTTATTCAACTCTGATAGATTTCAAAGGAACAGACTTTTTTATGAAACCGCAAATAATATCATAGAACTCTGTCAAGGATGTATCAAGCGCGCCGCGATCTTCACATTGCAAAATTTGATCCCAATTTACGGATTAAAGGAGATTATTAAGTAAAATGTGATTTGCCCGAGAGAAGCAAAAATGTTTCCGATCGCAATTTGTTGAACTCGATAGTACAACATGGCGAAAAAAACAATTGAAAGAGTTGGATGATAAGGGTCTTTAGGATTACTTAAAGGATCAGCTCGTAACACATTAAAATTATCAGAGTTATTAACTAAAACTAAATCAAGAGTCCTATTAATAGAATTAGTGATACCATTGATTTGAAGGAGACTGAGGGAGGAAGTTATGTTGATAAAGTCAGAAGTCCAATCACTTGGCGTTATGGCTGTAAAATATCCAATTTCGGGTAAAGGCAACCAAGATATTGTCGGTAAATTAAAATCACCTAATATTAAAATGCTGTCACGATCACGAAGCATAGATCAAATTTCAGTGATTGCACCTAAGTGCTTTTCATAAATATTAAATTCGGACGATGGAGGAATATAAGAACAGGTGATATAGATTTTTGTAGACAAAACATTTAACGAAACTGCAACAAATTCAATGTCGTCAAAATTTGATGGAATTATCGCATGGGATAGCGAATTATGAATGGCAATTAAAACACCACCGCCAATTTTATCTTTACTATCCTTACTAGTAATCACATCGCTCGTTTCGTGCAAGACCGTCACAACTCAAAATTTGGCATTTTTGAGTTAGTGATACAGAAATGTTCTGCTTTTAAAACTCTATAAAACTATCCAAAAGTGGAGATATACGTGCAAAAAATAACGGTACTACGGATAGTTGTAACGGTATTGCCTCACTCGCTTCAGTACTATTTATTAATATCAACAAAGTCATATTTTGGTTTATGTCTACCAATGCACGCGAAGTAATTTGTGACAAAAAAGTAACATTTATTTTTGAAACTGTTTAAAGACAAAAATTAGAATAAAAATGGAAAAGTCTATGCGTACAAAAGTGTGTTATTTTCAAATGTGACATTATTTTAATACAATGCCATACTTACAAATTAAAAATATTTTCATTTAAAAGTAGACACAAAATAAGATGTGACGTTATTGTACTTATATTGCTAATAAAAATTGTAATATTTATTTTTATGACGTTATTGCTATTAAAACTACTACTATAAAATAATGTGGAAATTTGAAATAAAATAAAATGAAACGTTTTTGCAAATAAATATGTCATTAATAGAAGAAAACACTATGTCATATCTTATGTTGTAACTTTATAGCTACAATTTTATACCCTCACCATTAGGGATGAGGGTATATATCATTTGATACCGAAAAAGTGTAACGCATCAAAGGAGACGCATCTTAGACCCCAAGTATCTCAAAACCAAATTCGTTTCAGGAATTTTTGAAACTGTTGACTCTGGACGGCCGGCTGGCTGGTTAGATGGCTGTTGATTTGGGGAAAAGAATCTGACATGTTGTACAGGCCCTACTTCCAATAATTTCTTAAGAGGAACTCCTTAAGAAATTGAAAAATGTTTTGTTCGAATTAATAAGACACTTTTTCCTTAGTTCTCAGTTGGTACCGTATAAGATCCTTTCGGTAACCCCACACAAAGTGACCAAATTTACAGAAATAGTGAATTGAACTTTTTACATTTATTGTTGAATTTGTTCTGACGACCAAAATTCCTATCTTCAATTGTTGGCGCACCACCAGCAGGCACATAATAATATATAAGTTATTTAAATAACTCAAGACTCAAACTATATCTTACATTGGGTGAGGGTATTTATCAGTCAGTTTACCATACTGTAATTTCTGTACCGGTTTTAATGTGATTTTGATATTAGTGTTCTGTTTTTGTACTATTTCCTAAAATAAATAAAAATTTTAATAACAATATAGTCATGTTGACTTGTAACCATTATTAATCATTAATTTTGCATCAACAGTGTCACAACTCAAATATATAAAAATAAAATCGGGTCTACACAAAAACAAAATATGTATCTGATGAATACAAGTCAATAATTGACTTAATAATGCATTAAATATGTTATGCATGCAGATTTTTTAGAAATGTTTTGAGATATGATGGTTTAAAAACTTTAAATTGTTCTCCTGTAAAGTTGCAAATTTTGAGTTGTGACGGTCTTGCACAAAACGAGCGACATAATGATCGCAGAAAAATTCCGAATTAAGAGTGTGCCCTTTCAGCCAAGTTTCAGAAATACTACCACATCGTGTTCAAATCCAAAACTATCAATATAAAGTCTCGAAAGTTTTGTGTTCAGACCACGAACGTTTTGATAAATAATATTTAGTTTTTTGAAGTCGTTTTAATCGATTTAGGCAGCGATGCTAAGTTGTCACGCCTATCATTGTCCCGAAAACAAATTCTTTCACTAGAGCCTTTGCAGGCCAAAAATTTACATCAACGATTTTCTCACATATGTATATTAAATCAATTATTTTAAACGAAAATAATCGTTCGAATCGCTTACTTAGCGCATAGTAGTAGCGGTTTGCGATCAATACTCTTCTTTTGATTTTCAGGCTGACACTATTATTTTTGTTACAGTTGTCAACGTACACTCAGCGTCCCGGACGAGTGGACTCTGTGTTTGTTAAAACAAGTAACTTGGTTTTGTCCTCGTTTATTACCGACACTCTTCCGCTGACAGCTTTTCAACGCTTTTCTGTTTAATGCAGCCTACCGCATGATCATCTCCATTACGATGTTAAAGAGATGGCAAGACAGACTAACGCCTACAGCGTCCCTTGGTAGAAACTGACTCTGTCGGATTTTTACCAATTTTCACTGAAGACATCATGTCAGTCAGTGTTATCTCGCAAAGTCGTAGTAGCTTCGCAGGGATGCCAAACTCAGCCATAGCATCTAACAATTTCCGTCGTTTCGGACTGTCGAATGCAGCTTTGTAGATGAACTAGGGTAGCCAGATATTAAAGTCGGAAAAACAGTACATTAGTGATCAAAAAACAGTAAAATTAAGAAAAAAACAGTACATTTTAAATTAAATCTTAAAAATGTACTAAGCATCAAATATTTTGAGAAGTGATTCAATAAGCAACAACAACAATGTTAACCAAATATTATTATGTCATAAACGCATTTGCACAGAGAACATACATATCGTTAGCTTAACATGCAAATGATCTATGTCTACTTTTTTGTAGAAAAAGAAAATAGAAAATGAAGTGATGAACAAAAGCGCTATGTCCAATTTATTACATCTTTGTGTAATATCTCTCTAATTCCAATGTTGCCATATCAACTGTTACGCGCAGAATAGTATGAGAGTCCAAACAATTGGCATATTTCGTTACACGCAGGTCAGCTGATGAGGTTATTTGAACGGTCGATTGATTTTCTTCTGTCCTATAAAATTTTAAAGTATGAACTTAGAGCATAGACGTCCAAAATAAAATGAGACGCTATTAGTAAGTGAGACCAGAGCAACCTGAAAGAAACATAATGTGTACTTAAACGTAAGGGGTCTGAGTGAGAGAGTAAGACAATACGTGTGAATTGAGCAAGCATAACTGACCCACAGTTAGACATGACG
Source organism: Muscina levida (assembly GCA_964034835.1). Taxonomy (NCBI): domain Eukaryota; kingdom Metazoa; phylum Arthropoda; class Insecta; order Diptera; family Muscidae; genus Muscina; species Muscina levida. The sequence goes on from OZ035880.1 coordinate 77,976,221, forward strand.
CAATCGTTTTTAAAAGTCATGAAACGAATTTGGTTTTAAGATACTTGATACATTCGCGTATAAAATGATATATGTTTGGGAAAGGGGTTTTTATTCCTTTTCCCTAATAATGAGTCTTGTGGTATTTTATTAACAAAAATAAACTTTATTTAATTCTATTAAAATTATATTAAAATACTTTTAAATTAGAAAAAACGATGTGACGCGGTCGATGCACAAAAACGAAAGAGAACAAGTATTTCTAATTTCCTTTTGAACATAGTTTCGAAAAGTTGTAATTTTATGGCTTTGTTATGGTAATTAGGTTACTTATAATATGTCAACAGGGTGCCACATAACTTCCCCCGCTGGAGGCAAGTTCATCTAAAACTGATTGGAAGTCTTATGCGTTAGTGGAATTTTTTGTAACAGCTTCCGGTTCATCGATTTCTGCTGAGCTGGGTTTCCCTGATGTGAGGTTGAGATCAATATCGTTATAAATAGTAGTATTGGGTGCTTCGTCAACAACTTTTTGTTGTTGAATCAGGAACGTCGGTTGTTGTATAGAAAAAATGTTTCAGCCGATCAATACCCACATTAGAATTTCGACCACGAATTCGAAGGGTGAAATATTTTAAGTTTCGCTTCAAAACTAAATATGGACCATCGTATGGATGAGTCAGCGAAGGTCTGATGGAGTCATTGCGGACGAAGACGTGCGTGGATGAATTAAGATCCTTCGAGATGAAAGTTTGATAAGTTGAATGATGCGCAGTATAGGTGGGTCTTAACTTTTCCCTTGCGGTTCGAAATTCGGTCACGAATTCAGTCGTAGGCTCTTTCGATTTGGTTTTGTAAAAGAATTCCCCTGGAAGTCTTAATGTTGTACCATACACAAGTTCTGCTGGAGAAGCATTTAAATCAGGCTTGAATATTACTCGCAATCCAAGTAAAATTGTAGGCACATGATGTACCCATTTAGCTGGGTCGTGATATAAGATGGATGTCTTTAGAGTTATATGCCATCTTTCTATTAGACCATTTGATTGCGGGTGGTATGGCGTTGTGTGTAAATGGGTTGCACCTATCGTCTGCATAAGTTCTGCAAAGACTGCGGATTCGAACTGTCGACCTTGATCCGATGTAATACGTGCTGGTACGCCAAATCTGCCTCAGGCCATCGTGTAAAATGGTTAATTATGGTGAAAGAATATCGTTGTCCTTCGCATAGTGGGAATGGACCAACGATGTCGATGTTTATATGAGAAAATCGTTCTTGCGGTGGTTCGTACTTGACGGGCAATGATTTGGTGTGACGGTGTGTTTTGGAACGTTGACAGTGGAAACAGTTTTTAACGAAATTTGATGCGTCTTTTTTAATACCAGGCCAACAGAATCTCGTTGTCATTAATTTTGTCGTGGCACGGCAACCAGGATGAGACAAATTGTGAATTATCGAAAGAATTTTATGTCGGAACTTCTTGGGAATATAGGGTCGTACTCTTGACGTTGACGTATCGCAAACCAATTGTTCGTCGCAGCCTATGACGAATATGAAGTAAACGCTGCAATTCTTCATCATTCTTTTGCGCTGTTGCTATGTCGTTGTAGTTAATGGCTTGTTCGAGACACTGAATTCTAGAAAGTGCATCAGCTAGTGCATTTTCTACTCCGGGCGTATGGCGTATGTCGGTCGTGAATTGGCTGATGAAATCGAGTTGGCGAATTCTGCGTGGCGAAGTGTTTTCCATTTTTTGCTTGAATGCGAAAATTAGGGGTCGATGATCGGTGATGATTCTGCACTTACGTCCCTCTATTGCGTAACGAAAATGACAAACTGCTTGATATATCGCTGCTAGTTCTCGGTCGTATGTCAAATATTTTTGTTGTGTGGGAGTTAGCCGTTTCGAATTAAAAGCGAGAGGTTGTAACTCACCATTAACTATTTGATGTAAAACTGCTCCAACCGCTGTATCTGATGCATCCACGTAGACTGATAATTCTGCTTCTGCGTCAGGATGAGCTAACAATGTCGCTTTAGCCAATTCCGTTTTACACCGTTCGAAGGCGGCTTCGGCTGCCGGCATCCATTTTAATGCGGTGACGTCATTCTTTTTATTACCTGGTATCATCTCCTGTAACGTTGCTTGATATGATGTTGCATGCGGCAAAAACTTCCTGTAAAAGTTTATCATTCCGATAAATCTCTTAAGTTCTTGCACAGTTCTAGGTCTGGGAAAATTTCTAATGGCGTCAACTTTTGCGGGCAACGGTCGTATGCCATCGGCGTTGACAAGATGTCCTAAAAGAGTTATTTCGCGTTTGCCGAACTCGCATTTGGCTAAGTTGATCGCTAGAGAATTTTCACGGAGCCGCTGAAAAACCTATCGAATGTCATTACGATGTTGCTCTAAAGTTGTTGACGCAACGAAAATATCGTCAATATACGGGAAGACGAAATCAAATTCTCGAAACACTTCAATTATTAGGCGTTGAAACGTTTGGGCGGCGTTACACAAGCCGAATGTCATAAATTGAAATTCAAACAAACCAAAAGGCGTACTTATGGCTGTTTTTGGATGTATCGGGATTTGGTGAAAAGCTTTCTGCAGGTCGATTTTCGAAAATATCCGCTTGCCCCGTAAATTCATCGTAAAATCTGTTAAGCAAGGCAAGGGATATCGATCAGGTAATGTCTGGGCGTTCAAAGCACGGTAGTCGCCGCATGGTCTCCAAGTTCCAACACTTTTCCTTACCAAGTGCAATGGACTAGACCAGTTGCTTTTGGACGGTTGACAAATACCGTATTTGATTAAGAAATCAAATTGCTTTTTTGGCAGCAGCCAGCTTTTCGGGCGGAAGTCGCCGTGGGCGGCAGAAGATAGGTTGACCAGTCGTTTCTATTCGGTGCGATATTGATGATTTCGTCTTGGAACCATGTGGTGAAAGTGAGGTTATGTCTGTGAATTCTCGAAGAAGGTCGACGAAGGGGTCGTTTTCGTTGAAAGTTTTTACTACTGCGACGTCGGTAATCATTGGTGATATTAGTTTCGATTTACAGCCGGACATGTTGTCGATTAGTTGATTGCGTTTTAAATCAATTAATAAATCGTAGTATTTTATAAAATCGGAACCGATGATTGGTGTCGTTACATCACCAATGACAAAAGACCAGTAAAAATCTTTTCGGAGTCCGAGATCCAACTTAATGAGTTTTTCTCCAATTACCTTAATTTGTGACCCATTAGCAGCATATAAGACGATGGTGGTTGGACGGATATCAAAAGTCTTAGAAGTCAATGGCAATATTGAGACGTCGGCGCCACTGTCCACTAAGAATGTTTTTTGTGTGTATTTATCTTTAACTTCTAGGCGAAAAATTTGAAACTTCGTGGATGAACTTTCGCCAGAGTTCTCCACAGACCTAACAAGTCAATTTGTCTCGCCAGAAGTGACGACTTGTACCTGTTGTTTTTTACGACTGCAAGGGCTTCGACACTTTTGAACATTACGGCCGTACGTTCGATGGTACCAACATTCCTCAGTGGCGTTGTTTTGCCTCTTGTCTCGTTTTTGCGATTGATTACGCGTATAATTCGGCTTACGGGATCGAGAACGTGAACGAGTACGCAGCCGGTCGAATTTGTTACCTCATTCTACTACAACTGCCTTTAGTTCGTTCATTTCGTTTGCTGATGAGTTTTGTATTTGGCACACTTGACCTGGCGATACAGCATCGACAATGGAATCTGCGATTTTTGTGAATTCCGCGGCTGTTCCTGTTGATGCAGCCACAACTGGTTGAGCAAATTCCGGCAAACGTTTTGTCCATAACCCTTTTAATGCTGCTTCGCCCAACGTTGTGCCCGCAACACGCTTCATTTCAAAAAACAGCTCACAAGGTTTTTTGTCACCAAGGGGCAGTTCTGACAACAGTCGGTTTAAACGTCTCTGCTCGCTATCGGCGAAGTGTTCGATGATCTTCCGCTTGACGTACTCGAATCTATCGCTTTGCGGAAGAGATGCAATAACCTCATTCAGTTGTGCGATTACGTTCGGGCTTAGAGCTGCGAGCACGGTTGCCGCCTTTTGCTTATCAGAGGTTATGCCCGAAGCTGCAAACCAAAAGTCCATAGTTGTGAACCAAGCTTCGATGTTTGTGTTGCACATTTGCGGAAAAGGCAATCTGGCGTGAACTGCAGAAATTGTAGTGGTTGTAGGAGAAGTATCATCAGAATTGCTTTCGTTGTTCGCCATGGCCTCCGTGGGAGCTGAAGACAGACCACTGTCGTTCATTTGTAGTCGTACCAAAAAAAAACATAATGGCTTCAACTGCAGTAACGGTTTTTTTTTGTTAAATACCACAAGATCACGTCGGGGTCACCAATTTGGGAAAGGGGTTTTTATTCCTTTTCCCTAATAATGAGTCTTGTGGTATTTTTATTAACAAAAATAAACTTTATTTAATTTTATTAAAATTATATTAAAATACTTTTAAATTAGAATGTATGAAAAAACGATGTGACGCGGTCGATGCACAAAAACGAAAGGGAACAAGTGTTTCTTATTTCCTTTTGAACATAGGTTCGCAAAGTTGTAATTCTATGGCTTTGTTATGGTAATTAGGTTACTTATAATATGTTAACAGGGTGCCACATATACATACACTTATCCTTAATTGTGTGGGTATAAATGTATCTTACCGCGATGTTAAAATATAATTTTCAAACTTATTTTAAAAATTGAATGCATCCAAAACAATAAAAACGTTGTAAACAAACTATGTGTTTACTATGATAGTGTTTTATATTTTATTCGGCAAAACATGTGTTATCAAATATTGAAATGCATTGTTGTAATAAAAATCAGCAAAATAAAAAAAACAGTACAAAAACAGTAGTCGGTTTAAAAACAGTACTTTCGCGTACTGTTTTACGTGTTATGTATAAAAAAGTACACTAACAAAGAAAACAGAACGTGTACTGCTAAAAACAGTATGTCTGGCCACCCTAAGATGCATAGATGGTAGGTGTCGATCTGCATTTACGGATCTTCTCCAGGATTTGTCGTAGTGTGAATATCAGGTCGGTCGTGGATTTACCAGGTCTAAAGCCACACTGATAAGGTCCAATCAGGTTCGCCAGAATAGGCTTTAGTCTTTCACATAACACAATAGACAGGACCATGTATGCGATGGGTAAAAGGCTAATCCCGCGATAGTTTTTACACACACTTGGGTCGCCTTTCTTAAGCACAGGACATACAACACTCAGATTTCAATCATCGGGCATGCATTCCTTGAGCCAAATCGTGTTTATGAGGTGGTGCATGTATATTGCCAGCTCATCGCCGCTGGCTTTTAAAAGCTCTGCCGGCTCCATCGGCTCTCGCAGCTTTATTATTTTTAAGCCTTGCGATCTCCGAGCTGATCTCGTTTTGGCTCGGTGGTGGACAATCTACTCCCTCGTCTATGATTGGTGTGATTTAGTCACTTATGCAGTCTCCGAGAATCAATAGAGATCAAAAGTGTTCCCTCCATATTTGCAGCACACTCTAAGTGTCCGTGACCATATTTCAGCCTCTGTCCCTACAAGTGGTAACCCCTGTTCCAAAATTTTTGCTTTTAACCTTTTGGTAGAACTTTCGGGCTTCACATTTTCCCTGTAGTTTTCGATATCCTGGCTCTCTCTTTTCTTCCACAGACGCACAGTGGCTCATTTTGGGAAAACACGTTCCAAAAATTATTACTTTTGAACTACGGCAGATATCAATTTGAAACTTTAACTGATAAATCTTGAGATTTCAAAGATTATGTGCTGTAAAAATGGGAGTGCCACGCCTAAAAGAAAAGGGCGGGAAAAGTGGTAGATTACAAACTTTTTTTTTGTGCATTGCATATTGCATAAACATTAAGCCGGGTCGATCTATATGGAGAAAAAAAAATATATGAATGTTACCGCCTTATATGAACAGTTTTATAAAAACAAATTCGGAGGTGCAATATTTTTATTTTTGTGGGCGTGGCAAAAACGCCGGTTTTGACGTTTTGTCCATAACTTTGTTATTCGCTGTCCGATTCTTAAGTTTTATATATCGTTGAAGATGGATTAACAAGAGCTTTGTTATTAATATAGTTACTTAAAACTATGACGTCATATTCCAGTGGTTCTCAACATTGTATCCTTAAAAACCCCCCTAATCATAAAATTTTCTGATGCAGATTTGAAGCCCTGTAGAAACTATAAAATTATTGCGAAATAAACGTTACATTTTCTTCATAAACAAAAAAGTTATATTGATTTAACATTTTAGTACATATGATAGTTCGAAGTAGATTTGTATAAAAAGTTTTATTTGCTCAACCAACGATTTCCTCATGATCCGATATGGCATTAAGCGTCATCATACTTAATTTACATTGGTCGCTAAAAAAATCTTTGGAAGTTCTTCAGTTAGATAGTATTCCGATTATTTGGTATTTTAGAATATTGATTTTTATTTGTTTGAACTTTATTTATTTTTCAATTGTACACGTTTTATAACAAACGAATGTAATAAAAATAAACAAATGTATATTTCGCATTATCACATGTACTGACTTTTTAAATCAATATAACTTTTTTGTTTATGAATAAAAGTTAACGGTTTTTTCTAAAATCGTTAATAGTTTTTCAAGGCCTTCAAATCTACATCAAAAAATTATATGCTTAGGGGGGTTTTTAAGAATACAATGATGAGAACCGCTGGCGTCGTAGTTAAAAGTCTTTAACACACTAACAAAGCTGTGGCTAATACCTTTTCAACGATGCATATATCTTGACAATCGGTATACAAATAACCATGTTATGGTAAAAACCCCGAATCCGGCGTTTTTTCCGCGACCACAGAAAAAATTTTTTTGCTCCCCCGATATTGTTTTTACTTAATTTTAATATATAATTTTATACGGAAAGAAGTTAAGCCTAACAGAGCATACAACTGTGACCGTAGCCCTCTTTAGAAAAAATAAGTTTTGGGGCTTTTTAATCCAATAAAGCCATGTCCGTCTGGCCGACTGGGTAAGTGTTTAAGACGATAACTGGAGTAATTCTTAATCAATTTGAATATAAATTTACCAGTGGCATAAGAACCAAAAGTCGCGGGGTTGGTTGGAAAATGGGCGAACACAAGTTAATGTAATCCCCGCAGGGAGCACGATAAAATTAAAGTTGGGAGCCGCCACTGGCTCCTTAATAATGCCAATAAAACACAAATTACAAGGTACACTTCTGTATACCTTTATTCTATTACTGCCCAATTCGGCTACTCAAACAAGGCTAAAACTAACTTAAAATAACAACTTATTAATTGAACTTATTTCTTAATCTATTATTGCTGACGTTGCGTTTCCCACGATGCAGCCAGGCAATGGTCACACGTTAAGGTACTGCGTGCGCATGGAAGACTAATGTCCGGTAGGCTAATGCGCGTAGGCTAATGTCCGGTATTCAGGCCGCCAGTGTATTGCGCGTGTAAGATGATAGACGCAGTGTCAGCGTATTCCATTAGGTGAGTTAGCGGCCAATGTGTTAACTGCCCCCCCCCCTCTAAAAATCTGCGTCCCGCAGATCAATATATGTGGCTGGAGGACACTCCTTATCTTTGTCTGGATTCGCAATTGGTTTAATCTTTGGCAACTGGATGTCCGCGATTATCTTCCTCCAGATTATATAGCAAGTTATGATTAGGATCAACAAAACAGTTGCTTCTATCCCGGTTGAAATCTGAAAGTCCTTTCCGAGTTTGCTCAGGCGGCCAATGTCTTCCATATATAGCTCATGTAAGTATTCCACGTTTGGAATGAATTCCTTCATAGTTACGTTGCTCAAAGCTGATGGAAGTATTTGGGAATTCGTAGCTATTTTACTCGAAAATATGTGGTTACCAATATAAACCGTTTCGTTTTTAAATTGGATGAGATATGTCCCATTTATGACCTTCGATTGGTTCCCCCTCGGATATCTCCAGCGTAGTTAGTAATGAAAATAGTATTTTCTTCAATGAGCTCAACAACTTCACTCCCGTAAGGTTCGTAACTGCATTTTGCGTCCCCGCCTTTGAGCAATCGAGCCAGACATCCTTCTTCAGGCAGTTTTTCAATAGAAGACATTTCGCAAATCGTTGTGTTCTTGATAGAGTAGCAATCGTTCGTGACGCCATAGGTTTCAACATCATTTACAAGCAGCTTTTGATGCTGAAGTTTCACTCGCTTTCCCTGCAATGACGTGGCTTTGGCAAGTAGTAGCCGGAATTTATCGTTGCTAACATTTGGCATTGCTAATATGTACAAGAGCATGGTTCCATTTGACTAAACTGAGGGCTTTGCATATTCAATCGCCTCCACAACATTCTGATACGGGAGCGTTTCTACTTCATCCAAAAGATGATCGATTTCCCCCTGTTCAAGTAGATAACTGTTGACAATGCCACCTCTGGCCATCTGACAAGCTTGGACTATTTCATTAATCTTCTCTTTAACTATGAGGATTTTATTGAGGACATCATTCTCAGTACTTGAAGATTCGGTTTCCTTGTTAATAGTGTTGAACCGCGTGATCAGCAGGTTTATTCTTCTAGTGGAATAGCTTTTCATTTATTCTATACTGTTGATTGTTATTTTCAATTATGTCGTCCTGACTTGCCAAAATCTGATTCCAGTCAGTCGCTGACCCAAGCCAATCGATTGAACGTTTCGATCTTATTTTTGTCGGTGATAGCTCTTTTAATCTGTCCATGGCTTGTTGTAGATGAAATTCAATGATGACCTTACGATGTTTGCTGCCCACATTATTCTGCATGCTGGATGCCAAATCGTTTAGTATTCGCTCAAAGGCTCCAAGATCGATGGTATGGACAAGACTGAAATGTCCATCGATAATCCAACCTTTACCCCTTTGGTTGGTCACAATTGGTGCATCATATTGGAATATATGGAGTCCGCTCGCTAGCCCCGTCAGCAATATTCTTAATAGTAGTATTGTAAATTAGAGGTTAGTGTGTTAGTTAATTGATAGGCTGTCTAACTCAAATTATCAGAAGTGTTAGTAGAGGTTTAATTTTCTTTATCCTTATTAGTTATTTCAAACATTATCGTTCACACTTATTTTAAGATGTAAAAGTTAATGATTTTATATGCTAGTTTGTTATTAAGTTTTTTCATTCAAATTATCATAGGTGTCAGTAGAGGATTAATTGTCTTAAATATTTTTTTAGATTTAGAACTATTTTCCATTCCATTTTCCATTTTCATTTTCCGTTTTTATTTTTTTTTTGACAATTGACATATGGTTCTTAATTATTATTCATTCATAAATCTCAATAGTTTTTAATATATATCAAAAAATATTTTATCTGTAGTAATTTTTCACTTACTCCTTCAGCCAAACCTTTGATCTTCAATCCAAAATATAAATATAATTTTTCCCACTTCTTTTGGGTATTTTATTTTCCAACGTTTTTAACTTGTGTCTTATGGATCCTTTTACCCGTACTTGTCTGGATTGTTACCCTTTTGCATTTTCCTACGATTTCTTTTTTGTACAGTGGTTTCTCCTTTCCCTTATTTGCTTGTTTCTCATATAAAGGGCATCACCAAGTTCATATTTTCCCCCTTTCTTTCTTTTCTTGTTTAGCTTTAGATTCCGTAATTCTTGGTTTCTTTTTATCTGTTCTCTCACCTCAAAAAATATTCTAGCTCCAAAATCCGTGAGGTTTTGGTAGTTTATCCGTTGAGTTCTGTAAAAACCAGTAAGAAAGTTTCAGTCAGGCAACCCGACTTACATATACCATCACCCTCAGTAAAACAAAAAAAAATTTAATATATTGATATTATTACCCGATTTCTAAAGTGGGCGAAGTGGTACATTTGTATGGGAGGTACCAGAAGGGCCGCGTCTAGACTTCCTGATTTCTCCTCCAAAACTTTATCCTGTTATAGCTTTACTAAATACAGAAATTGGGCACGATCGCGAGGGGTGTATTGATATTATTACTCAATCTCTAAAGTGGACGGAAAGGTACATTTGTATGCGAGGTACCATAAGGGTCCTGTCTAGACTTCCAATATGTGTTCCAAAACTTTATCCTGGTATAACTTAACAAAGAACATAATTTGGGCACGATCGTGTCGAGTATATTGATATTATAACTCCATCTCTAAAGTGGGCGAAGTGGTACATTTGTATGGGAGGTACCAGAAGGGGCGTGTCTAGACTTCCAGATTTTTCTCCAAAACTTTATCCTGCTTGAACTTTACTAAATACAGAATTTGGGCACGATCGCGTTAGGTCTATTAATAATATTAATCGATTTCTGAAGTGGGCGGTACCAGATGTGTATGGGAGGTACCAGATGGGGCGTGGCTATACTTCCAGTTTATTTTTCTCAAAAGCTGTATCCTGATATAGCTTTACAAAAATAAAGAATTTGGGTACGATCGCCTTAGATTCATTGATATTACTACTCCATCTCTAAAGTGGGCGGAAAAGTACATTTGTATGGGAGGTACCAGAAGGGGCGTGGCTAGACTTCCAATATTTTTTCTAAAACTTTATCCTATTATAACTTAACAAAATACAAAATTTGGACACGATCGTGTGGAGTGTATTGATATTATAACTCCATCTCTAAAGTGGGCGGAGTGGTACATTTGTATGGGAGGTACCTGAAGGGGCGTGGCTAGACTTCCTGTTTTTTTCCAAAACTTTATCCTGTTATAGCTTTACTAAATATAGAATTTGGGAACGATCGATTTCGATGTATTGATATTATTACTCGATTTCTAAGGTGGGTGGAATTGTACATTTGTATGGAAGGTACCAGAAGGGGCGCGGTCATGTAGCCCATTTTCAATACCGTAAGTAGTTTTGGGGAAATATTAACTCGTGCAGAATTTCAAAACATTTGGTTACGTCTTTCGAAAGTTATCGTGCGAACCAGCCGGGCAGCAGACAGACAGACAGACGGACATGGCTCAAACGACTTAAAAAGTTATGAATCGAATTTGGTTCAAAGAAACCTAGGGTCTAAAGTCACTCCTTCTATGTGTTACACTTTTGGGTCGTATCAAATGATATATACCTTCATCCCTAAGGGTGATGGTATAAAAATGTCGCTAGGTTTCTGTCCAGTAACCGAGTGAATAGTGTTGTTGTAGCGGTCAACTGATATTTACAGAAGCTCCTTGGTAGTTCTGGTACTAATTTCCTTTCTTAGACAACTGTCCATTCACTTAGCTCCTCTGAATTGGAGTTTGATAAAGGGTTATTCCCAACCCTCTTATGTAGTTGGCCACCGTAGGGCTGTAAAATAGTGAATTACCTTTGCAAATTTGGCGCGCAAATGTACGGCAGACCTGTCTCTGATATTAAAGAACTTCGCAAATTTGAAAATAGATACAACTCAAAAATTTTTCGCCTTGGATCTCGAAAATATCTATATCTTTAAGCTGGGGAACAAATGGATGCCTATCATATTTATTTAATAGACAAGTCTCACATGCCCTGGTATATTTTTTTATCTTACTTGCCATTTTCGGAAAGTAATACCTCTCCAAAATTTGTTCCTTGTTTTCCATGGGATTTCTATGAGCCCTTTTATGTTCCGTTTCAATAATTTGGCAAATGACTTCCTCGTTTGTAATATCTTGGACCAATCTTTGAGTTATTCTGATCTTGTATTGGCGGAAATGGTCAAGGTATGTTTGCGGAATAAGTTGAATAAAATTTTCAGGTATTTTCACACCATTTATTACTGATGGATTTAATCGTTTCTTTAGTATTTTTGTCAGTGTAGCCCTGTTAATTTCAGCCAATGTCACGTAGTGTCGTGTATACCCGCTGTGTGGATTTTCCACAGAAAAGAGTTCTTTTCCCTCTCTAATCACAAGTTGGCTCATGAAAACATTTAGTGGAGCCTCAACATGCGGTATCAATCGGAGGCGTCTTGCTCAGCACTATGCATTGTTGCCCCTTCACTTGCCGTGTCAGTTTGGGAATCTCTTCCTGCAGTTATTGTTCTTGCACCTTCACTAGCCGTATCGGTGACTGGTCCATCACCAGGTGAGAACCTTTGTGCAAATAGATGATTACACGGCAATCTTGATAGAGCGTCTGCCACTACATTTGATTTACCAGGTATGTAAACCAAGTCGTGGTTGTACTCTTCTATCCTAGCCTTCCATCTCTTAAGCTTCGCATTATAATTTCTATTTCCCAATGTAAGTGGTTGATGATCCGTGAAGATTCTTATTTTCTTTGCCCCATAAAGATAGGAACTCAATTTACCTAGGGCCCAGACGATTGCCAACATTTCCTGCTCATTCGTCGCATAGTTTTCTTCGCCCTGAGATAACACTGCGCCAATGGCGTAATTTGACGCATCTGTCGTAAGGATAATGGGCTTGTCAAAATCAGGGAACGCTAAGATGTCATATGTGATGAGTAGTTTCTTTAAATTATCGAATGCCTCCAAACCAGGATCATTTAGTTCTATGCGCACTTTTGTAGACTGATTCGCCTTTATTTGGGCATTTTCCCCTCTGGTAAGGTTGGTTAAAGGTTTTGCAATTTTGGCATAATCGCGAATAAACTTACGATAATATGAAGTCATTCCCAGAAAGCTTTTCAAATCCTTTAACGTGCATGGAGGCAATAGAGAATTGATGGCTTCCACTTTCGATGCATCGGGCTTAATACCCACTGACGTGATAACGTATCCAAGAAATTCTACTTCCGTCCTCATAAACTGGGTCTTCTCCAGATTGACCCTCAGGTTAGATTCCATTAATCTCTCGAATACTGCTCCGACATTCTTTAGATGATCATCCACATCCTTTCCAAAAACTATGATGGCATCTATGTATACGTAACAAATTCTTCCTATAAACACCTTCAAGACGTCGTCAAGAATTCGTTGAAAAATTGCGGGTGCGTTCTTTAAACCAAATGGGAGTCTCAAAAATTTATATTTTCTATTCATGGTCGAGAACGCTGTTTTCGGAACGTCAGACTTTTTCATTGGTATTTGGTGGAAGCCTGATGTAAGATCAACAGTCGTGAAATATTTCGCATTACCCAGACTTGCCAGTGTTGCGTTAATATCAGGAATTGGATATGCATCTGCTACGGTCACCGCTTTAAGTCGCTTGTAGTCTATCACCATCCGATATTGTCTTTCTCCGTTTGGTTTCGGCTTCTTAGGCACTATCCAAATGGGGGAATTATAAGGGCTTTTGGAGGGTCGTATGATGCCTTCTCTAAGTAATTCTGCTACCTGTTTCTCAACTTCTTCTCTCATACAGGCAGGATAGGGATAACTCTTAGTGTAAATCGGTTCAGTCGTTTTCGTCGAAATTTCCGCCCAGACAGATGTTTTTATTTTCGTCCCAACGCTCAAAGGCTCAAATAATTTGGAATACTTGCAGATCAGAAATTCTATAGATTGTCTTGCTGTCTGCCATCAGAAATTTCTGTTATATTAATACTATCCATGATTTTATTATTCAAGGGAATACGTATGTTCGGCTGTATAGTTAGGGTATGGTCTCGGCGGTCTATAACAGCGCCAAGTTCTTTCAGAGTATCGTCACCTATGATTCCATCGAACATAGAAAGTGATAGTCGCACTGTTACCTACTTACTTACTTACTTAGCTGGTACTTCTATGCAATCCCAGTGGATTATATACCGCACGTAGAAAAATATTATAAGCGCCTCGATCTTCTGCGCTTCTTCTCCAGATAGTCACACCGAGTTCTGTAAGGTTCTCAGTAACCTGGTCTTTCCAACGGAGTTTAGGTCGCCCTCTTCTGCGCCGTCCATCGAGTTAATTGTCGAAGACTTTTCGAGCTGGAGCATTTTCGTCCATGCGTACAACATGACCTAGCCAACGCAACCGTTGCACCTTAATGCGTTTGACCACGTCAATGTCAGTGTACAGCTCGTACAGCTCATGATTCATACGACGCCGATACTCTCCGTTAACGATGGAGACTCCGATACGGAGTATTTTTCTCTCGAATACCGCCAGAACCGATTCATCCGCTTGTGTCATAACCCAGGATTCTGAGCCATACATTAAGACAGGTAGAATTAGTATCTGGTATAGCTTGAGTTTTGTTCGTCGAGAGAGGGCTCTGTCATTGAATCGCTTGCTTAGTCCGTAGTAGCATTTATTTGCAAGCAGGATTCTTCTCCAGGTTTCTAGGCTGACATTATTTGCTTTGTTGATGGCGGAGCCTAGGTAGACAAAATTACCTACCACCTCGAAATTATAGTTGTCAACGTTCACGCAGTTTCCCAAACGAGTAGATTCTTTGTTCGTTGAAACTAATAACTTCGTTTTGTCCTCGTTCACCGTTAGGCCCATTTTCGCTGATTCCTTCTGAATACCTGAGAAGGCTGCAGTCACATCCCGCAGTTTTCCACCGATAATATCTACGTCATCAGAGTTCGCGAGTAGCATGTGGCTTTTGTTGAATATAGTGCCACTCGTGTTTACTGCAGCTTTACTCATTATCATCTCCATCACAATGTTGAAGAGATCGCACGATAGGCCGTCGCCTTGTTTTAGGCCTCGTCTGGTATAGAATGGCTCCGTAAGGTCCTTGCCAATCTTCACTGAAGACTTCGTGTCAGTCAGCGTCATTCCGCAAAGACGTATCAGCTTGCTGGAATACCAAACTCAGCCATGGCTTCAAGTAATTTCTGCCGTATCGGGCTGTCGAAGGCAGCTTTATAGTCGACAAAAAGATGGTACGTGTCGATCTGTTTCTCTTGGGTCTTTTCCAGGATTTGCCGAAGTGTGAAAATCTGGTCAGTTGTTGATTTTCCAGGTCTAAAGCCACACTGATAAGGCCCGATCAGGTTGGATAACACTGGCTTTAGTCTTTCACATAGCACACTCGACAGGACCTTATATGCGATGGGTAGAAGGCTGATCCCGCGGTAGTTGGAGCACACACTTGGATCACCTTTTTTCAGCACAGGACATAATACGCTTACATTCCAATCGTCGGGCATGCACTCTTTAAGCCAAACCGTTCGCAGGAGCTGGTGGATGCTCGTTATCAACTCCTCGCCACCGGACTTGAAGAGCTCTGCGGGCAGACCATCGGCACCGGCTGCTTTGTTGTTTTTCAGACGCGATATTGCTCTTCTTACCTCGGCTTGACTTAGTGGTGGGCAATCTAAGCCGTCGTCGACAATTGGCGTGATAACTTCACGTGCGCTGCCTTCTGGGACCAGCAGTTGCTGGAAGTGTTCTCTCCATATGTGCAGCACACTCTGCGTATCCGTGACCAGATTTCCATCACTGTCCTTACAGGTGGGGAGGCCATTACCGTATCCATTTGCTCTTACTTTCTGGTAAAATTTTCGGGCCTCACCTCTATCCCTGTATCGCTCTATATCCTCGTTCTCCCGTTCCTTCATCTGACGTTTTTTTCGCCTAAATAGCTGTCTCGCCCGTTTTACTTTCTCCTTATGCCGTTTCCTAACTGCACGGGTTACAATTGGCTGTAGCGTTGCCATATAAGCAGCATCCTGTTCCTCAGACGCTATGCGACATTCTTCATCGTACCAGGATTTTCATATCCTAGCACGGTTGTTGCGGCGGTTGCCATGGAATGCGCAATATGCTGCCACTGTGTATCGGGAACGTCAGAAGTAGAGGCGTTGTGTCGTAAAAGTTGGGAGAGTTGGTCGGAGTAGGCAGTAGCTATCTCTGGGGTTTGCAGCTTCGCGATGTCCAGCTTTCTTTGTGTTTGGTTACATGCGCTTTTCGCTCTGCTCAATCTTGTGCGAACCTTGGCTGCAACCAGGTAATGATCCGATCCAATATTAGCACCACGGATCACACGCACGTCCATGACACTAGATGCATGCCTGCCATCAATTACCACATGATCAATTTGATTTTTGGTGTTTTGATCGGGGGATAGCCAAGTTGCCTTGTGGATATCTTTGTGCTGGAATCTGGTTCCACTAACTGCCATGTTTCTTCCCGCTGCGAAGCTAACCAGCCTAAACCCGTTGTCTGACGTGTCGGTATGCAGGCTGAATTTACCGATCCCAGAACAATTTTAATGTCGTGGCCAGGGCAGCGGTCGTATGTTTCCTCTAGGCGCTCGTAAAATGCATCTTTAATCTCATCGTCTTTATCTTCCGTCGGGGCGTGTACACAAATCAACGTGATGTAAAAATATTTCGCCCGGATGCGAATGGTGGCTATTCGGCCACTTACAGGGTTAAACCGCGAGACCTGGTGTCGAAGTCTCTTGCCGACTATGAAACCACATCCAAATTCGTGTCTTTCTACATGGCAGCTGTAAAAGATGTCACAGTTCTTTCGTCGTGTGCATCCCTGTCCCGTCCATCTCATTTCCTGTATGGCGGTGATGTCAGCCTTGTATTTGTCGAGGACATCCGCTAGTTGGATAGAGGCACCATCTCTGTAAAGAGTTCGGACATTCCAGGTGCATATCCTTAAATCATGGTCCTTATATCGTTTGCGGGGGTCGTCAACATTTGGGACGGTTCTTGTTATATTTATTCTCCGTGTTTTCATAATAAATTTTGTTTAAGGAGAGTGGCTTATTAGGCCACCGCTCCCGATCCTAGTTTCTTGGGGCTGCCAAAGCCACTAGGAGAGCCTGTGTTGAGCTTCAGTAACTTCTGTTACCTACTTCCTAAGACGCATCGGTGGTAGCATGCCGATTAGGTTACTCAACGTTTCGCATTCTAACTATAGCTAACTTCTAAGCGGTTGCTTTAAAGTCATTGCCCAGGGAATACTTGGTCTAAGACCGGAAGTAGTTAGCTGCTTGGACAGTACCGCAAAGGAATCGATTCTGGTCACTCCCAAGTGAGTGACAATCAGTAACTTTCAGCCTCTGGGCAAAGTCCCATTCCCCTAATCCTTCAAAAAATGTTCTTTAAATTTTCTTGTTAATTTGAACCGATGATCCCGCAGCTGCCTGAACATAAAATGATGGCACAACTGGGGTAGAACCAGTTGCTAATCTTGAGGTTACATAATTTTTACTCGCGGCGGTGTCTATCAAGAAATGCAGCGTTTTACCATTTCTCCCGGCGCAGGTGAGATATGGTATACTAGAGATGTTAGTAGATTGGATTAAATGAAAAATGCTGGAGGGCCGTCCTCCATAAAATTCGACTGTTCCTCAGTGTACGCTTCCTCCTGATGGTCTCCCCGTTCTTGTGGATACGAAGGAGGCTGCTGTAAATGCATGAGTTGCTCCTATGGATGTGTGCAGTGTTCCCGTGGGAAATCTCCAGGCATTGTATTTATATGAAATAGTTTTTGTCTTCTTGGAAATTTCCTCTTGATGACGGTGGTCCTCTCTTGAAAGGATTATTCCCTTGCGCTGGATTAACATAATTATACTTTTTTGATTGCATCGACCCATCAACTTCCATTTTCACCACCGCATTCTGGCCGGTTGACGAATTAGAATTTGAAGCAATAGCCTCCTGGTTCTGGAATCTATCGAATGCTCTATAATTCCTTGATTGTCCGGAATTGTTTCGCCATCGTTAGTGAAACTTCCCATCTGGAGCAAAGATGTTCCTCCTTGGGTAATCCGTTGTCGTCATTTCGTTCCTAGGCACCGTTACCACATTACGTGTATTTAAACCATGTATTGGGAAGGCTCTAAAATTTAAGTCCTGTATATCCAGACATGCAGTATATGCCTCTGGAAGGGTCCTTGGTTTCTGGACTATTATCATACGCGACCAATCTCCCTAACAAAAACATCCAGGGCTCTATTCCTGTATGTCTCCATAAGCGCATCTACAACTTCCGGGGAATGATCGCCTGATTTCAATTTATTTATTGTAAGGGAAAATTTATGGTTAACCTTTGCATAAAACTCGTCGAGCCTGGAATTTCCTTGAGTCAGCTGTCCAAGCTGATGTTCGAGGGTTCGGAGCTTTAACCGCAGGCCAATCGCTGTCAAATATATTGTGCGAAATCAGTGCAGCGTTGGCTTTTCCCTTAAATCCTTTTCCCTTAATTAAATTAAAGCCCTATAAATCGGCTTCGACCTTACAATTTTGTAATCGTCAAAAATTTCTTCCACAGAGTGACCCAATAAACATACTGAACAGGGTCGCTCTCTAAGACTTCTAAATCCCTAACGGAGTCAGGTAGCCTTCCGACTTCCCTTTATTCCTCCTCCGTTGCAGGTCCCCTTAACGGAGCCTCTATCGGATTTTCGGTTGCTCCATTCAGCTGTTCCAGCTGACGAATACGCGCTTCAGCCCTTTTGAGCTCGGCCATAAGAGCTCCAACAGAACCGTTCAACTCAGTAACCGACTGGGTTAAGGAATCCATAACAAAACTTTTTATATTTTAATTTTACTTATTTGAAAAAGGATTGAGAGTAAAAAATAGATCTGGATTGGCTGCAGGACTTTTTTAGCAGGAATGATCTTCTTTGATTGTATCCTTACAGGTTAATATAGAGTACCATATGGATTTTCAGCTTTTGTTGGGATGGCAAGATTTCCAGTGTTTAACTACAACTATAAAAACAAAATTAGTTTGCATAGTAGTTAAAGTTTTGCAGTGTGCATCTAAGGATGAATCACGTGCGTTTTGTGTTCTTAGTACGTGCATCTAAGGATGAATCACGCACTTGGTTTTGGAAGGGCCGTGTTATCCCGTTTAGTCGCCGACAATCAAAATTTGGATAGTACGGGCATCTAAGGATGAATCACGCACTTGGTCTTGGAAGTGACGTGTTATCCCGTTTAGTCGTCGACAATCAGATTGAAGACAACCGATTAGGGCAGGGCTTGCTTCACAACAGGGTTTGGATAGTACGTGCATCTAAGGATGAGTCACGCACTTGGTCTTGGAACCCTGTTGACCATTTCAATCCAGCGAGAGTAGTTGGCCTAGGTGTTTAGGGTCACAACTTTCCTCCAGCCGGTTCAAGTATGACGAAGGCCACCGCTGTTGTTTACGGAGGACTGTCTTGCACTTGTGTTAAAGTTTGTTTCATTCAAATTAATTCTTCACAGTAAAAATGTGATTTTCTTTTTATTTCCTTTAGTGATTAAATCTTTTCAATGAGTTCCCTGCTCGGGCGCCAGTTAACGTACTCCCCGCAGGGAGCACGAAAAAATTAAAGTTGGGAGCCGCCACTGGCTCCTTAATAATGCCAACAAAACACACAAATTACAAGTTACACTTCTGTATACCAATATTCTATTACTCCCCAATTCGGATACTCAAACAAGACTATAACTAACTAAAAACCAGTACAGAAATTTCAGTCAGATAAACTGACTGATAAATACCATCACCCACCATAAGATATTGTGTAAGTCTTGAGTAGTTAAATAAACCGATTTGTAAATAAAATTACTTATGTGTTATTAGGTATATGCTTGCTTTGGAGCGTAAACGGTTGTAGCTAAGACTTTCGGAACATAATACCAATGGTCTAAAGACATGTAGCAAAACCGTAAAAGTTTGACTTATTTGTTTACGAGGTACCGTTAGGGGCAGCTCAAAGTGTTCGAAGTTTTTTTTGTAAATTAACGCTCAATTTCCAAAAATAGGTCAATTTGTATGGGAGGTACCAGAAGGGGTCAACCGATAAAGTCCATATTTACCAAAGAGTCAAATTTTCATGAGCGTACAACCTACGCAAATTCTGACTGAATTCAGTGTACTGTAAAAGGATATGTTTCTAAGACTATGGGGGTGAGTTTGGTCATTTGTATGGGAGGTACCAGAAGGGGTGTGTCAAATAGTTAGGCTCTCTGAGGTTTCGCCTCCTATCACAACACTAATTTATCGACCAATTTTCATAACCCCCCAAGTGTCCTTTTGGGTGTTTTGGGAGAAATATTAATTTTCCAAAATTTTGTATGGGAGGTACCAGAAGGCGTAAACCGATATAGTCCATATTCATGCCTGAGTTTAATTTTCATAAGCGAGCATCATACGCAAAATTTGAGTGATCTCAGTTTACTTACGAAAAAGATGAGTATGTAAAACTATAAGGGTCAATTCGGTCATTGTACGGGAGGTACCAGAAGGGGTGTGGCGAAGGTTTCGGCTTTCGTAGGGTTTGTCTACAATTGGAAGATAAATAATCTGACCAAATTTAGATATCCTCCGATGGTCTGTTTGACTGCTATGGAAGAAATATTATATATAGAATATATTATATTTAATTGCTGACGTTGCGTTCCCCAAGATGCAGCCAGGCAATGGTCACACGTTAAGGTAGTGCGTGCTCATGGAAGAAGTATCATATTCTGCATACCTGTGTCCGCTATTCAGGCCGCCAGTGTATTGCGCGTGTAAGATGGTAGACGCAGTGTCAGCGTATTCTATTAGGTGAGTTAGCGGCCAATGTGTTAACTTACATTATTGTGCCTAAAAAACACATTTTTGCTTCGATGTTAACAAAACTTTGCACATATTAGTTATTTTACACTATTATAATGTGGTATGAAAACTAAGCATATCGGTTCAGATTTAGATATAGCCCCCATATATATGTGTGTTTCACCATATATACTTTTTTTACAGAGATAGTGAAGCTTGATTAAAATTATAAAGAATAAATGAACTTTTGAGATATAAGTATCGCATATCGTTGGAAAGGGAAGAACATAAAACTTCTCTGAACAAACCCATGCAATCTGAACAAGCCTAGGGATCTTAAATGGCTCTCAAAACACACTATCTACTTTAAACAAATCAGTTTCTTAGGAGTTTTGGGCCATTGTGCAATGTTTTAACTGGCTATCTTTGCCAAAAACGTACTGATTGTATAACTGAACAACTTCTGTAAACAACCAATATGATCGGAATACTCCACCCCTTTTATTGTTCACAAAGAGCATTAGGGTGTTCCTTATAAGACATTTTTTCGAATTTATTTAAAAATATGTATTAACTGCGATGTTGGTCATCTAGCTTCACCTTACTTCAAAATAGTGAAAAAATTAGATTTTTTTTCGAAGTTTTTTGAAAATAAACGAGGGAAGTATAATTTTTTTGGGAAATTTAATAATATCAATTTCTTAAGCGGACTATTAGCTACAACTTTGCTTAAGAAGCGAAAGAGCTAGGTTAAAAACTGTACAAACTGTTGGCCAAAAACTGATGTCACCTTTTTTCAAGGGATCCAAGGGATATCAAAAAGTTACGAGGGGCAAAAAAAAATTTTTGGTAGCCAATCTAGCCAAACTGAGGTAGGGTTTTACTCAGCTCCGGTTGTACTATCGAACCTATATAGTCACGTTCGGGTGTTTTTCAAAAAGTTTGATTTTGTGTCATAGTGTAATTTGTAAAAATTAATTAAAACCACATTTTATTTTGGGCATGATTCTGAGTAAAATGTAAAATTTTGTCAAAACGTATTTATTGGAGAAATAATGGCTTATATGAAAAATAGCGTAAAATTCAAACGGACTGGAATATCTTAACGATATTTTGGAAAAATGTACAGAAAATTGTCCTTAAAAAAACGAATAGCAATATGTTGCCATATCTTGCAACAAAATACCCAAATTCCCAAAACGGGGAAAGTATGTTCCAAAATTCCGAATTTTTTACTAAAATATTGAAATACGTTACGGGCAACTAGTCCACATGTGTGGTCAAAAATATATATAATTAGCTTTCTCGTTGGCGCTTTGCGATTTGAGAATTTTCAAAAACCAAAATTTTTTTTTTCAAAAATGGGGTATTTTTGGCTTCCCTTTCCGGGGATCTATTTTGCTGAACTGATTCAATTTGGCACTAAATGCATCTGAATGTACATTTCTATGAGAGCTAATAAAGAAATTGCTACCTCACTGAAGATATTTTTTTGTACAAGCGAAAGAATGAAGTCGCCTTTTTGCAAAAAGACATTTAAAATAGTTTTTTTTGGAAATTTTTACTTGCATTGCTTATAACTTTCGATTGGAACAAAGAATTTGCATCATTGTTTCAGCAATTTCATTCAGAATTTTATAAGCAAACGATATAAATATGTTTACCATAAAAAAAACTGAGCTCACGCCCTTACAAATACTAAATCAAGCTCGTCCAAAAATTACACATTTTTATTTATTTTCTCAAATATCTCTTAACCTAAATGAGATAACATATCCATGTAAGCATGTTTTTGAAGGTTTTTCGAAGCACTATCTAAATGCAAATCTTTTAAATCGGTTCATAAATGCACATTCCCGAGGTGACCAACTTTGGAGAGCCACGCAGTGGCCCCCACACCCGCTAGGGAGTCGAATATTTCCAAATCATCTCGAAAACACCTCAGCTTTAACTATTATAATTTTTAACTTTAACTATACTATTTTAACGAGATACCGTTATCCGTTCAAAAGTTACAGGATTAATTAAAAAAAACCAAAAAGGAACCACTGTGCAATATCATTATCAGGGCAACCCGAAATATGATCTAAAAATCGTGTTTTATGTGAATAAAATATGACCTGAAAATGGCAAAATATGACCTTAAAATTGACAAAAACACGCTCTAAAAAATTAAAGTTTTTTATTTAAAGTAAAAAAAAACACTTAAAATCTAAAAAAAAAAAAAATTATTGTAATTCTGGCTTTATGAGTATTTTTGGTAAATTTACATACACAAATGTTGAGTAAGTAAAATAAAATAGAAATAAATATTTAAGTATTATTATTTAAGGAACAATTAAAAAAATATCACATGTTGAGCATCTTATTAGAGATTGTTGTTGCAATAAACTACAAAATATTGAGGTAAATTATCGAACAAAATATGTTGTCTATTAAAATGTTTTTGTACATTGAGAGAGATGTAGCGAAGACCTGACCGTAAGACCTGATGTTTGCAAATTTTTAATATGTTTAGCAATAAAACCGTAATTTGAAGCAATATAAATCAACTCAGATCTAATTTGGGGGTCTGCCAAGACATCCTTTGCAGTTTTAATGGATTGTGAAACCTCGTCGTTTAATGCACTTAGGACCTCTAAAATGTCTTTACAATTGTTTGTCATAGTAGTTAACTGCTTTAAGCCATGTTCCCCATCGTGTTGGTATAGCTTCTGGAGGTAATGGAAGGTCTGGAAACAATTGTTTAAAAATTTCCTCTCTACATGGAGCTTTCAAAAACACCTTCTTCACATTAGCAATAGTTTTATTTACGTTTTCATATAAATTCCTAATACATTCACACAATCGATGGACACCATGAGAAATACTTGTCACATGCGTCACTTTTGTATAAAATGCCACTATAGTTTTTGCAGCCATTACCATGTACGGAGCTGCACCCGTCACAGAAAGCAAAACATTATTCTTATTGAAGTTGACGTCCAGATTTTTGATGGCGTCGTCCCACAGTCGAGTAGTAAAAATTTATCACTTGCAATGTCCTTAATACACCTGATAAAATATTAGCCACATTTCTGCCTGTTGCATCTATAGTTTCATCGATTGAGATCCATATAAATTGATTTTTTAGTTTTGCTCGTATATTGTACATGCAGTCTCGTTGTATACATTTTTTAAATGTTTACACTCAGAAAAAAGTCCGTACTAAATTTGAGTACAAACCATACTAGATTTGAGTTTGCAAAATTTACTCAAAACTAGTAAATTTGTACTTAAAATGAATAAATATTTTGTACTTGATTTGAGTATTCGTTGAAATAGTGCATACTTCATATAAGTACGAAATTTTACTCAAATTGTATTCTTCAATCTTCAATTCTACTCCTGATATTAAAACTAAGTTTAAAGAAGTTGTAGAACAGAGTACGCATGTATGATCGTTTCAAGTATAGATGTGGAAATTTTGTGTTACGGTGTACGGTGTACTAAAATTAAGGAAGATTATCTTGTACTTAAATTGAGAACAATTTCACTCAATTTTAGGTTGCAATTAATAAGATATAGGCTATTGTAGACTTAAAATGGACAAGCAAACTACGTAAAAATAATACATTTGTAAAAGAAATTTTTATACAAAATAAACTAAAATTGGGGACGGAAAACTTAATTGTAGTATGCTCAACTTATATTAAAAGATAATATTACCCAATTATAATTCGAAAAATTATCAAATATAGTAAACATGGCTACTCAAATTAGGTAAACATTTACTTGAAAATAAGACACTAAACTAAACTTGAGTTCATTTTGAATAAATCGTAGTTTATAAAAAGCAATAATACAGCACACAATTGTAAAAAAATACTTATTTCAAGTAAGAAATTCTTATGCTAAGTTCCAAATTTGTTGTCAAAACGGGTATTCAAGTTGAGGAATATAGTTGTAAATATGAGAAGCGTCAAACTAAAATTGAGTACATTTGTAAATAATTTTAGTTCAGTGTGCACTCAAATATAGTTTCTTCCCAGAAACACAGCTCTTTGTTCTCATCAGCACACACAAAATGTGAGTAAAAGAGATAGCCTATCCAATCATAATGTGCAGCATTCAACAACTGTGCAACAAAAAGAGACAAACCAAACAACTTATCGGAACCTTACATGTGTGAATGTTTGGTAATGATGTTTTATTTCTAGGGTTGCCGGACTATTGGTGTTATTTTTTAGTATTATGCTGTGAGCTGTCAACATTAAAAAATTTTATACAGGCAAGTAGTGTTTTCCAAAATATGTGTTCATCGTTGCTTAGAAAATTTACATTCTCTATATAGTTTGTATTTCGATTAAATTGTGAAAATGAACCTTTTAATACAATACAGTGTAATACGGTAACACTGTTGTTGTATTATGAAATATTCATGAGATGGAAAATTTCGACAGTACAATTTCCAATTATTACATACATTATTATTACATACTTGTACTTTGTAGTTATAAAGCCTAAGGGCGCGCTTAGATACACGGATCTTTCGACGGATTTATATAAACTGGGAGAAAATGTTGTGTGTGAACAGTTGTCAATAAACAGAATGTCACAGCAGTTCGTTATAGGTCGAATTGGTGTGATATTCTGGATCGTTATAGTTCAAATTGCTGTGACATTCTGGTTGTTGACAGATCCGTGTGTCTAAAGTATAGCATGTAGCTTGGCTGGCTGATGTTAGAAAAACACAGGAATTTTACCCCATTTGTAGACGCACATACTTGTTACGGACTTATCTGTCAGAATCTTATCGATTATGAATTTCTTTGATATCCAAGTTCTTACAGTTTGGAACACCTGAATAAGTTGTAAGATATTATTAAAAAAATATACACATAAAATTTTGTTACATATGTATTGTCTGGCAAATCTATAAATTGCTCTTGAGCGAAAGCTTCTAAGATTACAGGGAGAATTTATATATTTTATTTTCTTATACTTTTCTTTATTAATGAATATAGTGCCAAACACCAGACAATTTTGTAAAAACAATATTATATAAAACACCAATTAAAAAAAAAAACAAATTTGGAAATCTCCCCCAAAAGCTTTCCCAATGTGTATATGCAAAATGTTATATTAACCCATTATGTGTTGCAATTTAAAATTATCCCAATTTTTACCCTGACTTCTTTAAATAAATCAGATTCCAAGAAATCCTTATATAACAATGACACCAATGAAGTGTCGAATTTAGCATAGCTTAAGAGGTACCGAAGTAATTGAACTTTAAATTTAATTTTACATAAATTTATGACCGGCATTTAAAACATTTAATTTATTTTTTTATTTCATATTTTATATTTTATATTTTATATTTTATATTTTATATTTTATATTTTATATTTTATATTTTATATTTTATATTTTATATTTTATATTTTATATTTTATATTTTATATTTTATATTTTATATTTTATATTTTATATTTTATATTTTATATTTTATATTTTATATTTTATATTTTATATTTTATATTTTATATTTTATATTTTATATTTTATATTTTATATTTTATATTTTATATTTTATATTTTATATTTTATATTTTATATTTTATATTTTATATTTTATATTTTATATTTTATATTTTATATTTTATATTTTATATTTTATATTTTATATTTTATATTTTATATTTTATATTTTATATTTTATATTTTATATTTTATATTTTATATTTTATATTTTATATTTTATATTTTATATTTTATATTTTATATTTTATATTTTATATTTTATATTTTATATTTTATATTTTATATTTTATATTTTATATTTTATATTTTATATTTTATATTTTATATTTTATATTTTATATTTTATATTTTATATTTTATATTTTATATTTTATATTTTATATTTTATATTTTATATTTTATATTTTATATTTTATATTTTATATTTTATATTTTATATTTTATATTTTATATTTTATATTTTATATTTTATATTTTATATTTTATATTTTATATTTTATATTTTATATTTTATATTTTATATTTTATATTTTATATTTTATATTTTATATTTTATATTTTATATTTTATATTTTATATTTTATATTTTATATTTTATATTTTATATTTTATATTTTATATTTTATATTTTATATTTTATATTTTATATTTTATATTTTATATTTTATATTTTATATTTTATATTTTATATTTTATATTTTATATTTTATATTTTATATTTTATATTTTATATTTTATATTTTATATTTTATATTTTATATTTTATATTTTATATTTTATATTTTATATTTTATATTTTATATTTTATATTTTATATTTTATATTTTATATTTTATATTTTATATTTTATATTTTATATTTTATATTTTATATTTTATATTTTATATTTTATATTTTATATTTTATATTTTATATTTTATATTTTATATTTTATATTTTATATTTTATATTTTATATTTTATATTTTATATTTTATATTTTATATTTTATATTTTATATTTTATATTTTATATTTTATATTTTATATTTTATATTTTATATTTTATATTTTATATTTTATATTTTATATTTTATATTTTATATTTTATATTTTATATTTTATATTTTATATTTTATATTTTATATTTTATATTTTATATTTTATATTTTATATTTTATATTTTATATTTTATATTTTATATTTTATATTTTATATTTTATATTTTATATTTTATATTTTATATTTTATATTTTATATTTTATATTTTATATTTTATATTTTATATTTTATATTTTATATTTTATATTTTATATTTTATATTTTATATTTTATATCTTATATTTTATATTTTATATTTTATATTTTATATTTTATATTTTATATTTTATATTTTATATTTTATATTTTGGTTGGTTGGTTGGTATGCAGGCATCTCCTTCTTCAAAGGAGAACACTTAGGTCCCTATGGACCCATTGTGACACCCGTTGGGCATTTGTGCCATCCCTTCAACCTATGCTATCAGCGCGTGTGCTGACTGATCGCGTTGCCAGTTGTCGATTGGGAATCCGGAGTTTCGATCCAATCCGTCCAGTTGATAATTTTACAAAAGTTGTTAATCCTTCCGATGTCCAACGATGCAAGTTCTTCTACACCATTTAAGAAGGGTTTCCCCAGGGTTTCCAGTCTCCTTCTGTATAGCGCTGGGCAATCACAAATGTGGATGGTTCACTGCTACTGTTTCCGCAGTAGTAGCATTCGCTTTTCGTTGCGAATCCCATTCTTCTCGCATGCTTGCCTATGGGTCCATGTCCCGTCAGGAAGGCAATAATCTTCCTTATCTGGTCCCTCTCAAGACTTACCAGGTACGATGCACGTTTCGCGTTGTATTCTGGCCAAGTCATTTTGGCCTTTCTACAGGTTTCTTCATTCTTCCATCTGTCGTTTGCAATTCTAAACGTTAGATTTTCAATGGTACTTTTACAGGTGGATATAGGGCGAAGTGCTACGTGTTCAACGTCGCTTTCCAGCAGGGCTGAGCCCTGTCTGGCCTCTTCATCCGCTCTACAGTTGCCCTCGATTCCGCTGTGTCCGGGAATCCACGTAACCAGAACTCTGTTGTTCCTGGATATCTCGTTAAGAGATTTCCGGCAGGCACTGACCACTTTCGATTTGATGTCACAGGACTTCAACGAGTTTACCGCCGCTAGACTATCCGTGAACAGGAGAATATCCTCCTGTGATATCTTCCTCACGTTGATCACGTCCGCGGCTCGTTTAATAGCAAGTATTTCCGCTTGGAAAACGCTGCAGAAATCTGGAATTCTTGATCTTATATTTAGGCCCAGATCCGCGGAGTAGATACCGTAGCCGACCTTGTCATCCAGTTTGGACCCATCAGTAAATATGTTTATTGGTCCATACATTGCGTTCTCGTTCTCTGCCCACTCCTTTCTGGAGGGCGTTCTAGTTTCGTATAGAACGTTTGATTTCCGTGTGTTTAGCACGTAGTCAGTTTCGAGTGAGATGTTGATATGGTTCAGGATCTTTGAATGTCCGATGGAACGATCCCAATGATCAATCTCGTTTAGTCGAATAGCCGATTTGAGAGCGGAGCATTTGCAGCTCAGATCAGGTGGTAGTAGATTGAGTATCGTGTAGAGAGCCTTAGAGGGGGTCGATCTCATACATCCGGTTATCAGGAGACAAGAGGACCGTTGAACACGATCCAGTTGTTTGAATTTGCTCTTCTTGTCGAGCGCGTACCACCAAACTATAGAGCCGTATTGTAGTATTGGCTTCACTATAGCATTGTAAATCCAGAGTGTTACCTTGGGTTTAAATCCCCATGTTTTCCCGATAGCTTTACGACATGTATATAAAGCTATGAGTGCTTTGCTGGATCTGCTTTCAATGTTCTGTCTCCAATTAAGCTTCCTGTCTAATATAAGGCCCAGGTAGTTCGCCGTATCGGAGAAGTTGAGTTGTTTGTTGCCCAGATAGATGTTGGATGTAGCGGGCGATTTTTGTTTCCGACTGAAAAGTACCAGTTCTGTTTTGTCCGGGTTCGCATTGAGCCCTCTACTGGCACACCAGTTTGCCAGGATGTTGATATAGTCCTGCATCCTTTGTTCGAGACAAGATAAACTTCCCCCAGAGACGCAGAGTGCTATATCGTCTGCATACGCTACTACTGTACATCCTTCCGACTCCAACCGTTTGAGAACGTCGTTGACGGCAAAATTCCATAATAGCGGCGATAATACTCCCCCTTGAGGGGTGCCTCTAGTCACTCTTCTAGTGAGGGTGTGATTTCCCAGCTTTGAGGTGATAGTTCTCTTTAATAGCATGTTGCGAATCAGCTTGCTAATATGTGAGTTGATACTTAGGCTGTTGAGCTCTGTCATGATGCAGAGGGGTTCGATGTTGTTGAAAGCTCCCTCTATGTCCATAAAGGCAACCAGAGAAAATTCTTTCTTGTCTAGCGATTTCTCTATGGGATACAATAGTGCATGGAGTGCGGATTCTGTCGATTTCCCCTTTGTGTAAGCATGCTGAGCATTCGAAAGGAGATCCGGGCCAATTGAATTTTTGATGATGTCGTCCATGATTCGCTCAAGGATGAAGACCACCTTTGCCGTTCTCCATCGTATTGGTAGGTAGGATAATTTCACACAGCCGTTAAAAATAGCCTCCAGCCATGGCAATAGTATCTCCAGTGACTGTTGAAGTTCGGCGGGTATGATGTCGTCCGGACCGGGTGATTTGTAGGGATCAAAGTCGTTGATGGCGTCTTTGATCATGTTCCTTTCAATTACCGGTATTCTATCGCATAAGTCGGTAGGTGCGACGGTTATGGAGTTGGACTCTCCCCTGGGGAAGTGGGTATCCGATAGGATTTCCAAGGTTTCCTTTGAGGATTCAGTCCAGGTACCATCATTTTTCATTATATATGCCGGGGCGCTGTTTGTCGAGGATAATACTTTCCTAAGTCTACTTACCTCTGCGGTTTTTTCGACATCGTTGGTGTATGTCCTCCATGAAGATCTTTTCGCCTTCTTTAGTAGTTTCTTGAAGAGTCTTAGATTCTCCTTGTACTCCTCCCATTGGCCTGTTCTCTTGGCCTTGTTGAAGGATTTTCTGGTGGAAGCACGGGATCTAGAGATATCGTCGTTCCACCATGGAGGCTTCTGCTTTTTCCCATCTTTTCGTCTTGGGCAGGATTTCCTGGTGCATAAGGCCAAGGCTTTTGTAACTTTACCTACCATGCTGTCCAACTTTTGTGGGCTGTCAATGGTGAGATCAGTTGTATTCGGTAGGAGTCTTGCAAGGTGTTCCCTGTAGACGTCCCATTTCATCCGTCTCTTGTTGAAGGTTACTATCGGCTTCGTTATTTGAGCAGATATTTCAAAGGAAATGTATTGGTGGTCGGAGAAGGAGTGAACATCCTCCACCCGCCAGTTTGCTAGGGAGTCGAATATTTCCAAATCATCTCGAAAACACCTCAGCTTTAACTATTATAAATTTTAACGAGATACCGTTATCCGTTCAAAAGTTACAGGATTAATTAAAAAAAACCAAAAAGGAACCACTGTGCAATATCATTATCAGGGCAACCCGAAATATGATCTAAAAATCGTGTTTTATGTGAATAAAATATGACCTGAAAATGGCAAAATATGACCTTAAAATTGACAAAAACACGCTCTAAAAAATTAAAGTTTTTTATTTAAAGTAAAAAAAAACACTTAAAATCTAAAAAAAAAAAAAATTATTGTAATTCTGGCTTTATGAGTATTTTTGGTAAATTTACATACACAAATGTTGAGTAAGTAAAATAAAATAGAAATAAATATTTAAGTATTATTATTTAAGGAACAATTAAAAAAATATCACATGTTGAGCATCTTATTAGAGATTGTTGTTGCAATAAACTACAAAATATTGAGGTAAATTATCGAACAAAAAATGTTGTCTATTAAAATGTTTTTGTACATTGAGAGAGATGTAGCGAAGACCTGACCGTAAGACCTGATGTTTGCAAATTTTTAATATGTTTAGCAATAAAACCGTAATTTGAAGCAATATAAATCAACTCAGATCTAATTTGGGGGTCTGCCAAGACATCCTTTGCAGTTTTAATGGATTGTGAAACCTCGTCGTTTAATGCACTTAGGACCTCTAAAATGTCTTTACAATTGTTTGTCATAAGCCATGTTCCCCATCGTGTTGGAATAGCTTCTGGAGGTAAAGGAAGGTCTGGAAACAATTGTTTAAAAATTTCCTCTCTACATGGAGCTTTCAAAAACACCTTCTTCACATTAGCAATAGTTTTATTTACGTTTTCATATAAATTCCTAATACATTCACACAATCGATGGACACCATGAGAAATACTTGTCACATGCGTCACTTTTGTATAAAATGCCACTATAGTTTTTGCAGCCATTACCATGTACGGAGCTGCACCCGTCACAGAAAGCAAAACATTATTCTTATTGAAGTTGACGTCCAGATTTTTGATGGCGTCGTCCCACAGTCGAGTAGTAAAAATTTATCACTTGCAATGTCCTTAATACACCTGATAAAATATTAGCCACATTTCTGCCTGTTGCATCTATAGTTTCATCGATTGAGATCCATATAAATTGATTTTTTAGTTTTGCTCGTATATTGTACATGCAGTCGTTGTATACATTTTTTAAATGTTTACACTCAGAAAAAAGTCCGTACTAAATTTGAGTACAAACCATACTAGATTTGAGTTTGCAAAATTTACTCAAAACTAGTAAATTTGTACTTAAAATGAATAAATATTTTGTACTTGATTTGAGTATTCGTTGAAATAGTGCATACTTCATATAAGTACGAAATTTTACTCAAATTGTATTATTCAATCTTCAATTCTACTCCTGATATTAAAACTAAGTTTAAAGAAGTTGTAGAACAGAGTACGCATGTATGATCGTTTCAAGTATAGATGTGGAAATTTTGTGTTACGGTGTACGGTGTACTAAAATTAAGGAAGATTATCTTGTACTTAAATTGAGAACAATTTCACTCAATTTTAGGTTGCAATTAATAAGATATAGGCTATTGTAGACTTAAAATGGACAAGCAAACTACGTAAAAATAATACATTTGTAAAAGAAATTTTTATACAAAATAAACTAAAATTGGGGACGGAAAACTTAATTGTAGTATGCTCAACTTATATTAAAAGATAATATTACCCAATTATAATTCGAAAAATTATCAAATATAGTAAACATGGCTACTCAAATTAGGTAAACATTTACTTGAAAATAAGACACTAAACTAAACTTGAGTTCATTTTGAATAAATCGTAGTTTATAAAAAGCAATAATACAGCACACAATTGTAAAAAAAATACTTATTTCAAGTAAGAAATTCTTATGCTAAGTTCCAAATTTGTTGTCAAAACGGGTATTCAAGTTGAGGAATATAGTTGTAAATATGAGAAGCGTCAAACTAAAATTGAGTACATTTGTAAATAATTTTAGTTCAGTGTGCACTCAAATATAGTTTCTTCCCAGAAACACAGCTCTTTGTTCTCATTAGCACACACAAAATGTGAGTAAAAGAGATAGCCTATCCAATCATAATGTGCAGCATTCAACAACTGTGCAACAAAAAGAGACAAACCAAACAACTTATCGGAACCTTACATGTGTGAATGTTTGGTAATGATGTTTTATTTCTAGGGTTGCCGGACTATTGGTGTTATTTTTTAGTATTATGCTGTGAGCTGTCAACATTAAAAAATTTTATACAGGCAAGTAGTGTTTTCCGAGATATGTGTTCATCGTTGCTTAGAAAATTTACATTCTCTATATAGTTTGTATTTCGATTAAATTGTGAAAATGAACCTTTTAATACAATACAGTGTAATACGGTAACACTGTTGTTGTATTATGAAATATTCATGAGATGGTAAATTTCGACAGTACAATTTCCAATTATTACATACATTATTATTACATACTTGTACTTTGTAGTTATAAAGCCTAAGGGCGCGCTTAGATACACGGATCTTTCGACGGATTTATATAAACTGGGAGAAAATGTTGTGTGTGAACAGTTGTCAATAAACAGAATGTCACAGCAGTTCGTTATAGGTCGAATTGGTGTGATATTCTGGTTCGTTATAGTTCAAATTGCTGTGACATTCTGGTTGTTGACAGATCCGTGTGTCTAAAGTATAGCATGTAGCTTGGCTGGCTGATGTTAGAAAAACACAAGTATGTGCGTCTACCCCATTTGTAGACGCACATACTTGTTACGGACTTATCTGTCAGAATCTTATCGATTATGAATTTCTTTGATATCCAAGTTCTTACAGTTTGGAACACCTGAATAAGTTGTAAGATATTATTAAAAAAATATACACATAAAATTTTGTTACATATGTATTGTCTGGCAAATCTATAAATTGCTCTTGAGCGAAAGCTTCTAAGATTACAGGGAGAATTTATATATTTTATTTTCTTATACTTATCTTTATTAATGAATATAGTGCCAAACACCAGACAATTTTGTAAAAACAATATTATATAAAACACCAATTAAAAAAAAAACAAATTTGGAAATCTCCCCCAAAAGCTTTCCCAATGTGTATATGCAAAATGTTATATTAACCCATTATGTGTTGCAATTTAAAATTATCCCAATTTTTACCCTGACTTCTTTAAATAAATCAGATTCCAAGAAATCCTTATATAACAATGACACCAATGAAGTGTCGAATTTAGCATAGCTTAAGAGGTACCGAAGTAATTGAACTTTAAATTTAATTTTACATAAATTTATGACCGGCATTTAAAACATTTAATTTATTTTTTTATTTCATATTTTATATTTTATATTTTATATTTTATATTTTATATTTTATATTTTATATTTTATATTTTATATTTTATATTTTATATTTTATATTTTATATTTTATATTTTATATTTTATATTTTATATTTTATATTTTATATTTTATATTTTATATTTTATATTTTATATTTTATATTTTATATTTTATATTTTATATTTTATATTTTATATTTTATATTTTATATTTTATATTTTATATTTTATATTTTATATTTTATATTTTATATTTTATATTTTATATTTTATATTTTATATTTTATATTTTATATTTTATATTTTATATTTTATATTTTATATTTTATATTTTATATTTTATATTTTATATTTTATATTTTATATTTTATATTTTATATTTTATATTTTATATTTTATATTTTATATTTTATATTTTATATTTTATATTTTATATTTTATATTTTATATTTTATATTTTATATTTTATATTTTATATTTTATATTTTATATTTTATATTTTATATTTTATATTTTATATTTTATATTTTATATTTTATATTTTATATTTTATATTTTATATTTTATATTTTATATTTTATATTTTATATTTTATATTTTATATTTTATATTTTATATTTTATATTTTATATTTTATATTTTATATTTTATATTTTATATTTTATATTTTATATTTTATATTTTATATTTTATATTTTATATTTTATATTTTATATTTTATATTTTATATTTTATATTTTATATTTTATATTTTATATTTTATATTTTATATTTTATATTTTATATTTTATATTTTATATTTTATATTTTATATTTTATATTTTATATTTTATATTTTATATTTTATATTTTATATTTTATATTTTATATTTTATATTTTATATTTTATATTTTATATTTTATATTTTATATTTTATATTTTATATTTTATATTTTATATTTTATATTTTATATTTTATATTTTATATTTTATATTTTATATTTTATATTTTATATTTTATATTTTATATTTTATATTTTATATTTTATATTTTATATTTTATATTTTATATTTTATATTTTATATTTTATATTTTATATTTTATATTTTATATTTTATATTTTATATTTTATATTTTATATTTTATATTTTATATTTTATATTTTATATTTTATATTTTATATTTTATATTTTATATTTTATATTTTATATTTTATATTTTATATTTTATATTTTATATTTTATATTTTATATTTTATATTTTATATTTTATATTTTATATTTTATATTTTATATTTTATATTTTATATTTTATATTTTATATTTTATATTTTATATTTTATATTTTATATTTTATATTTTATATTTTATATTTTATATTTTATATTTTATATTTTATATTTTATATTTTATATTTTATATTTTATATTTTATATTTTATATTTTATATTTTATATTTTATATTTTATATTTTATATTTTATATTTTATATTTTATATTTTATATTTTATATTTTATATTTTATATTTTATATTTTATATTTTATATTTTATATTTTATATTTTATATTTTATATTTTATATTTTATATTTTATATTTTATATTTTATATTTTATATTTTATATTTTATATTTTATATTTTATATTTTATATTTTATATTTTATATTTTATATTTTATATTTTATATTTTATATTTTATATTTTATATTTTATATTTTATATTTTATATTTTATATTTTATATTTTATATTTTATATTTTATATTTTATATTTTATATTTTATATTTTATATTTTATATTTTATATTTTATATTTTATATTTTATATTTTATATTTTATATTTTATATTTTATATTTTATATTTTATATTTTATATTTTATATTTTATATTTTATATTTTATATTTTATATTTTATATTTTATATTTAATATTTTATATTTTATATTTTATATTTTATATTTTATATTTTGGTTGGTTGGTTGGTATGCAGGCATCTCCTTCTTCAAAGGAGAACACTTAGGTCCCTATGGACCCATTGTGACACCCGTTGGGCATTTGTGCCATCCCTTCAACCTATGCTATCAGCGCGTGTGCTGACTGATCGCGTTGCCAGTTGTCGATTGGGAATCCGGAGTTTCGATCCAATCCGTCCAGTTGATAATTTTACAAAAGTTGTTAATCCTTCCGATGTCCAACGATGCAAGTTCTTCTACACCATTTAAGAAGGGTTTCCCCAGGGTTTCCAGTCTCCTTCTGTATAGCGCTGGGCAATCACAAATAATGTGGTCGGTGGATGGTTCACTGCTACTGTTTCCGCAGTAGTAGCATTCGCTTTTCGTTGCGAATCCCATTCTTCTCGCATGCTTGCCTATGGGTCCATGTCCCGTCAGGAAGGCAATAATCTTCCTTATCTGGTCCCTCTCAAGACTTACCAGGTACGATGCACGTTTCGCGTTGTATTCTGGCCAAGTCATTTTGGCCTTTCTACAGGTTTCTTCATTCTTCCATCTGTCGTTTGCAATTCTAAACGTTAGATTTTCAATGGTACTTTTACAGGTGGATATAGGGCGAAGTGCTACGTGTTCAACGTCGCTTTCCAGCAGGGCTGAGCCCTGTCTGGCCTCTTCATCCGCTCTACAGTTGCCCTCGATTCCGCTGTGTCCGGGAATCCACGTAACCAGAACTCTGTTGTTCCTGGATATCTCGTTAAGAGATTTCCGGCAGGCACTGACCACTTTCGATTTGATGTCACAGGACTTCAACGAGTTTACCGCCGCTAGACTATCCGTGAACAGGAGAATATCCTCCTGTGATATCTTCCTCACGTTGATCACGTCCGCGGCTCGTTTAATAGCAAGTATTTCCGCTTGGAAAACGCTGCAGAAATCTGGAATTCTTGATCTTATATTTAGGCCCAGATCCGCGGAGTAGATACCGTAGCCGACCTTGTCATCCAGTTTGGACCCATCAGTAAATATGTTTATTGGTCCATACATTGCGTTCTCGTTCTCTGCCCACTCCTTTCTGGAGGGCGTTCTAGTTTCGTATAGAACGTTTGATTTCCGTGTGTTTAGCACGTAGTCAGTTTCGAGTGAGATGTTGATATGGTTCAGGATCTTTGAATGTCCGATGGAACGATCCCAATGATCAATCTCGTTTAGTCGAATAGCCGATTTGAGAGCGGAGCATTTGCAGCTCAGATCAGGTGGTAGTAGATTGAGTATCGTGTAGAGAGCCTTAGAGGGGGTCGATCTCATACATCCGGTTATCAGGAGACAAGAGGACCGTTGAACACGATCCAGTTGTTTGAATTTGCTCTTCTTGTCGAGCGCGTACCACCAAACTATAGAGCCGTATTGTAGTATTGGCTTCACTATAGCATTGTAAATCCAGAGTGTTACCTTGGGTTTAAATCCCCATGTTTTCCCGATAGCTTTACGACATGTATATAAAGCTATGAGTGCTTTGCTGGATCTGCTTTCAATGTTCTGTCTCCAATTAAGCTTCCTGTCTAATATAAGGCCCAGGTAGTTCGCCGTATCGGAGAAGTTGAGTTGTTTGTTGCCCAGATAGATGTTGGATGTAGCGGGCGATTTCTGTTTCCGACTGAAAAGGACTAGTTCTGTTTTGTCGGGGTTCGCATTAAGTCCTCTACTGGCACACCAGTTTGCCAGGATGTTGATATAGTCCTGCATTCTTTGTTCGAGACAAGATAAACTTCCTCCAGAGACGCAGAGTGCTATATCATCTGCATACGCTACTACTGTGCATCCTTCCGACTCCAACCGTTTGAGAACGTCGTTGACGGCAAAATTCCACAATAGCGGCGATAATACTCCCCCTTGAGGGGTGCCTCTAGTCACCCTTCTAGTGAGGGTGTGATTTCCCAGCTTTGAGGTGATAGTTCTCTTTATTAGCATGTTGTGAATCAGCTTGCTAATATGTGAGTTGATATGTAGGCCGTTGAGCTCTGTCATGATGCAGAGGGGTTCGATGTTGTTGAAAGCTCCCTCTATGTCCATAAAGGCGACTAGAGAAAATTCTTTCTTATCTAGCGATTTCTCTATGGGATACAATAGTGCATGAAGTGCGGTTTCTGTCGATTTCCCCTTTGTGTAGGCATGCTGAGCATTCGAAAGGAGATTCGGGCCAATTGTATTTTTGATAATGTCGTCCATGATTCTCTCAAGGGTTTTCAAAAGGAATGAAGTAAGACTTATAGGTCTAAAGTCCTTCGCTTTGGTGTGTGATGGCTTTCCCGCCTTTGGGATGAAGACCACTTTAGCCGTTCTCCATCGTATTGGCAGGTAGGATAATTTCACACAGCCGTTAAAAATAGCCTCCAGCCATGGCAGTAGTATTTCCATAGACTGTTGAAGTTCGGCGGGTATAATGTCGTCCGGACCGGGTGATTTGTAAGGATCAAAGTCGCTGATGGCGTCCTTGATCATGTTCTTTTCAATTACCGGTATTCTATCGCAGAAGTCGGTAGGTTCGACGGTTATAGAGTTGGACCCTCCCCTAGGGAAATGGGTATCCGTTAGGATTTCCAAGGTTTCCTTTGAGGATTCAGTCCAGGTACCATCATTTTTCATTATGTATGCCGGGGCGCTGGTTGTCGAGGATAATACTTTCCTAAGTCTACTTACCTCTGCGGTTTTTTCGACATCGTTGGTATATTTCCTCCATGAGGATCTTTTTGCCTTCTTCAGTAGTTTCTTGAAGAGTCTTAAATTGTCCTTGTACTCCTCCCATTGGCCCGTTCTCTTGGCCTTGTTGAAGGATTTTCTGGTGGAAGCACGGGATCTGGAAATCTCATCGTTCCACCATGGAGGCTTCTGCTTTTTCCCATCTTTCCGTCTTGGGCAGGATTTCCTGGTGCTTAAGGCCAGGGCTTTTGTAACTTTTCCTACCATGCTGTCCAACTTTTGTGGGTTGTCAATGGTGAGGTCAGTTGTATTCGGTAGGAGTCTTGCAAGGTGTTCCCTGTAGACGTCCCATTTCATCCGTCTCTTGTTGAAGGTTTCTATCGGCTTCGTTATTTGAGCAGATATTTCAAAGGAAATGTATTGGTGGTCGGAGAAGCAGTGAACATCTTCAACCCGCCAGTTTGATATCAAGTCGTTTTCGGCATTGGAAATTGTCAGGTCTATGACCTGCTCAGTGATCGAGTTAATAAAGGTGGGCGTATCTCCCTGGTTATGCACTACTAAGTTTCTACTTAGAATATAATCAAAGATTAACTCACCTCGTTTGTTGATCGTTTTACCTCCCCACAGCGTGTGGTGTGCGTTTGCATCCATTCCGACAATGAGGGTGGTCTTGTTGTGTTCCGCCGTTAGTACTGCTTTCCTCAGTTCCTCCGATGGGGGGTTTTGGTCTTCGTATGGTAGATATGCCGAGGCTATCCATAGGGTTGACTGTTTCAGTTCTAAACCTATAATTGTAAGATCTTCGTTACCGAAAGTATTTAGCAGGAATGCGTCAAGCTGTTTCCGTACTAGGATGCACGCTCGTATTTTAGCATTTACCTTACCTTGATAGAGTCTGTAGTTTCTGTGGTTCAATCCACAGACTCTGTTTTGATTTATCCAGGGCTCCTGGATGAGAAGTACGTCCTCCTGGAGCTCGGAAAGACGTACCTGAAGTGCTGCTGAAGCACTCTTAGAGTGGTGCAGGTTTATCTGTACCACCCGAAGACTGCTCAATGACGGTGTTGTTGGCGTCGTCGTCATCGCTCATCAGTAGGTCATTCTCATCGGCCTCCTGGAAAAGCCCTCCTAAGCTGACCATGGTAGATGCCATGGATTCAGCATCTGAGCAGTGCTCTTCATATGCCGGATTGTTGCTCGGCGCTGCGAGGTTGACCTCAGCGAGAGTTGCAGTTACTGCTGTCGGAGCGACGGATGGTGCTGTAGCTGCGGGAGTTGCAGTGTTTGGTGTCGGAGCAACGGGTGGTGCTGCAGCTGTAGGTGGCACGTTTGCGGTTACCGTCTGTGTGGCATTTTTAGTTTTATATATCCACATCATTGTTTCGGTGAAGCCGCAGTATATTAAATTGTTCATTTTCTTTATTTGGTCATTGCTTTCATCGGTGATGAGGAGGGTGACGTGAACGAAGGTGTTCCGTGATTCCGAAACCTTCAAGATTTTCCAGTTTCTCACATCGAGGCTGGGGTTGGATATTTGCAGAAGCTCCAGGATAGCCTTTTGGTTATTAGCCATTACATCTGGGATTTTTATGCGACCCCTAGGCCTGTTGGGAATGTCGCATTGCTCTACCAGACAGAGTTTAGCTCCTGGCCATACTTCGCCAATGACCGTTAGAGCCTTTTCGAATAACTCTAACGAGCGTTGGTCGTGGAATGCCATGAGCTTTACTCTGTTCTGATGCCAACCTGCATCGGTACATCTTGCTGGAGTGCCAGGATTGTCCCTTATTACACTAGCGTACGCAACAAGCAGCCTAGCGTTAGCTTTCCTCCAGTTATCAAAGGAGATGCTACCGCTAGGATGTGAGTTGTCTACGACGGCGCGCAAGAGACTGTTCCTGGCTATGTCGCTATACCGGACTCCTTCTTGGATCTTTGATCTCTTTTGTGATCTGGCAATGCCAGGTTCATTATTTTATTTTATTATTTTATATTTTATATTTTATATTTTATATTTTATATTTTATATTTTATATTTTATATTTTATATTTTATATTTTATATTTTATATTTTATATTTTATATTTTATATTTTATATTTTATATTTTATATTTTATATTTTATATTTTATATTTTATATTTTATATTTTATATTTTATATTTTATATTTTATATTTTATATTTTATATTTTATATTTTATATTTTATATTTTATATTTTATATTTTATATTTTATATTTTATATTTTATATTTTATATTTTATATTTTATATTTTATATTTTATATTTTATATTTTATATTTTATATTTTATATTTTATATTTTATATTTTATATTTTATATTTTATATTTTATATTTTATATTTTATATTTTATATTTTATATTTTATATTTTATATTTTATATTTTATATTTTATATTTTATATTTTATATTTTATATTTTATATTTTATATTTTATATTTTATATTTTATATTTTATATTTTATATTTTATATTTTATATTTTATATTTTATATTTTATATTTTATATTTTATATTTTATATTTTATATTTTATATTTTATATTTTATATTTTATATTTTATATTTTATATTTTATATTTTATATTTTATATTTTATATTTTATATTTTATATTTTATATTTTATATTTTATATTTTATATTTTATATTTTATATTTTATATTTTATATTTTATATTTTATATTTTATATTTTATATTTTATATTTTATATTTTATATTTTATATTTTATATTTTATATTTTATATTTTATATTTTATATTGTATATTGTATATTGTATATTTTATATTTTATAAATTTTAATTTTGTTTTATTTTAAAAAAATTATTTATTAGAATCATAGTCTAAAATGGGTTCATTTAAATATTCCACAAAATAAAATTGATATGTATTGCCGAAAAGCCTTGTATTGAGCTATAACAATATATATATATATTGCCGTGATCCCTCAAAAGTTCTCGTACATATA
This sequence comes from Muscina levida, assembly GCA_964034835.1. Taxonomy (NCBI): domain Eukaryota; kingdom Metazoa; phylum Arthropoda; class Insecta; order Diptera; family Muscidae; genus Muscina; species Muscina levida. Next base: position 78,017,617 of record OZ035880.1, read on the forward strand.
TTTTAACATTAAGGGGGCGATAATTTATAACTATTTCCTTCTGCAAAAAATATTTTGTTTTTTTCCAATTAAGCATTTTTACAAAAAAAAAAAAAAAAAGACTAGCGCTACCTATCGCGTCCAAAAATAGCATGTATTTCTTGCTAAAACCAATCCTACACATCTAAAAAAGTTCATAAAAATCGGTCCAGCCGTTCTTGAGTAATAAATGACGTAATTAACACGACTATGATTTATGTATAAACACAAAAGTACATAATACTGTACATCTTAATTTCCATCACAGACAAGTTAGTGTACAACTGTTGGAAAACCACAAACATTGCACACGAAACTATGCAATAGCATTAAACACCACATGAAAGAAAGAGACAGACATACGACATCGTCAGAACTAACTGATTTGTAAGTGTGTATTAGTGAGTGTAAGTTCTATAATCATTTGTTTCGTGATCGTAGCAGCGCACATAAAGAAAAGTGTTAGATTCTTGGTGAATGGTGAGTACAATTTATTTGAAATTACTGAACATTTTAGGTTTTTGATATATATTTTAATTTATTTAGATTATTAACAACGATTTTTGGCGTGGCAGTTATTTAGAGAGAAAAACAGGTAAGATTAATTGCGTGTTCTTGCATGTATTGAGTGTGTGGCCGGCTAAAATTACAAGGCAATTTGTAATTGAGTTGCTTTTGAAGCGGCAATTGCAAATTACTTCTAGAAAAATACAAATTTGCAACTATAGTTTCAAAAGTAATTCTTATGCAAATTGCTAAATTTACATTAAATGTAACTAACTAAACTATTGTTTTTTTAATTCACACAGGTGTTTCCAAAGAATTTGCAGTGGCTGTTGGCTAAAGCTGTGGGGAATTACATATCCATAAAGAGGTAAGGTCAGTTAATGTAGTGGATGTACATTAGACTGGCCATAGCGTTATATAGAAAAAATTAAAAATGTTAAATCCAAAAGTTTTCGCACTGAAAAATATGAGGTTGGGGATAACAATAATTATGCATATTTTTTTTTCTAGTTCCAAGTATCTCCGGGTTGAGCCCAAACTTTTATTACATTACCCATAAATCACTATTTTTGTTCCTGTTTATATTTAATTATGAACAAAATCTGACTTTATGTTCCCAACTGAATTTCTTCGATACCTATAATTAATACCTTTCCAACGAGCCGCAATAGTCTGCAGATAAACTACGGATAATCTTGCCCGGAATACCCAAAAACCAAAGTCCAAAAAAAAAATTTATTTTTTTTTATTGCTGATAATATTATACAAATGAAGATTTTCTGTGGGATGAAAAGTGTTTTCTGTAGTGCTCCACAACTTAAAGCAAATACTGCTTATCCTCTTCGTCGTATGTCAATTCCCGATTGAAATCTGTAATTAGTTTTTAGTAATTGCTCTTTCTGCCGGGTCATTTACAACGGTTAAGTGTTGCCATATTCGTTTTGCGTTTTTTTCTTCTTGATCCTTTCAAATTGCAGATCATACGCTATAATTTGTGAAAAAACCACGAGCTCCAATAATTTTTACGCAAATTTTGTGCTAGTTCGTTTTCGTGAATTGGTCGTAACCAACAGATTTGGCAAATATGAAAAATATAGAAACGATGAGAACGAATTTTGTGAAAAGATAGAAAATTATGTATTTGATATCGCAGCTGCGGATGCACTTGAAAGATTTCCTTCTGTTGCCAGGCCAGGATTTGAAGCTGTCACGAAAACAAGAACGCAAAGCGAAGCTACTGGAAGAATCAGAAAAGCGCAAGCGAAAATATCAAGTAGAGTCACAAGAAGTTCACAAGTATTGGTCAATATTATGTCTTTTTTTATTGTTATTTTTAATTATTGCTTGTTGTTCAAAGATAAATTATTATATTCGAAGGCGTAGAAATGGACAATAAGCCGGATCGAAAAAAAGTTGTCAATGTTACCGCCTAATATGAAAAGTTAATTAAAAACAATTACGGTGGTGCGAAAAAAATTTTCTGAGGGCGCGGTAAAAGCGCCGGATTCGGTGTTTTTCACATAACATCGTCATTTGTATACCGATTGTCAAGATCTATGCATCGTTGAAAGGGTATTAACAACAGCTTTGTTAGTGTGTTAGAGACTACGACGTCATCTTCAAGCGGTTCTCACCATTGTCTTCTTAAAAACCCCCCTAAGCATACAATTTTCTGATGTAGATTTGAAGAGCTTGAAAAACTGTTAAAGATTTGAGAAAAAACCGTTAACTTTTATTCATAAACATAAAAGTTGTATTGATTCAAAAAGTCAGTAAATGTATGCACACTGCGATAATTCGAAATATACATTTGTTTATTTTTATTACATTCGTTTGTTATAAAACGCGTACAATTGAAGAATAAATAAAGTTCAAACAAATGAAAATCAATAATCGAAGGTACCAAATAATCGGAATACTATCTAACTGAAGAACTTTCAAAGATTTTTTTGGCGACCAATGTGAATTAATTATGATGACGCTTAATGTCATATCGGGGCATGAGGAAATCTTTGGTTGAGCAGAATGTTAAGCCAATATAACATTTTTGTTTATGAAGAAAATGTGACGTTTAATTCGCAATTATTTTATAGTTTCTACAGGGCTTCAAAACTGCATCAGAAAATTTTATGATAAGGGGGGTTTTTAAAGACACAATGTTCAGAACCACTGGAATATGACGTCATAGTTTGAAGTAGCTATATAACTAACAAAGCTCTTGTTAAGACATCTTCAACGACATATAAAACTTAAGAATCGGACAGCGAATAATAAAGTTGTAGACAAAACGTCAAATCCGCCGTTTTTGTCACGCCCACAAAAATAAAAATTTTGCACCTCCGAATTTGTTATTATATGACTGTTCATATAAGGCGATAACATTCATATATTTTTTTCTCCATATAGATTGACCCGGCTTAATGGACAATTCAGCTCCGGAAGTTGATTTTCTGAAGGACCAACATCAAGGAATCCGGTGATCTCGCGGAAAAATCCATTTCGTTGATGATCGAATGTTAGCAAGCATGTATAAATGGATAACATCTGCTACAATTACAGCCGTCTAGCGGAAGTTGCAGGAAATCAAACCTGACTTAAACGACATAAAAGTGGAAGATTTCGTCTTTAACCGAACATCGTTTCAAACAATGCGAAAGGAATATCGGCGCAGACAAGCGAAACAGATCAAAGATGAATTCAAGGTACATATTTAATAATTAAATATAAAAAATATCTTGAAGGTAATTAACATAATATTTTATTTCAACATAGATTCCTGAAGTATTTGTCTTGCACTGGGACGGTAAAATGCTTCCAGATATGAAAGGCAAGGACAAAGTTGATCGATTGGCTCTCGTTATAACCGCAGAGAACGAAGAAAAACTCCTTGGCATTGCAAACCTTGAAGAATGTTGTAGTGAAAATATTGCTGAAGGCATTGAAAAATTCCTACGCAAATGGAAGATTGATAATTTAGTGCAAATTGTGGCTTTTGACACAACATCTACAAACACTGGTATTGAAAAAGGCTCAGCATATTTGCTTGAAAGTAAATTGGGTCGCGATTTACTTTTTCTACCGTGTCGCCATTATATCAGCGAATTGCTTATTAAAGCTGTGTTTGAGTTAAATTTCGGAAAAACATCAGCATCAGAAGTCACTCTCTTTAATAGTTTTTCAAAAGACTGGGAAATATGAATATCAATACTTTCAAGTGTGGAGTATTGGATGAAGCAGTGCAAAAACACTTAACAGCAGCCGAAATAGAGACGCACAAGAACTTTTGTCTTGAGGCGTTGAAATCTCATTATGTGCGAGCCGATTATAAAGAGTTGTTGCCAATTTCGCTAATTTTTCATGGTAAGGAAGTACCAAATTTTACGCAGTTGCGTTTGCCTGCCGCAACAATTCATGCAAGGTTTATGTCCAAAGCTATATACTGCTATAAGATCTATTAGCTTTGCGAACAATTCAAGATGACATCCTCTGAACTGAAAGGCATTCGAAACATTTGCATTTTCTTGACGCGAATTTATATTTCGTATTGGTTTGGATGCGTTAACGCTGTATCTACACCGCGTTAAGATTTACAATTCATTAAAGATGCTATTTCATAGATCGATCTTAATGTTTCAAATACCTTATTGTCAAAAATCAAAAACCATTTATGGTATTTATCCGAAGAGGCGGTGGCTCTATTGAAGTGAAGCGGAAAATGGTTGAAGCTCTTGCCAATCATGATGATGAAAATGACAAAGTTATTCCAAAAAGATTAAACTTAACGCTGGAACAAGTGAAATCGTTTAAAAATTAAGAATTTATATTTTTCATTACTCCTCGCACCAAGCGTTTTTTCCATCGTTTAGAAATCGATGTGACATTTTTTGAATTGGATTTATCAATTTGGAAGGACCAAAAAGAATACTGCACCGCAAAACGAATATGACAACACTTAACCGTTGTTAATGACCCGGCAGAAAGAGCAATACAACTAATTACAGATTTCAATCGGGCATTAACATACGACGAAGAGGATAAGCAGTATTTGCTTCAAGTTGTGGAGCACTACAGAAAAAACTTTTCATCCCACAAAAAATCTTCATTAGTATAATATTATCAGAAATAAAAAAAAATTAAATTTTTTTTTTGGACTTTGGTTTTAGGGTATTCCGGGCAAGATTATCCGTAGTTTATCTGCAGACTATTGCGGCTCGTCGGAAAGGTAATAATTATAGGTATCGAAGAAATTCAGTTGGGAACATAAAGTCTGATTTTGTTGTTATTTAAATATAAACAGCAACAAAAATAGTGATAAATGGGTAATGTAATAAAAGTTTGGGCTCAACCCGGAGGTACTCGGAATGAAAAAAAAAAATTAAATATGCATAATTATTTTTATCCCCAACCTCATATTTTTCAGTGCGAAAAATTTAATTTTAAAATTTAAATTTTAAATTTTAAAAATTTCCACTATGGCCTAATGTAATGTACATACATATGTAGTACAGTGTGGCTGTGCAAAAGTTAAAATTATTAATTCAAAGTGTGAAGTGAAATTGGTAACAAGTGTTTAAAATTCTAATTTGATATTGAGAAATGAATTTCAATTTATAAATACAATTTAACCTGAAAATTCTATTTCGATTTAAAATAACTGAGTTTTAAAATGTAAAGGAATTTAAGGTTCAAATAAGTTTTGAAATAAAAATTTAAAAATTACATTTATAATTGTAATTTATACCGGAATTTAAAATTCTACAAGTGTTTCCAATTTGAAATTAGTAATTAGTATTTCGATTAAAAATTCCTTTACATTTTACAGTTCTCTTATTCTTAATCCAATTAGAAATTTTCGTTTAAATGGCATTTACAACTTGAAATTCATTTTTCAATATCGAATTCCAATTTTAAACACCAGTTACTAATTGAAATTTAATTTGGGTATTATTATGCAATTTAAAGTACATATATATGCCAATTACAATTTTAAATTAATTTTTGTACATTAAATTCTTATAGCAAATACCAATAGCTAATCTAAAATCCAAATTTCAATTTATTTTAAAATTTTAAATTTAAATGAAAATGCAAATTTAAATTGAAAAGGTAAAAATGTTTTGAATTTATAAATTAATTTTAAACTGAATTTAGTGGGAGTGCCACATAATCCTCAAAATCAAAATCCCCAAACACAAAATCCCCAGCCAAAAAAAAATCTCTAAAATCAAAATCCCCAAGCACAAAATCCCCACATTTTTTTGGCGATAGTGTCACAAAATCCCCAAATACAATATCCCCACCCTACATTTTGGTGTGGTTCGGTTTCTTTTAGCGACAATTTTCCGCGCACTCAAAACTCAATTAAAGCTTATAGATTCAAAACTATTGTATGAGAAAAAAATGCGGCGTTAATGAAATTATTAAAGAGTTCATAGAAATAAAAACAAACATAGCCATAATATACTCAGGCATAGGTATAAGAAAAAATAAAAAAAATGTGGACCGTCTCAAGAAAATTAAAAAAGTTGTTGAATCTCGAGCTGATTTGGAAAAATTAACTTATTTCGCATCCATGTTGCATAATATTTCTCAATTAATATCTTTATGTGTCAAATGTATTTTGTTTAAACCGTAAATATTGTTATTTTTTATTTATTATTAATGCAAGTATCATCAATGAATTTTGTATATATATCAGTTTTTGTAAATAAATCTTCTTTATAATAAAAAAATTTCTGTTTTTAAAATTATGCTTGCCAGATCTAATAAAAGATCATCCCTGAAGATGCTGGAAAGAATCCCAGCGAAACGTCGGATGCATGTTAAAAATAATCTTTGACATCAAAATGACCTTGAAAGCCCGATAACAATTAATATTTAAAAAAGTAATTTAATTTCAATACCTACATTTGTGAATTTATAATTTAAATTTTTTGAATTTTTATTTCAGAAATAATTTCAAACATAAAATTTTCAATTTCTGTGTGATTACCATTCAAATTATGTTTAAAATCGCGGCCATGAGTAAGAAAAAAGCTAGTAACAAATTCATCAATATCCAATTTCTTATTGAATGGTAAAAGGTTATTATCATCATATAGCCACATAATGTCTTTAAGATTAAAGTCGCCTAAAACAATAACTTCATAGTCATTACAATTAGAATTAAAAACATGTTCAATATTTTTCAAATGATTGTTATAAATTTCATTATTACTATTTGGTGCTATATATGATACAAGAGAGAATATAGATTTGTAAACATTTTTGAAAATAAAACCTCAACGCAAAGATGTTCAATACCGGTAACAAATTTTAAAGAAATAGGCCGCTTGGTATATTAGTCCTCACCTCTAACAAAACCCCACTTAATTTTTTTGGTCCTTCTGGTGTAAAACTTCTATCACAACGATAAACATTATAATAATTTTTTTTAGCAACGAACACACCAGAGAATAACGGGACTTCAAAAAGAGAAAAAAAAGAAGAGAAAGGATAATTTGAAAATAATATGTCTGTTTATTTTACTATCTCCTTGTAATGAGTATAAAAGTCAATCGACACAACGCTCGCTTACTTTACTTACTTACTTAAGTGGCCAATTACAATTTACGAAACGTAGTTCATAAATTTGAGGGCTGAAGTAATAAAGAATTCCACACGTTTCGGTCTTTTGCGTGTGTTCTCCAGTTAGTCTTACCAGATGATGGCACGTCGCCTACCACTTGGTCCTTCCAACGGAGTTTGGATCTCCCTGCTCTGCGCCGTCCTTCAGGTTCGCCTTCAAACACCTTTCTCGCTGGAGCATATACATTAAGCCGGGTCGAAAAAAAAAGTTGTCAATGTGACCGCCATATATGAAAAATTAAGTAAAAAAAATTTCGGGGGAGCGAAAATTTTTTTCTGTTGTCGCGGCAAAAACGCCGGATTCGGGGTTTTTACCATAACATGGTTATTTGTATACCGATTGTGAAGATCTATGCATCGTTAAAAAGGTATTAGCCACAGCTTTGTTAGTGTGTTAAAGACTTTTAACTACGACGCCAGCGGTTCTCATCATTGTATTCTTAAAAACCCCCCTAAGCATATAATTTTTTGATGTAGATTTGAAGGCCTTGAAAAACTATTAACGATTTTAGAAAAAACCGTTAACTTTTATTCATAAACAAAAAAGTTATATTGATTTAAAAAGTCAGTACATGTGATAATGCGAAATATACATTTGTTTATTTTTATTACATTCGTTTGTTATAAAACGTGTACAATTGAAAAATAAATAAAGTTCAAACAAATAAAAATCAATATTCTAAAATACCAAATAATCGGAATACTATCTAACTGAAGAACTTCCAAAGATTTTTTTAGCGACCAATGTAAATTAAGTATGATGACGCTTAATGCCATATCGGATCATGAGGAAATCGTTGGTTGAGTAAATAAAACTTTTTATACAAATCTACTTCGAACTATCATATGTACTAAAATGTTAAATCAATATAACTTTTTTGTTTATGAAGAAAATGTAACGTTTATTTCGCAATAATTTTATAGTTTCTACAGGGCTTCAAATCTGCATCAGAAAATTTTATGATTAGGGGGGTTTTTAATATACAATGTTGAGAACCACTGGAATATGACGTCATAGTTTTAAGTAACTATATTAATAACAAAGCTCTTGTTAATCCATCTTCAACGATATATAAAACTTAAGAATCGGACAGCGAATAACAAAGTTATGGACAAAACGTCAAAACCGGCGTTTTTGCCACGCCCACAAAACTAAAAATTTTGCACCTCCGAATTTGTTTTTATAAGAGTGTTCATATAAGGCGGTAACATTCATATATTTTTTTTCTCCATATAGATCGACCCGGCTTAATATACATCCATCCTGGCAACATGTCCCAGCCATCGAAGTCGTTGGATTCTGACTCTTTTAGCTACGTTGATGACGTGGTGAAGCTCATACAGCTCATGGTTCATCCGATGGCGAAACTCGCCTTCGACACAGATAGGTACATATATTTATCGGAGTACTTTTCTCTCGAATACTCCCAGGTTTTGTATGTCCGTTGTAGTAAGCACCCATGATTCGGCAGCATACAACAGAACAGGTAAGATAAGCACCTGGTATAGCTGTTTCTTAGTAGTCTGAGAAAAGGTGGTGTTACTAAAGTGCTGCCGAAGTCCGTAGAAACATCTATTAGCTAGCACTATTCTCCGTTTAATTTCTTGGCTGACATTATTTTTCTTGTTGAAGGAAGATCCGAGGTAGGTAAACTCTACCTCAAAACAATACCTCAAAACAATAATTGTCAACTTTCACGGTGCGTCCCCATCGAGAGGACTCTTTGTTCGTCGAAATCATTATTTTGGTTTTGTCCTCGTTGACCGCTAAACCCATTTTTGCTGACTCCTTTTCTAGTGATGAGAAAAATGCAGTAACATCCCGCAGATTTCGGCCAATGATGTCTATATCATCGGCATAGGCTAGTGGCATGTGGCTCTTGTGGAATATGGTGCCAGACATGTTGACACCAGCCTTTCTCATCACCTTCTCCATAACAATATTAAATAGTGTACAGGACAGGCCATCGCCCTGCCTGAGACCGCTTTCCGTGTTAAATGGTTCAGACTGATCCTTACCAATCTTAACAGAGGATTTGGTGTTGTCTAAGGTACATTTGCACAGTCGAATCAGATTTGCAGGAATACCAAACTCAGACATGGCCTCATAAAGCCTATTCCTTATCGGAGAGTCGAAGGTAGCTTTGTAGTCGACAAAGAGTTGGTAGGTGTCGATCTGCTTTTCATGGGTTTTTTCCAGGATTTGTCGTAAGGTGAATATTTGATCTGTCGTAGATTTGCCAGGTCTAAAGCCGCACTGAAATGGTCCACTTAGTTTTTATACAATTGGCTTTAGACGTTCACACAATATGCTTGAAAGGACCTTGTACGCAATTGGTAATAGGCTTATACCACGGTAGTTCTTACATTCACTACGATCTCCTTTCTTGTATATGGGACATAACAGACTGAGACTCCAATCCCAGGGCATGCTCTCCTCTTGCCAGATGTTCTCCATGAGCTGATGCATGCTCCTAATCTGCTCCTCCCCGCCAGCCTTAAACAATTAAGCAGGAAGACCATCGGCCCCAGCAGCGTTGTTGTTTTTAAGGCGGGAGATGGCCATACGTATCTCGCTCTGGAGGCGAACAATAAACACCATCGTCATGGACTGGAGCGAGGTCTTCTGGAGTGGTGTCTGCATCCAATAAATTTTTAAAATTATTTCTCCATATCCTCAGAACGTTATCCGGGTGCGTCACTAGCTGACCATCGCTGTCCTTGCAAGAGGGTAACCCTGTTCCACGCATTCTCGCCTTAACTCTCTTGTATAATTTTCGGGCTTCAACTCTGCTTCGGAGCAACTCTGTGCACTCATCCTGTCCTTCTTCAGCTCCTTCTTTTTCCGTCTAAAAAGACGAGTTGCCTCTCGTATCTTCTCCCTGTGCCGTTCACGAACAGCTCTCGTTGCCATAGGCTGCAGTTTCGCCCTGTATGCAGCAACCGTCTCTCTCGTGGCATTGCGACATTCATCATCGTACCAGGCATCTTCTTGAGACGGCTTTGAGTACCCAAGTACGCTTCTCGCAGCCCGTTCTAAGGAGTCGGCTATATTTTGCCACTGCGAGGTTATATTATTAAGGGTTGGAGCATTCCGCAGCAGTTGAGTTAGGTGGTTGGAATAGGCGTCCGCTACCTCTGTGGTCCGCAGTTTACCGATGTCCGGCTTTCTTTGTGCCTGGTTACGTACGTTTTTCGCCATGCTTAGCCTTGTGCGTACCTTAACTGCGGTAAGGAAGTGATCGGAGTCAATGTTCGCACCCCTAATCACTCGTACGTCCAGAACACTCGATGCGTGCCTTCCGTCGACTACCACATGATCTATCTGATTCCTCGTCAATTGATCTGGAGATAACCATGTTGCCTTATGAATATTTTTATGGTCAAATCTATTGCTGCTAACTACCATATTTCTTGCCGCAGAGAAATCAATCAGTCTGATGCCATTGTTCGACGTTTCGGTGTGCAGACTGAATTTTCCGATGGTAGGCCCAAATGCGGTTTCCTTGCCTATTTTAGCATTAAAATCGCCTAGTACAATTTTAATGTCATGGCTCGGGCTACGGTCATAACATTTTCTAGGCTCTCGTAGAACTAGTCTTTGTCCTCATCGGTTTTCTCTTCTGTCGGAGCATGGGCACATATAAGTGTTATGTGGAAAAACTTTATTTGACTCTTATGGTGGCTATACGTTCACACACCGGGTTGAACCTTGAGACTAGGTGTCGCAGTCTCTTGCCAACCACAAATCCACATCCAAACTCGTACTTGTCCGCATGGCCACTATAGTAGATGTCGCACGTCTTCATGCGCGAGCACCAGTGCCCCGTCCACCGGATTTCCTGTAAAGCGGTTATGTCCTCCTTGTATTCTCCGAGGACTTCCGCCAGTTGGATGGAGACACCTGGTCTATACAGTGTTCTAACATTCCACGTGCATATCCTTAAATCATGGTCCTTAATTCGTTTGCTGTGGAGGGTCCATTATATTCTTTTCTTATTCTTTTCATTGCAATAGTTTAAACGTCGGTGGCGGGTTGCAAGCCCAGCACACCACGTCGCAGTTTTCTCCTCCTGCCAGGATTTTATTACAGCCGCCCATTCTGGGTCAGACGCTGACCAGGGTACCGCTCACTCTGAGCATACGTGCCGCCTCTCACGCTGTTAAGCAAAATCGTTAATGATGTATAATATGAAAAGTATAAATTAGTAAGTACTGAGTGTTATAATCGACGGAATAATTACAGAAAAAGCGTGTATTGTAATTATTGTAAATATTGTAACGCTGTAAGTTTTGAGTATTTTTGACCGACAACTGTGCTAATGTGATTCGACCAACTTAAGTTATTGTTAAATACTATGCCCAGATTTTTAGCATGCTTATCAATTTAAATTTTTTCACCATTTAACAGTATCTCAACATCAAGATTTGTAGAAACAAAATTCCTTTTATGTATTAACAGATATTTCGAGGATTAAGGCAGAGTCCGTTTGCCGTTGCCCAGGAATAAATTTGGGATAAATCACTATTAATTTTTCCAATATGCTCAATAGACTGGTCGCAATTTTTTTTTTTAAATTTAATTGTGTGCGCTGCTTAAAATATGAGGTTTGGTGTAAGAAATCATGTGCTAATTTTTTAGCTCAATCCGACGGTGCCTAGTCGTGCCTAGTGGGGCCCGAAGTTCCCATATTATAAAAACACCTATTTAATCAGATCCGAAAATTTAAATAGACCGAAAATCAAAAATCTGGCTCCGTTACGATCTTGCGCAGAGAAAGTACTTTAAGTATGACAAATTTCAGGTTCCTATGTCATCAGATGGCTTCAGAAAGTTGCGGAAATAATAGGATATACATATAAACATCAGGATATACTAAGAAATTATCTTATATATAAAAATTAATTGTTGTTCGTTGGTAAGGCCATCACTTGAGAACGGAGGGGCCAATTCGATTAATTTTTTGTCACAATGTTCGTAATAGGCCAGAATGCTTTTTATACAAAAAAAAATTTGGCCACGCCCATTTCTACGCCCACTTTTTTTATATATCTAAAATTTCACTAAAACGCTCTAAAAATTTAATTTCTTTACAGATTTAGCTCCGTAATGTTCTACATTGAAAATATAAAAGGTTATATATTTTGTAAATTTTTGATTAAATGGACGGAGTGGGCGTGTCAATTTTTTTGAGCTAGAGTGATAAATATTGGTACACAGATCATACTCGATACTTCAGGTTCAAATTTGCAGACGAAATCTTTATTTTCGATAAGTAGGCGGTGGGCTCGAGGCAAAATTATATTTAAGTAATAGAGAAATAAAATTTTATATCACGATAGTACTCTCCAATACAATTATGAATATGCACACGAAATGTTAGCCCAAAGATGAAGATCTAGAATCACTGTCTTCCTCTCTCTTTCATAATAAACATTTCCCATTAATCGTACTCCCAATACACTCACTCAGACGAAATTTTTATTTTCGATCAGCGGGCAAAACTGAGATTGAAATTTGAAATATTTTCAATCAGTGGACGGATATTTCTATTTCGCGAAAATAGATAAAATAAATTTTTGGGCTGACCTTTCCAAGCTGTCGCATTATCCCGAACAGTATGAACTACAGAGAGACAATCCGTAAATTTATTTATTGCTCTTCTTAAAGCAAAACGGGGAGATAAATTACATTTCTCAGCAAAATATTGTGTTCGGTCAGAAAACGTTGAAGTTTTAGAAGGGCCAGCGTGTTTCCATGAACCCTATTGAAAATGTGGTTGGCATACTTGTTCAAAAAGTGTACTCCAACAACAATACAATACAATAGCAATACAATAGCATTGTAGAGCTAAGATCGGCAGTAATAGTGGCTTGGGTCTCCTTATAAAGTTCAACCCCAAAAACCCTGATAAAAAGTATGACCGAATGACATTTTTAAATTTATTCAAAATAAGAGAGGTCATACGCTTTATTACAAAGTGTTTTTTATTTTAAATTTTCTTTTTGTTGTAATAAAAAAAGTTTTATTTCGTAATTAAAAACCACTGCGTTTAATTTCATGATCACCCCAAAATGTAAAGAAATGCCAAAAACATAAATAATACAATTTTGTTGTTGATAGATGTAAAAGTTTTGTTTTTGATTCTCTTTCATTCCTCATATTCGGTTTTTGGATTATGACCTCTTAAATACATCTGCATCGAAATACAGTGGAGGGTATAATTTTCCGCTCTCCAGTGTATAACATTCACACATCGGAATCAATAAGGAACATACAGTAAACTACGGATAAGTGCACATCGCATAAATGCAAAAACCGCATAAGTGCACTGGAACTTGAAGCCATTAGCCTTTTTTACACGTTTACATAAAAGAATACACGGATAAGTGCAACACGTATAAATGCAAAAACCGGATAAAAGCACAACTTTTGCTAATCTGAAAGTACTTTTTTAGTACAATTTTGCATGCATAAATGCAAATCTCTCATACTACATAAATATAGATTATGATTTAGAGAAACTGGAGAAAAAACATATAAGGTTGGAACAGAAAACACCGTTCAAAAAAAGATTTCAGACTTTTTCAGCACACGTGGTTTAGGTAAATCGAATTGAGTGCACTTTTATATGTATTTTGCAAAAAACAATGTTGCAAAATATGATTGCAATGATTTCTTAACAGCTCTTATTTTGGCACAGAACTGAATATTTTTAATTTTTTTGTATAAAATATGATAAACACAAAAAAAATGAAATATACAGCCATGTTCTGGAAAACAGAGCAAAATCGGTAAAAATGTAATACTTTTTAATACATTTTTTTCGATTTTGCGTTTTCAAACCGAATTGTTTTCCAGAACATGGGTGATAAATTTGTGATTTTTTTACCTTAAACTGAACTAATTTTAAAAGTTTTTATTAAAAACCTGTTATGTAATGTAAGCCAAATATAAGTAAAAACATTAAACAGCTTTTTATTTAAATTATTTTCTTAAAGTTCCGTCCAAACTACACCACCGTCTGAGAAAAGGTGGTGTTACTAAAGTGCTGCCGAAGTCCGTAGAAACATCTATTAGCTAGCACTATTCTCCGTTTAATTTCTTGGCTGACATTATTTTTCTTGTTGAAGGAAGATCCGAGGTAGGTAAACTCTACCTCAAAACAATACCTCAAAACAATAATTGTCAACTTTCACGGTGCGTCCCCATCGAGAGGACTCTTTGTTCGTCGAAATCATTATTTTGGTTTTGTCCTCGTTGACCGCTAAACCCATTTTTGCTGACTCCTTTTCTAGTGATGAGAAAAATGCAGTAACATCCCGCAGATTTCGGCCAATGATGTCTATATCATCGGCATAGGCTAGTGGCATGTGGCTCTTGTGGAATATGGTGCCAGACATGTTGACACCAGCCTTTCTCATCACCTTCTCCATAACAATATTAAATAGTGTACAGGACAGGCCATCGCCCTGCCTGAGACCGCTTTCCGTGTTAAATGGTTCAGACTGATCCTTACCAATCTTAACAGAGGATTTGGTGTTGTCTAAGGTACATTTGCACAGTCGAATCAGATTTGCAGGAATACCAAACTCAGACATGGCCTCATAAAGCCTATTCCTTATCGGAGAGTCGAAGGTAGCTTTGTAGTCGACAAAGAGTTGGTAGGTGTCGATCTGCTTTTCATGGGTTTTTTCCAGGATTTGTCGTAAGGTGAATATTTGATCTGTCGTAGATTTGCCAGGTCTAAAGCCGCACTGAAATGGTCCACTTAGTTTTTATACAATTGGCTTTAGACGTTCACACAATATGCTTGAAAGGACCTTGTACGCAATTGGTAATAGGCTTATACCACGGTAGTTCTTACATTCACTACGATCTCCTTTCTTGTATATGGGACATAACAGACTGAGACTCCAATCCCAGGGATGCATGCTCCTAATCTGCTCCTCCCCGCCAGCCTTAAACAATTAAGCAGGAAGACCATCGGCCCCAGCAGCGTTGTTGTTTTTAAGGCGGGAGATGGCCATACGTATCTCGCTCTGGAGGCGAACAATAAACACCATCGTCATGGACTGGAGCGAGGTCTTCTGGAGTGGTGTCTGCATCCAATAAATTTTTAAAATTATTTCTCCATATCCTCAGAACGTTATTCGGGTGCGTCACTAGCTGACCATCGCTGTCCTTGCAAGAGGGTAACCCTGTTCCACGCATTCTCGCCTTAACTCTCTTGTATAATTTTCGGGCTTCAACTCTGCTTCGGAGCAACTCTGTGCACTCATCCTGTCCTTCTTCAGCTCCTTCTTTTTCCGTCTAAAAAGACGAGTTGCCTCTCGTATCTTCTCCCTGTGCCGTTCACGAACAGCTCTCGTTGCCATAGGCTGCAGTTTCGCCCTGTATGCAGCAACCGTCTCTCTCGTGGCATTGCGACATTCATCATCGTACCAGGCATCTTCTTGAGACGGCTTTGAGTACCCAAGTACGCTTCTCGCAGCCCGTTCTAAGGAGTCGGCTATATTTTGCCACTGCGAGGTTATATTATTAAGGGTTGGAGCATTCCGCAGCAGTTGAGTTAGGTGGTTGGAATAGGCGTCCGCTACCTCTGTGGTCCGCAGTTTACCGATGTCCGGCTTTCTTTGTGCCTGGTTACGTACGTTTTTCGCCATGCTTAGCCTTGTGCGTACCTTAACTGCGGTAAGGAAGTGATCGGAGTCAATGTTCGCACCCCTAATCACTCGTACGTCCAGAACACTCGATGCGTGCCTTCCGTCGACTACCACATGATCTATCTGATTCCTCGTCAATTGATCTGGAGATAACCATGTTGCCTTATGAATATTTTTATGGTCAAATCTATTGCTGCTAACTACCATATTTCTTGCCGCAGAGAAATCAATCAGTCTGATGCCATTGTTCGACGTTTCGGTGTGCAGACTGAATTTTCCGATGGTAGGCCCAAATGCGGTTTCCTTGCCTATTTTAGCATTAAAATCGCCTAGTACAATTTTAATGTCATGGCTCGGGCTACGGTCATAACATTTTCTAGGCTCTCGTAGAACTAGTCTTTGTCCTCATCGGTTTTCTCTTCTGTCGGAGCATGGGCACATATAAGTGTTATGTGGAAAAACTTTATTTGACTCTTATGGTGGCTATTAGGGTGATCAATTATTCCGGTTTTTGCGAAAACCGGTTTTCGAATTATTCGAAAAATGGCATTTAAAAAAAACCGGTTGCTTTTTTTGAAATTCACAAAAAACCGGATAATCCGGTTTTCAAAATTATGCCAAATAACAAATTAAAACACAATTTTTGACAAAAAATTGTATTAAAAAATAACAGAAAACAAATCAATTATACCTATAAAAAGTTAACTTTTAGTTTAATTATAATTACAATGCAAAACATTAGTGAGATCAGTTTGTTATTTTAACAAAAACAAACGAAACAAAACAATTCATTTGTAAATAATTGATTATATATAAATATTATATATAAAAAAAAAGTTCTCCGTACACCAGCGAATATGAAACATTGTTCCAAGGACATTTCAAAAAATTTTTTTTTTATTTTTTTTGCCGAAAAGGCGACCCCTACGCCTTTTTAGTTTTTTCGTTATATCTTCCATATTAACAGTCCGATCTTAAAGCTTGATACAGCGAATTTTTTGTCTTTACATTCAGATATTAAAGTATGATATATATCTTTGACCTGAAGTAACCTTTACATCATACCTCAAATTACACAACAAGGAATTAGCAACAAAAAGCAAAGTAAAATAATAGAAATTTTAGTCGATCATACCTCGACGTGATTTAAGTTGGCTATATTTTTGACGGCTCTCGGGCTTAGATAAAATGTGGCCCATGCGTTGCTTGTCGGTAAACGCCATGGCAGATTCATGTACTACATGAACAAAACCCTCGGCAAAGTATGAGTCACTTTTGAAGTTTATAAACTTAACAACTTGTGGACCGAATATTTGACGAATGCATCCAGTTGCATCCATATAGCCATCTAAACGCACTATTGCATCCGTTATCATCGATAACAAAACATTTTAAGGGTGGACACATTTTGTTAGTAGTAAAGGTATTCTGAGATCAAAGACTTTTAAATTAAAAAAAATTGGTCTGCCACAGACAAACACATCGTTATATCATACTTTAATATCTGAATGTAAATACTGAAGCTATGACAAATTTAAAAAGGTGACCCCTACGATCGGCAACAATGAATTTATAAAAGCATTTTTTTGATAGTTGTGCTGTATTCATCGATATACTTTCTTCGCAAAAGTTTTATGGTTTTTTGGGAGCTATAAATTTCTATCATTAGGGTGTCACATTAGGGTGGTAGGAAATTAGATTTGGGGGGTAAGTACTAGAACGGTACACTTGAGGTCGATGGACCTAAGAGCAAAAATATTGGCCTCGCTAAGACAAAAAATTCGCTGTATCAAGCTTTAAGATCGGACTGTTAATATGGAAGATATAACGAAAAAACTAAAAAGGCGACCCCTACGTTCGGCAAAAAAAATAAAAAAAAATTTTTTTGAAATGTCCTTGGAACAATGTTTCATATTCGCTGGTGTACGGAGAACTTTTTTTTTGCGATACGGTCTAATAAATATATTTAATTTAATCTTTAGTTTTACCTAAAGTAACATTTAAGAAATAGGATACAATTTAAGTGCTTGGGTGTATACTAGGGCGGGTCGATTTAAATATCGCCCATGGCTCAGTGAAAATCGTATTCTAGGGATCAAAATAGGAAACTTTGCCGAAGGAACCATACCTCTAAAACGAATTCTACTACCCCCCAACTGTTGACTTTTGTCCCGTAGGGTCAAGTTTTGAAAAATCCCACTTTGACCCATTTAGATTGCCCCAATCGAGTCCAAATGTATGATCGACCCCCACTAACTTTGGAGGGCCGATCCACCCATGCCAGTGGCACACCCCCTGGAACTCCCCTGGGGGGTTCCCCATACAAACATTCCAAAAAATCACCATTTTTGGCACTTTATTTTATTATTTTTTATTTATTTTTATTATTTTATTTATTTTTTCTCTTTAGAAATTTATTTAATCAGAACATATGTAAAAGAAAAAATTAATTTAACTTAGTTATAGAAAGGAAAATAAAAAAAATTACTGTTTGAAGTCTTTTCTGCTTTCAAGCCTGGGCAATTTTGCACGGCTCTCTAATGTCGTCGCCATAACAGCCTCTACATTTTCCGGTATAACTCGTTTGGAAACGCTAGCTATCAATTGAACTTGTCGTTCTGTTCCTTGTATGTGTGATGGAATTTTTGGATCATTAAACGGGGGGGGTAGTAGAATTCGTTTTAGAGGTATGGTTCCTTCGGCAAAGTTTCTTATTTTGATCCCTAGAATACGATTTTCACTGAGCCATGGGCGATTTTTTTGCCTCCCTACAAATCGACCCGCCCTAGTGTATACCTATTTTTTTCTTTGGTTTTTATAAAACTTGACATTGAAAATGCCCTTTCACTCAGTGTACTATTTGGACTTATAGTGTACAAGGCGTTTAATATTGAATATTTTAGAAATGCGTCACTAATTGGGAGTTTACTCGTACTTAAATACAAAATGAGAGTATTCGGGGTTTGAACACATCGTTCTGATATACGTCTTTTGAAAATTGCATATAAATTTATTGATAATTGGTTTTCAATTGTTGAAAAGTGTTAAAGTAAAAATTTAAAAATACCTTCAGCATCAGCTAAAGTCGAAGAGTTTGCAGAAAGTTTTTGTATAGACATTTCCAAAGGTTTAAGGGTGTCACTAAGCACAGACAATGTTGTGATATCATTTTCACTAAATGGTGTCAGTCCTAACTCCAATAAAGTATGATTCACACATTTGTGCAATTTTAAAAATTGAGAAACCATATTGGTTAAAGAATTCCAGTGGTGCTTAACATCATGGATAAGTTGAAGCTCCTTATTAAATTGGTCTTTTACAAGCATTTGTAATTTCTTTCGCTTTTCAGCCGACTTATTAAACATTGAAGATTTATAAAACTAACAATTAGGATGTTCTTCCGAAACACTGGAAAAAAACAAGTACGAGAACACATTTAACACAATTATGAATAAATTTAAATAAAAAATATCGGATGCCAAAAAACCGAGATTCGACAAAAAATAACCGGATTATTCGATATTCGAAAAATAGGGATTTAAAAAAAACCGACGGTTTTTATGAGTGAAAAAAACCGAGTAGCCGGTTTTTGAAAACCGAACTGATCACCCTAGTGGCTATACGTTCACACACCGGGTTGAACCTTGAGACTAGGTGTCGCAGTCTCTTGCCAACCACAAATCCACATCCAAACTCGTACTTGTCCGCATGGCCACTATAGTAGATGTCGCACGTCTTCATGCGCGAGCACCAGTGCCCCGTCCACCGGATTTCCTGTAAAGCGGTTATGTCCTCCTTGTATTCTCCGAGGACTTCCGCCAGTTGGATGGAGACACCTGGTCTATACAGTGTTCTAACATTCCACGTGCATATCCTTAAATCATGGTCCTTAATTCGTTTGCTGTGGAGGGTCCATTATATTCTTTTCTTATTCTTTTCATTGCAATAGTTTAAACGTCGGTGGCGGGTTGCAAGCCCAGCACACCACGTCGCAGTTTTCTCCTCCTGCCAGGATTTTATTACAGCCGCCCATTCTGGGTCAGACGCTGACCAGGGTACCGCTCACTCTGAGCATACGTGCCGCCTCTCACGCTGTTAAGCAAAATCGTTAATGATGTATAATATGAAAAGTATAAATTAGTAAGTACTGAGTGTTATAATCGACGGAATAATTACAGAAAAAGCGTGTATTGTAATTATTGTAAATATTGTAACGCTGTAAGTTTTGAGTATTTTTGACCGACAACTGTGCTAATGTGATTCGACCAACTTAAGTTATTGTTAAATACTATGCCCAGATTTTTAGCATGCTTATCAATTTAAATTTTTTGACCATTTAACAGTATCTCAACATCAAGAAAACAAAATTCCTTTTATGTATTAACAGATATTTCGAGGATTAAGGCAGAGTCCGTTTGCCGTTGCCCAGGAATAAATTTGGGTTAAATCACTATTAATTTTTCCAATATGCTCAATAGACTGGTCGCAATTTTTTTTTTTAAATTTAATTGTGTGCGCTGCTTAAAATATGAGGTTTGGTGTAAGAAATCATGTGCTAATTTTTTAGCTCAATCCGACGGTGCCTAGTCGTGCCTAGTGGGGCCCGAAGTTCCCATATTATAAAAACACCTATTTAATCAGATCCGAAAATTTAAATAGACCGAAAATCAAAAATCTTTCTCCGTTACGATCTTGCGCAGAGAAAGTACTTTAAGTATGACAAATTTCAGGTTCCTATGTCATCAGATGGCTTCAGAAAGTTGCGGAAATAATAGGATATACATATAAACATCAGGATATACTAAGAAATTATCTTATATATAAAAATTAATTGTTGTTCGTTGGTAAGGCCATCACTTGAGAACGCAGGGGCCAATTCGATTAATTTTTTGTCACAATGTTCGTAATAGGCCAGAATGCTTTTTATACAAAAAAAATTTGGCCACGCCCATTTCTACGCCCACTTTTTTTATATATCTAAAATTTCACTAAAACGCTCTAAAAATTTAATTTCTTTACAGATTTAGCTCCGTAATGTTCTACATTGAAAATATAAAAGGTTATATATTTTGTAAATTTTTGATTAAATGGACGGAGTGGGCGTGTCAATTTTTTTGAGCTAGAGTGATAAATATTGGTACACAGATCATACTCGATACTTCAGGTTCAAATTTGCAGACGAAATCTTTATTTTCGATAAGTAGGCGGTGGGCTCGAGGCAAAATTATATTTAAGTAATAGAGAAATAAAATTTTATATCACGATAGTACTCTCCAATACAATTATGAATATGCACACGAAATGTTAGCCCAAAGATGAAGATCTAGAATCACTGTCTTCCTCTCTCTTTCATAATAAACATTTCCCATTAATCGTACTCCCAATACACTCACTCAGACGAAATTTTTATTTTCGATCAGCGGGCAAAACTGAGATTGAAATTTGAAATATATATATATTTTCAATCAGTGGACGGATATTTTTATTTCGCGAAAATAGATAAAATAAATTTTTGGGCTGACCTTTCCAAGCTGTCGCATTATCCCGAACAGTATGAACTACAGAGAGACAAACCGTAAATTTATTTATTGCTCTTCTTAAAGCAAAACGGGGAGATAAATTACATTTCTCAGCAAAATATTGTGTTCGGTCAGAAAACGTTGAAGTTTTAGAAGGGCCAGCGTGTTTCCATGAACCCTATTGAAAATGTGGGGGGCATACTTGTTCAAAAAGTGTACTCCAACAACAATACAATACAATAGCAATACAATAGCATTGTAAAGCTAAGATCGGCAGTAATAGTGGCTTGGGTCTCCTTATAAAGTTCAACCCCAAAAACCCTGATAAAAAGTATGACCGAATGACATTTTTAAATTTATTCAAAATAAGAGAGGTCATACGCTTTATTACAAAGTGTTTTTTATTATAAATTTTCTTTTTGTTGTAATAAAAAAAGTTTTATTTCGAAATTAAAAACCACTGCGTTTAATTTCATGATCACCCCAAAATGTAAAGAAATGCCAAAAACATAAATAATACAATTTTGTTGTTGATAGATGTAAAAGTTTTGTTTTTGATTCTCTTTCATTCCTCATATTCGGTTTTTGGATTATGACCTCTTAAATACATCTGCATCGAAATACAGTGGAGGGTATAATTTTCCGCTCTCCAGTGTATAACATTCACACATCGGAATCAATAAGGAACATACAGTAAACTACGGATAAGTGCACATCGCATAAATGCAAAAACCGCATAAGTGCACTGGAACTTGAAGCCATTAGCCTTTTTTACACGTTTACATAAAAGAATACACGGATAAGTGCAACACGTATAAATGCAAAAACCGGATAAAAGCACAACTTTTGCTAATCTGAAAGTACTTTTTTAGTACAATTTTGCATGCATAAATGCAAATCTCTCATACTACATAAATATAGATTATGATTTAGAGAAACTGGAGAAAAAACATATAAGGTTGGAACAGAAAACACCGTTCAAAAAAAGATTTCAGACTTTTTCAGCACACGTGGTTTAGGTAAATCGAATTGAGTGCACTTTTATATGTATTTTGCAAAAAACAATGTTGCAAAATATGATTGCAATGATTTCTTAACAGCTCTTATTTTGGCACAGAACTGAATATTTTTAATTTTTTTGTATAAAATATGATAAACACTAAAAAAATGAAATATACAGCCATGTTCTGGAAAACAGAGCAAAATCGGTAAAAATGTAATACTTTTTAATACATTTTTTTCGATTTTGCGTTTTCAAACCGAATTGTTTTCCAGAACATGGGTGATAAATTTGTGATTTTTTTACCTTAAACTGAACTAATTTTAAAAGTTTTTATTAAAAACCTGTTATGTAATGTAAGCCAAATATAAGTAAAAACATTAAACAGCTTTTTATTTAAATTATTTTCTTAAAGTTCCGTCCAAACTAAACTGGTGTTACAGATTAATAAAAATAATCTAATGTTTGTATAAATGCAATAATCGTGCACTTATGCAATATTTGTATATATGCAATAGTTGTGCACTTATCCGAGTGTTGTATAAATGCAAAAACCGCATAAGTGCACAAAAAGTCGCGATAAAACCGATGTGCACTTATCCGTAGTCTACTGTATATATATATATACAGACACGGTTTTGTGCAATCGATGGTTCCAGGATACGCCGAGGTTACTCATTTCACTTTCGGTGGAGCGTCGCCATGTTATACGTGGTCTTCCACGCCGACGACCTGCCTGATGAAAGGGATTCCATTTAAGTGATTGCTTAGCCACGTTGTCATCATTTCGGCGAAGAGTATGTCCAATCCACTGCCACTTACGCTTACGAATTTCCGTTGCCAGTGGTATTTGCCGTGATCGCGACAACAGTTCTGCATTTGAGATGGTACGGGGCCAGAAAATACAAAGTATTCTTCTAAGGCAGCGGTTGACAAAAGTTTGAAGCCGATTAGTAATACTACTGGTAACTTTCCAAGTTGTACATCCATACAGCAGTACAGACTTCACACATGCTTCGAAAATTCGCAGTTTTGTATGGAGGCTGATTTTTTACTTTACCATATTGGAGCTAGTATACCGAACGACGATCTTGCCTTGTTCATGCTGCCCTCTACATCTTAATCAGAACCTCCTTCAGCATCAATCTCACACCCCAGGTAGCAAAAGTTTGGAGCATATTTGAAGGTTTCATCACCTACCCTTAATGGCGCTGTTGTTTCGGTTCATATGCTAAGAGTCTTTGTTTTGCTGGTGTTTATTTTAAGACCCTTATGTTACAGCTTTTTCTGGAGATCTAATGTTGTCCGTTTTAGATCACACAGGCTATGAGAAAGCAAGCAAATATCGTCTGCGTAAGCCAGGTAATTTAGGTATTTGCCGTTGATTTTCCATTGTATTTCGTGGCTTCGGTTCTCGATGGAACTAAGAACATCTTCCATAACTACTATGAATAATAGAGGTGACAATATGCATCCTGACGCACTCCACTTTGAACATGGTATGGGTCTGAGAGCTTTCCTTTATGGAGAACGAAGCATCTGGCCTGGTCATAACTTTCCTTGATCAGAGATATTAGTTTTTCTGGTATATATCTTCTTCGCAAGGCTAACCATATGTATTCACGGTTGATGCTGTCAAACGCTTTCTCAAAGTCCGCAAAGAGAAGATAAAGATTGGAATTGAATTCCAAACATTGTTCTACAATAATGCGCAGCGTATTGATGTGATCTGCACAGGAATATCCACTGCGAAAACCTGCTTGAGAGGAGCTAATACTACGTTCTAGGTGTTCTTTAATTCGGTTTAGAATTATTTTTGCCATTAGCTTTGCTATCGTTGGGAGAACACAAATTCCCCGCCAGTTGTTACAATTTTTCAAGTCTCCTTTTTTGCAATTTTGACAATTATCCCATCATTCCATTCTTCAGGGAAGGACTCAGTTTCCCATGATTCCGTAAGGAGTGGGTGTAATAGATCTGCAGTGAGTGTTGGATCACACTTATATATTTCAGAAGGGAAACCATCTGTGCCGGCGGCTTTACCGTTCGGAAGTTGTTTTATCGCTGCTATAATTTCGGATAAACTAGGTGGTGAGGTTCCAATCCTGTAGTTTGTGGTATTTATTGAACTTGCAGGTATAGGTAGTTTAGCTGCAGGGTCTATTATGTTATTTAAGACTATGGAAAAATTTTTTTTTGCTTGCAAATACCTGGCGTTCAAACCGGTGGCGATGTTATCGCCGTCTCTCAGCGTTCTTACATTCGAGTATCCAATCATAGTCCTAGTTCGATATGCAAAGGTCGTCAACGAGTGTTTCGGTTTTTTATTTAGAGGCTGATTTTTTAACGATTCGTTAGCAATTTAGATTTCGGAAGATGTGGGTTTGCTAACCCTCGTCTCCTAGATTGGTAATAGGGCTGCTATCTGCGCGTCCAATCCCACGATACAACCATGCTTCAGCGGTTTAAGCCTACTTTCCTGAGACGTCTCTTTAACCATGCAGGATACATGGTTGTAATGCCTTCTAACTCTAGCTAAATTCTAAGCGGTTGCTTTGAAGTCATTGCCGGGGAATACTTGATCTAAGACCGGAAGTAGTTAGCTGCTTGGACAGTGCCACAAAGGAATCGATTCTGGTCACTCCCAAGTGAGTAACAATCAGTAACTTTCCACCTCTGGGCAAAGTCCCATTCACCAACATATACGACAGTCAAAAATAAGCAAATGCTCCGAACACTTTTCAATTCCGCTGCTGTCATTTTGAGATGTTCGCGAAATAGAAATATCCGTCCACTGATTGAAAATATTTCAAAATTCAATTTCAGTTTTGCCCACTGATCGAAAATTAAAATTTCGTCTGCATATTCATAATTGTATTGGAGAGTACTATCGTGATATAAAATTTTATCTCTCTACAACTTAAATCTCTCTAGTGCGACCAAAATACAAAAGTGGAAGGAAATCGGACTGCAATAACTACAGACCAATTTCGATATTAGCAGTGGTGGAAAAAGTTTTGGGGGAAATTGTCGTGCGAAGACTGACTAACTTTCTAGAGAAATACAACATAATACATGAAAACCAATTTGGTTTCCAGAAGGGAAAGAATATTAACCAACTCCTAGGACTTTTCTCTAACAACATAAGTCAGAGTCTTAGCAAAAATATACATTGCCTGGGACTATTTATAGGCTTCAGCACAGCTTTTGACACACTTTCTCACGATAAACTTATAGAAGCATTAGAGAGAAACGGCATCAGAGGACCATGTATCAATTGGTCTACAATCCAGGTATTTTAAAGTTAAAATCGATGATAATGTTGGCGACAGTATGCTTGTGCGACTCTGACACATCGAACAACTCCTCCAACCAGAAGATAAATAATACGGCCACACTCAGTTACGTTACTAAAATGAATGACATTTATTCAAATATATTTTCTCTCTTATATACTAAATACACAGTTCATTATCTTTAAGAAAGGCATTTTCTACCTACTGCACGATCACACACATTTTCTAATCATGACCCTTGCCGTCATGTGGTGTGCACAGTAAATACACAAAACCCTATGTGTATGCTAGTCATTAGCGTGAGCCATAAAATACATAATTTATGACTGGTTTATCTATGTGGGAATTTTCCCTCGTTTTAAAACTATCAATTCTTTTGCTGATAAGTTCTAGTATTTACTTAATGTGTTTACAATATTAAACAGCCATCATTATACGGGGTACCACAGGACTCTAAACTCGGCCCAATTTTATACATAATATATGCCAACGATATGCTAAAAACTATTAAGAACAGCACAGCATTTGCATTCGCTGACGACACTGCAATCATTGTTTCACACCCATGCATCAACGACGCAGTAGCGATAATGCAGAAAGAACTTGATGTACAACTTACATAGAAAACAATTCTATCTTCTATGATCCAGCAAATATTCCAGAAATAAACAGCAAAACACAACTCTAAATATAATAATCCCTCAAATATCGGCCAAACCACTCCACTACACAACATGAACATATTAAAACTCTCCGAGTACTAAGCGTTAAAAACATCTATAAAGCAACAATAGTTAACGAACTCTACAACAACACAAACTTCTTAGAATGCATAGATCATCCACAGAACACCAGAAGAAGAGCGGAAGGGCTATATAAAATTTCAAGTTTCCGGAACGATTATGGAAAAAATTCACAAGCTGTAACCCTGCCAAAGACCTTAAATGAGATGCCTACCACTCTGTAAAACATACCAAACAAGATAAAGAGAAAAAAGATATTTAAAGAATACTTTTTAAGCACCCAATAAATTTTTAAAAATAATACTAAAATAATCAAAAAAAGAAAGAATTTTAACAATTATGTCCAATAATACTTTACAGTTGAACTCCCACATATTAATTGTACTTATTTAAATACCAATATAACCAGTACAGAAATTTCAGTCAGTTAAACTGACTGATAAATACCATCACCCAATATAATATATTGTTTAAGTCTTGAGTTATTGAAAATAATCTATTTGTAATTAAAACCAGTTAGAAAGTTTCAGTCGGGCAACCCGACTTACATTTACCCTTACCCTCAGTAAAACAAATAATTTTCTATTTTATTGATATTATTACTCGATTTCGAAATTGGGCGAAGTAGTGGTACATTTATATGGGAGGTACGTGAAGGGGTGTGTTTAGGCTCCAGATTTATTCTCCATAACTTTATCCTGTTATAGCTTTACTAAATACAGAATTTGCGCACGATTGCGTTGGGTGTACTGATATTATTACTACATCCCAAAAGTGGGCGGAAAGGTACATTTGTACGGGAGGTACCATAAGGGGCGTGTCTAGACTTCCAATTTTTTTCTCTAAAACTTTTTCTCCAAAACTTTGTCCTGTTATAATATAACAAAATACAGAATTTGGGCACGATCGTGTCGAGTGTATTGATATTATTACCCTATTTCTAAAGTGGGTGGAGTGGTACATTTGTATGGGAGGTACCAGAAGTCGCGTGTCTAGACTTCCAGATTTTTTCTCCAAAACTTTATCCTGCTTAAACTTTACCAAATACAGAATTTGGGCACGATCGCGTTAGGTCTTGTAATAATATTAATCGATTTCTAAAGTGGGCGGTACCAGATGTGTATGGGAGGTACCAGATGGGGCGTGAAATAGACTTCCAATTTTTTTCTCTAAAACTTTTTCTTGTTATAGCTTTACTCAAAATAGAATTTGGGTACGATCACGTTTAATTTATTGATATTATTTCTCCATCTCTATAGTGGGCGGAAAGGTAGATTTGTATGGGAGGTACCAGAAGGGGCGTGGCTAGGCTTTCAAAATTTTTTCCAAAACTTTATCCTGTTATAGCTTTACTAAATACAGAATTTGGGGACGATCCCTTAGGGTGTATTGATATTATTACTCGATTTCTAAAGTGGGCGGAATGATGTATTTGTATGGGAGGTACCAGAAGGGGCGGGGCCATGTAGCCCATTTGCAATACCGTAAGTAGTTTTGAGAAAATAATAACTCGTGCAAAATTTCAAAGCATTTGGTTGCGTCTTTCGAAAGTTATCGTGCGAACCAGCCGGACAGCCACCCGACAGACAGACAGACAGACAGACAGACGGACATGGCTCAAACGACTTAAAAAGTCATGAATCGAATTTGGTTCAAAGAAACCTAGGGTCTAAAGTGACTCCTTCTATGTGTTACACTTTTGGGTCGTATCAAATGATATATACCTTCATCCCTACGGGTGATGGTATAATTATGTCTTTTTTATACCATCACCCGTAGGGATGAAGGTATATATCATTTGATACGACCCAAAAGTGTAACACATAGAAGCAGTCACTTTAGACCCTAGGTTTCTTTGAACCAAATTCGATTCATGACTTTTTAAGTCGTTTGAGCCATGTCCGTCTGTCTGTCTGTCGGGTGGCTGTCCGGCTGGTTCGCACGATAACTTTCGAAAGACGCAACCAAATGTTTCGAAATTTTGCACGAGTTATTATTTTCTCAAAACTACTTACGGTATTGCAAATGGGCTACATGGCCCCGCCCCTTCTGGTACCTCCCATACAAATACATCATTCCGCCCACTTTAGAAATCGAGTAATAATATCAATACACCCTACGGAATCGTCCCCAAATTCTGTATTTAGTAAAGCTATAACAGGATAAAGTTTTGGAAAAAATTTTGAAAGCCTAGCCACGCCCCTTCTGGTACCTCCCATACAAATCTACCTTTCCGCCCACTATAGAGATGGAGAAATAATATCAATAAATTAAACGTGATCGTACCCAAATTTTATTTTGAGTAAAGCTATAACAAGATAAAGTTTTAGAGAAAAAAATTGGAAGTCTATTCACGCCCCATCTGGTACCTCCCATACACATCTGGTACCGCCCACTTTAGAAATCGATTAATATTATTAAAAGACCTAACGCGATCGTGCCCAAATTCTGTATTTGGTAAAGTTTAAGCAGGATAAAGTTTTGGAGAAAAAATCTGGAAGTCTAGACACGCCCCTTCTGGTACCTCCCATACAAATGTACCACTCCGCCCACTTTATAAATAGAGTAATAATATCAATACACTCGACACGATCGTGCCCAAATTCTGTATTTTGTTATATTATAACAGGACAAAGTTTTGGAGAAAAAATTGGAAGTCTAGACACGCCCCTTATGGTACCTCCCATACAAATGTACCTTTCCGCCCACTTTTGGGATGTAGTAATAATATCAGTACACCCAACGCAATCGTGCGCAAATGCTGTATTTAGTAAAGCTATAACAGGATAAAGTTATGGAGAATAAATCTGGAGCCTAAACACACCCCTTCACGTACCTCCCATATAAATGTACCACTACTTCGCCCAATTTCGAAATCGAGTAATAATATCAATAAAATAGAAAATTATTTGTTTTACTGAGGGTAAGGGTAAATGTAAGTCGGGTTGCCCGACTGAAACTTTCTAACTGGTTTTAATTACAAATCGATTATTTTTAATAACTCAAGACTTAAACAATATCTTATATTGGGTGATGGTATTTATCAGTCAGTTTAACTGACTGAAATTTCTGTACTGGTTTTACCTGCAGACAAGCCAAAAGGCTTCGCGGGATTTAAAATAAGATTTACTGTACTGAATATAATGTATCAATAAAAAAAAACTAGGGTTGCCATCGACAATAAAAATTTCGTCTGTAAATTTGAACCTGAAGTGTCGAATACTATCTGTGTACCAAATTTTATCACTCTAGCTCAAAAAATTTTTTTGACACGCCCACTCAGCCCATTTAATCAAAAATTTATAAAATATATAACCAATTATATTTTCAATATAGAACATTATAGAGCTAAATCTATAATGAAATTAAATTTTTAGTGCGTTTTATTGGAATTTTATCAAACAATAAAAAAACACTTTTCTGATCGTAAGCCGAATTTGATGTATCATTTGATACACTTAATGTAAATTTAATATATAAAACACGATCGACTAAAACTTACAAACAAACAGTTTAAAAAACACTGGCACGGCACGGCCTAAAACTAAATGCCTTACTTTGACATAGAAAATTTGAAGTAATCTTAGTTTACCAACAAAAAAAACCTTGTAAAGAAGCGTGAGCTTTGAGATTGAGCTGAAAAATTAGGACATGATTTCTTACACCAAACCTCATATTTTAAACAGCGCACACAATTAAATTTAAAAAAAAATTCCATACAAAATGCGACCAGTCTAATCCTCAACCATAGAATTTAGTGGACAAGGTATTTTAGAAAATGACAATTGTTGCGGTAAGTCGTATATGTCTACAAAAAAACAGTATGGGCCCTAAAATGTATCCCTGAGTACTCCTTTTTTACATAGAAGTTTAACTGGTTAACCTCTTACCTTCAGTGACCTTCATTGTTCTTGTTCATCTCCCTTAGGGATGAGGGTATATATCATTTTTTACGACCCAAAAGAGTAACACATAGAAGGAATCACTTTAGACCCTAGGTTTCTTTGAACCAAATTCAATTCATGACTTTTTAAGCTATTTCCGCCTGTCTGTCTGTCCGAAACTTTCGAAAGACGCAACAAAATGTTTTGAAATTTTGCACGAGTTAATATTTCCCCGAAACTTTTAACGGTATTGCAAATGGGCTACATGGCCTCGCCCCTTCTGGTACCTCTCATACAAATACATTATTCCCCCACTTTAGAAATCGGGAAATAATATCAATACACCCAACGGGATTGTACCCAAATTCTGTACATAGTAATTCTATAACAGGATAAAGTTTTGGAAGAAAATTGGAAGTCTAGCCACGCCTCTTCTGGTACCGCCCATACAAATGTACCTTTCCGCCCACTTTAGAGATGGAGTTATAATATCAATAAATCCAACACGATCGTACCCAAATTCTTTATTTAGAAAAGCTATAGCAAAATACAGTTTTGGAGAAAAAAACTGGTACCTCTCATACCCATTTAGTACAGCCCTCTTGAGAAATCGATTAATATTATTAATAGAACTAACGCGATCGTGCCCAAATTCTGTATTTAGTAAAACTCAAGCGGGATAAAGTTTTAGAAAAAAAAAATCTGGAAGCCTAGACACGCCCCTTCTGGTTCCTCCTATACAATTGACCACTCCGCCTACTTTAGAGATGGAGTAATACATCAATACACTCGACACGATCGTGTCTAGATTCTGTGTTTTGTTAAGCTATGACACTATAAGGTTTTGGAGAAAAAATTGGAAGTCTAGCGACGCCGCTTATGGTACCTCCCATACAAATGTACTTTTCCGCCCACTTTAAAGATGGAGTAATAATATCAATACACCCGGCGCGATCGTGTCCAAATTCTGTATTTAGTAAAGCTATAACAGGATAAAGTTTTGGAGACAAAATCTGGAAGTCTGGACACGCCCGTTCTGGTACCTCCCATATAAATGAACCACTCCGCCCACTTTATAAATCGAGAAATAATATCAATAAAATAGGGTAAGGGTATCTGTAAGTCGAGTTGCCGTCTGAAACTTTCTTACTGGTTTATACTCTTCCAGATACATTAAAATTGCCTTTATTAGACTTTGTTAAAATAAGTTCATTTTTATTTTTTAATGTTTGTTGTGTTTCTTCGTAAATGTTTAGTATGCTTTTTTCTTTAGGATTGTTCCTTATCGCTGTCTCGTGCTTTCATCTTTATTTCAACAGTAATTGTTTGTATCCATTGACCTATGTTTGATAAAAAATTTATTGTTTAGAATTTGTTTCTAACTGGAATGGAAACTTGGAATTAGTTACTGGCCCCCATTCCATGTTGATAGAGGTTTTGTTTACAAATCACGATTAACTACATTTGAGATCGTTTTTTTCCAATTGCCTTTTGTAAGCTTTTTACCATCACCCTTAGGAATGAGGGTATATATACACTGTGGTGCAAAAATGAGCCAATGGGTTAGAAAAAGTTTGTAATTAAACCTTTTTTGTAGTTATTATTACATTATTTCCAAAGTTGTTGCAAAATTTAAAATATGCATCTGTAAAATATGTAAAGCAATAACAAAAATGAAACTTACATTACTGTAAGTATATAAAAAACATTTTCTAAACCAGACCATTGGCACACTTTTGTTCCAAGTTTTTGCTCATCTAAATTTAATAATTAATCCAGTATACTTTTGCTTTCTTCACATGATCCATCCTAATTGGCGTGTAGTGACAAATTCGAGCAACATAATATACAGGAATTTTGTTTCATTCAGCCTGAACCCACTCCCATAGCTCATTAATACTTTTCGGGTCTTTTCGTATTCTGCCAGCCAGCGCATTAGATAAGCCAGCTGGTTTTCGATCGACCTAACAACCCAAACACCTAAGAACTAAGCCATTCCTTGACAATTATTACAAAATGTTTTGGGTCGTTGTCATGTTGGCAAACGACATTCTCTGGTCTATTAAGCATTTTGGCCAGGGCTATAGGGCAAATTATATTGCAAAATGCGAAGATAGCATTCCCTTCGCATTATGCCTTCGATCCGTATAAATGGTTGCACACCATCTGGGGTTACACATCCTCATACCATAATAGAACCGCCTCCGTGCTTAATGCTTTCATTTGAAGAAAGCAAAAGTATTTGCACCGCAGTGTATATCATTTGATACGACCTAAAAGTGTAACTCATAGAAGGAGTCACTTTATACCCTAGGTTTCTTTGAACCAAATTCGATTCATGACTTTTTAAGTCGTTTAAGTCATGTCCGTAGGTCTGTCTGTCTGTCTGGCTTGTGCGCACGACAAATATCGAAAGACACAACCAAATATTTTGAAATTTTGCACGAGTTTATATTTCCCCAAAACTACTGACGGGATTGCAAATGGGCTACATGGCCCCGCCCCTTCTGGTACTTCCCATACAAATTCATCATTCCCTCACTTTAGAAATCGAGTAATAATATCAATACACCCAACGGGATCGTACCCAAATCCTGTACTTAGTAAAGCTATAACAGGATAACGTTTTGGAAAAAAATTTAAGTCTAGCCACGCCTATAGTGTTCAAATACTTGAATTTTTCAGGAAACCGATTTCCGGTTTATTCGAAAAATACCTTTTCCCAACAATTTGGTTTTCAAATACCTAATTTAGTAAAAAACCGAGTTAACCGTTTTCGTTCGGTTTTTTGGATATTGTAAAATAAAACCCAATATGAAATTAAATATGAATTACATCCCTGCTGTTTATCGCAAAAAACCCAAGCGAACGTTATCGTTCGACATCGTGGGAATGGCAGAAGTAAATAACTGCACTTTAAGGTTTTCATATGAATATCGAAGGATTTTTAGTACTTGCCAGTTTAAATCGCAACTACATATATATTAGGGATTTCACAACTATTGTAAAGTGATCATAAATGAAGCTCTATTTGAAATTGGATGTTTAGTTTAGAAGATAACGACAATTATCACCCTTTTCAAGATGAAAGGAAACAGTTTTCTAGCAGCATTTTCCAAACAAATTTTCGTATTGCATAAGGTTTTGAGATTGTCCAAAGAATATCAAGTCAGCATAAACAACCTTCCGTGCCAATTTGCATAGAAATGACCTGGCAATATTC
Source organism: Muscina levida (assembly GCA_964034835.1). Taxonomy (NCBI): domain Eukaryota; kingdom Metazoa; phylum Arthropoda; class Insecta; order Diptera; family Muscidae; genus Muscina; species Muscina levida. Next base: position 78,051,101 of record OZ035880.1, read on the forward strand.
TGTGGAAATGCTTCTTTTTGAAAACCGGTTAACCGTCATCCAAAAACCGGTTACAACCGTTATTCGAAATTAGCATTTTTGAAGAAACCGGCATACGGTTTACCTCTTCGCCCATTTAAGAGATGGAGTAATAATATCAATAAATCCAACGCGATCGTACCCAAATTCTTTATTTAGTTAAGCTGTAGCAGGATACAGTTTTTGAGAAAAAAAAAAGTGAAAGTCTAGCCACGCCCCATCTGGTACCTCCCATACACATCTGGTACCACACACTTTAGAAATCGATTAATATTATTAATGGACCTAACGCGATCGTGTCCAAATTCTGTATTTAGTCAAGTTCAAGCAGGATAAAGTTTTGGAGAAAAAATTTGTAAGTCTAGACACGCCCCTTCTGGTACCTCCCATACAAATGTACCACCCCGCCCACTTTAGAGATGTAGTAATAATATCAATACACTTGACACGATCGTGTCCAAATTCTGTATTGTGTTAAGTTATAACAGAAGAAAGTTTTGGAGAAAAAATTTTAAGTCGCCCCTTATGGTTCCTCCCATACAAATGTACCTTTCCGCCCACTTTTGACATGGAGTAATAATATTAATACACCCCACGCGACCGTGCCCAAATTCTGTGTTTAATGGTGGAGCGCACATTAAACTTACTTATATTGACTTTTATTTATTTATGTTTAAAAATCTTGTTTTTTGTTATGTAAATTGTAACTCAACCTTGAATTGTTATTTAGAGTGAATTTACTTAATATTTGTTCATTTGATATTTTATTATTTGCATATATTTGTCGATGTTCACTTGGTGCAAAGACCCATAAGCTTAGACCCGATCGTACTCGCATATTTGTTTTGCCATCCCTGACGGCTAACGTTGTAGCGAAGACCTTGTTATTGGTTTGGTTCTTTTCATTTACTCCCTTTAAGGACCCTATTAAAGAAACCAAACGAAACAAGTCAGTCACAAAACCAATCGCGACAAATAAACACACAAAAACAGATCACAAGTGAAGTTCATATGAATATCGAAGGATTTTTAGTACTTGCCAGTTTAAATCGCAACTACATATATATTAGGGATTTCACAACTATTGTAAAGTGATCATAAATGAAGCTCTATTTGAAATTGGATGTTTAGTTTAGAAGATAACGACAATTATCACCCTTTTCAAGATGAAAGGAAACAGTTTTCTAGCAGCATTTTCCAAACAAATTTTCGTATTGCATAAGGTTTTGAGATTGTCCTAAGAATATCAAGTCAGCATAAACAACCTTCCGTGCCAATTTGCATAGAAATGACCTGGCAATATTCTGTGGAAATGCTTCTTTTTGAAAACCGGTTAACCGTCATCCAAAAACCGGTTACAACCGTTATTCGAAATTAGCATTTTTGAAGAAACCGGCATACGGTTTACCTCTTCGCCCATTTAAGAGATGGAGTAATAATATCAATAAATCCAACGCGATCGTACCCAAATTCTTTATTTAGTTAAGCTGTAGCAGGATACAGTTTTTGAGAAAAAAAAAAGTGAAAGTCTAGCCACGCCCCATCTGGTACCTCCCATACACATCTGGTACCACACACTTTAGAAATCGATTAATATTATTAATGGACCTAACGCGATCGTGTCCAAATTCTGTATTTAGTCAAGTTCAAGCAGGATAAAGTTTTGGAGAAAAAATTTGTAAGTCTAGACACGCCCCTTCTGGTACCTCCCATACAAATGTACCACCCCGCCCACTTTAGAGATGTAGTAATAATATCAATACACTTGACACGATCGTGTCCAAATTCTGTATTGTGTTGTTATAACAGAAGAAAGTTTTGGAGAAAAAATTTTAAGTCGCCCCTTATGGTTCCTCCCATACAAATGTACCTTTCCGCCCACTTTTGACATGGAGTAATAATATTAATACACCCCACGCGACCGTGCCCAAATTCTGTGTTTAATGGTGGAGCGCACATTAAACTTACTTATATTGACTTTTATTTATTTATGTTTAAAAATCTTGTTTTTTGTTATGTAAATTGTAACTCAACCTTGAATTGTTATTTAGAGTGAATTTACTTAATATTTGTTCATTTGATATTTTATTATTTGCATATATTTGTCGATGTTCACTTGGTGCAAAGACCCATAAGCTTAGACCCGATCGTACTCGCATATTTGTTTTGCCATCCCTGACGGCTAACGTTGTAGCGAAGACCTTGTTATTGGTTTGGTTCTTTTCATTTACTCCCTTTAAGGACCCTATTAAAGAAACCAAACGAAACAAGTCAGTCACAAAACCAATCGCGACAAATAAACACACAAAAACAGATCACAAGTGAAGTTCGGCAAAATAAATACACAAACAAAAAGAGCAAGTGAAGTTAGACAGCAAAAACATAGACTTACTTAATTTCCCTTTACACCCCATGAATGAGGTATGGGTTAGCTTCTCGCGTTGTTGTGAATTAACACGCTTTCTATTTTTAGATTCACAACCAACGGCATCTACTTATTTATCGACGAATGCAAACGTCACTGTTTAAGAAGCTCTTACTAGACACGCCGATTGACTCGACACTAATACTGCGAAGTTGCTGTCGACAACATTCGAGGGGAGCCGACAATGAAAGAAAAATTTATTTATTTTTTTTTCTTTTAAGATGACTGGAGCCAGATGTAAATCAAACATCAAAAAATAACGTTGAATAATCTGTACCTGTTTAAAAAAAGTGTTTTATTAATGTTGAATTGGACAAATTACATAAGTGGCGCAGTCGTTTTTTCGAACCAAACTAAACTGAAGTTTAACAAAATATTTAAAAACAAGAACAATATATTTAAAATATACGTTCCCAGTGAAAAAGTTATTTATAACTAAAAACAATTGATCTAGTTCGATCATTTATTGCCAAAAATCAAACAACTTTGATTCCACATTCAACAAAGAAGTTTACAACGAAAAGACAAAAAAAGAGTAATCATAATCAAGAACATTGTGAAAATTTAAACAAAAACTGTTGAAAAAAAAAACTTTATAATAATGTAACAGAAGCATTTACGGAGATTCAGAGAAGAATGTAATTTGTTAAACAATGAACATTAATAATCTTTAAATTACCAATAAAACAGAAATAATAATAAGAAAGAAAGAAAAAAAAACACATCAATAACGTTCACGAAGAGAACATTTGAAGAATGACCCGATTTGCAGTAACGCTTTTAAGAAATTTGGAGAGCCAACCGTTTTGCAGTAACATCATAAAAAAATATAAACCGATTCAATATGGAGTCAAGATTAGCAATGTCAATGAACGATGTATTAAAAGATGCTCAGAGAATACACGAATTCAGAGGCGACGGCTCTTACGCTTTGACATCATTCTTAAGAGAGGTGGAGACTGTGTTTGCTCTTGTACAAACTCAATCTGATGCTCAACACTATATTTACAAGAGAGTGATACTAAACAAACTACAAGGAGAGGCGCTTCATGTGGTGAGAACATTGGGCCCAAATCCAACTTGGGTAGAGACGAGAGAAGCCTTAGTAAATAGTTTTGGAGTAAAGGAGACTTACCATCAGCTTTACCAAGAGGCATTTGCGGGGAAAAATTCTGGTATTATATCATATTATAAGTATTTAAGAGAGATTCTATGTAAGATACAGAAAAATATGAGTATGATAACGAAAAGCCAATTGAGTTCAGTCCTATATATGCGGAGAAGATAATTTTGAAAACTTTTTTAAATAATATTGACGTTAACTTAGCATCTGTGATTATAAACAGAAATGTTGATAAATTAAGAGATGCATGCAATTTATTGGAAAGAGAAGGTTTGATAAGAACCGAAACAAATTTGAAAAAAGAGAATTTAAACCATTATACAGGCCTGTTCTGAAAATCACGAATCACAAAAATGATTTGAAATCACAAAAATTATGTTCTGCACACCAAACTTTTTGAAATTTTGTGATTTCAAACCGGTCACCTAAGCACCTATCGATTTCAAATCACATGCTTATTTTTACGAGTACTTTTATGGGAATTTAAAAATAAATTGCTTAATTTATTAACAACATGTGTTATTTCTTAATTTATGTAGTAAAATTACACATTTAGCGCAATAAATGCTCTAAAATTAACAATTTTTTGAGACACTACTTTTTGTGTATCTGTTTTGTGAATTTGTTTGTGATTTGTTAATGAAGTGCTTGTGATTTGATTTTGCTTGATGTCATCAGCTGATTTAGTTTTCGAAGATTTAATCAATGCTTTTATATGCGTTGTTGTTTAATTGTGTCCTTCGGAAATTTTCAAGAGCAAAAAATATAACACCCGGCGTTTTACTTTAAACTTGTCTTTCTTTTTCAACTTAAAAACGTCAAATTTCAACTCACTTGAATAATCCTTATTAAATCAGAACAAAATAAGTCAAAAAATCAGCTGTTTTGTTGTGATTTCAAAAAATTAAAATCACACCGAAAAAGACAAAATCGTGTGATTTACAGAACAGGAAAAAATCACACGTGTGATTTCAAAACCGCATGTGATATGAAATCACGTGATTTACAGAACAGGCCTGATAATAAAAACCATCGTACTTTTAGTAATAGTAACACTAACCAAACTAGTAATAACGGAAATATGAATAATCAAAATTTACAAATGTCTTTTCCTAGTTCAAGCCGAAATAACAATACCAATTTTAATAATAATTACTCTAGTACGTCCAACCAAACTAGAAGATTTAATAATAGTTGTCAAAATAACTCTGGAAATTTCAGAAATAGTAATGCAAATTTTGGACAAAATAATAACTCTGGAAATTTCAGGAATTGTAATGCAAATTTTCGCCAAAATAATAATTTACCTATGGATGTAGATCATTATCAGGAAGGAGAGGAAATTCATGAAAGCGTAGATCAGATAAATTTTCTCACAACGGGCCATACAAGACACTTCCAGTAGTAGTACTTTCAGTTGGCAATGAACATATTAAAACATTGATTGATACAGGCTCGACTACTTCATTATTAAACCAGAATAAACTTACGAATTATAGAAGATTAACTCTAAAAACTCCTATTCTATTTACATCTCTGAATGGCAGTGCAAATATTATAGAGGAAATTATTACGAACTTACCAAACGAATTTGGCGTAATGGCCACTATGTCGTGGAAATTGGCTTCATTTCATGGAAGACATTTTGATGCGATTTTGGGTCAGAATATTTTGAAACCTTTGGGAGCCATAATAAACATGGAAAATTAGACATTGACTATAAATGGTAAAGTTATAGAGTTTTTAAAAATATGCCCATACTTAAGTCACGAAATTAATCAATTGGAACAAAGTGTCATTAATGAAAATATTTTGAAATATTTATACAAGGATTTGAATGACGGGGAAACAAAAGCTTTGTCAAAATTACTGGAGTCGTACGGTGATTTAATATTCGTAGAGGGTCAAACATTGAGTAACACTGAGATTATTCAACACGGGATCAAAACTATAAACGATAGGCCAGTTTACACGAAAATGTATCGCTACCCACAGGTACATGAGCAGGAGATTTGCCATCAAATTCAGGATATTCTCAGACAGGGTATTATAACTGAGAGTATGTCACCTTACAATAGTCCTTTGTGGATAGTTCCGAAGAAAACGGATAATTCGGGTGAGAAAAAGTGGAGAATAGTTATTGACTATCGTAAACTTAATGAAATCACTATTGACGATAAATTCCCAATTCCGAATATTGACAATATTTTGGATAAATTGGGCCGAGCCCAATATTTTTCTACAATCGACTTGGCTAAGGGGTTTCACCAAATTCTTGTTAAGAAGAAGACCGGTTGAAAACTGCCTTTTCCACACACTATGGCCACTATGAATTTGTAAGAATGCCATTTGGCTTGAAGAACGCCCCGGCAACGTTTCAAAGGCTAATTAATTTTGTACTTCGGGATTTAATAAACAAAATTTGTGTTGTATATCTTGAAGATATACTGATATTTTCAACAAGTTTTGAGGAGCATGTTTCCAACATAGGAAAGGTTTTTGCAAAACTAAGAGAAGCAAATTTGAAAATTCAAATTAACAAATGCAAATTCTTTGCAAAGGAAACGTTATATTTAGGTCATATTCTCACACCGGAAGGAGTGAAACCAAACCCATCTAAGGTTGACACTATATTAAAGCTGAAGCTGCCTCATACTGTCAGGGAGATTAAATCGTTTTTGGGTATGACTGGCTACTACCGTAAATTTATCAGGGACTATTCTAAAGTTGCTTACCCGATGATAAAATATTTGAAAAAGGGCGTGAAATTGAATGTCAACGATCCTAATTTTATAAATGCTTTTGAGAAGTTGAAGACGATTATAACTGAAAGCCCGGTACTTAAGTATCCGGATTTTAAAAAACCTTTTCAGCTAATTACTGACGCTAGTTTAAATTGTATAGGAGCCGTTTTACAGCAATGTGGGCATCCTATTTGTTTTGCAAGCAGGACTTTAAATGAACATGAGCAAAATTATTCTGCAACTGAAAGGGAACTTCTAGCAATAGTGTGGGCCACTAAATATTTTCGGCCATATTTATATGGTGTGAAATTTGAAATACTGTCCGCTGAGATGGTTGTTTGTAAAATCGCAGAGTGGAGATTTGAATCCTAGGCTTTATAGATGGATTATAAAGCTAAGTGATTTCAACATAACTGTGAAATACATTAGGGGCAAGGACAATGTTGTTGCGGATTTTCTTAGCAGAATTAATGATTCCTGTGATGTAAACTTCGTTGGTGCATCTAGTGATGTTGATTCTCTTTATAATAATAATGACAGTGATATTGGAACGATACATTCTCAAGAGGAGGAACGGCAAGATCATATAGCTATATTAGATACGGTAGTAAATAGATTTAGAACACAGATAATTTTAACTGACAATAAGGTGAATGAAGTTGATATCAAACACGGACATAAAAAAATTTATATAAATTCTGAAAATTTAGAACAAAATTTGGAAAATATATTGCTGCGGAATATTGACGATGGAAAAGTGGGAATATTTAAAGAATTAGATGATCACAAGTATAACAAATTACAGATTAAATTAATAGAATTATTTGAGGGTAACAAAAATGTAAAATTTATTTGATGTTCTTATCATGCCGTGGATATACCATCTGAAGAGGAAACTTATAGAAAAATACATCACTATCACAAAAACGAAACGGGACATACGGGTATTAATGAAAATTACGAGGGCTTGAAAAGATTTATATATTATCCTAACCTGAAGTTGCTTGTCCAGAAATATGTAAATAATTGCGATGTTTGTAACAGGGAAAAATTTGACCGCAATCCCGTAAGGCCAAAGTTTCACTTTACGGAAACACCGAAAGATATAGGACAAATCGCATATGGATATTTATACAAACTCAAAATCTCATTTTCTAACGTTTATTGATAAATTTTCTAAATTTGCTACTGCCTTTTATTTAGAAGATAGAACTAACCAGACGATAATAGAAAAAATAAGACTTTATAAATCCCAAAAAGGCCATTTCTACAAATTAGTTACTGATAACGAATTCAAGAGCATAAACATCAAAGATTATTTGCAAAATGAAAATATCGAGCTGCATTTGGCAAAACCTAATAGTCATACGGGAAACGCAGATATTAAAAGGTTGCACAGTACAATTAGCTAGAAAATTAGAACCATGACCACTGAGCAAAGACCGTTGAATATTAAGGACAAAATAAGTAAGGCTTTGGAATTCTATAACAATAGCTTTCATTGCATAATAAGGGAAAGACCAATTGAAGTCGAACATGGAATTGCCGATAAGACAAAAATATATAATTTAATGATGGAACATAAACACAAATATACCCAGAAAAGGAATTTGAAAAGAGAAAAATACAAAGATAACAGAAATCAAGGTTATATAAAAAACTATAGATCTTTACGGCATAAAGAACAGCCGAAAATCAGGAAAAGTACATTACAAAATATTCATAGTTCCAATATAAAAAGGCAAAATAAGTACGATGGTTTAGTCAACGTAAGTCAATATGAAAATTGAATTTAAGTAAACAATAAATATATGCCAAAAATTTAATTTTATGTCAATCCAAGTTACAAAAAATGTTTTTAATACATTAACAAAAATCAATGTATATATTTAATTAATTAACTTTTATTAATACGAAAAATTAACTCAGGAGAGTTCTTTCTTTATCGATGGGGCAGTTACGAATACTGTTACTCATCTCTAATTATTTCTTCATACTTCTTTATTACTTATTCTTCACAAAAAGTTTCCTTTATTATTGTAATTTATCATTCATTATCTGTCTATACTTTTCCTATTTATCGTTATATTTGTAGTTATTCATATTCTTTATTTCAATGTACCGTTTAAACTTGTTTCTTGAAATCAAAGCAAATGTTATATATTTAGTTTGTTACAATCAGTTTTTAGTTCAGTTGTAAATCAAACATCAAAAAATAACGTTGAATAATCTGTACCTGTTTAAAAAAAGTGTTTTATTAATGTTGAATTGGACAAATTACATAAGTGGCGCAGTCGTTTTTTCGAACCAAACTAAACTGAAGTTTAACAAAATATTTAAAAACAAGAACAATATATTTAAAATATACGTTCCCAGTGAAAAAGTTATTTATAACTAAAAACAATTGATCTAGTTCGATCATTTATTGCCAAAAATCAAACAACTTTGATTCCACATTCAACAAAGAAGTTTACAACGAAAAGACAAAAAAAGAGTAATCATAATCAAGAACATTGTGAAAATTTAAACAAAAACTGTTGAAAAAAAAAACTTTATAATAATGTAACAGAAGCATTTACGGAGATTCAGAGAAGAATGTAATTTGTTAAACAATGAACATTAATAATCTTTAAATTACCAATAAAACAGAAATAATAATAAGAAAGAAAGAAAAAAAAACACATCAATAACGTTCACGAAGAGAACATTTGAAGAATGACCCGATTTGCAGTAACGCTTTTAAGAAATTTGGAGAGCCAACCGTTTTGCAGTAACATCATAAAAAAATATAAACCGATTCAATATGGAGTCAAGATTAGCAATGTCAATGAACGATGTATTAAAAGATGCTCAGAGAATACACGAATTCAGAGGCGACGGCTCTTACGCTTTGACATCATTCTTAAGAGAGGTGGAGACTGTGTTTGCTCTTGTACAAACTCAATCTGATGCTCAACACTATATTTACAAGAGAGTGATACTAAACAAACTACAAGGAGAGGCGCTTCATGTGGTGAGAACATTGGGCCCAAATCCAACTTGGGTAGAGACGAGAGAAGCCTTAGTAAATAGTTTTGGAGTAAAGGAGACTTACCATCAGCTTTACCAAGAGGCATTTGCGGGGAAAAATTCTGGTATTATATCATATTATAAGTATTTAAGAGAGATTCTATGTAAGATACAGAAAAATATGAGTATGATAACGAAAAGCCAATTGAGTTCAGTCCTATATATGCGGAGAAGATAATTTTGAAAACTTTTTTAAATAATATTGACGTTAACTTAGCATCTGTGATTATAAACAGAAATGTTGATAAATTAAGAGATGCATGCAATTTATTGGAAAGAGAAGGTTTGATAAGAACCGAAACAAATTTGAAAAAAGAGAATTTAAACCATTATACAGGCCTGTTCTGAAAATCACGAATCACAAAAATGATTTGAAATCACAAAAATTATGTTCTGCACACCAAACTTTTTGAAATTTTGTGATTTCAAACCGGTCACCTAAGCACCTATCGATTTCAAATCACATGCTTATTTTTACGAGTACTTTTATGGGAATTTAAAAATAAATTGCTTAATTTATTAACAACATGTGTTATTTCTTAATTTATGTAGTAAAATTACACATTTAGCGCAATAAATGCTCTAAAATTAACAATTTTTTGAGACACTACTTTTTGTGTATCTGTTTTGTGAATTTGTTTGTGATTTGTTAATGAAGTGCTTGTGATTTGATTTTGCTTGATGTCATCAGCTGATTTAGTTTTCGAAGATTTAATCAATGCTTTTATATGCGTTGTTGTTTAATTGTGTCCTTCGGAAATTTTCAAGAGCAAAAAATATAACACCCGGCGTTTTACTTTAAACTTGTCTTTCTTTTTCAACTTAAAAACGTCAAATTTCAACTCACTTGAATAATCCTTATTAAATCAGAACAAAATAAGTCAAAAAATCAGCTGTTTTGTTGTGATTTCAAAAAATTAAAATCACACCGAAAAAGACAAAATCGTGTGATTTACAGAACAGGAAAAAATCACACGTGTGATTTCAAAACCGCATGTGATATGAAATCACGTGATTTACAGAACAGGCCTGATAATAAAAACCATCGTACTTTTAGTAATAGTAACACTAACCAAACTAGTAATAACGGAAATATGAATAATCAAAATTTACAAATGTCTTTTCCTAGTTCAAGCCGAAATAACAATACCAATTTTAATAATAATTACTCTAGTACGTCCAACCAAACTAGAAGATTTAATAATAGTTGTCAAAATAACTCTGGAAATTTCAGAAATAGTAATGCAAATTTTGGACAAAATAATAACTCTGGAAATTTCAGGAATTGTAATGCAAATTTTCGCCAAAATAATAATTTACCTATGGATGTAGATCATTATCAGGAAGGAGAGGAAATTCATGAAAGCGTAGATCAGATAAATTTTCTCACAACGGGCCATACAAGACACTTCCAGTAGTAGTACTTTCAGTTGGCAATGAACATATTAAAACATTGATTGATACAGGCTCGACTACTTCATTATTAAACCAGAATAAACTTACGAATTATAGAAGATTAACTCTAAAAACTCCTATTCTATTTACATCTCTGAATGGCAGTGCAAATATTATAGAGGAAATTATTACGAACTTACCAAACGAATTTGGCGTAATGGCCACTATGTCGTGGAAATTGGCTTCATTTCATGGAAGACATTTTGATGCGATTTTGGGTCAGAATATTTTGAAACCTTTGGGAGCCATAATAAACATGGAAAATTAGACATTGACTATAAATGGTAAAGTTATAGAGTTTTTAAAAATATGCCCATACTTAAGTCACGAAATTAATCAATTGGAACAAAGTGTCATTAATGAAAATATTTTGAAATATTTATACAAGGATTTGAATGACGGGGAAACAAAAGCTTTGTCAAAATTACTGGAGTCGTACGGTGATTTAATATTCGTAGAGGGTCAAACATTGAGTAACACTGAGATTATTCAACACGGGATCAAAACTATAAACGATAGGCCAGTTTACACGAAAATGTATCGCTACCCACAGGTACATGAGCAGGAGATTTGCCATCAAATTCAGGATATTCTCAGACAGGGTATTATAACTGAGAGTATGTCACCTTACAATAGTCCTTTGTGGATAGTTCCGAAGAAAACGGATAATTCGGGTGAGAAAAAGTGGAGAATAGTTATTGACTATCGTAAACTTAATGAAATCACTATTGACGATAAATTCCCAATTCCGAATATTGACAATATTTTGGATAAATTGGGCCGAGCCCAATATTTTTCTACAATCGACTTGGCTAAGGGGTTTCACCAAATTCTTGTTAAGAAGAAGACCGGTTGAAAACTGCCTTTTCCACACACTATGGCCACTATGAATTTGTAAGAATGCCATTTGGCTTGAAGAACGCCCCGGCAACGTTTCAAAGGCTAATTAATTTTGTACTTCGGGATTTAATAAACAAAATTTGTGTTGTATATCTTGAAGATATACTGATATTTTCAACAAGTTTTGAGGAGCATGTTTCCAACATAGGAAAGGTTTTTGCAAAACTAAGAGAAGCAAATTTGAAAATTCAAATTAACAAATGCAAATTCTTTGCAAAGGAAACGTTATATTTAGGTCATATTCTCACACCGGAAGGAGTGAAACCAAACCCATCTAAGGTTGACACTATATTAAAGCTGAAGCTGCCTCATACTGTCAGGGAGATTAAATCGTTTTTGGGTATGACTGGCTACTACCGTAAATTTATCAGGGACTATTCTAAAGTTGCTTACCCGATGATAAAATATTTGAAAAAGGGCGTGAAATTGAATGTCAACGATCCTAATTTTATAAATGCTTTTGAGAAGTTGAAGACGATTATAACTGAAAGCCCGGTACTTAAGTATCCGGATTTTAAAAAACCTTTTCAGCTAATTACTGACGCTAGTTTAAATTGTATAGGAGCCGTTTTACAGCAATGTGGGCATCCTATTTGTTTTGCAAGCAGGACTTTAAATGAACATGAGCAAAATTATTCTGCAACTGAAAGGGAACTTCTAGCAATAGTGTGGGCCACTAAATATTTTCGGCCATATTTATATGGTGTGAAATTTGAAATACTGTCCGCTGAGATGGTTGTTTGTAAAATCGCAGAGTGGAGATTTGAATCCTAGGCTTTATAGATGGATTATAAAGCTAAGTGATTTCAACATAACTGTGAAATACATTAGGGGCAAGGACAATGTTGTTGCGGATTTTCTTAGCAGAATTAATGATTCCTGTGATGTAAACTTCGTTGGTGCATCTAGTGATGTTGATTCTCTTTATAATAATAATGACAGTGATATTGGAACGATACATTCTCAAGAGGAGGAACGGCAAGATCATATAGCTATATTAGATACGGTAGTAAATAGATTTAGAACACAGATAATTTTAACTGACAATAAGGTGAATGAAGTTGATATCAAACACGGACATAAAAAAATTTATATAAATTCTGAAAATTTAGAACAAAATTTGGAAAATATATTGCTGCGGAATATTGACGATGGAAAAGTGGGAATATTTAAAGAATTAGATGATCACAAGTATAACAAATTACAGATTAAATTAATAGAATTATTTGAGGGTAACAAAAATGTAAAATTTATTTGATGTTCTTATCATGCCGTGGATATACCATCTGAAGAGGAAACTTATAGAAAAATACATCACTATCACAAAAACGAAACGGGACATACGGGTATTAATGAAAATTACGAGGGCTTGAAAAGATTTATATATTATCCTAACCTGAAGTTGCTTGTCCAGAAATATGTAAATAATTGCGATGTTTGTAACAGGGAAAAATTTGACCGCAATCCCGTAAGGCCAAAGTTTCACTTTACGGAAACACCGAAAGATATAGGACAAATCGCATATGGATATTTATACAAACTCAAAATCTCATTTTCTAACGTTTATTGATAAATTTTCTAAATTTGCTACTGCCTTTTATTTAGAAGATAGAACTAACCAGACGATAATAGAAAAAATAAGACTTTATAAATCCCAAAAAGGCCATTTCTACAAATTAGTTACTGATAACGAATTCAAGAGCATAAACATCAAAGATTATTTGCAAAATGAAAATATCGAGCTGCATTTGGCAAAACCTAATAGTCATACGGGAAACGCAGATATTAAAAGGTTGCACAGTACAATTAGCTAGAAAATTAGAACCATGACCACTGAGCAAAGACCGTTGAATATTAAGGACAAAATAAGTAAGGCTTTGGAATTCTATAACAATAGCTTTCATTGCATAATAAGGGAAAGACCAATTGAAGTCGAACATGGAATTGCCGATAAGACAAAAATATATAATTTAATGATGGAACATAAACACAAATATACCCAGAAAAGGAATTTGAAAAGAGAAAAATACAAAGATAACAGAAATCAAGGTTATATAAAAAACTATAGATCTTTACGGCATAAAGAACAGCCGAAAATCAGGAAAAGTACATTACAAAATATTCATAGTTCCAATATAAAAAGGCAAAATAAGTACGATGGTTTAGTCAACGTAAGTCAATATGAAAATTGAATTTAAGTAAACAATAAATATATGCCAAAAATTTAATTTTATGTCAATCCAAGTTACAAAAAATGTTTTTAATACATTAACAAAAATCAATGTATATATTTAATTAATTAACTTTTATTAATACGAAAAATTAACTCAGGAGAGTTCTTTCTTTATCGATGGGGCAGTTACGAATACTGTTACTCATCTCTAATTATTTCTTCATACTTCTTTATTACTTATTCTTCACAAAAAGTTTCCTTTATTATTGTAATTTATCATTCATTATCTGTCTATACTTTTCCTATTTATCGTTATATTTGTAGTTATTCATATTCTTTATTTCAATGTACCGTTTAAACTTGTTTCTTGAAATCAAAGCAAATGTTATATATTTAGTTTGTTACAATCAGTTTTTAGTTCAGTTGTAAATCAAACATCAAAAAATAACGTTGAATAATCTGTACCTGTTTAAAAAAAGTGTTTTATTAATGTTGAATTGGACAAATTACATAAGTGGCGCAGTCGTTTTTTCGAACCAAACTAAACTGAAGTTTAAAAAAATATTTAAAAACAAGAACAATATAATTAAAATATACGTTCCCAGTGAAAAAGTTATTTATAATTAAAAACAATTGATCTAGTTGGATCATTTATTGCCAAAAATCAAACAACTTTGATTCCACATTCAACAAAGAAGTTTACAACGAAAAGACAAAAAAAGAGTAATCATAATCAAGAACATTGTGAAAATTTAAACAAAAACTGTTGAAAAAAAAAACTTTATAATAATGTAACAGAAGCATTTACGGAGATTCAGAGAAGAATGTAATTTGTTAAACAATGAACATTAATAATCTTTAAATTACCAATAAAACAGAAATAATAATAAGAAAGAAAGAAAAAAAAAACACATCAATAACGTTCACGAAGAGAACATTTGAAGAATGACCCGATTTGCAGTAACGCTTTTAAGAAATTTGGAGAGCCAACCGTTTTGCAGTAACATCATAAAAAAATATAAACCGATTCAATATGGAGTCAAGATTAGCAATGTCAATGAACGATGTATTGAAAGATGCTCAGAGAATACACGAATTCAGAGGCGACGGCTCTTACGCTTTGACATCATTCTTAAGAGAGGTGGAGACTGTGTTTGCTCTTGTACAAACTCAATCTGATGCTCAACACTATATTTACAAGAGAGTGATACTAAACAAACTACAAGGAGAGGCATTTGCGGGGAAAAAAATGAGTATGATAACAAAAAGCCAATTGAGTTCAGTCCTATATATGCGGAGAAGATAATTTTGAAAACTTTTTTAAATAATATTGACGTTAACTTAGCATCTGTGATTATAAACAGAAATGTTGATAAATTAAGAGATGCATGCAATTTATTGGAAAGAGAAGGTTTGATAAGAACCGAAACAAATTTGAAAAAAGAGAATTTAAACCATTATAATAAAAACCATCGTACTTTTAGTAATAGTAACACTAACCAAACTAGTAATAACGGAAATATGAATAATCAAAATTTACAAATGTCTTTTCCTAGTTCAAGCCGAAATAACAATACCAATTTTAATAATAATTACTCTAGTACGTCCAACCAAACTAGAAGATTTAATAATAGTTGTCAAAATAACTCTGGAAATTTCAGAAATAGTAATGCAAATTTTGGACAAAATAATAACTCTGGAAATTTCAGGAATTGTAATTCAAATTTTCGCCAAAATAATAATTTACCTATGGATGTAGATCATTATCAGGAAGGAGAGGAAATTCATGAAAGCGTAGATCAGATAAATTTTCTCACAACGAGCCATACAAGACACTTCCAGTAGTAGTACTTTCAGTTGGCAATGAACATATTAAAACATTGATTGATACAGGCTCGACTACTTCATTATTAAACCAGAATAAACTTACGAATTATAGAAGATTAACTCTAAAAACTCCTATTCTATTTACATCTCTGAATGGCAGTGCAAATATTACAGAGGAAATTATTACGAACTTACCAAACGAATTTGGTGAAATGGCCACTATGTCGTGGAAATTGGCTTCATTTCATGGAAGACATTTTGATGCGATTTTGGGTCAGAATATTTTGAAACCTTTGGGAGCCATAATAAACATGGAAAATTAGACATTGACTATAAATGGTAAAGTTATAGAGTTTTTAAAAATATGCCCATACTTAAGTCACGAAATTAATCAATTGGAACAAAGTGTCATTAATGAAAATATTTTGGAATATTTATACAAGGATTTGAATGACGGGGAAACAAATACTTTGTCAAAATTACTGGAGTCGTACGGTGATTTAATATTCGTAGAGGGTCAAACATTGGGTAACACTGAGATTATTCAACACGGGATCAAAACTATAAACGATAGTTTATAAAAATGTATCGCTACCCACAGGTACATGAGCAGGAGATTTGCCATCAAATTCAGGATATTCTCAGACAGGGTATTATAACTGAGAGTATGTCACCTTACAATAGTCCTTTGTGGATAGTTCCGAAGAAAACGGATAATTCGGGTGAGAAAAAGTGGAGAATAGTTATTGACTATCGTAAACTTAATGAAATCACTATTGACGATAAATTCCCAATTCCGAATATTGACAATATTTTGGATAAATTGGGCCGAGCCCAATATTTTTCTACAATCGACTTGGCTAAGGGGTTTCACCAAATTCTTGTTAAGAAGAAGACCGGTTGAAAACTGCCTTTTCCACACCCTATGGCCACTATGAATTTGTAAGAATGCCATTTGGCTTGAAGAACGCCCCGGCAACGTTTCAAAGGCTAATTAATTTTGTACTTCGGGATTTAATAAACAAAATTTGTGTTGTATATCTTGAAGATATACTGATATTTTCAACAAGTTTTGAGGAGCATGTTTCCAACATAGGAAAGGTTTTTGCAAAACTAAGAGAAGCAAATTTGAAAATTCAAATTAACAAATGCAAATTCTTTGCAAAGGAAACGTTATATTTAGGTCATATTCTCACACCGGAAGGAGTGAAACCAAACCCATCTAAGGTTGACACTATATTAAAGCTGAAGCTGCCTCATACTGTCAGGGAGATTAAATCGTTTTTGGGTATGACTGGCTACTACCGTAAATTTATCAGGGACTATTCTAAAGTTACTTATCCGATGATAAAATATTTGAAAAAGGGCGTGAAATTGAATGTCAACGATCCTAATTTTATAAATGCTTTTGAGAAGTTGAAGACGATTATAACTGAAAGCCCAGTACTTAAGTATCCGGATTTTAAAAAACCTTTTCAGCTAATTACAGACGCTAGTTTAAATTGTATAGGAGCCGTTTTACAGCAATGTGGGCATCCTATTTGTTTTGCGAGCAGGACTTTAAATGAACATGAGCAAAATTATTCTGCAACAGAAAGGGAACTTCTAGCAATAGTGTGGGCCACTAAATATTTTCGGCCATATTTATATGGTGTGAAATTTGAAATACTGTCCGCTGAGATGGTTGTTTGTAAAATCGCAGAGTGGAGATTTGAATCCTAGACTTTATAGATGGATTATAAAGCTAAGTGATTTCAACATAACTGTGAAATACATTAGGGGCAAGGACAATGTTGTTGCGGATTTTCCTAGCAGAATTAATGATTCCTGTGATGTAAACTTCGTTGGTGCATCTAGTGATGTTGATTCTCTTTATAATAATAATGACAGTGATATTGGAACGATACATTCTCAAGAGGAGGAACGGCAAGATCATATAGCTATATTAGATACGGTAGTAAATATATTTAGAACACAGATAATTTTAACTGACAATAAGGTGAATGAAGTTGATATCAAACACGGACATAAAAAAATTTATATAAATTCTGAAAATTTAGAACAAAATTTGGAAAATATATTGCTGCGGAATATTGACGATGGAAAAGTGGGAATATTTAAAGAATTAGATGATCACAAGTATAACAAATTACAGATTAAATTAATAGAATTATTTGAGGGTAACCAAAATGTAAAATTTATTTGATGTTCTTATCATGCCGTGGATATACCATCTGAAGAGGAAACTTATAGAAAAATACATCACTATCACCAAAACGAAACGGGACATACGGGTATTAATGAAAATTACGAGGGCTTGAAAAGAATTATATATTATCCTAACCTGAAGTTGCTTGTCCAGAAATATGTAAATAATTGCGATGTTTGTAACAGGGAAAAATTTGACCGCAATCCCGTAAGGCCAAAGTTTCACTTTACGGAAACACCGAAAGATATAGGACAAATCGCATATGGATATTTATACAAACTCAAAATCTCATTTTCTAACGTTTATTGATAAATTTTCTAAATTTGCTACTGCCTTTTATTTAGAAGATAGAACTAACCAGACGATAATAGAAAAAATAAGACTTTATAAATCCCAAAAAGGCCATTTCTACAAATTAGTTACTGATAACGAATTCAAGAGCATAAACATCAAAGATTATTTGCAAAATGAAAATATCGAGCTGCATTTGGCAAAACCTAATAGTCATACGAAAAACGCAGATATTAAAAGGTTGCACAGTACAATTAGCGAGAAAATTAGAACCATGACCACTGAGCAAAGACCGTTGAATATTAAGGACAAAATAAGTAAGGCTTTGGAATTCTATAACAATAGCTTTCATTGCATAATAAGGGAAAGACCAATTGAAGTCGAACATGGAATTGCCGATAAGACAAAAATATATAATTTAATGATGGAACATAAACACAAATATACCCAGAAAAGGAATTTGAAAAGAGAAAAATACTAAGATAACAGAAATCAAGGTTATATAAAAAACTATAGATCTTTACGGCATAAAGAACAGCCGAAGTTCAGGAAAAGTACATTACAAAATATTCATAGTTCCAATATAAAAAGGCAAAATAAGTACGATGGTTTAGTCAACGTAAGTCAATATGAAAATTGAATTTAAGTAAACAATAAATATATGCCAAAAATTTAATTTTATGTCAATCCAAATTACAAAAAATGTTTTTAATACATTAACAAAAATCAATGTATATATTTAATTAATTAACTTTTATTAATACGAAAAATTAACTCAGGAGAGTTCTTTCTTTATCGATGGGGCAGTTACGAATACTGTTACTCATCTCTAATTATTTCTTCATACTTCTTTATTACTTATTCTTCACATAAAGTTTCCTTTATTATTGTAATTTATCATTCATTATCTGTCTATACTTTTCCTATTTATCGTTATATTTGTAGTTATTCATATTCTTTATTTCAATGTACCGTTTAAACTTGTTTCTTGAAATCAAAGCAAATGTTATATATTAAGTTTGTTACAATCAGTTTTTAGTTCAGTTGTAAATCAAACATCAAAAAATAAAGTTAAATAATCTGTACCTGTTTAAAAAAAAGTGTTTTATTAATGTTGAATTGGACAAATTACATAAGTCGTGTTCTAACCACTATGTCACGGCCGGTCCCGCACAAACATAGACACATATGTGAAAACAAAAACCATTAGTGAAAAATAAGAAAAAGAACATAGAACAGAAATCATTTAAAATTGTAAACAACACAAAAACCTTAAAATAGTTTGTGAATTTAAACAAAAAACATTTGAAAACAGTAAACTTTGTAAATCTAAAAATTAAAACCAAAAAAAACATTGAATTCAATAAAACCTAAATAAGACAGAACAAAACCAAAAACAGTGTCATACACCAAGAAAGTAAACGGTTTGTACAAAAACAAAAAGACACTTTACTAAACATTTTTGGTCCTTCGCAGCCGTTAAGTGAAGAAAGTGAAAAGTTTTTGGGCTAATTCGACTAGAATTTGTGACCCTAGTACGGAGTGCTCCAAGTACAGTGAAGTGTGTGCGACCTAGTGATGAAAAGTTGGTGACCCTAATGTTGAACAATTTCAAATTTCACAAAAAACACAAGAAAATTAAATAAACATTTTTGGGACATTGAACATAAAATTTAACTGAAATTTGAAAAACATTTTACGAAAATTTAAAGGTTAGCTAACCTAAAAATATTTGGAGGATAAAATATAACGAACAAGAGGAAGAGAAGTTACAATATTTGTGAAAAAGTGCCGTTACAATCAGACGTGCAAAAACTCAACAACAAGAACAAACCTATAAACATCGACCCCAACGCAACATAAACATCAAGGCTAAGTAAATACATAGCGGTACAAAGTGAGTAAAACATACCTATAGAAGAGCGAATAAGGAAGAAAAAGAATCAAAGCAGCAACAATAAAAGTACAGTTTAAAAAAAATCGTGCTGGACCAAAGACATTCTTTGACTTCACTACCCACTCTCTCACTACCCACTCGATAAAATTAAGAGTCAGTATAAAAAGGTTTTAGACAAATACAAAAGGGTTAAAATCAGACTCAGTATTCAATAAAATTACCTTCGTGCGACACAGACATATTTTACGGAGAATATAAGACCTGGCCGACATTTCGAGATCTTTTCTCCGCGATTTATATTCAAAATCCAAGACTCAGCAAAGTGGAAAACTGTACTACCTAACCAAAAAGACAGGAGGAGAGGCACGTGAGATTATATCTTATATTCCACTTACTAATGAGGGCTTCGATGTAGCGTGAAAAAACTTAACAGATCGCTATGAAAATAAAAGAATGCAGGTCAATAAACAATTAAAAGTTTTATTTCAATTACTTTCCGTTACAACTGACTCTAGTTCATCCCTAAAGACTCTTCAAAGAGCTGTAAACTCGTGCCTCCAATCGTTAAAAAATTTGAACATCGATACAAAAAACTGGGACTCCATGTTAAGTTACCTTTGCTCCACTAAATTTCCGACTTTATATTTAGAAGATTTTGGAAACACTCTAGAATATCGTTCACAATTGCCCTCATGGGAGGACTTTGGGAATATTTGACTCAAAAGTTCAAAACTTTGAAATTCGTGGGAAACATTATGCAATTATCTTCAAAATCATCGAACGTCTCCAAAGAACAGGGGAAACCAAATTTTAAGGAAAAACGGGTTAACACATTTCACGCAAGCACGACACCTTCCAATTCAAACAATGGATCCAAGTCCAACCATAGAAGTAGAGACTTCACTTGCTAATTGTGTAAAAAAACCACTTCTTTCGCAATTGCCCCAAATTCATAGAAAAAAATATCAATGACCGAATTCACGTGGTCAAAATTACAAAACCTTGTTATAATTGCCTCTCGATAGAACACAGTGTCAAAGAATGCAGAAGCAAACATTCTTGTAGATTTTGCAAGCAAAGACATCACACCGTATTACACAAGGGTAATGAAAACCAAGCTACGAACCTTGAACCCCAAGCCGCAGCACGACCTAGTACCAGTGCCAAGGCCCATACAAAAGTTATACAGTCCACAACAAATATCGAACCCCCTAGCATAACTTCTTTGACACTGCGAGATGGCACAAATACACCTACAACATATCAAAATCGTGATATCTTGTTATATACGGCCATAGTTGAAATCGAACCAAATGGCTACAGATATGATGATATGATGATATGAGGGCAAGATATGATGATATCATTGATCCGGGTTCACAATTAACATTTATATCTTAAAAACTACAAAATCGCCTTGCAATACCTACAAAACAAAATCTTATACATTTGACAGGTTTAAACCCAAATGTTGCTGCGACTTCAACAAGGGCCTGTATTTTCAAACTTTGCTCGCGGATGGACTCTAGTTTTAAATTAGAAGTTTGGGCTCCAGTGCTCAAAATCTTGCCTTCTTATCTACCATCCAAAAACCTCAACAAAAATATTTTTAATGACCTTAGCCACCTAGAACTTGCCGATCCACAATTATACTCTAGTAGACCTGTTGATCTCCTAATTGGATTAGACATTTGCCCGTTCATCTACCAGAAGGATACGCCCATGCGAAGCGTTGGCTCCCTTTTGGCACAAACAACAGTCTTCGGCTGGATTGTGCGGGGACCAGTTCAAAACTCTAGCCAACCACGGTCAACAGTCACCTTATGTAACACAATAGCCCTAGATAAAATCATCACTCAATTTTGGGAGGTGGAGGAGGCCCCAAAACCAGTTTTGAGATCTATAGAAGATAACCTTTGCGAAGAAATTTATCGATCAACGACTTCAAGGGATAGTTCAGGTAGGTACATCGTGACCCTACCCTTTAAAAATATCAATGATATTGGGACTTCAAGAAACATAGCCATGGCACAATTTCTCAGGATGGAGAAAATGCTCAGTTCAAAACCTGAAATCAAATCTCAATATGATGGCGTCATATAAGAGTATTTGAAGCTTGGACATATGAGAAAGATTTCCCCCCAAGACATCAAAACGGTACCTAATTATTATCTGCCAAATCAAATAAAAAGAGTTTAAATGATATCCTATACCCCGGCCCAATATTACAAAAAGACCTAGTTCGCTTCGCTTACAATGCTGACATAACAGAAAATTTATCGCCAAATATTAGTCGACCCTATTTAAACTAAGTGGGACCGGCCGTGGCATATTGGTTAGAACACGCGCGTACCATGCGGGAGATCGCAGGTTCAAACCTGGCTCCAGTCATATTAAAAAAAAAGAAAAAAAAATAAGTAAAATTTTCTTTCATTGTCGGCTCCCCTCGAATGTTGTTGACAGCAACTTCGCAGTATTAAGCGTCGATTCAATCGTCGTGTCTAGTAAGAGCTTCTCAAACAGTGACGTTCGCATTCGTCGATAAACAAGTAGGTGCCGTTAGTTGTGAATCTAAAAATAGAAAGCGTGTTAATTCACAACAACGCGAGAAGCTATTCCATACCTCAATCATGGGGTGCAAAGGGAAATTAAGTTTTAAGTTTTATTTAAACTAAGTATCAGAGAATCTAACATCGATCAGCCCCAAATCAACAAATAGAGGATTTTGAACTATTAACATTGACCTTTGGACTCAATTGTGCCCCGTTCTTGGCCATAAGAACGCCTTTACAATTAGCAGAAGAAGTCAAAGACCCGTAACCTTAAGCTGCAACAATTATTCAAGAGAATATGTACATGAACGATGTACTTGCGGGAGGGCATAGTATCGAGGACTCAATAAACTCTAGAAAAGAACTAATAAAAGCTTTTGAATCAGCGGGATTCCATTTATTGAAATGGGCTTCTAACAAACCAAGAGTAATTAAAGACTGGTGGCAACCTTCTTTTATCAAAGGATTGCTTACATCTCTCAGAAAATATTGGCACGAAGGCCCTAGGAATAAAATGGAATGTAACACATGTCTCATTTTCTTTCCCTCAATCTTCAATCGAATCCAACCAGCGTTTCACGAAACGACAAGTTTTATCGAATATGCCAAATTCTTTGACCCTTGTGGGTGGTGAGCCCCTATCATAGTCGTTGCCAAGCAAGCAAATCATGCAACAAATATGGCTTGACAAAATAGAATGGGACGAATTGTAGCCAGCAGAGGATGTTCAAAGGTAGAATTGATGACTTTTGACCTTTGGTGGTTTGGACCCCCATGGCTCAAAATGTCAAGAGAAAGACCCTCTAGATAGATTTTCTTCGTTACCACGGGCTTATCGTGTACTAGCATATATTTTTCGATGGTGGAAAAATTCAGGTGCAAGAAGAAACAACTTTGTCTTTAATTCTACAGAAGTTACGCGAGAGGAAGTTAGTTTTGTGAAAAACAGACTTATTATGTTGACCCTAGACTTGTATAGTTCCGGAACGAACTAGTCAATGAACGATTCCATGTAGAGAACGGTTGGAACTAGTTCCACATATTCCGCTCTTTTCGTTCCTTTTGCTTTTTAGTTCCTTTTGCTCTTTTCGTTCCTTCCGATCTTTTCGTTCCTTCTGATCGTTTCGTTCCTTTTGCTTATTTCGTTCATTTGACATTTTCGGTCATTCGTTCACTTGTTCTTACGTTCATACTTAACAATTCTAAAGTGGTGGCATCACCACAACAAAAACAGCAGACAATTTTTTTTTGTATTTTGCTATGAAAAATGATTTATAAATCCTCTAAACCAAGCCTTTGACTTTGCAGGACCTTTCAGTATCAAAAACTTCACAGGGCGAGCTTGTCTCGTAACGAAGGGATACGTTTGCGTATTTGTGTGCTTTACCACAAAAGCAAAACACCTCGAATCTACGAGCGACCTTTCGACGCAAGCGTTTCTAGCAGCTTTCTCACGCTTTATAGGAAGGCGAGGTTGCCCGGCTGCCATTTATTCTGATAATGGCACAAATTTCGTTGGAGCTGCGGAGCTAATCAAAAAAGACAGAATAGAATTTATGAAATCTATGCAATCAGCAGTTATTCATGGACCAAGCTATCAAAATGTGGAGTGGAAGTTTATACCTCCCGGAGCACCTCATATGGGCGGTCTTTGGGAGGCGGGAGTTAAGGCCTTCAAAATACATCTACGGAAATCAATCCCTAATATGACCTTTACTTTCGAAGAACTTTCTACGATTTTGGCTCGAATTGAAAGCTGTTTAAATTCTAGACCTCAGCCCCGCTAGTGACGATCCATCCGACCTTTCGCGTCTGACACATGGACATTTCTTAATCGGTTCAGCGTTACTCACACCAGCAGAACCTGACATTTCACAAGAAGACTTATCGAAGCGTCTAAAAATTATATCTCAAAACTTCTGTGAGAGATGGAAATCCAAATATTTAAGTCAATTACATCGTCGGTATAAATGGAAACAACCCACCAGAAACATAGAAATCGACACATTAGTTGTTCTGAAAGAAGCTCAAATTCCTACAAATGAATGGAAACTGGGTAGAGTTGTCAAGGTTTTCCCTGGCAGCGACGAAAAGAACAGGGTCGTAGATATTCGGACAACTAACGGAATAATACGTAGACCTATCACAAAAATCGTCCCCCTTTTTTCCGATTGACTAGAATCCCAAACAGCTCTCTATATTTTACCTAAAGTTCAATACTCATTTGTTTCCCTCTTCACAGAAATGTCATCAAACAACTCGGCCTCTGGCAGCCAAAATAGACGTCCCAGCCGATGGATCCCGTCATGCGTTATTTGTGACGCGGATCACCCAAAAAAACCGTGCCACCGATTTTTGCGTATGTCGCCGGTCGCCAGATTCAACATTTTGAATGAGTCTGCCTATTGCCATAATTGCCTGGCTCGATCTCATACACGACGCCAGTGTCAAAATTAAGCCCTATGCCGCATTTGCCATAAACGACACAATACACTAATCCACGAAGCCCCACAAGTAAAGGACCTCGACCGAGAAAGAGATCGGAGTCTAAACCGACGCGAAAGAGCACGATCAACAACACGCGGCACATCCCGGATCGAGAGATGCAGATCAACAACACGCGGAACATCCCGGGTCGAGAGAGGCAGATCAACCCACCGGAGCCAGTCGAGACGCTCACAAAATCGACCAACAACACAGCAACGAGAAGCGACTCAACAAACAACACAAGCCATTGCTAAGCTGGTCCCGAGTGTTTATTAGACCGGGTCGATCCCCATACAAATTTTTTTTTTCCAAAGTCGAGGGCAAATATTTAAGATCACCTCGAGAAAACTTAAAAAAAATTTCTTTCCTCCCCCACCCCCCGGAAAAACAGCCAAAATCGTTTTTTTATCATTGCTTTTTTGTTTGCGGCTCAATCGTAACATCGGTGTATAGGTCTCGATGAGTACTACATTTGTCCTATAGATGTCGCTGACATACGACATCGTCTTGTAATGATGGTCTCATTTAGAGCAATTTCTACCCCTAAAATTTAAAAATATTTTTTCCTAAGATCAAAGTCCTTTAAAAACCAAGAACATTTTTCTTTGGAAGTATACAGTTTTATTCAAAAACAAAAAAGTTACGTATGGAAAGATGTATTTACAGCATCAACACTTATATATTTCCTGTTGTTTGAATTATTACAGAAAATTATTGCATACTTCTTAGATATATCGAAAAAAATTAAATACAAGTTATTGCATACTTTTTAGCGCAAACAGTGTTTTCAAACATGCGGATAAAGATATTCAGCGTCACCAATATTCAAGCAACATTTATAAAGATACCTGGTCCACAGTTCAAGTATTAATAATAAAATATAGACTTAATTTTGCACTTGTATTCTTCCCATGCAATTTGCAACACTGAAAATTTGTGCGAAATGTAAGTAAATCAGTGCTTGGAATGACTAATCAAAATTAAAAATTTTTGCAAAACTAGAAAGTCGTTAACGGAACTTGAGTGGCGCCAATATTTGCTGTAATTACATACATATCGTTGCTCTTTTTGGATTTTCTTTGTAATAAAAATTATATATCGTCGGTAACTAAATTAAAAATTAATTATCTCAAGAAAATATTTTATTTTTTTTTTCGATGTCGTTAAGACTTATGCAACAATTTGAGCTACATAGTATGGAATCATTTTTATAAAAATTTTCCGTCAGCGCTATAAAGTATGCAATAATTTGCGATTATAATGCGAACAACATAAAAAAATGTTTTTGTTAATGCTGTAAATACATCTTATCATACGTAACTTTTTTGTTTTTGAATAAAACTGTATACTTCCAAAGCAAAATGTTCTTGGTTTTTAAAGGACTTTAATCCTAGGAAAAAATATTTTTAAATTTTAGGGGTAGAAATTGCTCTAAATGAGACCATCATAACAAGACGATGTCGTATGTCAGCGACATCTATAGGACAAATGTAGTACTCATCGAGACCTATACACCGATGTCTTGTATGTTACGATTGAGCCGAAAACAAAAAAGCAGTGATAAAAAAAACGATTTTGGCTGTTCTACCGGTGGGTGGGGGAGGAAAAAACATCTTTTTTTAGTTGTCTCGAGGTGATCTTTAATATTTGCCCTCGACTTTGGAAATTTTTTTTCGTGACCCGGTCTAGTGTTCATACCTACCGCTCAAATACGAATTGCCATTAAAGATGAGCCGGGGGTGTGACACCTTTGCCGTATGGGAATCAACAAATTCGCTACATACTCACGCATTGCTGTCAGCTTGGTACGACAGCTTAATCCGGAGACTTTTGACCACAAAGATGCCAAATTTGCAAAATTTCACGCCATTAGCGGACTTCCCAAATTGAAATGGGGCAAGGAAGTACGTACCCTAATAACTAACGACCTCCCTTGGCAGCCTTACACCACACCCATCAATGAGGACCCCGCCAGGGACTACAACGATAACCCGTTGGCGGACCCAGACCCCAGGGCAAACACTCCCATACAAATCGAGCTAGGTGCCGACGAGTATAACACCAACCATATGGCGCAACGGTGCATTAGCCACTAGACTCGACTACGTGGTAGCCGAACAAACAGCCCTCGGGTACACCTTTACCGGACCCATTGGTGACCTCTGGTAATCTCACACCGAGGGGGCGGCATGTTTAATGATAGAGCGCACATTAAACTTACTTATATTTACTTTTATTTATTTATGTTTAAAAATCTTATTTTTTGTTATGTAAATTGTAACTCAACCATGAATTGTTATTTAAAGTCAATTTACTTAATATTTGTTCATTTTATATTTTATTATTTGCATATATTTGTCGATCTTCACTTGGTGCAAAGACCCATATGCTTAGACCCGATCGTACTCGCATATTTGCTTTACCATCCCTGACGGCTAACGGGATAGCGAAGACCTTGTTGTTGTTTTGTTTTGGTTCTTTTCGTTTAATCCCTTTAATGACCCAATTAAAGAAACCAAACAAAACAGCAAGTCAGTCACAAAACCAATCGCGACAAATAAACACGAAAAAACAAATCACAAGTGAAGTTCGGCAAAATAAATACACAAACATAAAGAAGTAAACGGTTTGTACAAAAACAAAAAGACACTATACTAAACATTCTGTATTTAGTAAAGCTATAACAGGATGAAGTTTTATAGAAAAAATCTGGAAGTCTAGACACGCCCCTTCTGGTACCTCCCATACAAATGTACCACTCCACCCACTTTACAAATCGAGTAATATCAATAAATATATTTTGTTTTGTTTTACTGAGGGTGAGGGTATATGTAAGTCGAGTTGCCCGACTGAAACTTTCTTACTGGTTTGAATCCGGAATGAATATTGACTATATCGGTTTACCCCTTCCGGTATCTCCCACACAAAATTACGTTTTTTGGAAAATTAATATTTCTCTCATAACTTCCAAACCGGCACCTGGGGGACAATCAAATTTGGTCGGTGAATTTAACCTGTGATAGAAGGCAAAACCTCAGAAACCTAACTATTTGACACACCCCTTCTGGTACTTCTCATATAAATAACCGATAACGCCCCTTTAACATACATATCATTTTTGTATGTGCACTGAATTCAGACAAAGTAAGCGTTGTACCTCCTATACAAATTAGTCAAATTTTTTACTGCTTTGCTCCACAAGCAGGCAAAGAATAATACATATGTAATTTTATTTTAATTACAAATCTACTTCAATAACTCAAGACTTACACAATACCTTATATTGGGTGATGGTATTTATCAGTCAATTTACCTGACTGAAATTTCTGTACTGGTTTTTTTTTTGGTCAAATGTGTCAATTGATCGGATGGAATAATTTCGTTATATCAGGTTTTTGTCTTTTTCCGGTCTATTCTGAAGTGGTTACAATAGTCGGTATTCCGAATCCTTGTTACCGTGACAATTGTTACAAAAATTGTTACCTGCCAAAAAGGAGGTAACAAGGTAGTTTCAGCTCTTTGGAATAATATTTTGAGATGTAAAAAAAATTTAAATTATTGAAGTCGTGGGTAAAACACTTTTAGCCCTTTTTGCTATCAAAATGTAGTGGCAAAATGTGACCAATTCTCCATGACAAAGTATTTGTCCAACATTTTCGACTGCCCACTTAACTGGGGTATGTGTCGTCTCCTTAAGCTCAGTCAAATGTGTAAAATATCTAAAAATAAAAAATATATTTACTTTTCTCTGTATTGTGTTTTCATTTTTTGTTTTTTAAATTAAAAAATAAGCTGAGAATTGTCAATAATTTATATTTCACTACAAGGTGAACTTTTCCTTGTTACTAAATTACCAGAATAACCGTAACAAGAAATGGTTTCAAAATTGTAACAAATTTACAGTGACAAAATTTTGTAACCAAATTATAAGAATAGGGCCGTTTATGTCGTCTTTGCTTAAAAATGTTAATATTTGTCGTTTTAGCTTAGCTTTTTCATTTTTGATGTCTTTAAGGAAAAAGTTGGTTTCCATTATTTCCAAATTTAGTATTTAAAAGTAAAATTATTCTTGGTTTCTAAAACTGGATGCGTGTTATATTATTTAAATACGGATGCCTTCCCATTCTCATTGAAACTAACCAATTCTTTTACAGGACTATCTCCAATACAAACGAAAGGTAGTAATGTACTCTGCAATAAGCTGAGACGTCTTACGCTGGCCACATTTGATGACGAGGGTCGATGCATTGGCCAAATGGGATCATTAGCTATAAGTTACTAAAATTTAGGCCTTGAAATACAATGAATTTTGAATCAACACACAGCATTCGTAGACTTGATTCTGAACAATAACAGTAAGGTATTTATGAACTTATTTCTAAATTTTCTAAAATTTTTTTTCTATAGTGCACCACTTTCCAAATAGCATCATTTTGTGCGGCCCGCTGATGATTTTGGAAGATACGTATTTACGGTGTGGTATAACCCCATAGCATTTTTTTAAGTTTGTATCATTTTAATCCTTTTATTACGATTTTGATACTGATTACAATTTTTTTTTAATTTTGTAGGCATGTTCTTATATTTTTTTTTACCGACTGTATTTCTGAAACATCTTTTTTACAAGCAACAAAAGTTTCTGTGTCATTGCTGTTGTTTTTTTCGGGATTTTTCATTTCCGCAATATGTAATAAGATTATTTACAATGAATTTTAGATAATTGTTGTTGTGCAAGATGGTTTGGGGAATGGGACTGAGGTGGAAAGTTACTGATTGTTACTCACTTGGGAGTGACCAGAATCGATTCCTTTGTGGCACTGTCCAAGCAGCTAACTACTTCCGGTCTTAGACCAAGTATTCCCTGGGCAATGACTTCAAAGCAACCGCTTAGAAGTTAGCTAAAGTTAGAAGGCATTACAACCATGTATCCTGAATGGTCAAAGAGACGTCTCAGGAAAGTAGGCTTGAACCGCTGAAGCATGGTTGCATCGTGGGATTGGACGTGCAGATAGCAGCCGTATTACCAATCTAGGAGACGAGGGTTAGCAACCCACATCTTCCGACAACTAAATTGCGAAAATCCATAGCGTCTGTTCCATATTGGGCGGCTTCCTGGTCAGCGTCTGCCTCAGAATGAGCGGCTGAAATGTTTCCTGGCAGTAGGAATAAAATGCAGAACCTGGTGGGCTGGGCTTGCCACCCGCCACCAGTATAATGGCAGTGAATAAAATGAGAAATAAGAGAAAAAGAAACCCCCAAAATGGTGACGACCACCGCAAACGTTTTAAGGACCATGATTTGAGAATATGCACTTGGAATGTTAGAACTCTTTACCGACCAGGTGCCTCTATTCAACTGGCGGATGTCCTCGAAGAGTATAAGTCTGACATTACTGCTATACAGGAAATTCGGTGGACTGGATATGGATGCTCGCGGATGAGGATGTGTGACGTGTACTACAGCTGCCACGCGGAAAAGCATGAGTTTGGATCTGGATTTGTGGTCGGCAAGAGACTACGACACCTGGTCTCTAGGTTTACTCCTGTCAGTGAACGAATCGCCACCATAAGACTAAAGGCAAAATTTTTCTACATCACGCTGATATGTGCTCATGCTCCGACGGAGGAGAAAAGTGACGAGGTCAAAGACGAATTTTACGCCCAACTTGAAGAAACATATGACCGTAGCCCGGGCCATGATGTTAAAATCGTGCTGGGAGATTTTAATGCCAAAATAGGCCGGGAGAATGTCTTTAGCCCAACAGTCGGAAAATTTAGTCTACATACTGACACATCGCCAAACGGAATCAGACTGATTGATTTCTCTGCAGCAAGGAACATGGTAATTAGCAGCACACGATTTGACCACAAAAACATTCACAAAGCAACGTGGATATCTCCTGATCAAGTAACGAGAAACCAAATTGATCACGTGGTAATCGATGGAAGGCACGCGTCAAGTGTCTTAGACGTACGAGTGATCAGAGGCGCGAACATCAACTCGGATCACCACCTCACTGCAGTGAAGGTGCGTACTAGGCTAAGCAGAGCGAAAACCCTGCGTAACCAGGCACAGAGAAAGCTGGACATCGCTAAACTGCAGACCGCGGAGATAGCCAACGTCTATTCTGACCAACTCACTCAACTACTTCTTGATGCTCCAACTCCCGAAAATACTAGCGCGCAATGGCAACATATTGCCCACTCGATGGAAAGGACTGCGCGGTCCGTACTAGGGTATGTGAAGCCCTTTAACGATAATGTCTGGTACGATGACCAATGCCGCGATGCCACCCGGGAACAAGATGCTGCATACAGGGGCAAACTGCAGCCAATGGCAACGCGAGCTGTTCATGAAAAGTATAGGGAGAAGAGGCGGGAGGCGACTCGACTCTTCAGGCGGAAAAAACGAGAGCTTAAGGAGCGGAATAATGTGTGTATTGAAGATTACAGGAACAGAGGTGAAGCCCGAAAATTCTATCAGAAGATAAAAGGAAAGGTACATGGAACAGGTCTTCCCTCCTGTAAAGACAAGGATGGTCATCTCGTTACTGACTCCGAGAGCGTACTGAGAATATATAAAGATCACTTCTGCAGCCTATTGATGTGTGAAAACTCGGCTGATGAAGACTGTGCACCAATCCGAGATGATAACATCGAGTGTCCACCTCCGAGCCAAGCTGAGATAACAACTGCCATATCCCGCCTAAAGAACAACAAGGCCGCTGGGGCTGATGGTCTTCCAGCTGAGTTGTTTAAGGCGGGTGGAGATGAGCTTGTTTTAAGCATGCAACAGCTCATAGAGAACATTTGGCTTCAGGAGAGCATGCCAGAGGATTGGAATCTCAGTGTGCTATGTCCAATCTACAAAAAAGGTGACCGTAGTGAGTGTAAAAACTATCGTGGAATTAGCCTCTTACCCATTGCGTATAAGGTCCTGTCTAGCATACTGTGTGAACGTCTAAAGCCAATTGTGGAAAACCTGATTGGAAATTATCAGTGCGGCTTTAGACCAGGCAAATCCACGACGGATCAGATATTTACACTACGGCAGATTCTTGAGAAAACCCATGAGAAGCAAATCGACACTTACCACCTCTTTGTCGATTACAAAGCTGCCTTCGATAGTCCCATCAGGCGTCGACTATACGAAGCCATGTCTGAGTTCGGTATTCCTGCGAAGATAATTCGTCTCTGCCGGTGTACCCTTACGAATACCAAATCCTCTGTTCGGATTGGCAAGGATCTATCTGCACCATTTGATACGACGAGAGGTCTTAGACAGGGTGACGGTTTGTCATGTATGCTGTTCAACATAGTGATGGAGAAGGTGTTAAGGAAAGCAGCGGTTAACATGTCTGGCACCATATTTAATAAGAGCCACATGCTGCTCGCATATGCCGATGATATCGACATTATCGGTCGAACGATGCGAGAGGTAGCAGCTGTTTTCACATCAGTCGAAAGGGAGTCAGCGAAAATGGGTTTGGCAGTGAATGAGGACAAGACGAAGTTAATGGTATCATCGTACAAAGTGTGGATGAATTTATCTACCTTGGATCCGCCATGAACAAGAACAACAGTGTCAGCCTCGAAATAAAACGGAGAATAGTGCTTGCTAACAGGTGTTTCTTTGGACTACGCGAGCACTTTATAAACACCACCCTATCTCGAACTACCAAAGTCCAGCTGTACCAGGTACTAATTTTACCGGTCCTGTTGTACGCCTCCGAATCTTGGGTGCTTACACAGGCAGATGCAGCTCATCTGGCGGTGTTTGAGAGAAAAATACTCCGCAAAATATATGGACCCATTTGCGTAAACGGCGAGTTTAAGATTCGGATGAACCATGAGCTGTACGAGTTATACCACGACATTGATGTCGTCAAGCGGATGAAAGTGCAACGATTACGCCGGCTAGGCCATGTCGTGAGAATGGATGAGGAAACTCCAGCACGAAAGGTATTCTATCAAGACCTCGAAGGACGGCGCAAAAGAGGGAGACCGCGACTACGTTGGATGGACCAGGTGGAGGAATCACTGACGCTGCTTGGTAGGACTGACTGGAGACGGTGCGCACAAGATCGAAGCGAATGGAAATCTTTGATCATTTCGGCCTCTGACTTAGGCACTAAGATATAAATAAATATATGTGTCAAGTTGTTTTAAAGGCTAATAATAATAATAAAGATGGTAATATTTTTTTTTATTTTTCGATAAAAATTTTTTCTGGCTTATTAATTTTATTTTAGTTATTATGTTTGTCGCTGTGTTGATTTTCTGTTTTAATGGTTGTGTTGAATTGAAATTTATAATTCGTCCCGAGGCAGTTGGTTTTGTGTACCAGTCCGTTATTATTCGGTTCTCTTCGCGGAAGGTTTTCATGTCCAAATATGGGATGCATTTGTTTTCCCCCTTTTCCATCGTCAATTGTAGTTTTTTGTGATAGTCGTTAAATGTTTTTAATATCACTTCCTCGTCTTTGTTTTTTTATCAATACACCCAACGCGATCGTGCCCCAATTCTGTATTTAGTAAAGCAATAACAGGATAATGTTTTGGAGAAAAAATGTGAAGTCTAGACACGCCCCTTCTGGTACCTCCCATACAAATGTACCACTCCCGCCACTTTAGAAATCGGGTAATAATATCAATATAATGAAAATTTTTTGTTTTGCTGAGTGTGAGGGTATATTTAAGTCGGGTTGCCCGACTGAAACTTTCTTAATGGTTTTAATTAAATTTAATTTTATTTTTTTTTTAAATAAGAAAAAATCGAAGAATTCCACAAAATTATTCTATCGGCCCTATTCTAATAATACTAAAACTTAATTTCCCTTTACACCCCATGAATGAGGTATGGGATAGCTTCTCGCGTTGTTGTGAATTAACACGCTTTCTATTTTTAGATTCAGAACTAACGGCATCGACATGTTTATCGACGAATGCAAACGTCACTGTTTGAGAAGCTCTTACTAGACACGCCGATTGACTCGACACTAATTCTGCGAAGTTACTGTCGACAACATTCGAGGGGAGCCGACAATGAAAGAAAAATTTATTTATTATTTTTCTTTTAAGATGACTGGAGCCAGGAGTTGAACCTGTGATATCCCGCATGGTAGTCGCGTGTTCTAACCACTATGCCACGGCCGGTTTTAATAATTCGGTTAGAAAAATTTGTCACCTCTCTTGTTACGGGTATTCTGGCAATTTCGTAACAAGGAAAAGTTTACCTCGTGGTGAAATGTAAATTATTGACAATTCGCAGCTGATTATTGAATTTACAAACAAAAATTAAAACACAATACTAAGAAAATCTTTTCCATTTTAAATATTTATACAAATTTGACTGAATTTATTTTTAATTTGAATGAATTTAAAGGGGCCGACAATTATCCAATTAAAGTGGACTGTCGAAAATTTTGGACAATAACTGTGTAATGGAGAATTTTTATGCCATCACCCTTAGGGATGAGGGTATATATCATTTCATACGAAAAAAAATGTAACGTATTAAAGTAGACGAGTTAGGCCCCAAGTATCTTTCGAAACGAACTAATGGGATTGTAAATTGGCAGAATAGCCCCACCGCTAATTA
Source organism: Muscina levida (assembly GCA_964034835.1). Lineage (NCBI taxonomy): Eukaryota > Metazoa > Arthropoda > Insecta > Diptera > Muscidae > Muscina > Muscina levida. The sequence continues at coordinate 78,085,870 of OZ035880.1, forward strand.
ATATTTCTTTCATAACTTCAAAACAGATGACCGGAAGATATTTGAATTTGGTCAGTTTATTTATTTTGCAAAAGTAGACGAACTCTTTGAAAACCGAAACCTTTGCCACACCCCTTCTGGTACCTCCCACACAAATGACCGAATTGATCCTCATAGTTTTATATACATATCGTTTTTGTAAGTAAACTGAATTCACTCAAATTTTGCGAATGATGTTCGCTTATCAAAATTGGAGTCAGAAATAAATATGGACTGAATCGGTTAACGCCTTCAAGTACTTCCCATACAAAGTGACCTTTTTTTGAAAATTAATATTTCTCTCATAACTTCCAAACAGGTATTTGGGGGGTAATTAGGGTTGCCAGACGGGCTTGATTTTTCTTTATTTACAAGAATTTTTAATGATCGTCAAGAATCAAGAGAAAATATGTTTTGTCAAGATTTTTACAGACCAACCAAAAAAAAAACGTAAATATGTTTTTCAAAGTTTTATTTTCCTTGCACAAAGTTTTGTAAAAATCAAAGTGTATTTGTTCGAATATATATCAACACATATTTTCCCCCTTTATTCAAAACTAATAACACCAGTTTACAAATCTTTATTTTTTGTCAACTGCAGAGTTTTAAATAATTTTTTTCTACAGATTTGGGAAACCTTAACACGAATATGAGATTTAAAAGTTTTTCCTTAAGATTTTCAAGGTATAACAAAAACTTCTATGCAATTGTGTCCGATGGCCACATGCATAGACAAGAGCTTGTGTGAATGTATTATGTTGACATGTTGTGTGCTTTGAGAAAACTATCTTCGCACCGGTGGGCAGAGTTTCTTCCCTTAAGGTTTGTGATGATAGTGGAGAAGTCGCAGCAAAGAGCGCTGACGAGGCATTGTGGTGAATGCCGAAGTAGCGTTATACGCCTTACCCGCTGTCTCATAATACATTTCACAATTCTTGAGCAAAAACCTATTGGTAAAAACACTATGACACAAAATCAAACTTTTTGAAAAACACCCGAACGTGACTATATAGGTTCGATAGTACAACCGGAGCTGAGTAAAACCCTAGCTCAGTTTGGCTAGATTGGCTACCAATTTTTTTTTTTGGCCCCCTAAACTTTTTGAAATCCCTTGGACCCCTTAAAAAAAGGTAACATCAATTGTTGGCCAACAGTTTCTACAGTTATTTATCTAGCTCTTTCTCTTCTTCAACAAAGTTTTAGCTAATAGTCCGCTTAAGAAACTGATATAATAAAATTTCCCAAAAAAATTAGACTTCCCTCGTTTATTTTCAAAAAACTTCGATAAAAATTCTAATTTTTTCACTATTTTTTATATAAGTCGTAGGGAATCCAGATTTTTTGCATACTCTATTCAGTGAAATTGTAGTTTAGGTAACACCGAATAACTTCTCTGAACAAACCTATGCAATCTGAACAAGTCTAGGGATATTAAATAGCTCTCAAAACACACTATCTACTTTAAACAAATCAGTTTTTTAGGAGTTTTGGGCCATTGTGCAATGTTTGTACGTGCTTTCTTTACCAAAAACGTACTTATTGTATAACTGAATAACTTCTGTAAACAACCAATATGATCGGAATACTCCACCTCCTTAATTGTTCACAAAGAGCATTAGGGTGTTCCTGATATGGCATTTTTCGAATTTCGTTAAAAATATGTATTAATCGCGATGTTGGTCATCTATCTTCACCTTACGTTTCTTTTTGCCAATATTAGGAATATATTTTGAGAAATTTTGAATCGATAGTTGGACATTAGGGTGTGCCGCAATGAGGTTAAAGTATGAATTTGTTCTCAAATCAGTTTATTGCCGCTGAGTATTTTTCTTTCATATATAGACTAAGTAGTAACAAGCCGTTCAATAGCTGCAATAAAGACCTAAAATAATATGTGTTTGCTTTTACCATATCTCTTATAGACGCCGAGATATTTGATATAGAAGTTGGGGTATTTTTAAAAAAATTATTAAAAATGTTGAAATTGAATTTCGATGTAGATTATTATGGGCAATTATATATTTCAACTTTTAAAGGTTAATAAAGTTAAAATCTATATGTTTAAAAAGTATATGTGTATATTATCACTATGTCTATCAATTCTCGAGATATCAGGGGCTTAAAAAGCATAGCAATGACTACTTAACTTTTGTTTCATCTGTATATCCATTGTGTATGCTTACAAATGTCACCAAAACCATTAATATCCAATGGTCTTTTGAGGGGATTTTTTATTTTTATCATATAAAAATCGTTATTGGTAAGTATTCAATGGGGATTCAGATGGAACAAAAGTTCATTAGACATTGCTATGCATATAGTCAAAAATTCCGTTTTTTAACGCCTGATATCTCGAGAATTGATAGAGATAGTGATAATACTTTTTAAACATATAGATTTTAACTTGATTAACCTTTAAAAGTTGAAATATATAATTGCCCATAATAATCTACAACGAAATTCAATTTCAACATTTTTAATAATTTTTTTAAAAATACTCCAAATTCTATATCAAATATCTCGGCGTCTATAAGAGATATGGTAAAAGCAAACACATATTATTTTAGGTCTTTATTTCAGCTATTGAACGGCTTGTTACTTCTTAGTCTATATACGAAAGAACAATACCCAGCGGCAATAAACTGATTTGAGAACAAATTCATACTTTAACCTCATTGCGGCACACCCTAATGTCCAACTATCGATACAAAATTTCTCACAATATATTCCTAATATTGGCAAAAAGAAACGTAAGGTGAAGATAGATGACCAACATCGCGATTAATACATATTTTTAACGAAATTCGAAAAAATGCCATATAAGGAACACCCTAATGCTCTTTGTGAACAATTAAGGAGGTGGAGTATTCCGATCATATTGGTTGTTTGCAGAAGTTATTCAGTTATACAATAAGTACGTTTTTGGTAAAGAAAGCACGTAAAAACATTGCACAATGGCCCAAAACTTCTAAAAAACTGATTTGTTTAAAGTAGATTGTGTGTTTTGAGAGCTTTTAAATATCCCTAGACTTGTTCAGATTGCATAGGTTTGTTCAGAGAAGTAATTCGGTGTTACCTAAACTACAATTTCACTGAATAGAGTATGCAAAAAATCTGGATTCCCTACGACTTATATAAAAAATAGTGAAAAAATTAGAATTTTTATCGAAGTTTTTTGAAAATAAACGAGGGAAATCTAATTTTTTTGGGAAATTTTATTATATCAGTTTCTTAAGCGGACTATTAGCTAAAACTTTGTTGAAGAAGAGAAAGAGCTAGATTTAAAACTGTAGAAACTGTTGGCCAACAATTGATGTCACCTTTTTCCAAGGGGTCCAAGGGATTTCAAAAAGTTTAGGGGGCCAAAAGAAAAATTTGGTAGCCAATCTAGCCAAACTGAGCTAGGGTTTTACTCAGCTCCGGTTGTACTATCGAACCTATATAGTCTCGTTCGGGTGTTTTTTTCACTGTTGCACTGTGTAATCAATAATTACCAATAGAATAGATCTTTAACCGAACTATAACACAATATGTATTATAATTCTTATAGATCAACTAAAAACAAAATCAAGAGCGATATGAATTTTTTTCCGAATTTTTTATGAGATGCGTCAGCTTATTGGGGAATAATTCGCAATTGCATCCAACGATTTGAACAATAGTGGTATCCAAGTAAAGGCAATGAGCTCCCCTAAAACCTTTTTATACAAGCTTTTAACATCGGTTGGATAGTTTTGTAGGTAGGGGTAATTAAAGTTTGAAAAATTATTTTTTTTTGTGCTAAAATCAGTATTAAATTTTAAGAGGACACTACAAATGGTAAATTTTTTGAGTTTAAGCATTTCACGGGAGGCGTAAAGCAACTTTAGGTTGCATGAAAATGGAAACGCCACTGTATTTTGGGTTGATCATATATCAAAAAAATGCTTAAATTGAAATCCTATCTGATACTTTTTAGAAAATATCGATATTTTTCATTTCTGTAGACTGGACCAAAAGTCTTTTTAAACGATAAATATTAATACTATATTTGTTATACCTTCACCCTTTGGTATAAGGTAATAGTAGACAAACCCTTGGAAAATCAAAATGTTTGCCACCCCCTTTTGGTACCTTCCATACAAACAAAAAAACACACCGATACTTCAACATGTATACCTCTATTGTAAGTACACTAAATTAAGTAAAATTTTGCGCAAGGTAAAAATTTTTCAACGTTGACTTACGAAAAAAAACAGCCTATTTTTCTAACACTACTGATACCTCCTTTACAAATATACAAAGTACCCGAAAATTTATATATTTCCAATAATTTATAAAAGAAACTCCTCAAGATGTTGAAAATAGTTAACTTTTAATATTTGGCATTCATAGGTGAAACTTAGGAAACGGGGTGTTTTACCCAAATAATTAGAAATTATGAATTCGCTAGAAATTGTTGTGCGTAAAAGACTCTTTCGGTACCCCCATAAAAATTCCCATATGTCCTGATATAAATATATAATTATATATTTCATTAACACTTTATACACTGTTACCCTTTCTACGGTGTAACTACGTGTCAGTAAAAAATGGCCATACGGCCGAGAGTCCTATCTCCAGCCGTTTACGCTCCACAAGCTGGAAAATTGTAATATATATAATTTCATTTAAAAATCGAAATTATAGAAATCGTTAGGAAGTGTTCATCAATAGTGCATTTAAAAAAACACAAAAATTAGAGCCGAAACCAAAAAAAATTTTAAATGAACGAAAGTAGGTAAATTTTAAATATAAATTTAAAAATTTTAGGTTTGAAAGGTTATTTAACTCAAACTATTATCTAAAATGTTTTGATGTCTTCACAGAAAATGTGTGAAATATTATTACCTTTAAAACAAGTCTATTCTGATCGAAATCGGTATCGTATCAAAACTTTTAATTATATAAGTAAATCAGTATTTTTGAAACATGCCTTTTTGCAGCCAAAAACCTTAAACGATTTTGCGCGACCCCTAAACGTCGATCAATTTTCAAGTATTATATACCAAAATTTTCGTTTTTTTTAAGTAGAATTAGCAAATATATTATCCCAATGACTTTTCGGAAAAAATGGTGAAATGAAATGGTCTAATGTACATGCGAAGTAGATATCAGCCGAAAATGTCCAACATCAATTTGAATTTTTACCTCAAAGCTCGCTTTTTTCAAGGAGATTTGTTGGTAAACTAAGCTTATTTAAGCATAGTTTTTTAGCCTGGCCATGCCAGTGTATTTTCATACAGTGTTGTTCAAGAGAGTTTGTCGATAGTAATGATTATTCATCAATTTGTGTTAGTGTATCATTCGATCAGAAAATATTTTTTTAATGTTGATATTAATGGTCAAGCCAAATGTCAGTTATTCATATGTGTGGTACCAGAAGGGGTGTGTCAAATAGTTAGGTTTTCTGAGGTTTTGCCTCCTACCACAATATAAATTTATCGATCAAGCAAGGTTGGCAACCCTTGGTTCGTAAAGTCATATTTTGGCAAAGCTCGTGAATTGCATTTTGTTTAATTTTATTTTTGGATTTACATTGATTGATTATGTGATTTAATTTGGTGAATTTTACACTACGAATAATTCTCTTCTACTGAGTGTTCGTAGTTTGTGCTAACATTGTGTGTTTCCTGTGTTTTTGTTAAATTTTTGTTGTGACACTGTCTGCCAGGTTAGTTGTTGTTACATCTTTTTGCTTCTCTATCACTTCTGTTGGTAATCATTTGTTTACATTTGATTGCGCTTTGTTCCCTTTTTCTGAGACGGTGTACTAATTTCAATTTTGTTTGCATACCGTAAGGCGTTTCTCTGTTGCCCATTGTTAATAGATCTTTTAGAACATGGATTGTGTCTTTGATAAGTGCTCAATCACAAACGCCAGCGAGCGTTTTATACAGTGCTGGCTCTGTGATGAGTATGCACATGTTAAGTGTGCTGGGCTTAATGGTAGGCATTTTGATCAGTATATGGTACGTTCAAGTGGCCTTCGTTGGGCTTGTTGGAGCTGTAGAGTCCTAGATGTTGATTTTTATAAGCTGTTTAAGGAGACGAAAAAAGGTTTTGCTGACATACGGAAAGAATTTTCAACAATTATGTTGAAATTGAAAGGTTTTGAGGAAATGTTTACCCAATTTAAATGGCCGGAGAATCTTGTTTCTTCACCGAAAAGGAAGAAGCATTCTTCGAATGTCACCGCGACCGCTGTAGATAAGGTTATCTCAATTCCGGAGAAAATGCCTAATGTTTCTCACTCCCCTCCCCCTTCAAATCTGGCTCCGATCCGTGATCAGTTACCTGATGGTGAAGGGCATGTGATCAATGTTAATGTTGTTGCTTCCCCTAAAAATATCCAACCCGGATATTTGGTCCCTCCCCGGAAAACTATATTTTTATCAAGACTTGCGGCGGATACATCCCCGGAGAAAATTAAGGAATTTATAAAATCTAAATGTTTAGATTTTGATAATTCTGACTGTACTGTTTTTAAATTTAACAATATTCGTCTTAGGGATATTGCATCTTTTAAAATTATAGTACCATTCAAATTATTCGATGTCCTTATTAAGGAATCTTTCTGGCCATCCGGAGTCCTCGTAAGGGAATTTGTTCCAAGAATTAATAATCGAATTAGTGAGGGTGTAAATTTGAATGCTGCACCAAAAAACTAAGTTCATCCCTATTACCGTCCAATTGCTTTGTTATTGTGTATCAGAATGTACGTGGTCTCAACACTAAGCTTCCGAAACTGTATAGCAATAGCTTCGGTTTTGACTGTGATGTTATTGCTTTTACTGAGACATGGTTGCATGATAGCATATGTGATGCCGAAATTATGTGTAGCGGCTTTCAAATTTTTCGTCGTGACAGAATTGGAAAAAGTGGAGGTGGTGTTTTAATTGCAGTTAGTAATAGGTACACTGCGAATTTGGTAGATACGACTAATGTTGAGAACCTGGAGCTTATTTGTGTAAAGGTGAAAGTTTTATCGAAAACTATATATGTTTTCTGTTCATATGTACCGCCTTGCTCTGACATTGAGACTTATAACGCTCTTATCGCAGCGTTTGCCTCTGTGGTTCACTGTCTGGGAAATGATGACTCCATTGTAATACTTGGTGATTTTAACTTACCCAATGTCTCCTGGCATTACTCTGAGGATTTGTTTTCTTATTTACCCTCTACACTGTCAACTAGTCTGGAAACTCTTTTAGAGAATATCTCTGATCTTGGGTTGTACCAAATGAATGGGGTATTGAACTCAATGGGCCGTTTGTTGGATCTTGTTTTTGCTGATAACATTGAAGGGTTTTCTTTGGATCGTATTGATCCTATTTCATTACCCGAAGATCGTTATCACCCTACTATTGCGATCACTATCGAGGCAGATTCCGCATATAACCGAAATGATGTTATTCCTTCTACTGTTAAGTCTTTCTATTTCAAGCGAGCCAACTACGTGAAACTTAATTCTTGCTTTAATGAAATTGACTGGCCATCGCTATTAACAATGGACTCTTTCAATTCCAGATCCATGGATGTAATTTTGGAAAAATTTTATAAGATTATTGAAACATGTTTTTCTAAATGCATACCTCTGACTCGCCGTAACTTGATGCACAGTGGTTCACCTTGGAGTACAAGGGAGTTGTCAAGGCTTAAAAACAGAAAATCTCGCCTATTTAAGAGATTTAAAAAATCCGGTTCGACTTTTGATTTTGCTAATTATTCGGCCGTTCGTGCTGAGTACAACATATTAAATAAACATTGCTATGCGCGGTATTTGGATAATCTGAAATCTAACTTTGCTAACGACCCTAAATCTTTCTACGACTTTGTGCGCTCTAAACGCAAATCGGCGTCCTTTCCGCCTACAATGCATTTCAATGACGATTCATCGTCGGATTACATCGAAATCGCTAATATGTTCGCAGATTTTTTCCAATCCACGTATTGGAATGCTGATTCGAATATTCAATTTTCTTTGAACTATCCATATGCTATTGAGAGTACATCTATCTCAAATATTTTCAGCTTTGACATAAATTCTGTTTTTAAGTCTTTGTCTTCTCTTAAGTTTTCCTGCAAACCAGGTCCTGATGGTATTCCTGCCTGCATTTTGCGTGGTTGTGCATCGAGTCTTTGTTATCCCTTAACTGATATTTTTAACAAGCTTTTGAGATCAGGTCATTTTCCATCCATGTGGAAAGAGTCGTATATATTACCATTATTTAAGTCTGGTACAAAATCAAACATTTCTAACTATAGGGGTATTGCCAAACTCAGTGACATCCCTAAGTTAATGGAAAAACTAGTTACCGAGAACCTTACATTTCAGGTCAAGTCAATTATCTCACCGAAACAACACGGCTTTCTCAAGGCTCGTTCTACGGTTACTAATCTCCTTGAGTTTACAACACATGTTTTCTTGGGATTTGTTAAGAAAATGCAAACTGATGTAATTTACACCGATTTTAGTAAAGCATTCGATAGGGTTGATCATCGTATTTTGCTGATGAAACTAGATCGTATGGGATTTCCTGAGAATCTCCTTCATTTGATCAAATCTTACCTTTCTGGAAGGACGCAACGTGTAATGTTTTATAATACACTGTCCAGGGTGGTTAATGTAACATCCGGTGTTCCTCAGGGTAGTCATTTAGGCCCTTTGCTATTTTTATTATTCTTAAATGATCTTCCTTTTATTATCTTGCATAGTTCAATACTTATGTACGCTGATGAAGTGAAGTTATTTAGCATCTGTGCGTTGACAACGCAGATGTTTTTCACAATTTATTTAACCCGTTTACAATTCTCATTCTTGGGCCAATTTGACGGGTGGATAGCAAGAAAACTGCTGCCTACTCCAATAAAATCGAAGAATTTAATAGTATTTTCTAAAGTAATTTTTGTAACATTTTCTTTGCAATCTTGGTCACCAGGATGCTTTAATGCTGATGTAATTTTAACTAAAGTTCCTTCGGTATGCGTGAAGTCGAAAAGAAAAAAAGCCGAGCGCGATGTCACTTATATACCATAAATGCCATACAAAAGTTTTGAGTGCAACATTTGCTATCATTTCGTTTGATTTGTAGTATTTTTTTAAGATTCTGTCAACAAAATGTCGTTTAATGGGGCTTGTGTTGCTAGGGGACACGTAAACCAGTATTGAATGTAAATTTGGCCCCCAAAAACTTTGATCTGAATTAATCCATTTAGCTCATCACCTGCGAAATAGTAAAAATGTCTATTCATTCTGTTATACATCAAAAGTATCGTTTGGAAGTGTTCGTCAAAAGTGCATTTAAAAAAATACAAAAATTAGAGCCAAAACTAAAAAAAAAATTTTAAATGGACGAAAGTAGGTACATTTTGAATAGAAATTTAAAAATTTTTAGGTTTGAAAGGTTATTAAACTCAAACTATTATCTAAAATATTTTGATGTCTTCACAGAAAATGTGTGAAATATTATTACCTTTAAAATAAGTCTATTTTGATCAAAATCGGTCAAGCGTATCAAAACTTTTAATTATATAAGTAAATCAATATTTTTGAAACATGCCTTTTTGCAGCCAAAAACCTTAAACGATTTTGTGCGACCCCTAAACGTCGATTCAATTTTTATCCCAATGACTTTTCGAAAAAAATGGTGAAATGAAATGGTCTAATGTACATGTTTGACATAATTATAGATATATATATACAGCTCAAGGGCGTAGCCAGGTAGGAGCAGGGGGGGGCAGCTGCCCCCCCCCCCTACAGCTTGAAAAATTGGTCAAAATCCTAGAAAATATGAAAATTAAAATAAAATAGTACAGAAATTTTACTAAAGGTGAACTGACTTATAACAAATTTTACCATATATTCACTCTCAAAAATTGTAGTGGATATTTTTTAACTCGGATTCAATGAAATTAACTGATTTTTATCTAAAAGTACTTATGTATTGTTATTGTTCTGCTTGTGCAGTGGTAACTGTTGGCCAGACGTTTACAGCCATGTATCAAAGCTGTAGAAATGGTTACAGTTTAGAAAGAGTTAATGAATTCACAAAATATTAAGAGTATCTCCTTGAAATTATTGTGAAAATTTAGACTACCTTGTATTGGAAGTACTAGTACGCAGAGCGAGGCTCTTTTTTATTCGTAAGTTAACGTTCCATAACTGATTAGATTGTGCAAAATTTTAACTGTATTTAGTGCAATTGCAAGAAAGATACTTGGTATGTATGTAAATGTACCAAATTCAAATATCTTCCAGTTTTTCATCAGGATGTTATGTTTTTATTTAGGAAGTTAAAACCAAATTTTGAAAATTAATAAAACTGTTAAACCTTTAAAAGGGTCAGTAAAGTTTACTCGAGTTATCCTCCACACCAGCCAGCCGCTCAGACAGCATACACTTTTCCAGAATTGAATTCGCTTTTCAGATACTTAAGGCCCAACGTTTTTCCTTTAACTGTACACTTTTTCTTGTGTCAAATGATATATAAGGTGGACCAAATACAAGTTAATTTTAAAATCATAGTATATTTAAATCCAGAAGCGATTCAAACACTTAAGGCTAATATCATCAAAGCAATCCGTGAGCTACAGCCCGAAGGCATTAACAAGGTCTTGGGAAATTGGAGTGACAGAATGAGGTACTTCGATTCGAGCCGGATGCAGCCAATTGAACGAACACAGTAAAAATATTTAAAAAAAGCAATCGATTCTTTTAACAAGACATGAGACTAAATTAATTAGTTCTTTGGATTTGTAGATTACATTCTGTGAATAAGAACACTATGGTAGTCGAAAAAATAGACTAGGCCGGACTCGACGGTTTTAACCTTATTCGGAATTGTGCTGCATTATTAAATTTTTGAGTTACAATAACGGTTTCGTATAGAATTTTATTTAAAGTTTTTTTACTTTGAATAGTGTTTAAGGGGTTGAATAGAATTTCGCCAAGCTATAGTTGGGATTTCTGATAAGCAAGACTTTTTGAAAACAATTTTTTCGAAGACGGCATATCCGAAAATCCAACTATGGTCTGCGAAAATCGATTTGAGCCCATAAACCCCAAAAAATAATTGAAATTAAAGTCAAAAATTATTTTTATTTTCATCAACTTTGACACATTTAAAAAAAAATAACCATGAGGAATTGAGAATAAAAAAACGGTTATGCTGTGCACAGTTTGTTTCAAATAACACAAGAAAAAAAAATTTAAAATTGCTCAAGAATTGCGGCCTAAAATTTTATATGTCCAAAAAAAACAGAATAAAAATATTTTTTTTTTTTGAAATTCGACGACCTAAAATTTTTTTTAAAAATTTAGTCTGGTCTACCTTTGTTTAATACAATATTGTCAAAACAATGAGTATTGATTTTTCGTTAGGTACTTTGTTTTAATTGTTTTTTGTAAACAAACTATTAACATGAAATGTAAAACCGACTGCCCCCCCCCTACATTAGATCCTGGCTACGCCCTTGATACAGCTGATGATATACCACATTGCATCAATTCGTCACAAAAGGGTCTGAAGATGAACTCGTCATGGAGTTCGAAACGCGTCATCCTTGTGTGTGACAATGAATTGACCATTAATATCAACAATCAAAAAATCTTTTCTGATCGTTTAGCCAAAGTATCGAATGATACACTAACACAAATTGGCAAATAATTTTGTTTGACCAAAATCAGCTGTTTTGTTGTTTGCCACACAAAAATATTTTGTGGTCAGACTGTGGCAAAGAAATATGTGATGTTTTTCGTCAAATATTTGCCTTATCTGACCGTACTTTTAGCCTACTTGTAACCACAAAATTTTATTTTATTGGAAGTTTAAAACTGCATTATTTTGGTATATACGCAAAAAAGAGACTTTTTTAGATATGATAGAAAGGGTGGTTAAATTGTAAGGGCCGATGTTGAATGTGAACCACACCTAAACGTCAAATTATTTTCTGCATTTCATTTGACATTTCTCAATTCAGAGTAACTCAATTTGAACCATGGAAAGATACACAATAGGGTGTTCCTTATGTCGGATTTTTGGGAATTTCGTTGAAAAAAAGGTAATTAGTAGCGAAGTTGGACATCGAGCTTGAACAAAAAATGAACAAAATTTTTTCAAACTGATTTACGAAGTAGGTAATATGTGACCACCATATATTTCAACAATTTTGCATATATCAAGTCAAAGTCTACAAAAACGTATATGTGCATATTTTCAATATCCTTAACCGTTCCTGAGATATCAGGCTTTAAAAACCGTTATTTTACATTAACTATAGCAAATACTTACTTACTTACTTACTTAGCTGGTACTTCTATGCAATCCCGGTGGATTATATACCGCACGTAGACAAATATTATAAGCGACTCGATCTTCTGCGCTTCTTCTCCAGTTAGTCACACCGAGTTCTGTAAGGTTCTCAGTAACCTGGTCTTTCCAACGGAGTTTAGGTCGCCCTCTTCTGCGCCGTCCATCGAGTTCATTGTCGAAGACTTTTCGAGCTGGAGCATTTTCGTCCATGCGTACAACATGAAATAGCCAACGCAACCGTTGCACCTTAATGCGTTTGACCACGTCAATGTCAGTGTACAGCTCGTACAGCTCATGATTCATACGACGCTGATACTCTCCGTTAACGATGATGGGCCCATATATTTTACGGAGTATTTTTCTCTCGAATATCGCCAGAACCGATTCATCCGCTTGTGTCATAACCCAGGATTCTGAGCCATACATTAAGACAGGTAGAATTAGTATCTGGTATACCTTGAGTTTTGTTCGTCGAGAGAGGGCTCTGTCATTGAATCGCTTGCTTAGTCCGTAGTAGCATTTATTTGCAAGCATGATTCTTCTCCGGATTTCTAGGCTGACATTATTTGCTTTGTTGATGGCGGAGCCTAGGTAGACAAAATAATCTACCACCTCGAAATTATAGTTGTCAACGTTCACGCAGTTTCCCAAACGAGTAGATTCTTTGTTCGTTGAAACTAATAACTTAGTTTTGTCCTCGTTCACCGTTAGACCCATTTTCGCTGATTCCTTCTGAATACCTGAGAAGGCTGCAGTCACATCCCGCAGTTTTCGACCGATAATATCTACGTCATCAGCGTACGCGAGTAGCATGTGGCTTTTGTTGAATATAGTGCCACTCGTGTTTACTGCAGCTTTTCTCATTATCATCTCCATCACAATGTTGGAGAGATCGCACGATAGGCTGTCGCCTTGTTTAAGGCCTCGTCTGGTATAGAATGGCTCCGTAAGATCCTTGCCAATCTTCACTGGAGACTTCGTGTCAGTCAGCGTCATTCCGCAAACACGTATCAGCTTCGCTGGAATACCAAACTCAGCCATGGCTTCAAGTAATTTCTGCCGTATCGGGACAAAAAGATGGTACGTGTCGATCTGTTTCTCTTGGGTCTTTTCCAGGATTTGCCGAAGTGTGAAAATCTGGTCAGTTGTTGATTTTCCAGGTCTAAAGCCACACTGATAAGGCCCGATCAGGTTGTATAACACTGGCTTTAGTCTTTCACATAGCACACTCGACAGGACCTTATATGCGATGGGTAAAAGGCTGATCCCGCGGTAGTTGGAGCAAATATTTGGATCACCTTTTTTCAGCACAGGACATAATACGCTTACATTCCAATCGTCGGGCATGCACTCTTTAAGCCAAACCGTGCGCAGGAGCTGGTGTATGCTCGTTATCAACTCCTCGCCACCGGACTTGAAGAGCTCTGCGGCCAGACCATCGGCACCGGCTGCTTTGTTGTTTTTCAGCCGCGATATTGCTCTTCTTACCTCGGCTTGACTTGGTGGTGGGCAATCTAAGCCGTCGTCGACAATTGGCGTCATAACTTCACGTGCGCTGCCTTCTGGGACCAGCAGTTGCTGGAAGTGTTCTCCCCATATGTGCAGCACACTCTGCGCATCCGTGACCAGATTTCCATCACTGTCCTTACAGGTGGGGAGGCCATTACCGTATCAATTTGCTCTTACTTTCTGGTAAAATTTTCGGCCCTCACCTCTATCCCTGTATCGCTCTATATCCTCGTTCTCCCGTTCCTTCATCTGACGTTTTTTTCGCCTAAATAGCTGTCTCGCCCGTTTTACTTTCTCCTTATGCCGTTCCCTAACAGCACGGGTTACAATTGGCTGTAGCGTTGCCATATAAGCAGCATCCTGTTCCTCAGACGCTATGCGACATTCTTCATCGTACCAGGATTCGTCTGAGCGCCGCTTTTCATATCCTAGCACGGTTGTTGCGGCGGTTGCCATGGAATGCGCAATATGCTGCCACTGTGTATCGGGAACGTCAGAAGTAGAGGCGTTGTGTCGTAAAAGTTGGGAGAGTTGGTCGGAGTAGGCAGTAGCTATCTCTGGGGTTTGCAGCTTCGCGATGTCCAGCTTTCTTTGTGTTTGGTTACGTGCGTTTTTCGCTCTGCTCAATCTTGTGCGAACCTTGGCTGCAACCAGGTAATGATCCGATCCAATATTAGCACCACGGATCACACGCACGTCCATGACACTAGATGCATGCCTGCCATCAATTACCACATGATCAATTTGATTTTTGGTGTTTTGATCGGGGATAGCCAAGTTGCCTTGTGGATATCTTTGTGCTGGAATCTGGTTCCACTAACTACCATGTTCCTTCCCGCTGCGAAGCTAACCAGCCTAAACCCGTTGTCTGACGTGTCGGTATGCAGGCTGAATTTACCGATCGATGGACCAAGAACATCTTCCCTACCTATTTTTGCATTAAAGTCTCCCAGAACAATTTTAATGTCGTGGCCAGGGCAGCGGTCGTATGTTTCCTCTAGGCGCTCGTAAAATGCATCTTTAATCTCATCGTCTTTATCTTCCGTCGGGGCGTGTACACAAATCAGCGTGATGTAAAAATATTTCGCCCGGATGCGAATGGTGGCTATTCGGTCACTTACAGGGTTAAACCGCAAATACTAATGAGTCTAAATTTTGATCTTTAGTTCCAACCGAATACTCACTGTGTCTACTTATTAAGGACACCAAAATCATTAGCATCCAATGCTCCATTGAGGAGATACACCATTTTTAACATAGATATATCACCAAATATGTATATTTTTCATCGGTTTGTTCTATGAAATTTGAATGCCAACAGTGGTTTTGTGATGAAAAATCTTGAACAATATTCGTTGATGTAAGCAATTTAGTTTTTATATGTAGTATTTAGATCCCCAGACATACTATGTACTTCTAAAATGATATATACCCTCATCCCTAAGGGTGATGGTATAAATATAAAAACCAACATATTTGAACCGAGTTTCTAATAACTGGTTCAGAAAACCGTTCTTTTTTTTTTTGAAAATACAGGTTTAACATCTATAACACATCTAACATCATCACAGGAATCTTATATATTACAAATGTTGAAATATTTACATAACAATAATAGTACAAATAATTATCAACATTAAAAACATTTTGGGTAAACAAACCACTGTTGACATCAAAATTTCATTCCAAATACAAAATAAAACCAGTACAGAAATTTCAGTCAGTTAAACTGACTGATAAATACCATCACCCAATATAATATATTGTTTAAGTCTTGAGTTATTGAAAATAATCGATTTGTAATTAAAACCAGTTAGAAAGTTTCAGTCGGGCAACCCGACTTACATTTACCCTTACCCTCAGTAAAACAAATAATTTTCTATTTTATTGATATTATTACTCGATTTCGAAATTGGGCGGAGTGGTACATTTATATGGGAGGTACGTGAAGGGGTGTGTTTAGGCTCCAGATTTATTCTCCATAACTTTATCCTGTTATAGCTTTACTAAATACAGAATTTGCGCACGATTGCGTTGGGTGTACTGATATTATTACTACATCCCAAAAGTGGGCGGAAAGGTACATTTGTACGGGAGGTACCATAAGGGGCGTGTCTAGACTTCCAGATTTTTTCTCCAAAACTTTATCCTGCTTAAACTTTACCAAATACAGAATTTGGGCACGATCGCGTTAGGTCTTGTAATAATATTAATCGATTTCTAAAGTGGGCGGTACCAGATGTGTATGGGAGGTACCAGATGGGGCGTGAATAGACTTCCAATTTTTTTCTCTAAAACTTTTTCTTGTTATAGCTTTACTCAAAATAGAATTTGGGTACGATCACGTTTAATTTATTGATATTATTTCTCCATCTCTATAGTGGGCGGAAAGGTAGATTTGTATGGGAGGTACCAGAAGGGGCGTGGCTAGGCTTTCAAAATTTTTTCCAAAACTTTATCCTGTTATAGCTTTACTAAATACAGAATTTGGGGACGATCCCTTAGGGTGTATTGATATTATTACTCGATTTCTAAAGTGGGCGGAATGATGTATTTGTATGGGAGGTACCAGAAGGGGCGGGGCCATGTAGCCCATTTGCAATACCGTAAGTAGTTTTGAGAAAATAATAACTCGTGCAAAATTTCAAAGCATTTGGTTGCGTCTTTCGAAAGTTATCGTGCGAACCAGCCGGACAGCCACCCGACAGACAGACAGACAGACAGACAGACAGACAGACAGACGGACATGGCTCAAACGACTTAAAAAGTCATGAATCGAATTTGGTTCAAAGAAACCTAGGGTCTAAAGTGACTCCTTCTATGTGTTACACTTTTGGGTCGTATCAAATGATATATACCTTCATCCCTACGGGTGATGGTATAAACAATATTTAACGATGTTGGTGTGTAAAATGTTGAGTATCTCCTGAAAGAAGCATTGGATATTAATCATCTTGGTGTCATTAGAAAGAATACACAATGTGCATTCGGATGGCACCAGAGATCAAAGTTTAGATGTACTCTTTGCAATATTTAATATGAAAAAACGGGTTTAACGTCTGATATCTCGGAAACGGATATCATATATAAAGTAGCAACAAAAACCTAGCAGTCCAGCAATCTATTTGTTATATCTATATATAATATATAAAAATGAATTGCTGTGCAGTTGTCTCGCTAAAACTCAAAAACGGCTGGACCGATTTTCAAAATTTTTCTTTTGTTTTGTTCTCTATAGCTTCCGGATGGTTTAAAAGCTTTTTTCAAAAAGTAGGCGGCGCCACGCCCTTTTTTTCAAATATCGCTCTGACGGCTTTTCCAATAGTCCGATTGATACAAAAATTTTACCATGAGGTACTGTTGACCTGTACACATTTCCTGACTACATTTGGTTGTAATTGGATAAATGGGCGTGGCACCGCCCATACAACTTGAAAATTAAAAAGGCTATATTTCATAAACTATCAGAGATAAGAAGATGAGATTTGGTATATATGTTGTTGGAGCAGTATTAATTACAGCCAGGGTGGAAGTGGGCGGTGCCACGCCCTTTTTTCTAAAATCGCTCTAACCGCTTTTCTAATAGACCGATTCATACGAAAATTTTACCAAGTGGTACTGTTGACCTTATAATAGTCCCTGGCTATATTTGGTTGTGATTGGATAAAGGGGCGTGGCACCGCCCATACAACTTGAAAATCGAAAGGGCTATATCTCATGAACTATCATAGGTAGGAAGATGAGATTTGGTATATATGCTGTTGGAGCATTATTAATTACTGCCAGGAAAGAAGTAGGCGGTGCCACGCCCCCTTTTAAAAATCGCTCTGACGGCTTTTCTAATAGACCGATATATACGATAATTTTAGAAAGTGATACTGATGACCTGTTTATAGTCTCTGGCTGTACTTGGTTGTGATTGGATAAAGGAGCGTGGCACGTCCCATACAACTTGAAAGTAAACCAGTACAGAAATTTCAGTCAGTTAAACTGACTGATAAATACCATCACCCAATATAATATATTGTTTAAGTCTTGAGTTATTGAAAATAATCGATTTGTAATTAAAACCAGTTAGAAAGTTTCAGTCGGGCAACCCGACTTACATTTACCCTTACCCTCAGTAAAACAAATAATTTTCTATTTTATTGATATTATTACTCGATTTCGAAATTGGGCGGAGTGGTACATTTATATGGGAGGTACGTGAAGGGGTGTGTTTAGGCTCCAGATTTATTCTCCATAACTTTATCCTGTTATAGCTTTACTAAATACAGAATTTGCGCACGATTGCGTTGGGTGTACTGATATTATTACTACATCCCAAAAGTGGGCGGAAAGGTACATTTGTACGGGAGGTACCATAAGGGGCGTGTCTAGACTTCCAATTTTTTTCTCCAAAACTTTGTCCTGTTATAATATAACAAAATACAGAATTTGGGCACGATCGTGTCGAGTGTATTGATATTATTACCCTATTTCTAAAGTGGGTGGAGTGGTACATTTGTATGGGAGGTACCAGAAGGGGCGTGTCTAGACTTCCAGATTTTTTCTCCAAAACTTTATCCTGCTTAAACTTTACCAAATACAGAATTTGGGCACGATCGCGTTAGGTCTTGTAATAATATTAATCGATTTCTAAAGTGGGCGGTACCAGATGTGTATGGGAGGTACCAGATGGGGCGTGAATAGACTTCCAATTTTTTTCTCTAAAACTTTTTCTTGTTATAGCTTTACTCAAAATAGAATTTGGGTACGATCACGTTTAATTTATTGATATTATTTCTCCATCTCTATAGTGGGCGGAAAGGTAGATTTGTATGGGAGGTACCAGAAGGGGCGTGGCTAGGCTTTCAAAATTTTTTCCAAAACTTTATCCTGTTATAGCTTTACTAAATACAGAATTTGGGGACGATCCCTTAGGGTGTATTGATATTATTACTCGATTTCTAAAGTGGGCGGAATGATGTATTTGTATGGGAGGTACCAGAAGGGGCGGGGCCATGTAGCCCATTTGCAATACCGTAAGTAGTTTTGAGAAAATAATAACTCGTGCAAAATTTCAAAGCATTTGGTTGCGTCTTTCGAAAGTTATCGTGCGAACCAGCCGGACAGCCACCCGACAGACAGACAGACAGACAGACAGACGGACATGGCTCAAACGACTTAAAAAGTCATGAATCGAATTTGGTTCAAAGAAACCTAGGGTCTAAAGTGACTCCTTCTATGTGTTACACTTTTGGGTCGTATCAAATGATATATACCTTCATCCCTACGGGTGATGGTATAACCAGTACAGAAATTTCAGTCAGTTAAACTGACTGATAAATACCATCACCCAATATAATATATTGTTTAAGTCTTGAGTTATTGAAAATAATCGATTTGTAATTAAAACCAGTTAGAAAGTTTCAGTCGGGCAACCCGACTTACATTTACCCTTACCCTCAGTAAAACAAATAATTTTCTATTATATTGATATTATTATTCGATTTCTAAAGTGGGCGGAGTGGTACATTTGTATGGGAGGTACGAGAAGGGGTGTGGTTAGGCTTCCAGATTTATTCTCCATTACTTTATCCTGTTATAGCTTTACTAAATACAGAATTTGCGCACGATTGCGTTGGGTGTACTGATATTATTACTACATCCCAAAAGTGGGCGGAAAGGTACATTTGTATGGGAGGTACCATAAGGGGCGTGTCTAGACTTCCAATTTTTTTCTCCAAAACTTTGTCCTGTTATAATATAACAAAATACAGAATTTGGGCACGATCGTGTCGAGTGTATTGATATTATTACCCTATTTCTAAAGTGGGCGGAGTGGTACATTTGTATGGGAGGTACCAGAAGGGGCGTGTCTAGACTTCCAGATTATTTCTCCAAAACTTTATCCTGCTTAAACTTTACCAAATACAGAATTTGGGCACGATCGCGTTAGGTCTTTTAATAATATTAATCGATTTCTAAAG
Organism: Muscina levida; assembly: GCA_964034835.1. Taxonomy (NCBI): domain Eukaryota; kingdom Metazoa; phylum Arthropoda; class Insecta; order Diptera; family Muscidae; genus Muscina; species Muscina levida. Next base: position 78,105,701 of record OZ035880.1, read on the forward strand.
TGGGCGGTACCAGATGTGTATGGGAGGTACCAGATGGGGCGTGAATAGACTTCCAATTTTTTTCTCTAAAACTTTATCTTGTTATAGCTTTACTCAAAATAGAATTTGGGTACGATCACGTTTAATTTATTGATATTATTTCTCCATCTCTATAGTGGGCGGAAAGGTAGATTTGTATGGGAGGTACCAGAAGGGGCGTGGCTAGGCTTTCAAAATTTTTTCCAAAACTTTATCCTGTTATAGCTTTACTAAATACAGAATTTGGGGACGATCCCCTAGGGTGTATTGATATTATTACTGGATTTCTAAAGTGGGCGGAATGATGTATTTGTATGGGAGGTACCAGAAGGGGCGGGGCCATGTAGCCCATTTGCAATACCGTAAGTAGTTTTGAGAAAATAATGACTCGTGCAAAATTTCAAAACATTTGGTTGCGTCTTTCGAAAGTTATCGTGCGAACCAGCCGGACAGCCACCCGACAGACAGACAGACAGACAGACAGACAGACAGACAGACAGACAGACAGACAGACAGACGGACATGGCTCAAACGACTTAAAAAGTCATGAATCGAATTTGGTTCAAAGAAACCTAGGGTCTAAAGTGACTCCTTCTATGTGTTACACTTTTGGGTCGTATCAAATGATATATACCTTCATCCCTACGGGTGATGGTATAAATATTGCAGAAGTTCAAATGTTGTGTTTCCATTTTCTCTTTTTTATTTTCTTACAATTTACATGCTAAGCGACGTAGTTTGTTCGGTTAAATTTAACAGCAACTCTTTTGTTAAGTAGTGTCGGTTAAGAGTTAATCGTACTTTGTGAAATTCAGATTTGCCTAACTTTCGGTTAAAGTTCACCTTAATTTTTAATCGTAAAAAAGGCAAAAAAGTATACAGGGGTTCTCATGAAGCATTTCTGTTAGACTGGAGTACATAAAGTACGGTGATACTTTTAGTTTCTCTTCTTCTCGTTAAGTAATGTTTATACATCAAATTAAGTGAAATGACGATATTCCTAAAATTACAAGTTCCAAAATGCATAAGTCTTCTCTTTGTAAACTGATTTTCAAAAGCTTAAATTTGTTTTAAAGATATGACTTTCACATTTTATTAATCGAAACTAATACATAAACGTCTACCGAATGATAGATATGTTATATGCGATGTAGATGCGATAATTTCCAACTAACGCAATTGGCGTATTATGGTATAATTGAATATATCATACATATGTCTATGGTTACAAGATAATTTGAACAATTCAGTTTCACTTAATAAGGGCAACATTTCAATGTTATTAATAAAATGTTTATATATGGTCAGGTTTGGCCGTATTTTAAATACGACTTTGGGGAATTTTATTAATCATACCAATTGTTTGTAATTATGTTTGTCGAAAAAAATAAAATAGGAATATTCTTACTTTGAAACTCAAACAAGAGAGGATCGAATACTCGATATGCTTGAATAGACCTTGTACGCAATTGGTAATAGTTTTATCCCTCGGTAGTTCTTACATTCACTACGATCTCATTTTTTGTATATGAGACATAACAGACTGAGACTCTATTCTCTTCTTCATGCGCCGTTCACGAACAGTTCGAGTTGCCAATGGCTGCAGTTTTGCCCTATATGCAGCATCCGTGTCTCTCGTGGAATTGCGACTTTCATTACCGTTCCAGGTATCATTCTGGGACGGCTCTGTATACCAAAGTGCGCACCTCGCAGTAAATTCTATGCAGTCACAGCTTAGTAATATTATCAGGGGTTGGAGCATTCCGTAGCTGTTAAGTTAGGTGATTGGAGTAGGCATCAGCTATCTCTGCGTTGCGCAGCTTTGTGCGTTACTTAACTGCGGTATCATGTGTAGTGGACGTTTCCATGTAAAGAGCATATATATATATTTGTTCGCTTTCATATCGTATTTTAAATTAGGCACAAAACATAATTTTGCTATTGATCACGGAACACTTTTAATAATCAGCAGGAACTGGTTTGGATTGCATTATGCTGTTTCACCTTAACCAAAGTGTTTAAGGGGACGTCATCTTTATGTCTCGGAGTTTATGTAGTGGATGCTGAAACACAAGAATAATAACGTTTAGTAAACAATTACACTAACGAAACACAATTAAATACTTACTCTTATCTTGTCCGTCCGTTATTACATCCGCAATTATCACCAACAAATTTATATATTAATAACACTCAACACTTTGTTGTTTGTTTTTCTTATATATTGTCATTCTATCCCCGTTTATATAGTGTCATTCTATTAATGGTTCACATTACATTACATTACAGCTGGTCGGATATTGTTTGCTGTTCTTTGTTTTGATCATGTAAGTGGAGACTTACAATATCAGTATTGGTTTAAAACTTTGCTTAGTATAAGGATCCCAACCGACGAAATTCAATTAAATATTTTTTTTATATTATTTCAAATAAATATTTTAGTTTTTGCACAAAAAAGTTACAATTAATAGATAAGAAAAGGACACTTATTATCATAATATTAAGTTAAATTTTATCATGACCCTAAATCAACTCTGCCGAAAAGTTTTGCAACACTATCTTCTATCTAAAGATGACGTGTTCCAAATTACCATAACTGCGAAAATGCTTCAGAATAATGCGGCCAACTTAAGTATCTTCCTTTTTACTACAACAACCAAGAAGAAAGGTTTAACAATTTAAAGTGTTTAAAACAAATCAAAAGTTACTGTTGAAATCATTATCTAGTGCCTGTGAAGAAGTGATATTCCATTATAACTGAATTATTGGCGAAGTATTATTTGATTTATCTAAGGTTAGATAACAAATATTATAATGTAAACTTTAATTCATTGGAAAAATCTTAGGAAAAGCCCTTTCAACGTATAAGCCAGTTTCCACCCTGGACTCTTTAGAACGTAAACCAATCTTCCTAATAAATTGCAAAGGATCACAAAACTCGCCAGATCGCGTTACCCACCGGGTAAACGTCGACAATTCCTAGTAGCCGACCTAACCAGCATCACTCTAGTTATCCCAAGCATTCAACCATCACCACAGTTTGCATCCCAAATCGCAAAATTAACACCATCAAATAATTTACTGCCGATCCAAAATTTTTACAACATAATTCACGACTGGATCATCATTATTTTTGCATCGAGGCGAAATCAAAATTAGTTCGGGTCATCCTCGCTTTTTGGGATCCAAAATCTAACTTTTCTAACTACAATCTAACCCTAGTAAAAAGTATATTCGATCACATAAGTTTAGTGGAGATTAAGATTGTTAATTATGATTGCATAAGCATTTAATAAATCCAAATCTTCAAATCGGATTATATATATACGTGGATGAAAGTAATTACTTTTCACTAAAGCATTTTTAAACAAATGTTCCAAGAATATAAATCCTTTCAAAATGCGCTTAATTTTGTAAAATTTTTTTATATCTTAAGTATTATCTAACGCTTAATACCCTGCATTAAAATCTATGTAAACTTTATTATACAATTCTATAAACCATTCCATGAATTCAAATAACCTTTAAAAATTATTAAACTATAAATACAAATACAATTACTTGAAGTGTAAGACACAATGCAAATACTAAATGAATATCAATGATTGCATTCTTTTACATTTCAAAGTAACATGCTAATGTAACTTAAATAATAACACAGATACTAATTTTTGTTGCAAGGGATAGACCAATTTATAAGATATACCAATGCAAGAAACTTTTATAAGAGATATTTTTTACAGCAACATCATTGTTGAAATCATGACGGAGGCCTTCAACATGAGTAGAATCTAATGGTGAGTTTGAAAAAACTTGTATAAATCTGGTGTTCTCTATTTTTTTGCATTGGTGTTCTCATGAAACAATATAAGAGATAGCATATCTGAAAATTCACACGCCGCAATCTCTTAAGTGATTTGGTTACTCTCTTTAATTCGTGGTGATATTCTCAGAACTGCACTCTCCCTATATTGTCATACATATAGTTTATTATCTCTTTCCGTATGTTATTACTTTTGTTTTGGTAATGCTCAATTGTTTTGATGGTAATGAGCAAGATGTATTAATACATGTGGCGTTAACTGCCAGCTGGTTTTAATTTTTTTCTGATTTTGGTGCCTCTGCACTGTCAACTTACATATACTCGCCGGGTTGCGCCTTTTGGTTCTCAAAATTTTGTATGGAGATTTTGGCACTAGAGAGGCACTACACAAAATAAATTGCCTATTGTTGTTGCAATGCCAAATTTGTTGTACAGATAACTCCACCTTATTTAATACATCTTGGAAATGAGAAATTTATCATAATTTTTTTTGATGGGAATCTGGTCAAATTTACTATACTCCAGTTTGCATCCTTTTCGTATTCCTGTATAGACGGTGACGTAAGAACCAGCACCTGTTGAGAGGTGAGGATTTCATTAGATTTGCAGATATAGCATTTTAAAGACCATCACTTAACAGAAGAGAAGAAGTACAGTATTTTCATCTTAGCTTGGTGTCTAATTTGTACTGAATGTTAACGATTAAAACTAATACAATAGACAGGATTTAAAATACTTCAGTCATCAACATCAATTTTAATTTTTTTTTTCAATTTGTTTTTCTCGCCATGTTGCACTATCTAGTTCAACAAATTTCGATTGGAAACATTTTTGCTTCTCTCGGGCAAATCACATTTTACTTAATAATCTCCTTGAATCCGTAAATTGGGATCAAATGTTGCAATGTGAAGATCGCAGCGCGCTTGATAGATCCTTGGCAGAGTTCTATGATACTATTTGGGGTTTCATAAAAAAGTCTGTTCCTTTGAAATCTATCAGAGTTGAACAAAGTTCTCCCCCATGGTCATCCCAACATCTGAAACAGCTAAAGAATGCTAAGACTCGTTTGTCTAGAAAGTATAAAAAGTCGGGTAGCATTTATGATTATAGCAGATATTCCAGAGCCAGATGTGAATATGATGCTAAATCTAGAATGTGCTATTCTGCTTATTTGAAGAGAATTGCAAACAATTTCAGAAATAATCCCAAGGACTTTTATAGATTTGTGAACATTAAACGTAACTCCTCCCCAATTCCAACAAGAGTTGTCATGAATAATGTTGAATATACAGACTCCAAATCAATTGCAAATTGTTTTGCGGACTTTTTCTCGTCGGTATACTCCAATACTTCAATCCCTGAAAATTATTATTACCCTTATCGAATCCACTCAATAGATCCTTTCAGTGTCCCTTATTTTGACCACTTGTGTGTCCTTGAAAATTTATGGACTTTGAGGGCGACAAATACCTTTGGTCCCGATGGTATTCCAAATTCTGTATTGAAGTATTGTTCTGGCTCCTTGGCTAAACCATTGACTACGTTATTTAATGCCTCTTTAAAACTAGGTTATTTTCCTGATATATGGAAGAGCTCCTACTTGCTTCCTCTTCACAAATCAGGAAGTATTTTAAATGTTTCAAATTATCGGGGTATCGCAAAACTTAGCGCGATTCCAAAATTGTTTGAGAAATTGGTTACGGATATTGTGTCTTATAATGTTTCTCCTATTATTGATAGCCGTCAACATGGTTTTCGTAAGGGTTTATCAACTGTGACAAACCTCCTTCAGTTTTCTTCACACGTGATTAATGGTTTTATTTCTGGTATGCAGACCGATGTTATTTACACTGATTTCAGTAAAGCTTTCGATAAGGTTAATCATAGTCTTCTTATTCAGAAATTAAATGCTGTCGGTTTCAAAGGTAATATCATTGACTGGATAACGTCCTATCTTACAGGCCGCGAACAAATGGTCACATTCGGGGATTCTATTTCTAGGCCTATCCATGTGACGTCCGGTGTTCCACAAGGTAGCCACCTTGGCCCTGTACTGTTTTTGTTATTCATAAATGATTTGCCTAACGCGGTAACCGAATCTAATTTGCTAATGTACGCAGATGATGTCAAAATTTTTATTAGTTGCGATAATGCTCCAGATCACGTTCGTCTGCAATATGATTTGGATGCTTTTTATACATGGTGCAAGATTAACCTTATGGAACTAAATCTGAAGAAGTGTAAACATATGATGTTTTCCAGATCTCGTCCAATTATTTCTCAGTTTACTCTGGGTGGTTCATCATTGGAACTTGTTGATTCATTTATCGATCTTGGTATTTTATTGGATAGAAAATTAACTTTTAATAACCATGTCGTTACTACTGTGAATAAAGCTTTTGGCGTTCTGTCATTTATTAAACGTTGGGCTAAGGAATTTTCTGACCCCTATATTACGAAGAATCTTTTCACATCTCTCGTTAGACCCATTCTTGAATATGGCTCGGTTGTGTGGGACCCGCACTATGATTTATATGTCAATATGTTGGAATCCGTACAGAAGCAATTCCTCCTTTTCTGTCTTAGGAATCTTCGTTGGGATCCGAACATAAACCTTCCACCTTATATATGTAGGTTGGCCCTGATTAAATTGCCTACCTTAGCTAGTAGACGGACCATGCTTAATTCTATAACTATTTATAAGATCCTTATGAGTGATATTCGCTCTGAATTCCTTCTTAGTCGTGTATTGATAAATGTTCCTATAAGACCTTCAAGATATTTTAAACCACTCTTCATCCCATTTCAACAATCAAATTATGCTATGTCTGAACCACTGCAGAGAATGTGTTCTGATTTTAATCACTTGTATCAATTTATTGACTTCTCCTCTTCTTCTACAACGATAAAATCATATATAATGAATTATCTGAATAGCTGAGTACATTTTTGCTGTTCTTGTTTTTTTTTATGTCAATTAGCTTCTAAGTTATAATTGTTAGTGTAGTGTTTAAATTTGGCTGATGATATGTTTATCTGTAGCCGAATATTTGGCAATCTTAATGTTCGCTCTCCGCTACAGACCGGTCTGCAGTGTGTACGTTGTCCCTACGTTATAGGGATGTGGCTCCCTCGGTCGGTTGGAGCGGGTGTGTGAGGCGGCGTTGGGATCGTTCGAAAAAAAAAAAAAAAAAAAAAAAAAAAAAAAAGTAGGGCGACCATTTTTCAGCACGAAAAAAACGGCTTTCAGTACTTAAAACAGCATGAAAAACCCTTGAAATAAGCACGATAGATTTTATATTCAGCATTTATAATTTTTTTTTAATTTTTAAAAAACAAACAAAAAAAAAACAATTTCACATCTATTAAAGATGTAATAAACCAGTACAGAAATTTCAGTCAGTTAAACTGACTGATAAATACCATCACCCAATATAATATATTGTTTAAGTCTTGAGTTATTGAAAATAATCGATTTGTAATTAAAACCAGTTAGAAAGTTTCAGTCGGGCAACCCGACTTACATTTACCCTTACCCTCAGTAAAACAAATAATTTTCTATTATATTGATATTATTATTCGATTTCTAAAGTGGGCGGAGTGGTACATTTGTATGGGAGGTACGAGAAGGGGTGTGGTTAGGCTTCCAGATTTATTCTCCATTACTTTATCCTGTTATAGCTTTACTAAATACAGAATTTGCGCACGATTGCGTTGGGTGTACTGATATTATTACTACATCCCAAAAGTGGGCGGAAAGGTACATTTGTATGGGAGGTACCATAAGGGGCGTGTCTAGACTTCCAATTTTTTCTCCAAAACTTTGTCCTGTTATAATATAACAAAATACAGAATTTGGGCACGATCGTGTCGAGTGTATTGATATTATTACCCTATTTCTAAAGTGGGCGGAGTGGTACATTTGTATGGGAGGTACCAGAAGGGGCGTGTCTAGACTTCCAGATTATTTCTCCAAAACTTTATCCTGCTTAAACTTTACCAAATACAGAATTTGGGCACGATCGCGTTAGGTCTTTTAATAATATTAATCGATTTCTAAAGTGGGCGGTACCAGATGTGTATGGGAGGTACCAGATGGGGCGTGAATAGACTTCCAATTTTTTTCTCTAAAACTTTATCTTGTTATAGCTTTACTCAAAATAGAATTTGGGTACGATCACGTTTAATTTATTGATATTATTTCTCCATCTCTATAGTGGGCGGAAAGGTAGATTTGTATGGGAGGTACCAGAAGGGGCGTGGCTAGGCTTTCAAAATTTTTTCCAAAACTTTATCCTGTTATAGCTTTACTAAATACAGAATTTGGGGACGATCCCCTAGGGTGTATTGATATTATTACTAGATTTCTAAAGTGGGCGGAATGATGTATTTGTATGGGAGGTACCAGAAGGGGCGGGGCCATGTAGCCCATTTGCAATACCGTAAGTAGTTTTGAGAAAATAATGACTCGTGCAAAATTTCAAAACATTTGGTTGCGTCTTTCGAAAGTTATCGTGCGAACCAGCCGGACAGCCACCCGACAGACAGACAGACAGACAGACAGACAGACAGACAGACGGACATGGCTCAAACGACTTAAAAAGTCATGAATCGAATTTGGTTCAAAGAAACCTAGGGTCTAAAGTGACTCCTTCTATGTGTTACACTTTTGGGTCGTATCAAATGATATATACCTTCATCCCTACGGGTGATGGTATAAAAAGGCTATATCTCATGAACAATCAGAGGTATGAAGATGTGATTTGTTACATATGTTGTTGTTACAGTATGAATTATAGTAAGCGTGGAAGTGGGCTGTGCCACACCTCTTTTAAAATAACCAGTTATAACTGCCATAGTAATAGTCCTCAAAATTCATTTTTTTTCCGCAAAATCGTATACCAATGTCGGAATCTACAATAAATTGTTAGAAAATTTCACCAATAATTTTTGTGACTAAAATCATTTCCTAACTTGCGCTGGGAAGCATGAAGGTTTCAGATTGAGATTTTTTTTTTGGTTTTACATGACCACAAACGGAAAACTTTAGATATATATTTTGAAATATTGAACGGGATTCCTCACAATGTCAATATACCATTCTTTTCGTTTTGGTCTCCAAGCATCGGAATGGTAGGTCAAAATTAGAGCCGGGGCCCATCGGTCTGAAGTTTTTGATAATTGCTCATACACTAAAAAAAGATCTCCACCTGAAATCTTCATGCTTCTCAGCGCGAACTACGAATTGGTTTTACTTTTCAGGAGAGCGAATCGGTAAAAAAAATCCTATATATAGAAAAATTCAACAATATTCATTGGAGTTGGACTGGAAAACACCTTTTGTTTAATTGGGGCACAATTTGAATTTTTATAGTATGTCAGAGGTAATATTAGCAAACATTTGTAAATAACCTATTATAGGTGTAAGTGTAAATCTAGCTGTCATACTAATGAAGTGTGATAGACTTTCTTTCAGTATACATTAGCAAATCACTACACAAGAACAGCGTTTACAAATCTTACAAATTTATTTTCAAAATGCGAGTTCTTATAGAGCCATACGTATGGAGCCCTTCGCCAAGTTTACGGTGCACAAAATCATCCATCTGAGCGGCTAATGGAAGCCATCGACGCTGTAGAAGTATGTGTGAAAGGGACTCGAATTTAACGAACCCACGCCGTTCTCAGCAACTAGGTTCTGCAAATGCTAAGGAAATATCTTGACCTACATCTACATAAGTTCCAAGTGGTGGAAGAACCAGTGGATCATCAATTGATTTTGTTATTTTTCAAGTCATTGCAAATCATTGGGAGAAGAAATGGTTCCAACACGACGGCGTAACAAGCCATACAGCGCGTGAGACCATCACTTTGTTAAGCCAAACGTTTGGTGACGGAATTAGCTCAAAAAATGGTAATACGAGTTCAATACAAAGGTAGTATTCGGGAATATTACATGTCGGCACTACAGATAGGACTATCTTCATAGAGGCTATGATATTTAGAATTTAAAACAATAAAACTTTATTGGTTAACTTCCATGTTAAGGAGTTACTTGAAGTTAGTTACATAAGGTAATAAACTCAACATATTGTTGTCGAGCTTAAGTACCGTCTTCAAAGTACTTTATAGACCTACAAATATATAAATTAGCGTTTATATAGCATTTAGGATAGTAAGAAATATGAAATATTTTACAAGTTAATATGCAATAGCGAAGCATTGCCGGGCCCACTAGTTTGCAATAATTTCGTTCAAATGTGTGATAAAGACGGTTGGTCTGTAATACTTTTTTGCGTTACATGTAGGTATATTTGACCTATACTTCTGTTTGCCAACCCTTCTGGGTAGTGTACTTGTAATGTCGAAGTTTCCTACAAGTTTGAACACCGTCAAAACATTTTTAAAAATCGCTGTCAGAATTTTATCGCATCTTTATAAGCTATAATTTTATGCAGTTTAATTGCTTATACGCCATGATAATGTCTACAGTTACATTTTGGAAATAGCGTGATAAATAGTGGCAGTGGTTTAATATTCGACTACTTATAGCTACACCCAAAATAAATCAAACCTAACAGACTTAATTATGAAAGCTTAAAGCACATTTACAACCTATATGTTGAAATAAAATTTCATATATAGTTATATCGAGTTTAAATACATATACTTATATAGTTCCATCTTTCCATTGTATGCAAGCACTTCTAAACCCATTTATACAGCACTTCCTAAATAATTTCTGGAATTGATTAAAAAAACTCAAATTGAGTTGCCTTTATACCCTTCACAATGCACATGAACGGAGTGAAGGGTATATTAATTTTGTTCTTCCATTTGTAACGCCCATAAGGACGTGTTAGGTATGACAATATATATATATATATATGTATAAATGATCAGCATCGAAATCTGAGTCGATTTAAATGTGACCGTCTGTCCCCACGATTACAGCCGCAGTTTAAGAGATATCGAGCTTAAATTTGGAATGCAAGCTTCTATCCTCAAAGCGGAGGTTAAGTTCTAAGATGAGCCCGATCGATTAAAAACTACTTCCACCTCCCATATAAACTCCCCCTTTTTGGGGTTTGTCCCTGCGATTACAGCCGTAGTTTAAGGGCAATCAATCTTTAATTTTGTATGTGAGCTTCCCTACACCAAGTGGAGGTTGAGTAGTAAGATGACACCGATCGGTAAAAAGCTACTCTTACCTCCCATACAAAATCCCTCTTTTTGGGAGTGTCTGTATGTCAGTCCCCGCGATTACAGTAGTAATTTAAGAGAAATCAAGCTGAAATATTGTATGAAAGCTTTTCTGCTCTAAGCTGTAGTTGAGTATTAAAATTGACCGATCGTTCAAAATCTACTCTCACCTCCCATACAAACTCTTCCTTTTTTGGGTATGTCCCTGCGATTGCAGCCGTATTTGAAGAGGTATATAGCTGACATTTTGTACGCAAGTTTCAATATCTAAGCGGAGGCTACTTTCTAAGATAAGCTATGTCGGTCAAAAACTACTCCCACCTCCCATTTTTGGGGTGTTCGCGTAACTGCCCCCGCGATTATATTCGTAGGTTAGGAAATATTGAGCTGAAATTGTATATGCAAGCTTTAATCCTATAATAGGAGCTTACGTTGTATGATGAGCAATATCGGACGAATACTTCTCCCACCTTCCAAACAAACTCTTTGGGCTGTCCTCTGTATGTCCCTATAGTTTATGAGCTTTCGGGCTGAAATTTGGTATGTAAGCTTCTGTCCAGAAGCAGAGGTTAAGTTCTAAGATAAGCATGATCGGATTTAAACTACTCCCACATACCACCATTTTTACAAATGGTGAAGGGTATTTGAGCTTCGGCATAGCCGAAGATAACCGCCTTACTAGTTTCGCTTATTTTATTTTTAACCAAAAGATTCATGACCCCCAAGGCCACCTCCTGGCTACGGCCTTGGTCTATATAGGGTGATATTTAACGAACTACATTCCCTGTTAGTTTCCTAAAAAGATTGAGGATCTGCTAAGAATGGTTCTGATGTTGGTCTGTCCTTGTGTAGTTTTTTTGAAAGAGTAGTGATCTTATTACTCACACAACGAACACACTGTGACTTATATAAATTTTTTATTCCACAGCCATAGCAGACAAGGCAATCATTTCAGAAATGTCGCAATTCTTTACAATTCCAACATTTCGCAGCTTGTTTTAGGGCGTCTACCAGAGTTTGAACCAGTTCCTCTACCGACATAGGCTAATCAAGTCTATCTACTGTTGAAGATAAGCCACCTTAAAAACTCTGAAAATATTCTCCTGGCTTTATTTTACGGTTTCGGACCTCTTTCTTCAGATCGAAGTACGAGCGCATATCCTTACATTGGTAGCGTAATGCTACACATATATCATCCCATTTGACGCTATTAACCTATTTCTGGTAACTTCAATACCACGAAACAGCTTTGTCAGACAGAAGAACTGGCAAATTCTTGCAAATAATGCCCCCCGGCCGTGCCATAGTGGTTAGAACACGCGGCTACCATGCGGGAGATCCCAGGTTCGACCTATTGTATTATTCGCAGTATAAGTGTCGAGTTAATCGGCATGTCTAGTAAAAAGTTTATCAAACAGTGAAGTTCGATGTGTTGTGAATCGATGAGTTGTGAATCTAAAAATAGAAAGCGTGTTAATTCACAACAACGCGAGAAGCTATCCCATACCTCATTCATGGGGTGTAAAGGGAAAATTAAGTTTAAATTAAATGTCGAAGTTATTGTTAAAATGTTCACCAGTTAACGATTTAATTCTGTAACGGAACTCTTCCATGGTCAATCCGGAACTAGAACCGCTGAATTTTACATTCCAGTTCTGAAAAATTGATGTGGCTTTTTCTGGACGTACAAACCAAGAGGTGGCACTGCCATTGAGTGGGGAATTGTTCTGACTATTATTAATAGATGGCGAATATTAATAGATGGTGGGGCTTGAGAAGTTGGTGGATGAATATTATAAGTGGTTTGGCGGACCCTCTCGTTAGTTTGTACTGGGTTTGGTGCCAGTTGCAAATTCATATTCTGCATCTATCTGAGTTCTTCGACTAACTTCTAAGTCTGTAAAGGCAGAATTATTCGGATTTGCGCCTTCTAAATGTAGTATGCATAACATTTGAAGCGATCTGAGGTACATCGTTATTAGTGGGGTTCTGGTGAGAAGATAAATCCTTACCTACATCAACCAATTGAGTTGTATTATGGTGTGGTCTCACGTCTACACTAGAAATATTAAAATAAACTCCTGCTAATACTTCGTGTATGTGGGCGATTTGTCATTGCTCCACAAAGTTTCCCACGAACGGCACAGCGATTTTTTTTGTTTACGTCTTTCTTGGTAGAAGATTCATTGAATTGGACTGTGAAGGAATTTGTTTGCCGAAAATCTGACAGTTTACAAGCCAACATGCAATTTGGGCAGTGGGATGTAGAAGACAAGGCGTCTTCAATGCAATGTCGTTGAATAGATGACTGCACTTAGATATTATGAGACACTCTTCCGTATCCCCATCCTGATGGGGATATAAAACACTTGCTCTCATTAAAATTAAATCTACCCGAAGTAACATCCACTATAGGTGGTGGGCTGTGTCTAAAGGTACGGTCAAATTAGGCAAATATTTGACTAAAATATGTTTTCTCATGTTTGTTCAAAATATTGTCAAAGTAAGACAGAGTTAATTTTGTGTTCATACTAGGCACATATGCTTGCCTCTTTTAGTTTGATCAAACACGTGTCAAATTGTGTCAAATAAACATTAGGTAAAATATATTTGCCCTGCTGTCACACTTGAACGAATATTTGCAAAAGGAAATAAATTTTTTTTCTCAAATACCTTCAGTAACCAGTCAGAAAATTATTTTTTGTTCTGAAAATGTTTGAACAAAAACAAAATACAAAAACAATATGCAAATATACTATGGTGCCTGTTTTCTTTTATTTTCATACTAGTGGGCCCGGCAATGCTTCGCTATTGCATATGAACTTGTAATACATTTCACATTTAGGTCTACAAAATACTTTAAAACGGTACTTAAGCTCGGCAATAATATGTTGAGTTTATTAACTTATGTAACTAATTTCAAGTAACTCCTTAACATGGAAGTTAACTAATTAAGTTTTATTGTTTTAAATTCAAAATATTATATATAGAGCCTATCATATTTTGAATTTGATAGTAAAAAGTTCATCATCAAAGTCATATTTATAGTTTCGTCATGTAGATTAAGTTTTGTCTGTATGTAGGGAGAAAAAACACTTCGTTCACAAATCGGAAACAGAAATTCCTCTAAAGATCAAAATTCAATTTTTATATTTATCTGTAGTAGCGGGAACCGTTTGTATATTAACTATGTCTTTGGGCGTAAAAATCACTTTTGTTATGCCTTCTCCTTCTATTGACCGCAAATGAAAATTTCGTTTAAAGCTTCATGCATTTAGCCATAAAAACCTCCTTTGCCATGTCTTCTTCTCATACGGACCAAGTATATACCTGAATACTCTCTATATTTTAAACTCGTATTACCATTTTTTGAGATAATTCGGTCACCAACGTTTGGCTTAACAAAGTGATGATCTCACGCGCTGCATGGCATATTACGCCGTCGTGTTCGCACCATTTCTCCTTCAAATAATGCGCAATGACATGATAAATAAAATAAATCAATTGATCGTCCACTTGCTCTAGTTCTTCTACCAGTTGGATTTTATATGAATGTAGACCATGATCTTTCCTCAGCATTTGCAGAGACCGAGTTGCTGAGAACGGCGTCGGTTCGATAAATTCGAGTTCCCTGTCACACTTACGTCTACAGCGTCGATGGCTTCTATTAGCTGCTCAGATGGATAATTATAAGCACCCTAAACTTCACAAAGGGCTCCATAAGTTTGGCGAACAGAACACGCATTTTATCTATAGGATTTATAACCGATTCGCTGAAAAGTAATTAAAAAATACATATCTGTAAAGTAAATTAAAAACAAATCACTGCTTTAGTCTGCGCAGCTACCATGTGTCCTAAATTGCCTGGTGTACGGACCATTATTTGATACAGTTAAAAAGTTAAATATTAAAGTGCGTGGTCAGAGCCCCGGCACTTTTTACTTATTAAGTTCCAACTAGCTTGTTCATTAGGGCGGATAAATTTTTTCGCGTCGAAAAAACGTTTTAATCGTATACCAATATCGGAATCTACGATTAGTGATGGCACGATTAATCGAAAAATTGGTAATAATCGATTATTTTCTTTCAATTAACGATTTAATTGTATCGTGAATTTTCCTTCGATTAATTCCATTAATCGATTATTCCAAATAATCATCGATAGACATCCAGGAACAAAAAAGATTCGTCGCCAGCCGCCAACTGTATTCATTGAGCTTTGACGGCTGACGACGAAAGACCTAGAACTGCAACCCTAGTTATTAACAGCATTGGGAGCGGCAGTGAAACCTCTTCTGCTGGTGATGCTGAATTTGATTTATTGGCGAAGAAGGAAGGACAATGACTCAACACCTCCTCAAGATGAACAACGCTTCTTTGTCAATGCTCCAGTACTACAATTAAAGCGCAATGTAATAGACGCATGGGATGTAATGAAATCGGTACTCTCTTGCACAAAAATATTGTTTTTTGATTGGTACATCTGTACCAGCAGAGCGGCTTTTTTTCCAAAGTGCAAAAGTAACGGAAAAACGGAACAGATCAACCACGAAACGGCCATCAAAGCTCCTATTTTTAAATTCTGTACTAAACAAATAAATTCTTTTTTATTAAATTGAATAAACAGAAAATTTTGTAAATTATTAAATTATTTTTTTACTTATGATAATTTTCAATTTTAGGTGAAAATATCGAATTATTCTTTGTTGTTTAGATTAATCAAATGATTAATTAATTGATTATTCCTTTTTAATTGCCATCACTATCTACGATGAATTCTGAGAAAATTTCACTAAGAAACAATATGTATAAAATCAATTCCTAGTTTGCGCTGAGAAGCATGAAGATTTCAGGTAGACATATTTTTTAACAATGGGCAACTATTGATACCTTCAGACCTAATGGCACCGGCTCTTATTTTTACCTTCTATTCCGATGCTTGGAGACCAAGACGAAGATATGATGGTATATTTTTAACATTGTTTGCTGTATGCCAACACTCAGAGGCCATAACTTTTTAACCAATACATAGATTTGCTTCTGTAATACTTCATTTAGTTTGTTGGGAAGTCAGTTTTACGCAGAAGTTTTCGGTTTGTGCTCATTTAAAAACCAAAAAATCTCTATCTGAAATCTTCCTGCTTCCCAGCGCGAATTGATTTTAGACACAAAGTTTATTTGTGAAATTTTCTAATAATTCATCGTTGATTCCGATTTTGGTTACGATTTTTGCGAATAAAAAAATTGGCCTGTTCATATGTCTAGGCGAACTGCAATATACTGTGGAATTTTGACAGTTATAACTGTTTATTTTAAAAGGGTGTAGCACAGCCCACTTCCACCCTTACTGTAATTCATACTGCAACAATAACATATGTAACAAATTACATCTTCATACCTCTGATAGTTCATGGGATATATCCTTTTTTGCTTTCAAGTTGTATGGGCGGTGCCACGCTCCTTTATCCAATCACAACAAAGTACAGCCAGAGACTAACAACAGGTCATCAGTACCACTTTCTAAAATTATTTTATACTTACTTACTTACTTACTTAGCTGGTACTTCTATGCAATCCCAGTGGATTATATACCGCACGTAGAAAAATATTATAAGCGCCTCGATCTTCTGCGCTTCTTCTCCAGTTAGTCACACCGAGTTCTGTAAGGTTCTCAGTAACCTGGTCTTTCCAACGGAGTTTTGGTCGCCCTCTTCTGCGCCGTCCATCGAGTTCATTGTCGAAGACTTTTCGAGCTGGAGCATTTTCGTCCATGCGTACAACATGACCTAGCCAACGCAACCGTTGCACCTTAATGCGTTTGACCACGTCAATGTCAGTGTACAGCTCGTACAGCTCATGATTCATACGACGCCGATACTCTCCGTTAACGATGATGGGCCCATATATTTTACGGAGTATTTTTCTCTCAAATACCGCCAGAACCGATTCATCCGCTTGTGTCATAACCCAGGATTCTGAGCCATACATTAGGACAGGTAGAACCAGTATCTGGTATAGCTGGAGTTTTGTTCGTCGAGAGAGGGCTCTGTCATTGAATCGCTTGCTTAGTCCGTAGTAGCATTTATTTGCAAGCAGGATTCTTCTCCGGATTTCTAGGCTGACATTATTTTCTTTGTTGATGGCGGAGCCTAGGTAGACAAAATTATCTACCACCTCGAAATTATAGTTGTCAACGTTCACGCAGTTTCCCAAACGAGTAGATTCTTTGTTCGTTGAAACTAATAACTTCGTTTTGTCCTCGTTCACCGTTAGACCCATTTTCGCTGATTCCTTCTGTATACCTGAGAATGCTGCAGTCACATCCCGCAGTTTTCGACCGATGATGTCTACGTCATCAGCGTACGCGAGTAGCATGTGGCTTTTGTTGAATATAGTGCCACTCGTGTTTACTGCAGCTTTTCTCATTATCATCTCCATCACAATGTTGAAGAGATCGCACGATAGGCCGTCGCCTTGTTTTAGGCCTCGTCTGGTATATAATGGCTCCGTAAGGTCCTTGCCAATCTTCACTGAAGACTTCGTGTCAGTCAGCGTAATTTTTATTTTATAAATCAATTATAAAAGCCGTCAGAGAGATTTTTGGAAAAGGGACGAGGCACCACCTACTTCCTACCTGGCAGTAATTAATACTGCTCCAACAACATATATAGCAAATCTCATCTTCATACCTCTGATAGTTCATGAGATATAGCCCTTTTAATTTTCAAGTTGTATGGGCGGTGACACGCCCCTTTATCCAATCTAAACCATATATAGCCAGGGACTATCAACAGGTCAACGGTACCACTTAGTAAAATTTTCGTATCAATCTGTTTATTGGAAAAGCCGTCAGAGCGATTTTTTAAAAGGGGGCGTGGCACCCCACATATCCCCCTGGCTGTAAGTAATACTGCTCCAACAACATATATACCAAATCTCATCTTCATACCTCTGATAGTTCATTAGATATAGCCCTTTTGATTTTCAAGTTTTATGGGCGGTGCCACGCCCATTTGTCCAATTGGACCGAATTGTAAATCTAAACAATCCGGGGCGCCACCCAAACGCATACAAAAAAATTTATGCAAATCGGTCCAGCCGTTTAGGAGGAGTTCAGTCACAACACACGTACAGTAGAATTTTACATATATAGATTTTTTTTCTGCTTCAACATAGTTGGCGCTGCACAGTGGTTCCTTTTTGGTTTTTTTTGGAACTAATTCTGTAACTTTTGAACGGATAATGATATCTCAATGAAATTTAATATAGTTAAAGCTGAGGTGTTTCCCAGATGATTTCCGATGGAAATATTCGGCTCCCTAGGGGGTGTGGGAGCCCTTGCGTGGCCCTCCAAAGTTGGTCACCTCGGGTGTTTCAAAATTGCACATGCTTGAGTAATGTGCATTTATGAACCGATTTAGATTTTTTACATTTAGATAGTGCTTCGAAAAGCTTCAAAAAACATGCTTAAGTGTACATGTTATCTCATTAAGGTCAAGAGATATTTGAGAAAATAAAATAATTTTTGGACGAGGTTGATTTAGTATTTTTAAGGGTGTGAGCTCCGTTTTTCTCTGATTGTAAAGATATTTATATCGTTAGTTTGATTATAAAATTCTGAATGAAATTGCTGAAAGAATAAGTTGAACCCATCAGAGCATATAACTGAGACCCTAGATTTCTTTAGAAAAAATAAGTTTGGGAGCTTTTGAACCCAATAAAGCTATGTCCGTCTGGCCAGCTGGGTAAATGGCTAAGACGATAATTGGAGTAATTCTTAATCAATTTGAATAGAAATTTGCCAGTGGCATACAATTCACTAGTCGCGATGATGGTCGGAAAATTGGCGAAATAGCCAGGCCCCCTCAAGTACCCCCCATACAAAATTACCTATTTCACTAAAACCGCTATTCTGTCACTAACTTCATATTGGAGGGCTCAAGAAGCTAAAATTTTGATGGTATTATTATTTTACAGCCTGTAGTATATACTGAAATAATGGTTCAGCTTGCCCCGCCCCCTTTGGTACCTCCCATACAAATTAGCATAACCTTTTATACATTATTGTAGCCAAAAACCACATATTTGCTCTGATGTTAACAAAACTTTGCACATCTTAGTTTTTTTACACTATTCTAATGAGGTAACAAAACTAAGTATATCGGTTCAGATTTAGATATAGCCCCCATATATATGTGTGTTTCATGATATATACTTTTTTTACGGAGGTAGTGAAGTTTGATTATAATTATAAAGAATAAATAAATACTTTACACACAAGTTTGGCATATCAATGGAAAGGGAATTATATAAAGTTTAATAATTTACAAAAATTAATTAAAGGCACATTTTATTTTGGACATGATTCTGAGTCAAATATAAAATTTGATCAAAACGTTTTTTTTGGAGAAATAATATCATTTGAAAAATAGCGTAAAATTCAAACGGACTGGAATATCTTAACGAAATTTAATCGATTAATCGAAAAATTGGTAATAATCGATTATTTTCTTTCAATTAACGATTTAATTGTATCGTGAATTTTCCTTCGATTAATTCCATTAATCGATTATTCCAAATAATCATCGATAGACATCCAGGAACAAAAAAGATTCGTCGCCAGCCGCCAACTGTATTCATTGAGATTTGACGGATGACGACGAAAGACCTAGAACTGCAACCCTAGTTATTAACAGCATTGGGAGCGGCAGTGAAACTTCTTCTGCTGGTGATGCTGAATTTGATTTATTGGCGAAGAAGGAAGGACAATGACTCAACACCTCCTCAAGATGAACTACGCTTCTTTGTCAATGCTCCAGTACTAGAATTAAAGCGCAATGTAATAGACGCATGGGATGTAATGAAATCGGTACTCTCTTGCACAAAAATATTGTTTTTTGATTGGTACATCTGTACCAGCAGAGCGGCTTTTTTCCAAAGTGCAAAAGTAACGGAAAAACGGAACAGATCAACCACGAAACGGCCATCAAAGCTCCTATTTTTAAATTCTGTACTAAACAAATAAATTCTTTTTTATTAAATTGAATAAACAGAAAATTTTGTAAATTATTAAATTATTTTTTTACTTATGATAATTTTCAATTTTAGGTGAAAATATCGAATTATTCTTTGTTGTTTAGATTAATCATATGATTAATTAATCGATTAGTCCTTTTTAATTGCCATCACTATCTACGATGAATTCTTAGAAAATTTCACTAAGAAACAATATGTATAAAATCAATTCCTAGTTTGCGCTGAGAAGCATGAAGATTTCAGGTAGACATATTTATTAACACTGGGCAACTATTGATACCTTCAGACCTAATGGCACCGGCTCTTATTTTTACCTTCTATTCCGATGCTTGGAGACCAAGACGAAGATATGATGGTATATTTTTAACATTGTTTGCTGTATGCCAACACTCAGAGGCCATAACTTTTTAACCAATACATAGATTTGCTTCTGTAATACTTCATTTAGTTTGTTGGGAAGTCAGTTTTACGCAGAAGTTTTCGGTTTGTGCTCATTTAAAAACCAAAAAATCTCTATCTGAAATCTTCCTGCTTCCCAGCGCGAATTGATTTTAGACACAAAGTTTATTTGTGAAATTTTCTAATAATTCATCGTTGATTCCGATTTTGGTTACGATTTTTGCGAATAAAAAAATTGGCCTGTTCATATGTCTATGCGAACTGCAATATACTGTGAAATTTTGACAGTTATAACTGTTTATTTTAAAAGGGTGTAGCACAGCCCACTTCCACCCTTACTGTAATTCATACTGCAACAATAACATATGTAACAAATTACATCTTCATACCTCTGATAGTTCATGGGATATATCCCTTTTTGCTTTCAAGTTGTATGGGCGGTGCCACGCTCCTTTATCCAATCACAACAAAGTACAGCCAGAGACTAACAACAGGTCATCAGTACCACTTTCTAAAATTATTTTATACTTACTTACTTACTTAGCTGGCACTTCTATGCAATCCCAGTGGATTATATACCGCACGTAGAAAAATATTATAAGCGCCTCGATCTTCTGCGCTTCTTCTCCAGTTAGTCACACCGAGTTCTGTAAGGTTCTCAGTAACCTGGTCTTTCCAACGGAGTTTTGGTCGCCCTCTTCTGCGCCGTCCATCGAGTTCATTGTCGAAGACTTTTCGAGCTGGAGCATTTTCGTCCATGCGTACAACATGACCTAGACAACGCAACCGTTGCACCTTAATGCGTTTGACCACGTCAATGTCAGTGTACAGCTCGTACAGCTCATGATTCATACGACGCCGATACTCTCCGTTAACGATGATGGGCCCATATATTTTACGGAGTATTTTTCTCTCAAATACCGCCAGAACCGATTCATCCGCTTGTGTCATAACCCAGGATTCTGAGCCATACATTAGGACAGGTAGAACCAGTATCTGGTATAGCTGGTGTTTTGTTCGTCGAGAGAGGGCTCTGTCATTGAATCGCTTGCTTAGTCCGTAGTAGCATTTATTTGCAAGCAGGATTCTTCTCCGGATTTCTAGGCTGACATTATTTTCTTTGTTGATGGCGGAGCCTAGGTAGACAAAATTATCTACCACCTCGAAATTATAGTTGTCAACGCTCACGCAGTTTCCCAAACGAGTAGATTCTTTGTTCGTTGAAACTAATAACTTCGTTTTGTCCTCATTCACCGTTAGACCCATTTTCGCTGATTCCTTCTGTATACCTGAGAATGCTGCAGTCACATCCCGCAGTTTTCGACCGATGATGTCTACGTCATCAGCGTACGCGAGTAGCATGTGGCTTTTGTTGAATATAGTGCCACTCGTGTTTACTGCAGCTTTTCTCATTATCATCTCCATCACAATGTTGAAGAGATCGCACGATAGGCCGTCGCCTTGTTTTAGGCCTCGTCTGGTATATAATGGCTCCGTAAGGTCCTTGCCAATCTTCACTGAAGACTTCGTGTCAGTCAGCGTAATTTTTATTTTATAAATCAATTATAAAAGCCGTCAGAGAGATTTTTGGAAAAGGGACGAGGCACCACCTACTTCCTACCTGGCAGTAATTAATACTGCTCCAACAACATATATAGCAAATCTCATCTTCATACCTCTGATAGTTCATGAGATATAGCCCTTTTAATTTTCAAGTTGTGACACGCCCCTTTATCCAATCTAAACCATATATAGCCAGGGACTATCAACAGGTCAACGGTACCACTTAGTAAAATTTTCGTATCAATCTGTTTATTGGAAAAGCCGTCAGAGCGATTTTTTAAAAGGGGGCGTGGCACCCCACATATCCCCCTGGCTGTAAGTAATACTGCTCCAACAACATATATACCAAATCTCATCTTTATACCTCTGATAGTTCATTAGATATAGCCCTTTTGATTTTCAAGTTGTATGGGCGGTGCCACGCCCATTTGTCTAATTGGACCGAATTGTAAATCTAAACCATCCGGGGCGCCACCCAAACGCATACAAAAAAATTTATGCAAATCGGTCCAGCCGTTTAGGAGGAGTTCAGTCACAACACACGTACAGTAGAATTTTACATATATAGATTTTTTTTCTGCTTCAACATAGTTGGCGATGCACAGTGGTTCCTTTTTGGTTTTTTTTGGAATTAATTCTGTAACTTTTGAACGGATAATGATATCTCAATGAAATTTAATATAGTTAAAGCTGAGGTGTTTCCCAGATGATTTCCGATGGAAATATTCGGCTCCCTAGGGGGTGTGGGAGCCCTTGCGTGGCCCTCCAAAGTTGGTCACCTCGGGTGTTTCAAAATTTCACATGCTTGAGTAATGTGCATTTATGAACCGATTTAGATTTTTTACATTTAGATAGTGCTTCGAAAAGCTTCAAAAAACATGCTTAAATGTACATGTTATCTCATTAAGGTCAAGAGATATTTGAGAAAATAAAATAATTTTTGGACGAGGTTGATTTAGTATTTTTAAGGGTGTGAGCTCCGTTTTTCTCTGATTGTAAAGATATTTATATCGTTAGTTTGATTATAAAATTCTGAATGAAATTGCTGAAAGAATAAGTTGAACCCATCAGAGCATATAACTGAGACCCTAGATTTCTTTAGAAAAAATAAGTTTGGGAGCTTTTGAACCCAATAAAGCTATGTCCGTCTGGCCAGCTGGGTAAATGGCTAAGACGATAATTGGAGTAATTCTTAATCAATTTGAATAGAAATTTACCAGTGGCATACAATTCACTAGTCGCGATGATGGTCGGAAAATGGGCGAAATAGCCAGGCCCCCTCAAGTACCCCCCATACAAAATTACCTATTTCACTAAAACCGCTATTCTGTCACTAACTTCATATTGGAGGGCTCAAGAAGCTAAAATTTTGATGGTATTATTATTTTACAGCCTGTAGTATATACTGAAATAATGGTTCAGCTTGCCCCGCCCCCTTTGGTACCTCCCATACAAATTAGCATAACCTTTTATACATTATTGTAGCCAAAAACCACATATTTGCTCTGATGTTAACAAAACTTTGCACATCTTAGTTTTTTTACACTATTCTAATGAGGTAGCAAAACTAAGCATATCGGTTCAGATTTAGATATAGCCCCCATATATATGTGTGTTTCACGATATATACTTTTTTTACGGAGGTAGTGAAGTTTGATTATAATTATAAAGAATAAATAAATACTTTACACACAAGTTTGGCATATCAATGGAAAGGGAATTATATAAAGTTTAATAATTTACAAAAATTAATTAAAGGCACATTTTATTTTGGACATGATTCTGAGTCAAATATAAAATTTGAAGAAATAATATCATTTGAAAAATAGCGTAAAATTCAAACGGACTGGAATATCTTAACGAAATTTTGGAAAAATGTACATTAAATTGCCCTTAAAAAAACGAATAACAACTTGTTGCCATATCTTACAACAAAATACCCAAATTCCCAAAATGGGGAAAATATGTTCCAAAATTCCGAATTTTTTACTAAAATGGCCACACTGTCTTTGTTTATGGCAGGGATGTTGAAGTACGTTACAGTTAACTAGTCCACATATGTGGTCAAAAAAATATATAATGAGCTTTCTCGTTGGCGCTTTGCGATTTGAGAAATTATAAAAACAAAAACTTTTTTTTAAAAAAATGGGGTATTTTTGACTTCCCTTGCCGGGGAACCATTTTGCTGAACTGATTCAAATTTAGCATTAAATGCATCCGCATTAACATTTCTATGAGAAATAATAGAGAAATTGCCACCTTCTAGAAGAAATTTTTTTTTTACAAACGAAAGAATATAGTCGCCTTTTTGCAAAAAAAAACAGTAAAAGTAGCCCATTTTTGGAAACTTTTAATTGCGGTGCTTATAACTTTTGATTGGAACAAAATAATTGCATTATTCTTTCAGCAGTTTCATTCAGAATTTTATAAGCAAACTAACGATATAAATATCTTTACAATCAGAGGAAAACGGAGCTCACACCTATAAAAATACTAAATCAACCTTGTCCAAAAATTAAAATTTTTTTTTATTTTCTCAAATATCTCTTGACCTAAATGAGACAACATGTACATGTACGAACATTTTTTTAAGGTTTTTCGAAGCACTATCTAAATGTTAAAAATCTTCTAAATCGGTTAATAAATGCACATTCCTCAAGCATTTGAAATTTTGAAACACCCGAGGTGACCAACTTTGGAGGGCCACGCAAGGGCCCCCCACCCCCTACGGAGCCGAATATTTCCAAATCATATCGAAAACACCTCAGCTTTAACTATTTTAAATTTAAGTGGGATACCATTATCAGTTCAAAAGTTACAGAATTATTTCCAAAAAAAACCAAAAAGGAACCACTGTGCGATGGTTTGTTTGTGAATACAATGTATTTTTCTTTGCTTTGTCTTTCAAACAGATGTTTATGCTATAAGTGTGGTCAACACAACCTTTTTTAGACGACATAATGGTCCCCGGCGTCGACTTTTATCTAGATAAAATCCATATTATCTTTCCATATTCTACAAATTTTTCCCTTTTTATAATTTTATGACAGTTCCACAAAATTACCAAAATATTTTTGTAACTGTTTTCACTATTTACCATTTCTTCCATTTATATAATTAACTAGCGGACCCGGTGAACTTCGTCCCGCCCCAATTTAATGCCTTAAGATGAACGCACGAAAAATAGGGAAATTCGATATTAATCCCACATACTTCCAACCATTGGCCTTGCGATTTATTGATTGTCATTGCCAAAGCCAATTGGAATGGATGATCAGTTGGACTAATTGGAATTCGTGAGATAAGGACTTCCTTGTCTTTGAATTTACCCTTGATGATCATCGGCACAATTTCGGTTGTTTCAGATTAAGCTATATGATTCTGATCAATCCCAACTTCATCTGTAAATTATTGGGCACATCAAGCGAGTTGAAAAATTTGGTCGGATTGTTGGTCGCTTCGTCCCTTGTTGGTCACGCTGTAATCAGATTTGTACGAATGCAGTTCTCCAGCGATTTGACTTTCTGAAATGAAATTTAAGCTATCGAAATCTTATTCTTCGCTGCAAGTACTGCCCGTTGATAATTATAATCGAGATTTCTATAATTTTGTGCCATGGCGGGGAACACTTTAGTCGAAACATCAACACAAATTTGGTCATTGCCAAGTGCCAGCAGTTGACTCGAGAATTCAGCAGACAATGGGAGGTTCTGCAAGGCAACTCTCATGTTCGTGGTTAATTTCAACTTCCTGACATTGACGACGATTTCAAGCATGGTATAAGTAAATCGGCAACAGTAGATTTCGTGAGCAATATCATAGCCCCACCAAATCGTTTTAAATCACCTCGTAAATTCTTTATGACTACTACTACTATTACTACTACTACTTCCAAAGCTTGTTTATCTTAGACATTGTGTACTTTGGCTTTTCAACCGTGAGAAAATTCATCGACAGTTTCGAAGCGGAATTTGCAGTTGGACTGCTTTCCAACAATGTGGCAGCCATGCCAGAGGATGCAGCGGCCAACGTTTAGAATTTATTTATTCAGTCTACTGATATATATCTTACAGACTAGTATACAAAGTTAGTTATAGAATACATTTAATTAAAAATTTTAAACAAATTTAATTTAAATTGATTTTTTTGCAAACTAAAATCCAATATCGTCGAAAAACTGTTGCAAAGTTTTAAACACCTTGTTATTGGTTCATTAATACCATAGTTAGTACGGTGGAAATCTTCATAAAAAAGCCTTTCTATCCCGTTTCACGGGGAGGAGAATGCAAAATTACCAAATCAGACAAATCATTACATTTAATTACATTATTCAAAATATTGAAAATAAACATTATAGAATAGCTAGATCTACGATCCCTTAAAGATTGTAGACCTAGGAGTATTCGCCAATTTTCATATGTAGTTCCATCTAAGCACCAATTAATCATTTTAAAAACAAATTTACAGAATATCTTCTGGATTCTTTCAATTCTGTCTGAATGAATTGCATAAAATGGGTTCCATATTAGAGAGCAATACTCAAGATTGCTTCTAACAAATGAAACATATAAAGCCTTCAGAGTACGGTGATTTTAAAAATCTTTAGCATTTCTTTTAACGAAGCCCAACATTGAATAAGCCTTAGAAGTTATATAATCAATATGACTATTAAACTCTAGCTTTGAGTCAAATATAACACCTAGGTCTTTAACTTCATAAACTCTCTTTAATGTATAATCTCCAATGGAGTAATTAAACAAAACAGGATCTCGACTGCGAACATATGATATTGTGCAACATTTTAACAGATTCAGACCTAATTGGTTTTTACTACACCATTCATTTAAAGCACACAAGTCACTCTGAATCTGAACAGAATGATTTATATTTGAAATTTCCTCGAACAACTTTAAATCATACGCAAAAAGTAGAGGTTTACAGAACTTTAAACAATTCGGTAAATCATTAATAAAAATCAAAAATAATAAGGGTCCTAAATGCGTTCCTTGAGGGATCCCTGAAAATGCATTAATTTTAATGCTGGAATACCAAGATTCCATTTTAACTACAAGTTTTCTATCCAATAAAAAACTTTTGAAAAATTTCGATTTTTTCCATTTCTTTACCATATTGACAAAGCTTATATAACAAAATATCATGACTTACTAAATCAAATGCTTTTGCAAAGTCAGTATAAATGACATCGACCTGTGTCTTATTCTCCATAGAGGTTAAAATTTTATTTGACAAAACAGCAAGATTTGTGCAGGTTGAACGGCCTGGAAAAAAACCATGCTGAAAAGAAGATATACTTCTTGAAACGTGATCAAAAAGTTTATTTTTAAGGATTTTATCAAAAATTTTAGCTAATGAGCATTGTTTTACAATTGGTCTGTAATTCATTACATTAGCCTTATCACCAGATTTAAAGATAGGGACGACGCAGCAATTTTTCCAGCTAAAAAAAAATACACCTTCATTTAAACACGTATTAATTAAAGTTTTAATAGGACCAACTAATGATTTAACACATCGTTTAAAGAAAATAGGTGGAATTGAATCATTAAATATACAATTTGGATTATCTTTTAAACCCAAAATTTATGACTTTACGTCTTCCTCAGTAATTTCAATTAAAAGACTATGAAGAAAAGTCTGAATAGACTGTGATACAAAATTGTCATGGGCAGTGAATGTTGTATGAAAATAAGACGCAAATAAATTGCACGACTCAATACTATTTTTTGATAAGCTATCATTATAATACATCCTATTAGGATAACCATTGTTCTTCCTTTTGACATTTATAAATTGCCAAAATGCCGAAGAATTAGAACATATTTCATTTTCAATCCGAAAAATGTAATTCCTATACAAGAAATGAGGTCTTGGCCGAATTGTCGACAGAATCAATAAAAAGATGTCTTGTCTGTCCCACCGGTAACATCGAGAAAGTAAATGCCTCCCGTTTCATCGTCAACAACCTTCATCAGCGAATCGTACATGTTCTTGTACTCGGAATTTAACAGTGGCATATTTGTTTGATCTCTTCCGGTCAGCTCATCTCGCTTAGAAACGGTCACATCGGCGAACATTGAGTCCGTTTTCTTTCAAATTTCAATTTTGGCAAGCCTCTCGAAATGCGGCGCACAGCACAGCATCCACAGTATGCAGGGAATTGAAGGATAGCAAATTAAGAAGCATACACCTTGGCATGGATGAACTGTGTATTGTCTGACTAATTATTGCACGAAGTTTACTTCATCTAAGGTTTTGTCGTCTAATAGGAGGCATTAGTCAAGCAAATAACTCTCCCTAAAAAAATACAGTCGTTACGGAATGAATACCCGCAATACAATTGGATAACTTAATTTTTACACGTAAACTATTATCAAATTTATAAATATTGCTTAGGATACCAATATATATTTTGTTATTTATTATTTATCTCGTTATATTGTCCAACCAAAATTTAGCATCGTTCAAAATCATCAAATCATGCGAAAACTGCAAAAATTTCGTCGATAAAAAAAATCAAATTTTTTGCGTTTTTCCAGAATTTTCCAAGTTTTTTGCTAAGAATTTTCTCTTTTTTCATTCGAAGAGCCATTCCGTAACACTTGCACACAAAATTCGATACAAAAGAGCAATTGTCGAACTTTTCAATCGACTTTTGAGAAGGATTTTCTCAGATAAAATTTATCCTGCCAATTACGTACAATTGAAAAATTACTATAAATTTTTTACACCAATTTTTTTGACAATTATCCGAAAGTTTCCAATCTTCACAACGAATTTTTCACCTTTATGTCGTCTGAAATTATCAAATCACGCGACTCAATGCAAAATTTCGTCGAAAAAAACAAAATCTGTCGAGTTTTTTTGTCCTGAATTTTCCGAGTTTTCCAACAACAATTTTTCTATTTTTTCATTCGAAAAGTCATTTTAAAACAAATATCCGACATTTTTTACATTACATCGTCCAAAATTAACAAAACACAATAAAATGGAAAATTTCGCCGAAAAAAAAATAAAAATATTGGATTTTTTTCATGATTTTCCAACTAATACTATTGCACAAAAATTAAATTTGCGATTTTCATAAAATCAAGCAATACAAAAACCCAAATTTTTTCGTGTTTTTCAGGAGTTTCCCAAGTTTCCACCGAGAATTTTCCTATTTTTCCATTCGGAAAGTCATTTCGAAATAATTATCCGAAATTTTTAACGGTTACATCGTCCAAAATTATCAAATCATTCATAATTTCGTGAGAAAAAAATTTAAATTTTTCTAATTTTTCCGGAATTTTCCGAATATTCCGACAAAAATGTTTTATTTTTCCATTCGTTACAATTGCACAAAAAATTCCATACAAAAAAGCAATTTTAGATTTTTCCAATTTCCCGACTTTTCCGGAGGATTTTCGCAAAACTTTCTTTCACATAAACCTTTTCCTGGCAAATACGAACAGACGTTTCTGCGTCTTCATTTTGTTAATTCCAGTCGTTAAAGCTGACAACAACGCTGATACCAGCAGTTGTTTACCCTTGTTTGCTCTTGCAAAAAAATAAGGAAAATATTTGCTCTTTAGTGTTCACACTTTGGTTGTAAAACCAAATTATACAATATTTATTTCAACATATAGATTAAACAATATGTCACACTTTAGTGTGTCAAATGATACATCAAATTGGCTAAACGTTTAGAAAAGTGTTTTATTGTTTGATATTAACGGTAAAACTTACTGCCACCCTTTGTATATATATTTACCATTATGTCAAACACGTACATGCGAAGTAGATATCACCCTAAAAATGTCCAGCACCAATATTTTGAATTTGACCGTTAATATTCAAACATGAGAATGGTGGATATATTTTCCCACAACAACCTTTTTACCACAAAGCTCAAGCTTTATTAGAGATTTGTTTGTAAACTAAGCTTACTTTAAGTTTTTACGTCAAAGTAAGGCATATTTTTATAGCCGGGCCATACAGTGTTGTTTGTTAGTGTTAGTCGATAGTAGTGATTAGTTTTTAATTTTTTGTGTAAGTGCATCAAATGATACATCAAATTTGCTAAAACAATCAGAAAAGTGGTTTATTGTTTGATATTAATGGTAAAATTCAGTGTCACGCACTGAATTATGTTGTTGTTGAATAGTTTACCGAAGACAAATAACATTCTTGTACCAATTTTTTTCTGTAGAAAACTCGATATAATTAAGCAATTCCATGGAAAGCGTTAACTTACAAAAATATTTTTCTTTCTACTTTGTCAGTCATCTATTTCATTTTTTCTCAAGAAATTGAAGAGACACCATCATGAAACTTATTGGGGGTTTCGATTTCTCAGAAACCAATGTTTTTAATAATTTCCGATTGTAGGGTAAAGAGAACAAAATGCTTCACTAGATTCCGTTATTTTTTCATTCCATTTTGCTTACATTCGTTTTCTACACGCTGTTAAAGTTACTTGTTGCTAATTGTGCATTTTCTATTTTGGTGCGTTAAGGTAAAGCAACAATTTTAGCAGGCTGTGGGAAGGCGTGTGTTTAGTTCAAACATTTAAGTAAAATGGAAAATAATAAAGCAGGTTAATATGATTTAATACACGTAACTAAATAAAATTATAATTAAAATTCATACTAGTAAAGCAGCATTGAAAAATATGGTATTTTTGTAAATTTCAATGGGTAACAAAATCGATCTATGGACAAAAAGTTATGCATCACCCCTTTTCACCCCTTCAATCTGTGATTATATATAATCTTTAACATCGTATTGTTCATATGGAAAAAAACATTTTGCGGGTTTTTGCGGTTTTGTGTTTTATAGCCATTTACCTACTGCGGAAGAATAAACTATAATTTCTGCGGTTTTACGGAAACACTTTAATTAACATACTGGATGTCCTATATCTCCATGCATTTATAGTTAGAGGGTATCCAGACGAATAAAAAGTTATATGGAGGTAGGCCTCTAAAATGCAACCTTGTGGAGATATATGGGAAATACATGGAATCTTTAATTTTTTAAAAAAACCATTTTTTGTATAAAACGGTCACAACCTCTACCCTCCGAATGTTAACATATTATTATTTTTTACGCCTCACCGAGTAATATTTTACCATTCTGCTTCATAAATTTGCTTCAAATAATTTTGGCCGCCCAGATCGTGACTTTACCCCACTGTGCGGAGTTCGAAACACGTCATCCTAGTGCGTGACAATGAATTGACCATTAATATCAACAATAAAAAAATCTTTTCTGATCCTTTGGCCATGATATCGAATGATTCACTAATATAAATGGTATTTAATAAAGTTTACAAATATTTCTATGAGAAAGCTATCAAATCATTTAGAAAAATGTGATTACGAACCAATTAATGACTCTTAGTTGAAAAAAACGTGACTTTCAATAACACAATTTTTGTCCCTTAGTTGGAAAAAAAGGTGACTTTAAATATCACTGCAAAAAAATTATGGGTTCTGTTGTTGTGAACGAATCTGGGTTTATCGGCATCTGCTTCGTGAAATTTAGACACAGTATTTCCATAAGCCCAATATATTTGGCAACCTGCCCGTTTTTCTGTATTGGTGGTCCAATTATACCTGGCAAGTCAAAAGAAAAGATGAGTTTTTTCGCTGAATTACCCAGCAGAGTATAGTATGATGCAAGAGGGCTCGAAATAATTAGTGGTAAGGCTCCTATGCACTTGATCAGATTAACTATGAACCTTGGTATAATCTATATGAAGAGTTGGACGTTGTCTTAGATTATGGTTACGTAATTACAGGTGTACTGATTTTAGTGATACCTATGTAACTTTGAGCCAGCGTTTTGTAATTACACTTGGAGCATCTCCGTAAATTACCACTTTGCAATTGATCAGATTAACTATGAGCCTTGGTATATTCTATATGAAAAGTTGGAAGCTTGTCTTAGATTCTGGTTACGTAATTACACGTGTTCTGATTTTAGTGATACCTTTGCATGAAGTGCCGGTACTAACTATTTAACTTTGAGCCGGCGTTTTGTAATTACACTTGGAGCATC
Source organism: Muscina levida (assembly GCA_964034835.1). Taxonomy (NCBI): domain Eukaryota; kingdom Metazoa; phylum Arthropoda; class Insecta; order Diptera; family Muscidae; genus Muscina; species Muscina levida. The sequence continues at coordinate 78,137,805 of OZ035880.1, forward strand.
TCCGTGAATTATTTAAAAAAATTAGCTAGGATGTAATTATTCTTAATTTCGCCGATATAAACTTTAAAATATCACAATTCTCCGATAGACTGTACTGCAGTCTGTACTTGATAGGATATTAAATAAACTTTCTTTACTTTGGCGACACAACGCACAGTGTAACGTCTTTATACATTCGTTGGCTAAAAATGGAAGGAGTCGTTGTAGAGCAATGTAATTTTCTGAAAATTTCTGAAGTTTCATAAAAATCGGTCACAACCACGCCTCCCTCCCATATGTTGTCAAATATTAACTTGTTTCAACGAAATTTGGTTGCTCAGCAAAACTTTCCATTCTTAAGCTTCGTACAGACGGTTGCCAGAACTTACAATATTGCCCGAAAAATGTTCAGAAAATGTCCAACAACCGTGTGCACTTTAAATTTTTAATGGCAACGTTTGCAGAAAAAGCATTGTAAAACAACAATATTGCCAGACATCCGATAATCGCGTGATCCGCATAATGTTGCCACCTTAAAATTTTTGTAAGATAATTGCAAATACATTTAATTTGCAGATGTGCGAAGTTTATGCATCTGCTAATTTAAAAATTTGCATAGAATAATTATATTGCCAGCACTGTCCATGTCAGTACATTGCTATTTCTGGCAACCGTCTATACTTAGCTTAAGTTATTATACAAAAAGTGGGTGTTGTCAGACTAAAACCACACCCACCTCCCATACAAACCACGGCCCTCCAATATATATTTAAATGTTTTTTTGAAATATTTCCGTTAAAAATTAACTTACTTCAATGAAATTTGGTTGCTGAGCATAACTTACCATTCTTAGTTATTGTACCAAAAGTGGGCGTGTTCAGACTAAAACCACGCCCACCTCCCATACAAACCAAACAGTTTTTTTTCCTAAAATGGGAATTTTTATGAAAAATTAACAAAATTAAACACCCAAGCATTATACAAAAAAGTATTGAAAAGTGTTTATACTAACAAACCCATTTTATTCTTAAAATCCAGATGGATTTTCTTCTTGTTTTCTTCAAAAAGCTGTGTAAAAAGAACACATAAATTTTCAGAAAATGTTCTTATAAAAAAATAATTTTAAGAAAATGGGGCAGCAGGCTCTTTTTCAGAGTTAAAGTATACAGTTTCGTTTATCATCAGAAACAATAATGAGGTTTAACAAAGCCTAACAATTTTTTAATCTTTTTTTGAAATTTGGAAACAATTCACATACTTACGTTGCCTTAGAGGTTTTATTTCTGTCTGCCTTACTCACGCAATTTACAAGCTATAGTATTGAAAATTTAAAAGGTTTTAGAAAACATTATAATCTTTCCAAAAAATCGAAAAACTCAAAAGTTACACTTGTTTAAAATCGCTAAAAAAAAAGATATTGAAACTTTCATATTAAATTTCAGTACCCTAAAACCCTTAACTTTGTGAGCTTAAAACAATATGAAAATGTAGACATTTCTCAAAGAAAAGTTAAGTGTTCTATTGAACCATTTTTGAGTAAATCTCCATATAAATTTGCTTCATTTATGATATCAACTTTTTTCTATTTTGGCCACGCACGTTACACTGTGCAGGTAAGGTAAGATGAAAAAGAATGTCGAAATACGATAAACCAAGGCAAGAGATCTATCGAGAGACCAGAACAGTTAGCTTTGTCTTTACGGACGTAATTATGTATATTTAAGTATGTAAGTATGAAGACTATTTTCGCCGCTACTACTATTATTTGGTCGAGATTACACTGATAAGTAGGGCGACCAATTTTCAGCATATGCTGGATATTGCTGATGCTGAACGATTTCAAGCGATCTTGCTTATTTAAAAGGTGCTTTTGTATGCTGATTTTACCATTATTTAAATTTTTGATACATTTCGATAAAATCTGTTCCTATCAATTGAAAATTTTTACATATCACTATCCCTTGCGGTTCATAAAAATATGACAGGTAGAATTAAATTTGAAAACTATCCTCTTATTTTACACACAGCCTGTGTTTAATATTTGTAACAGACCTTTATCGATTCGATTCGTTATATTCCTAAATTATTTTTAAAAAAATGACTACCGTACTTGCGCGAAATCCTGGCTTTGTGGAAATCACTAAAATCAACTTTTTAGAATTTTTAAAAATAATCTATATATATAAATTAATTAAAAATTAATTTTATTTATTTTTTAAAAAGGCTGCGTGTTGACTAGCAACACGTCTTACTTTATCTGGAACAAAAACCGAACTAAATTTAAGAATACAAAGAAGGCTTAAACATTAACATAATAAAATAGTCCAAACTGCTGACGTTGAGTGCTGTTTATTCCCGTCGAGTAAGGCAATATGATACCTGGAATGTGGCTGCTGACGGTGTGTCTGAATGGGATACGTGTGCAGTAAAAAATGCAATGTATAATGTGTTAACTCCTCCCCCTCTAAGTTCCATACGTCCTCGAATGGAACATCAAAAACATGGTAGGTTGTAGATGCTCTTATTTTGGCTATTGACCTTTATCCTTGGGATGTTGTTTGTAGGTTGGTTACCTTGAGAGGACTCTTCTTTAATGGTTTCATCTTGATTTGGTTTAAAGTTCCTGCATTTTTTAATACCTTTTTAAGGTAGAAACACCCAATTAGAAGGGCAATTGTTATCACTCCCAAGTTTAACGACAAACTAATCTTGTTAATTGACTTAAGTTTGCGGATTGATAAGGTGTTCTTTACATTAATGTCATTTATCAGTTCCAAAGATAATGTTCTCTCTTCAGCATCTGTGGCCATTGGTTGAATTAAGGCAGGAAGAGGCTTGGTTGCTGTGATTTGTCTTGTAACGTATGTTCTTTTGTTAACTCGTATCGTACTGTTGTAATGGTGAATGACATACGACCCGTTAAGCCACATTGTTGAGTTGTCCACGTTGATTTCACCGTTGTATTGGTTCAGAAATAATATGCCATCCTCGATCTCCTCTATTGTATTAATATGCTCATTATTGGTTGTAGTGCATTTAGATGTTTGACTCGTTAGCAGCCTCGGGATACACGTTGTTTCTGTAATATCTTCATAAGTACCAGGACCATATATTGATAAACTATTGTAGGTTTTACATTTTCCTTTTAGGCCAAACATTTTGTTCTTACAATCTAATACGTAATCATAGTCTAGTGTAGTTACAATATTTTCTCTCTTTATAGCTTTAATTAGTAGTTTATTACAATTTTTGGTATCAGTAGTTGGGACATTTAAAATGTACAATATATTGTATCCTTCAATGGCAATTTTTACTTCAGCAAAGTGTAGCAATTCGTCAGTACTGGAAAATGGTACATTACTTTTGTTAAAGATATGATTTAAAATTTCTACTTCAAAAGAAGAAAGAATAAATGAATTGACAATGTTAGCTTCAGATAAATGAATTGCGAATTCAATGTTGGCAATATCTTCCTTTAACAATTCAAGTTTGTATTTAAATTCTAATATTCTTTCACTATGGAGATTTTGTTCTGTTTTTATAATTTTGATTATTTCGTTTGTGGCATTTGTAAGTTTATTAATTTTCTCAAGTGACAGACGATTAATTACAATTTGATTGCTATTATTTTCTAAGACATCTTCCATCTTTCTCTGAATTATTTCAAAATCATGATGGTCTGGGCTTCCGGAAATCCATTTCCATGCACTGCCGATAAAGTCCATTGAACGTTTAGCCTTTAAATTTGGTTTGAGTCGGGATATGTAGGATTTTATCTGGGATATGGTGTATTTTAGGTAAGGAATTAGAGGGTGATTATAGGTGATATTCTGAACAATGTTTCTTTCTATTTCGTGGATGAGAGTATCGTATTTTTTCAATTCTATAGTATGAATTATCTTGAAAGTGCCGGTCTGGACTTTTGCTGTTTCTGAGTGCAGTGCTACCAATTTTGAATTTGAGTAATCAAATATTTGATTTTCCCCGGCGCAAAGTGCCGTTAAAATTAGCAATCTGTAAATGAAAATTTGGAAATTAGTTTCTGGGAAATTATGTTTCTTGTGAACGACACGTCCGCTTTCGGTGACTATCGTGGAGTTTCTGTTTTCCTTCACTATTTCTTCCTTATATTTCTCAGATAGTTTTGTTCCTAATCTTTTATTTATTCTTACAAAAACTGTTTGACCCGGAATATATTCTTTTTCATCGTGTTTCCTCTTGTTATGGTATTCTAGAGTCCGTTTTTGTTTTTCCTGTATTTTCTCTATATTTGAATGTCTGATTCTGTCGTAACTACCAGGGGAAAAATCGACTGTTCTTCCGAAGAATAGATCGACAGGATTGCGTTCAACAGTTGAGTGTATTGAATGGTTGTACTCGTTTACTGTCTTTTCAAGGAGTTCCTCGAAATTTCTGCATACTTCCTCCGCCTTCAGACACCTTAGCAATTCCGCGAGAGTTGAATGAAATCTTTCGACTTGTCCGTTCGCTTCGCTTGAATAAGGAGGAGTTGTAAACACTTCAATATTCAATTCATCCTTATCAAAAACAGAATGGTAGCAGAATTTAACGATTTCTCATTATCGATGACGACCGTTTTCGGTACCCCATAGAAGAATAATAGGTCCCTCAATGGTCTTCTAACATCCTCTTTAGATTTTCCTGCAAGTATTTTACCTTGGGCGTACTTGGAGAATTTATCCAGAGCAGTCAGTACTAGCTTTTTGTCTGTAGAAAATACATCGATATGGATCACCTGTCCGGGATAGGAGGGTATAGGTGTTTCTTTTATTTGTGGATCGTTTGGGTGCCTATTGTATTTATTCTTCTTGCATATTGAGCATATTTTTACTATACGCTTTATCTTCGAAAACATACTGGGAAAATACCATTTCTCCAAAATCTGCAGTTTGTTTTCCGCTGCATTCCTGTGAGTTTTGTTATGAGTGTCGATAATAACATTTTCCTGATCATTCTCGGAAATGACATCTTCTACGAATATTCGCGTAAACGAAACTCTATAATTTTTAAAATGTAATGGATAAATCTCCTGTATTTTACCCATTACAAACTCTGGTGCACTTATAGCATTTTTCACAGAAGGATTTAGGTATCTTTTCAATAATGCCAATAAGTTCTGCTGGTCGAATTCCCTTTCTACGATGGTGTGTCTATGATAACCAGGAAATATAATTTGAAATTGGTACGATGTACTTCCCCTACACTGAAGAATATCTGATTTTTAAATGCATTTATAGGAGCCTCTAACCAGGCACCAAATTTTCCCCAGAGCTCTCCTGGCTATGAACGGTACCTGTTAATGAGTTTACATTAGTGATTGGTGCTCTGCTACGACATTTGACTTTCCGGGTTTATATTTGATCTCGTAGTTGTATTCTTCGAGAATCGCCCTCCATCTTTTTATGTTGATATCAATGTTTTTGTTGCTCAGAGCATAAGTCAGCGGTTGGTGATCAGTGAATATTATGACCTTTGTAGTTCCATATAAGTAATTTCTAAAGGTATGTAGAGCCCACACTATAGCCAACATCTCCATCTCATTTGTGGCGGTGTGTTCCTCTGTTTCCGATAATACCCTTGAAATAAAAGCTATTGGCCTATCATCCTGGCTAAGTACAGCCCCGAGTGCCACATTGGAGGCATCGGTTGTCAGATGAAATTCCTTCTTGTAGTCCGGGTAAAAGATCATAACTTCTCGGGATAATAGAGCATTTTTCAAAGCATCCATTGCTTTCATTTCTTTGCACCCAAGTGTTATCTTCACTTTTCTTGACTCGGATCTAGGAATTGAGCCATTTGGGTTTCTCAACATTGCAGTTAATGGTTTGGCTAAATCAGCGTAACCTTTCACGAACCTCCTGTAGTAATTACAGAGTCCTAAAAAGGATCTCAGGTGCCGCAAAGTTGTAGGGTAAGGGATTCCTACCATAGCTTCTATTTTCTCTTGTACTGTACTAATTCCTTTATCAGAGACTGCGAAACCCAAAAACTCGACTTTTGTCTTAAAAAACACACATTTATCTAATTGCACCCTCATATTCGCTGCGGCTAGTGTGCTAAAGATTTCCTTTAGATGATTAAAGTGTGATTCCTCGCCCTTACTAAAAATGATTATATCATCGATATAAACGTAGCAAGTCCTCCCGATAAAATCTCTGAGGATATCGTCCAATGCTCTTTAAAATATTGATGGGGCGTTCTTTAGTCCAAACGGGAGCCTGGTGAACTCATATTTCCCGTTATTAACCAAAAATGCTGTATTTTCAATGTCCTTCTCGTTCAGAGGGATTTGATGGAATCCGCTTTTGAAGTCAATAACTGTGAAGACCTTATTACCACCAAGGTGAGACAATACCTCCCCAACCTCTGGTATTGGATATTTGTCAGCTATAGTGACTGCGTTCAATTTCCTGAAATCCACTACAACTCTATATTTTCTCTTCCCAGACGCGTCCTCCTTTTTTGGGATAACCCATATGGGCGAATTGCAGGGGGAACGAGATGGTCTTATTATTCCGTCTTTTAACAATTTAGTTATTTCCTCCTCGACAACGCTCTTAATTGCCATTGGATAGGGGTAGTTTCTCGTGTAGATAGGGTCCTCAGTAGTTGTGCGAATTTCACCCAGCACCTTCGTGGTGTACGTTAACTTTTCGTCTGGATCATACGAAAAGGTTTTTGTGAGATTGTATTATCTTCCTCATGGTTGTTGCTTGATGTTCCGAAAGATGCTCGACTTTGATTTCTAGGTTGTTCACGTCCTGCGATAAATATTGATATATTGGTATTTTCATACCATTTTTAAGTGCGAAGAAATTATTGCCGATAGTTCCCTTAAAGTGTCATTGCCCAAAATTGCATCAAAAGTTCTCAGTCCGGGTAGGAGGTAAAATTTAATAGGCTGAACTGAATTTCCAAATATATTTAACAGAGTATGGTGTGTAATTTGTACATCACCGGATATTGTTTTTGCACGAAAATAATCCTGATTTTTCTCAGGATTTTCCGCCAGAGTTGACTTAATTTAATTAATTTTGGTTTCCCACATGAGCGAGCTCAGGATAAAGCTTATTCCCAATAAATGCCTGAGGATTCTGAATAAAACCGCGGGCATTGGGTTTTTGTACTTGTCCATGGGCATGTTGCATCCTGTATGCCATATTGTCCAATTTCAGCAGATATGTAATGCCTGAGGCAAGGATGTAGGTTCCTTAACGCTCAGTAATCTTGGTAAATCTCCTTTGAGACCTCTAACGACCGTATCGAGCGCCTTGTCTCTACAGGTGTTTGTCATCAGGGCCGCCAGTTTTTTTTAGGCCAAATCCCCAAATTGAAATTTTTAATCCCCGAAAATCCCCAAAAAAACCAAAATTCAAGAAAAAATTACCTTACTTTTAAAGGAAAATCGAGCAAGTTTTAGGTTTTAAAATTAAAATTTATAATTTAGTTCAGTTTAACAAAACAAACGAAACGATATCTTCAGTATAAAAAAATCAAACTTAAATTATTTCAGTAATAATTAGGAATAAAATTTGTTTCTTTTATTTATTTAAAAAAACAAAAAATTCATTTAGTTGAATACAAAACATATTTGTATACAGCATATTATATATATTATTATATATTAATCCGTCAATTAATTTCACTCCTCTTACATAAATACGTATTATTTGTACTCCATTTTTCAGTCAATGTTTATAAAATTAAAAACTTCAGATTCTAAACATTCGATGTCCTCGCCTTTTGCTAAATTTGTGAGAGTGAAACCGCTTAAGCATTTCCCGTGACTTATTGTACTTATTACAACATATTGAATTAGTTTTAAAATGGGTATTTATTCTTAATAATGCCTCTAGAAGCTCATATTGATATTTTTTGCGTACTTTAGTTTTGGTGGTGTTCATAAATGAGAATACTCTCTCCTCGCAAGCATAACTAGTTGGCACGCAGGGCGTATTCAAAACCATTTCAACCAACTTCATAAATGGTTGATTGTCTGTTGCGTCCTGATAGGAATAAATTTGATAGATAGTTGAGTTAAGATAAGTAATGATTTCATCGCCGAAAATGTTTTTCCAATTCACGAATGGCATTTTCGTCCACTGAGATTCATTTAAATCGGTGGGAGCTCCTTCTCTAAGGACAGGCTTTAAGATTGGTAAAATAGATCCAAAACTTGGTTGACCTACAGGATTACAGCATATATTTATGGAAAATTGTTTGAATGTTTAAAAAAACAGTAAGTTTGGTGGAAACCTTCGTAGCATTTGCGATAGAAGAGTTTAAAAATTAGAGAAATATGTTTTTTTTTTTAAATTCTGTGTTTCGAATTCTGGTAGAGATTTAATTTTTTCGTCAAATTCAAATCCGAAATCAAAAACTTCACGATAAACTAATGGTTTGTGAGTCGTGTTTCCACACTTTGGTATGTTAATGATAACTATACATGATTGCCAACCACTTTAACAAAATAGAGTGCTACTCTGTGACTCTTTTTAGTAGATATCTAAACAAACGAGACAATATGTTTGATAATCCGCTAAAAAACACACATGTGTGAGAAAATGTGATATATAATGAAAAATCCCCTTTAATTCCCCAAACAAACGATGACATCCCCATAAAATTCCCATTTCCCCAAGTCAAAAATTGCATCCCTTTTTTAAATAAAAATCCCCAAAAAGGGAAAAAAATCCCCTAAACTGGCAACGCTGTTTGTCATCGAAGCAAGACTACTTTCATCCAAGTCAAGACAAGCTATTTTGTCCAATATCAAAGATAGGTGCTGGTGTACTGCCTGGTAAAATTCAGTTATTGTTCTGTGGCCTTGGCACATGGTGGTCATCTGGTATTCCAGTGTCCCGATATCTCGACTATCAGAGTAGTGCATCATTAGGCATTTCCTTATTTTAATCCAGTCCAGTGGTGTTCTGTACGAATCGAGAGCAGTATCTGCCTCTCCAACAATTTTCGTTCTTATTGTATGGAGTATAGCGTAGTAACTTCCCGTACCTTTGAAACCATCAAAAAGTTGCAGTACTCTCTCTACTGATTTTCGCCATGAGCCGAACTCGCCAACTTTTCCTGAAAATTCCCATAGGGATCTCACGATGTCAGGAATTTTATCTAATTCTTCAATGCAAATTGTTCCTGCCGGATGGTCGCCACCTTCATCCGGGGTATCTTGCTTTAGGAATTCTGCCGTTGCCAGAGTTCGCCAGAACTAGTATTACTCCTTTGTGTCTGACTCATGGTCAGAGATTTACTAACCCTTTCTGTAATTTCTTCGATACTATCAGGCATCCTTTTTTTTATTTAAACACTCGTTCAGAATTTAATAGGGACGTTTTTTTTTTTGGGAAATTTGCACTGAATAATTTTTTTCTTTTTTTTATGTTACAAAAATAGCAATCAAATTGTTTCGCAACTGTCACTTATCTTAAAAACATAATTTCTTCGTACCTTAAAAACATAATTTCTTCGTACTGATGAACTGTCTGAACTTTGCGGGAACCACTATTTTCAGATTTTAATTTAAAAATTTTTGTTGTTTTTTATATGGTAACTTTACTCTTCTGATTTAGTAGGTAACACAGAAATTTTTACAAATGATTTATTCTTTTCTATGAACAATTTACAATATTTTTTAAATTTCACAATCTTTTACATTTATTAAATTTTTTCTATTAATATTTCTTCATTATTTTGGAAATTTTTTCTTTACAATTATTTTAAATTTCTTTAACATTATTTCTTTTAATATTTTTTCTTTGTTATATTTATTTTTCACAACTTTTTTTTACAATCATCAATGTTTTATTACTCGTTAATTTTCTAGCAATATTATTTCTGCTATTTATCATTTAATATTATCTCTTTTACTATTTTTCTTTGTTATATTTCTACTGAATTTTTTTTTATTTTTCACAACTTTTTCAAGGTTTTATTATTCTTTAGTTTTTTTTACAATATTATTTATTAGCTTTTCTTTAATTGATTTCACATTGCTTGTTTCTATTTTTTACTCAATATTACTTATATTTTTGTTTTTATTCACATTGAATATTTTTTATTTTCCTTACAATAAAATTTTTTTTACATTGAATATTTTAATTTTCCTTTCAAAAATATTTTCACATTAATTTCACTTCACGTACCGTGTGTTCTTTTCTTAAAAATATGGTTTCTTAGAACTACAGCAAGGCCGCTGGTGAACCTGTGTCGCCTCCCGTTTGCCTATCGTTTGGCTACTAGGGCGCTCCGTTTCCTTGCTCTCAAAAGTTGAGCCGGATTTGTAAGTCCTTGTTTTTGTTTCCTCGGGACAACCCCCTTGTCTTTACTTGCCTATTGACTCAGGCAAATTTCTGTAAAGACTTGTAAGGGGTCCCTGCTCGGGTGCCAATTAATTAAAAATTATTTTTATTTATTTTTTAAAAAAGGCTGCGTGTTGACTAGCTTACTTTATTTGGAACAAAAACCGATCTAAATTTAAGAATACAAAGAAGGCTTAAACATTAACTTAATAAAATAGTCCAAACTGCTGACGTAGTCCACGCGCCGAGTGATGACTGTGGGAACGTTGAGTGCTGTTTATTCCCGTCAAGTAAGGCAATATGACACCTGGAATGTGGCTGCTGACGGTGTGTCTGAATGGGATACGTGTGCAGTAACAAATGCAATGTATAATGTGTGGGCCAATTTTGCTCAAATTTTTTTTGAGTTGTTAGTATTTGCCAGGAAAAGGTTTATGTGAAAGAAAATTTTGCGAAAATCCTCCGGAAAAGTCAAAAATTGGGCCGATCGAAAACTGCTTTTTTGTTCGGAATTTTGTGTGCAATTGTAGCGAGTGGCTTTTCTAAAGGAAAATATAACATTTTTGTCGGAAAATTCCGGAAAAAATAGAAAAATTTTAATTTTTTTTCTTACGAAATTATGAATTCTATGGTATGATTTGATAATTTTGGAAGATGTCACCGTAAAAAATTTCGGATAATTATTTCGAAATGACTTTGAGAATAAAAAAATAGGAAAATTCTCGGTGGAAACTTGGAAAATTCCGGAAAAACACGAAAAAATTTGGATTTTTTTATTGCTTGATTTTATGAAAATCGCAAATTTAATTTTTGTGCAATAGTTCCGTAGCGTCTTTTCGGATGGAAAAATAGAAAATTTTGGTTGGATAATCATGAAAAAATCCAAAACTTTTAATTTTTTTTCGGCGAAATTTTCCATTTTATAGTGTTTTGTTAATTTTGGACGATGTAATGTAAAAAATGTCGGATATTTATTCTAAAATGACTTTTCGAATGGAAAAATAGAACAATTGTTGTTGGAAAACTCGAAAAATTCAGGACAAAAAAAATCGACAGATTTGATTTTTGCGACGAAATTTTGAGAAAGGCTGGCCCTTTTGCTCAATTCCTTTATCAATTTACGTAATTGGCAGGATAAATTTTATCTGGGAAAAACCTTCGGAAAAGTCGATTGAAAAATTCGATAATTGCTCTTTTGTATCGAATTTTGTGTGCAAGTGTTACGTAATTCTTTACAAAACCACCCATTATATGAAAGCATTACAAACAACGATAAAATAAACAGCCTTAAATCGAGAAACCCTAAATTTTTACCAGTTTATGCAAAAGGTATTATCGAGTGTGAAAAAATTTTATCCAAATATCCAATAAACGTTTACTCTATTGAAAATCGAATTTTGTCTCATATCGCACCTTGGACATATGTAACCATAAACATAGACTTTTCTCTAGCATATTCACCAAAAAGAAATATGAACACTACAGAAGTAATGCAAAAACTTTTGGAAACCCTAAACACAAAATACCGCTATCATAAAGTTTTCTTTACAGATGGTTCTGTAAGTTATGCAAAGGCTGGATTCGGAATTTTCGGTACTCATCTTAAAATGTGCAAACGCATACATGACTATTCATCCATCTACACTGGAGAATTACTTGCTATCAAAACCTGTATTCAAAATATTTGTAAATCTGACACAGACCAAAATTCATTAATTATATGTGACAGTAAAAGTGCATTAGAAGGAATACAAAATCCATTCACTAGTAATATTATTATACAACAAATAAGGGAGTCAATCAACAACTCATTGAACATAATAGATTTTCTATGGGTCCCAAGTCATTTAGGCATACATGGAAGCGAAAGGGCAGACCAGTTGGCGAAAAAATCTTTAACTGAAGTTGTATCCGGTGAGTTCAAATATCAATTTTTGGACTACAAACAGCAAATCTCAAAATATATTTTTGAACTCTGGGAAAGTTCTTGGAATAATAATAATGACAGCAAATTATGTGAAATACAAAAAAATATTAATCAAAAATTGTGTAGCCCCAGAATATCTAAAACTGATTTTATTAAATATACGAGACTTAAAATTGGGCATTGTAATTTTTCGCATAAATATGTTATTGAGAAAAGTCAACCTCCACTGTGCACCTGTGGTGATATCATTAGTGTTGCACATTTATTTAATGACTGTATAGATTAAATTGAAAAATGAAGAAAATTTAAGATAGCAAATATTCAAGTCTTATCAAGTGATAAACATTTTGAAAATGTAAAACAATTCTTAAAAGAAATTAATTTATATAAACTGATTTAAACCACACAATTAGTTCCAAAAATAAATATATATATATTTATATATTTATGCTATAAGTAAAAGAAAAATAAGACTAAAATTTTTTTAACAAATTATGTTAAAATATTAAAGAATTCTAAAATGAAATACAAAAAAATATTAATCAAAAATTCTGTAGCCCCAGAATATCTAAAACTGATTTTATTAAATATACGAGACTTAAAATTGGGCATTGTAATTTTTCGCATAAATATGTTATTGAGAACAGTCAACCTCCACTGTGCACCTTTGGTGAAATCATTAGTGTTGCATATTTATTTATATATAAAAGAAAAATAAGACTAAAATATGTTAACAAATTATGTTAAAATATTAAACAATTCGAAACTGAAATTAATCCTAATCCCCTAATCCCCACCAAATGTAATGCAATTCTTTGTAAAATTTATACTTATTTGCTATGGTCCATATAACCTTTTTGTGTTGGGGCCTTAAATATCTTAAATAAATAAAAAAATAAAGTCGATTGAAAAATTCGATAATTGCTCTTTTGTATCAAATTTTGTTTGCAAGTGTAACGGACTGGCTCTTTGAATAAAAAAAGAGTAAATTCTTAGCAAAAAACTTGGAAAATTCCGGAAAAACGCAAAAAATTTGATTTTTTTATCGACGAAATTTTTGCAGTTTTCGCATGATTTGATTATTTTGAACGATGTTAAAGTGGAAAATTTCAGATAAATTTTGGTTGGAGAATATAACGAGATAAATAATAAAATCTATATATAAATTTGATAATTTTTTCAGAAAATAAGTTTACGTGTAAAAATTAAGTTATCCAATTGTATTGCGGGCAATCATTCCGTAACGACTGTATATTTTTAGGGAGAGTTATTTGCTTGTCTTGCCTACTATTAGATGACAAAATCTTAGCTGACGTAAACTTCGTGCAATAATTAGTCAGACAATACACAGTTCATCCATGCCAAGGTGTATGCTTCTAAATTTGCTATCAATCAATTCCCTGCATACTGTGGATGATGTGCTGTGCGCCGCATTTCGGGAGGCTTGCCAAAATTGAAATTTGAAAGAAAACGGACTCAATGTTCGCCGATGTGACCGTTTCTGCGTCAGCGATTCAAATTTTTACATTGTGCCAGATCATGTGGGACAATCTGCAGACATTGGCAATGCCAGCACCAAATCGTTCGATGCAAGATGCATTCATAATCGAGATGAGCTGACCGAAAGAGATCGAACAAATGTGCCACTGTTAAATTCCGAGTACAAGAACGTGTACGATTCGCTGACGAAGGTTGTTGACGATGAAACGGGAGGCATTTACTTTCTCGATGTTCCCGGTGGGACAGGCAAGACATTTTTTTATTGATTCTGGCGACAATTCGGACAAGACCTCAAATAACGTTGGTCGCTGCATCCTCTGGCTTGGCTGCCACATTGTTGGAAAGCAGTCAAAGTACACAATGTCTAAGATAAACGAACTTTAGAAGTAGTAGTAGTATTAGTAGTAGTAGTCATGAAGGATTTACGAGGTGATTTAAAACGATTTGGTGGGGCTATATACCATGCTTGAAAACGTCGTCAATGTCAGGAAGTTGAAATTGATGACGAACATGACAGTTGCCTTGCAGAACCTTCCATCGTCTGCTGAATTCTCGAGACAACTGCTGGCACTTGGCAATGGCCAAATTTGTGTTAATGTTTCGACTGAAGTGTTCCCCGCCATGGCACAAAATTATAAAAATCTCGATCGGAATTATCAACGGGCAGTACTAGCAGCGAAGAATAAGGTTTCGATAGCTTGAATTTCATTTCTGAAAGACAAATCGCTGGAGAACTACATTCGTACAAATCTGATTACAGCGTGACCAACAAGGGATGAAGCGACCAACAATCAGACCAAATTTTTCAACTCGCTTGATGTGCCGCATAATTTACAGATGAAGGTGGGATTGATCAGAATCATATAGCTTAATCTGAAACAACCGAAATGTGCCAACGAACATCAAGGGTAAATTCAAAGAAAAGGAAGTCCTTATCTCACGAATCCCAATTATTCCAACTGATCATCCATTCCAATTGGCTTTGGCAATGACAATCAATAAATCGCAAGGCCAATGGTTGGAAGTATGTGGGATTAATATCGAATTTCCCTATTTTTCGTGCCGTCAGCTGTACGTTGCCTTTTCGCGTTTTAGAGAGCCGCCTTCGTTGTTTGTTTTTGCCGCGGAAAACTGATCGAAAAACATTGTTTATCACATCACTCTCTACTGAGTTTATCTTAAGGCATTAAATTGGGGCGGGACGAAGTTCGCCGGGTCCGCTAGTAAATTCTAAAACAACAAGTACGTTTATCGGAAGATATTCGTCTGCTGAATTAACACTTTTTAAATACGCTCCCGTTTCATCGTGTGACGTGGAACGTGTTTTTTCTATATGTATATGGAAATTTTTTTACAAACCAGGGTAAAAGTTTCACCTTGGAGAATTTAAAAATTTACTTTGTGATTAATTATAATCGTGACATTGACCAAGGTATAATCCCACTTTAAGATATTTTTCTTTTGGTTTGAAAATTATATTCTATGTATGAATACCCGACTGAATAATTTTGTTAAATTACTTATTGTTTTTTATTACTTCTTTAACAGATATGAAATTGTTTTTTGTTTGTTTTTCAATAAATAAAAAAATTAATAAATGCTGAACATAAAATCTATCGTGCTTATTTATGAAAAAATACGTACATAAAACCATGAGGGTGAATTCGGTCATTTGTATGGGAGGGCCCCTTGTGGTAAAAATCGTTTTTTTAGGATTTGTCTACAATTATAAAACTTACCAAATTAAAAAATCCTTTACTTGTCCGTTTGGAGTTTATAGAAGTTTTTAGTTTTCCCAAAATAGGTCATTTTGTATGGAAGGTACTAGAACGGGTCAGTCGATATAAACCATATTCATTCCTGAGTTGAACTTTCATAAGCGAACATCCATCCGAAAATATGGCTAAATTAAGGGTACTAACAAAAAAGATAAGTATGTAAAACTATGAGGGTGAAATCCGTCATTTGTATGGAAGGTACCAGAAAGGACGTGTCAAAGAATTCGGGTTTTTGGGGGTTTGCCAAATACGCCCTAAAAATCGAAAATCAAGGTCAATGTTGGCCATAGGCCCATGGGGCCCCTTGGGTTCATTATAGGCCCCAAGGTATGATTGACTGTGACAGGGTTCGAACCCAGGTCACCTGCATGATATATTTCGCCACGCGATTCAGAACTATATACACTTTTTTATCTTTCGTGAGCAATAGCTCATACCAGATGTTTTTAATGCAAAATACAGGTTTCACCAAAAACATTTGGTCTGCAAAACTCCCATAATTTATATCAGTAAATTACAACATATGTATATATTTTGTATTTATTTTCAGGATATTCGTCTGAATTTTACGATTCAAAATCAGAACAGGCATTACAACTTTACTTACTGAAAAGCCGAGCACGCAATTTATATCATTCAATGACCTACTGTGCGGTAATAGAAGTGTATGCTAAAAACGCTGTAGTCATTTACATATAGACATGTACTAACATGGCAGAGTAAGTCTAGTCCACACGCTGTTCCAACCGAAAACCATCAACTGAACTAAAGTATTCCTTACAATTGCATAATTTATTTGTATTAGGAAAATAAAGATTACTATTAGACCTCATTAATAAAAAGGACTTGAGATTGAGCACGTTATTGCGATTTTAAATTTATATGGTTCGCTTGTAAAACATGCATATAAACATACCCAAACAATAGTCGTCTTAAGCACAAAAGCGGAACTCCAAATTTAGTTTATGCTCTTCTCCCTAAATTTCGGAAATCAACGTAAGAGTTTGGAACGTTCTGTTACAAGATTGTATCGATTTCAGCTTTTTGACAGTTTGGGATTTAAGTTGTTCCTAACATTCCTTCTTCATAATAGGCTATATACAACCATTTAGGTCAGTAGCCTGATCAAGAGTAATTTTAAATTCTTGCACCAAGTTTTAAGAGGCCCTCGTCAACTACGCTTTCCTTTGGGTTGATTTTCACGCTGGAGCATTTTTATTCATGAGCATGACTTGTCTTATGGGAATGGAACTTTGCTCAGAGGTGGAAAGTTACTGATTGTTACTCACTTGGGATAGACCAGAATCGATTCCATTGTGACACTGTCCAAGCAGCTAACTACTTCCGGTCTTAGACCAAGTATTCTCCGGGCAATGACTTTAAAGCAACCGCTTAAAAGTTAGCTAGAGTTAGAAGGCATTACAACAATGTATCTTGAATGGTAAAAGAGATGTCTCAGGAAAGTAGGCTTAAACCGCTGAAGCATGGTTGCATCGTGCGATTGGACGTGCAGATAGCAGCCCTATTACCAATCTAGGAGACGAGGGTTAGCAACACACATCTTCCGAAAACTAAATTGCGAAAATCCATAGCGTCTGTTTCTTATTGGGCGGCTTCCCGGCCAGCGTCTGTCTCAGAAAGAGCGGCTGAAATGTTTCCTGGCAGTAGGAATAAAATGCAGAACCTTGTGGGCTGGGCTTGACACCCGCCACCAGTATAATGGCAGTGAATAAAATGAGAAATAAGTGAAAAAAAAACCCCAAAATGTTGACGAGCACCGCAAACGTTTTAAGGACCATGATTTGAGAATATGCACTTGGAATGTTAGAACTCTATACCGACCAGGTGCCTCTATTCAACCGGCGGAGGTCCTCGAAGAGTATAACATTACTGCTATACAAGAAATCCGGTGGACTGGATATGGATGCTTGTGGATGAGGATGTGTGACGTGTACTACAGCTGCCACGCGGATAAGCATGAGTTTGGTTGTGGATTTGTGGTCGGCAAGAGACTACGACACCTGATCTCTTGGTTTACTCCTGTCAGTGAATGAATCGCCACCATATGAGTTAAGGCAAAATTTTTCTACATCACGCTGATATTTGCTCATGCTCCGACGGAGGAGAAAAGTGACGAGGTCGAAGACGAATTCTACGCCCAACTTGAAGAAACATATGACCGTGGCCCGGGCCATGATGTTAAAATCGTGCTGGGAGATTTTAATGCCAAAATAGAATGTTTTTAGCCCAACAGTCGGAAAATTTAGTTTGCATACTGGCACATCGCCAAACGGAATCAGACTGATTGATTTTTTTGATTGACCACAAAAACATTCACAAAGCAACGTGGATATCTCCCGATCAAGTAACGTGAAGTCACATTGATCACGTGGTAATCGATGGAAGGCACGCGTCAAGTGTCTTAGACGTACGAGTGATCAGAGGTGCGAACATCAACTCGGATGACCACCTCACTGCAGTGAAGGTGCGTACTAGGCTAAGCAGAGCGAAAACCCTGCGTAACCAGGCACAGAAAAAGCTGGACATCGCTAAACTGCAGACCTCGGAGATAGCCAACACCTATTCCGACCAACTCACTCAACTACTTCTTGATGTTCCAACTCCCGAAAATGCTAGCGCGCAATGGCAATATATTGCCCACTCGATGGAAAGGACTGCGCGGTCCGTACTGGGGTATGTGAAGCCCTTTAACTATAATGCCTGGTACGATGACGAAAGCCGCGATGCCACCCGGGAACAAGATGCTGCATACAGGGTCAAACTGCAGCCAATGGCAACGCGAGCTGTTTATGAAAAGTACAGGGAGAAGAGGCGGGAGTCGACTCGACTCTTCAGGCGAAAAAAACGAAAGCTTAAGGAGCGGAATAATGTGTGTATTGAAGATTACAGGAACAGAGGTGAAGCCCGAAAATTCTACCAGAAGATAAATGGTAGGGTACATGGAACAGGTCTTCCCTCCTGTAAAGACAAGGATGGTCATATCGTTACTGACTCCGAGAGAATACTGAGAAAAACTCGGCTGATGAAGACTGTGTACCAATCCGAGATGATAACATCGAGTGTCCACCTCCGAACCTAGCTGAGATAACAACTGCCATATCCCGCCTAAAGAACAACAAGGCCGCTGGGGCTGATGGTCTTCCAGCTGAGTTGTTTAAGATGGGTGGAGATGAGCTTATTTTAAGCATGCAACAGCTTATAGAGAATACTTGGCTTCAGGAGACCATGCCAGAGGATTGGAATCTTAGTGTGCTATGTCCAATCTACAAAAAAAGTGACCGTAGTGAGCGTAAAAACTACCGTGGAATTAGCCTCTTACCGATTGCGTATAAGGTCCTGTCTAGCATACTGTGTCAATGTCAAGTAACGTGAAACCACATTGATCACGTGGTAATCGATAGAAGGCGCGCGTCAAGTGTCTTAGACGTACGAGTGATCAGAGGTGCGAACATCAACTCGGATCACCACCTCACTGCAGTGAAGGTGCGTACTAGACTAAGCAGAGCGAAAACCCTGCGTAACCAGGCACAGAGAAAACTGGACATCGTTAAACTGCAGACCGCGGAGATAACCAACGCATATTCCGACCAACTCACTCAACTACTTCTTGATGCTCCAACTCCCGAAAATACTAGCTCGCAATGGCAATATATTGCCCACTCGATGGAAAGGACTGCGCGGTCCGTACTGGGGTATGTGAAGCCCTTTAACTATAATGTCTGGTACGATGACGAATGCCGCGATGCCACCCGGGAACAAGATGCTGCATACAGGGTCAAACTGCAGCCAATAGCAACGCGAGCTGTTCATGAAAAGTACAGGGAGAAGAGGCGACTCGACTCTTCAAGCGAAAAAAACGAGAGCTTAAGGAGCGGAATAATGTATCTATTGACGATTACAGGAACAGAGGTGAAGCCCGAAAATTCTACCAGAAGATAAAAGGGTAGGGTACATGGAACAGGTCTTCCCTCCTGTAAAGACAAGGATGGTCATCTCGTTACTGACTCCGAGAGCGTACTGAGAATATATAAAGATCACTTCTGCAGCCTATTGATGTGTGAAAACTCGGCTGATGAAGACTGTGCACCAATCCGAAATGATAACATCGAGTGTCCACCTCCGAGCCAAGCTGAGATAACAACTGCCATATCCCGCCTAAAGAACAACAAGGCCGCTGGGGCTGATGGTCTTCCAGCTGAGTTGTTTAAGGCGGGTGGAGATGAGCTTGTTTTAAGCATGCAACAGCTCATAGAGAATACTTGGCTTCAGAAGACCGTTCCAGATGATTGGAATCTCAGTGTGCTATGTCCAATCTACAAAAAAGGTGACTGTAGTGAGTGTAAAAACTATCGTGGAATTAGCCTCTTACGGATTGCGTATAAGGTCCTGTCTAGCATACTGTGTGAACGTCTAAAGCCAATTGTGAAAAACCTGATTGGACCTTATCAATGCGGCTTTAGAACCGGCAAATCCACGACGGATCAGATATTTACACTACGGCAGATTCTGGAGAAAACCCATGAGAAGCAAATACATTGTTCAAGCAAACAATTTACCACCTCTTTGTCGATTACAAAGCTGCCTTCGATAGTCCCATCAGGCATCGACTATACGAAGCCATGTCTGAGTTCGGTATTACTGCCAAGATAATTCGTCTCTGCCGGTGTACCCTTACGAATACCAAATCCTCTGTTCAGATTGGCAAGGATCTATCTGCACTATTCGATACGACGAGAGGTCTTAGACAGGGTGACGGTTTGTCATGTATACTGTTCAACATAGTGATGGAGAAGGTGTTAAGGAAATCAGCGGTTAACATGTCTGGCACCATATTTAATAAGAGCCACATGCTGCTCGCATATGCCGATGATATCGACATTATCGGTCGAACGATTCGATAGCTAACAGCTGTCTTCTCATCAGTTGAAAGGGAGTCAGCGAAAATGGGTTTGGCAGTGAATGAGGACAAGACGAAGTTAATGGTATCATCGAACAAAGTGTCCACCCGTAGGGGACGCAGCGTGAACGTTGAAAACTATTGCTTTGAGGTAGTGGACGAATTTTTCTACCTCGGATCCGCCATGAATAAAAACTACAGTTTTGAAATAAAACGGAGAATAGTGCTCGTCAACAGGTGTTTCTTTGGACTACGCGAGCACTTCATAAACACCACCCTATCTCGAACTACCAAAGACCAGCTGTACCAGGTACTAATTTTACTGGTCATGTTGTATGCCTCCGAATATTAGGTGCTTACACACTCAGATGAAGCTCATCTGGCGGTGTTTGAGAGAAAAATGCTCCGCAAAATATATGGACCCATTTGCGTAAACGGCGAGTTTAGGATTCGGATGAACCATAAGCTGTACGAGTTATACCACGACATTGATGTGGTCAAGCGAATCAAAGTGCAACGATTACGCTGGCTAGGCCATGTCGTGTGAATGGATGAAGGACGAAGGACGGCGCAAAAGAGGAAGACCGCGACTACGTTGGAAGGACCAGGTGGAGGAATCACTGACGCTGCTTGACGGTGCGCACAAGATCGAAGCGAATGGAAATCTCTAATCATTTCGGCCTCTGACTTAGACACTAAGATATAAATATATATGTTGTCAAGTTGTTTTAAAGGCTAATAACACAGTGCAACAGTGAACCAGTACAGAAATTTCAGTCAGTTAAACTGACTGATAAATACCATCACCCAATATAATATATTGTTTAAGTCTTGAGTTATTGAAAATAATCGATTTGTAATTAAAACCAGTTAGAAAGTTTCAGTCGGGCAACCCGACTTACATTTACCCTTACCCTCAGTAAAACAAATAATTTTCTATTATATTGATATTATTATTCGATTTCTAAAGTGGGCGGAGTGGTACATTTGTATGGGAGGTACGAGAAGGGGTGTGGTTAGGCTTCCAGATTTATTCTCCATTACTTTATCCTGTTATAGCTTTACTAAATACAGAATTTGCGCACGATTGCGTTGGGTGTACTGATATTATTACTACATCCCAAAAGTGGGCGGAAAGGTACATTTGTATGGGAGGTACCATAAGGGGCGTGTCTAGACTTCCAATTTTTTTCTCCAAAACTTTGTCCTGTTATAATATAACAAAATACAGAATTTGGGCACGATCGTGTCGAGTGTATTGATATTATTACCCTATTTCTAAAGTGGGCGGAGTGGTACATTTGTATGGGAGGTACCAGAAGGGGCGTGTCTAGACTTCCAGATTATTTCTCCAAAACTTTATCCTGCTTAAACTTTACCAAATACAGAATTTGGGCACGATCGCGTTAGGTCTTTTAATAATATTAATCGATTTCTAAAGTGGGCGGTACCAGATGTGTATGGGAGGTACCAGATGGGGCGTGAATAGACTTCCAATTTTTTTCTCTAAAACTTTATCTTGTTATAGCTTTACTCAAAATAGAATTTGGGTACGATCACGTTTAATTTATTGATATTATTTCTCCATCTCTATAGTGGGCGGAAAGGTAGATTTGTATGGGAGGTACCAGAAGGGGCGTGGCTAGGCTTTCAAAATTTTTTCCAAAACTTTATCCTGTTATAGCTTTACTAAATACAGAATTTGGGGACGATCCCCTAGGGTGTATTGATATTATTACTGGATTTCTAAAGTGGGCGGAATGATGTATTTGTATGGGAGGTACCAGAAGGGGCGGGGCCATGTAGCCCATTTGCAATACCGTAAGTAGTTTTGAGAAAATAATGACTCGTGCAAAATTTCAAAACATTTGGTTGCGTCTTTCGAAAGTTATCGTGCGAACCAGCCGGACAGCCACCCGACAGACAGACAGACAGACAGACAGACAGACAGACAGACAGACAGACAGACGGACATGGCTCAAACGACTTAAAAAGTCATGAATCGAATTTGGTTCAAAGAAACCTAGGGTCTAAAGTGACTCCTTCTATGTGTTACACTTTTGGGTCGTATCAAATGATATATACCTTCATCCCTACGGGTGATGGTATAAAAAACACCCGATCGTGACTATATAGGTTCGGTAGTACAACCGCAGCTGAGTAAAACCCTAGCTCAATTTGGGTAGATTGGCTACCAAAATTTTCTTGGCCCTCTAAATTTTTTGAAGTCCTTGGATCCCTTGAAAAAAGGTAACATCAGTTTTTCGCCAACAGCTTCTACAGTTTTTAATCTAGCGCTTTCACTTCTTAAGCAAAGTAGTAGCTAATAGTCCGCTTAAGAAATTGATATACAGTGAAATTCCTCATAGCCGGACACTCACCGTCGCAGTGTTTTTGTCCGGTTATGGGAGCTATCCGCTTATGGGGAGAGCACAAAAGATTATATTGAAAATGCATCGAAATGATCAGAAGTTGTCGTTTATTTTATATTTTGTACAAATTTATGAATATTTAGTAATATGTAAATATTACGTATAGATAACATACATTTTTCAAGTCTTTACATTTTAATTCTACTTTGGTTGAAAAAATGTTGTAATGGTTGATTGCGTACATATTGATTGTTTTAATTTCACATGCAACTTATTTAACAAACTGAAACTCAATTCTTTTTTCAATTATACGTAATTGGCAGGATAAATTTTATCTAGGAAAATCCTTCGGAAAAGTCGATTGAAAAATTCGATAATTGCTCTTTTGTATCGAATTTTGTGGGCAAGTGTTACAGAATGGCTCTTCGAATGAAATAAGAGAAAATTCTGAGAAAAAAAACTTGGAAATTTCCGGAAAAACGCAATAAATTTTATTTTATTTTTATCGACGAAATTTTTGCAGTTTTCACATGATTTGATGATTTTGAACGATGTTATGGTGGAAAATTTCAGATAAATTATGGTTGGAGAATATAACGAGATAAATAATAAAATATATATTGGTATCCTAAGCAATATTTATAAATTTGATAATTTTTTCAGAAAATGAGTTTACGTGTAAAAATTAAGTTATCCAATTGTATTGCGGGCATTCATTCCGTAACGACTGTATATTTTTAGGGAGAGTTATCACAGTTCATCCATGCCAAGGTGTATGCTTCTAAATTTGCTATCATTCAATTCCCTGCATACTGTGGATGATGTGCTGTGCGCCGCATTTCGGGAGGCTTGCCAAAATTGAAATTTGAAAGAAAACGGACTCAATGTTCGCCGATGTGACCGTTTCTGCGTCAGCGATTCAAATTTTTACATTGTGCCAGATCATGTGGGACAATCTGCAGACATTGGCAATGCCAGCACCAAATCGTTCGATGCAAGATGCATTCATAATCGAGATGAGCTGACCGAAAGAGATCGAACAAATGTGCCACTGTTAAATTCCGAGTACAAGAACGTGTACGATTCGCTGACGAAGGTTGTTGACGATGAAACGGGAGGCATTTACTTTCTCGATGTTCCCGGTGGGACAGGCAAGACATCTTTCTGTTGATTCTGGCGACAATTCGGTCAAGACCTCAAATAACGTTGGCCGCTGCATCCTCTGGCATGGCTGCCACATTGTTGGAAAGCAGTCAAAGTACACAATGTCTAAGATAAACGAGCTTTGGAAGTAGTAGTAGTATTAGTATTAGTAGTCATGAAGGATTTACGATTTGGTGGGGCTATGATATTGCTCACGAAATCTACAGTTGCCGATTTACTTATACCATGCTTGAAATTGTCGTCAATGTCAGGAAATTGAAATTAACCACGAGCATGAGAGTTGCCTTGCAGAACCTCCGATCGTCTGCTGAATTCTCGAGACATCTGCTGGCACTTGGCTATGGCCTAATTTGTGTTGATGTTTCGACTGAAGTGTTCCCCGCCATGGCACAAAATTATAAAAATCTCGATTGGAATTATCAACGGGCAGTACTAGCAGCGAAGAATAAGGTTTCGATAGCTTGAATTTCATTTCAGAAAGACAAATCGCTGGAGAACTACATTCGTACAAATCTGATTACAGCGTGACCAACAAGGGATGAAGCGACCAACAATCCGACCAAATTTTTCAACTCGCTTGATGTGCCGCATAATTTACAGATGAAGGTGGGATTCATCAGAATCATATAGCTTAATCTGAAACAACCGAAATTGTGCCGACGAACATCAAGGGTAAATTCAAAGAAAAGGAAGTCCTTATCTCACGAATTCCAATTATTCCAACTGATCATCCATTCCAATTGGCTTTGGCAATGACAATCAATAAATCGCAAGGCCAATGGTTGGAAGTATGTGGGATTAATATCGAATTTCCCTATTTTTCGTGCGGTCAGCTGTACGTTGCCTTTTCGCGTTTTAGAGAGCCGCCTTCGTTGTTTGTTTTTGCCGCGGAAAACTAATCGAAAAACATTGTTTATCACATCACTCTCTACTGAGTTTATCTTAAGGCATTAAATTGAGGCGGGACGAAGTTCGCCGGGTCCGCTAGTAAATTCTAAAACAACAAGTACGTTTATCGGAAGATATTCGTCTGCTGAATTAACACTTTTTAAATACGCTCCCGTTTCATCGTGTGACGTGGAACGTGTTTTTTCTATATGTATATGGAAATTTTTTTACAAACCAGGGTAAAAGTTTCACCTTGGAGTATTTAAAAATTTACTTTGTGATTAATTATAATCGTGACATTGACCAAGGTATAATCCCACTTTAAGATATTTTTCTTTTGGTTTGAAAATTATATTCTATGTATGAATACCCGACTGAATAATTTTGTTAAATTACTTATTGTTTTTTATTACTTCTTTAACAGATATGAAATTGTTTTTTGTTTGTTTTTCAATAAATAAAAAAATTAATAAATGTTGAATATAAAATCTATCGTGCTTATTTATGACAAAATACGTACATAAAACCATGAGGGTGAATTCGGTCATTTGTATGGGAGGGACCACAAGGGGCGTGGTAAAAATCGTTTTTTTAGGATTTGTCTACAATTATAAAACTTACCAAATTAAAATATCCTTCACTTGTCCGTTTGGAGTTTATAGAAGTTTTTAGTTTTCCCAAAATAGGTCATTTTGTATGGAAGGTACTAGAATGGGTCAGTCGATATAAACCATATTCATTCCTGAGTTGAACTTTCATAAGCGAACATACATCCGAAAATATGGCTAAATTAAGGGTACTTACAAAAAAGATAAGTATGTAAAACTATGAGAGTGAAATCCGTCATTTGTATGGAAGGTACCAGAAAGGACGTGTCAAAGAATTCGGGTTTTTGGGGGTTTGCCAAATACGCCCTAAAAATCGAAAATCAAGGTCAACGTTGGCCATAGGCCCATGGGGCCCCTTGGGTTCATTATAGGCCCCAAGGTATGATTGACTGTGACAGGGTTCGAACCCAGGTCACCTGCATGATATATTTCGCCACGCGATTCAGAACTATATAAACTTTATTATCTTTCGTGAGCAATAGCTCATACCAGATGTTTTTAATGCAAAATACAGGTTTCACCAAAAACATTTGGTCTGCAAAACTCCCATAATTTATATCAGTAAATTACAACATATGTATATATTTTGTATTTATTTTCAGGATATTCGTCTGAATTTTACGATTCAAAATCAGAACAGGCATTACAACTTTACTTACTGAAAAGCCGAGCACGCAATTTATATCATTCAATGACCTACTGTGCGGTAATAGAAGTGTATGCTAAAAACGCTGTAGTCATTTACATATAGACATGTACTAACATGGCAGAGTAAGTCTAGTCCACACGCTGTTCCAACCGAAAACCATCAACTGAACTAAAGTATTCCTTACAATTGCATAATTTATTTGTATTAGGAAAATAAAGATTACTATTAGACCTCATTAATAAAAAGGACTTGAGATTGAGCACGTTATTGCGATTTTAAATTTATATGGTTCGCTTGTAAAACATGCATATAAACATACCCAAACAATAGTCGTCTTAAGCACAAAAGCGGAACTCCAAATTTAGTTTATGCTCTTCTCCCTAAATTTCGGAAATCAACGTAAGAGTTTGGAACGTTCTGTTACAAGATTGTATCGATTTCAGCTTTTTGACAGTTTGGGATTTAAGTTGTTCCTAACATTCCTCCTTCATAATAGGCTATATACAACCATTTAGGTCAGTAGCCTGATCAAGAGTAATTTTAAATTCTTGCACCAAGTTTTAAGAGGCCCTCGTCAACTACGCTTTCCTTTGGGTTGATTTTCACGCTGGAGCATTTTTATTCATGAGCATGACTTGTCTTATGGGAATGGAACTTTGCTCAGAGGTGGAAAGTTACTGATTGTTACTCACTTGGGATAGACCAGAATCGATTCCATTGTGACACTGTCCAAGCAGCTAACTACTTCCGGTCTTAGACCAAGTATTCTCCGGGCAATGACTTTAAAGCAACCGCTTAAAAGTTAGCTAGAGTTAGAAGGCATTACAACAATGTATCTTGAATGGTAAAAGAGATGTCTCAGGAAAGTAGGCTTAAACCGCTGAAGCATGGTTGCATCGTGCGATTGGACGTGCAGATAGCAGCCCTATTACCAATCTAGGAGACGAGGGTTAGCAACACACATCTTCCGAAAACTAAATTGCGAAAATCCATAGCGTCTGTTTCTTATTGGGCGGCTTCCCGGCCAGCGTCTGTCTCAGAAAGAGCGGCTGAAATGTTTCCTGGCAGTAGGAATAAAATGCAGAACCTTGTGGGCTGGGCTTGACACCCGCCACCAGTATAATGGCAGTGAATAAAATGAGAAATAAGTGAAAAAAAACCCCAAAATGTTGACGAGCACCGCAAACGTTTTAAGGACCATGATTTGAGAATATGCACTTGGAATGTTAGAACTCTATACCGACCAGGTGCCTCTATTCAACCGGCGGAGGTCCTCGAAGAGTATAACATTACTGCTATACAAGAAATCCGGTGGACTGGATATGGATGCTTGTGGATGAGGATGTGTGACGTGTACTACAGCTGCCACGCGGATAAGCATGAGTTTGGTTGTGGATTTGTGGTCGGCAAGAGACTACGACACCTGATCTCTTGGTTTACTCCTGTCAGTGAATGAATCGCCACCATATGAGTTAAGGCAAAATTTTTCTACATCACGCTGATATTTGCTCATGCTCCGACGGAGGAGAAAAGTGACGAGGTCGAAGACGAATTCTACGCCCAACTTGAAGAAACATATGACCGTGGCCCGGGCCATGATGTTAAAATCGTGCTGGGAGATTTTAATGCCAAAATAGAATGTTTTTAGCCCAACAGTCGGAAAATTTAGTTTGCATACTGGCACATCGCCAAACGGAATCAGACTGATTGATTTTTTTGATTGACCACAAAAACATTCACAAAGCAACGTGGATATCTCCCGATCAAGTAACGTGAAGTCACATTGATCACGTGGTAATCGATGGAAGGCACGCGTCAAGTGTCTTAGACGTATAATCCCACTTTAAGATATTTTTCTTTTGGTTTGAAAATTATATTCTATGTATGAATACCCGACTGAATAATTTTGTTAAATTACTTATTGTTTTTTATTACTTCTTTAACAGATATGAAATTGTTTTTTGTTTGTTTTTCAATAAATAAAAAAATTAATAAATGTTGAATATAAAATCTATCGTGCTTATTTATGACAAAATACGTACATAAAACCATGAGGGTGAATTCGGTCATTTGTATGGGAGGGACCACAAGGGGCGTGGTAAAAATCGTTTTTTTAGGATTTGTCTACAATTATAAAACTTACCAAATTAAAATATCATTCACTTGTCCGTTTGGAGTTTATAGAAGTTTTTAGTTTTCCCAAAATAGGTCATTTTGTATGGAAGGTACTAGAATGGGTCAGTCGATATAAACCATATTCATTCCTGAGTTGAACTTTCATAAGCGAACATCCATCCGAAAATATGGCTAAATTAAGGGTACTTACAAAAAAGATAAGTATGTAAAACTATGAGAGTGAAATCCGTCATTTGTATGGAAGGTACCAGAAAGGACGTGTCAAAGAATTCGGGTTTTTGGGGGTTTGCCAAATACGCCCTAAAAATCGAAAATCAAGGTCAACGTTGGCCATAGGCCCATGGGGCCCCTTGGGTTCATTATAGGCCCCAAGGTATGATTGACTGTGACAGGGTTCGAACCCGGGTCACCTGCATGATATATTTCGCCACGCGATTCAGAACTATATAAACTTTTTTATCTTTCGTGAGCAATAGCTCATACCAGATGTTTTTAATGCAAAATACAGGTTTCACCAAAAACATTTGGTCTGCAAAACTCCCATAATTTATATCAGTAAATTACAACATATGTATATATTTTGTATTTATTTTCAGGATATTCGTCTGAATTTTACGATTCAAAATCAGAACAGGCATTACAACTTTACTTACTGAAAAGCCGAGCACGCAATTTATATCATTCAATGACCTACTGTGCGGTAATAGAAGTGTATGCTAAAAACGCTGTAGTCATTTACATATAGACATGTACTAACATGGCAGAGTAAGTCTAGTCCACACGCTGTTCCAACCGAAAACCATCAACTGAACTAAAGTATTCCTTACAATTGCATAATTTATTTGTATTAGGAAAATAAAGATTACTATTAGACCTCATTAATAAAAAGGACTTGAGATTGAGCACGTTATTGCGATTTTAAATTTATATGGTTCGCTTGTAAAACATGCATATAAACATACCCAAACAATAGTCGTCTTAAGCACAAAAGCGGAACTCCAAATTTAGTTTATGCTCTTCTCCCTAAATTTCGGAAATCAACGTAAGAGTTTGGAACGTTCTGTTACAAGATTGTATCGATTTCAGCTTTTTGACAGTTTGGGATTTAAGTTGTTCCTAACATTCCTCCTTCATAATAGGCTATATACAACCATTTAGGTCAGTAGCCTGATCAAGAGTAATTTTAAATTCTTGCACCAAGTTTTAAGAGGCCCTCGTCAACTACGCTTTCCTTTGGGTTGATTTTCACGCTGGAGCATTTTTATTCATGAGCATGACTTGTCTTATGGGAATGGAACTTTGCTCAGAGGTGGAAAGTTACTGATTGTTACTCACTTGGGATAGACCAGAATCGATTCCATTGTGACACTGTCCAAGCAGCTAACTACTTCCGGTCTTAGACCAAGTATTCTCCGGGCAATGACTTTAAAGCAACCGCTTAAAAGTTAGCTAGAGTTAGAAGGCATTACAACAATGTATCTTAAATGGTAAAAGAGATGTCTCAGGAAAGTAGGCTTAAACCGCTGAAGCATGGTTGCATCGTGCGATTGGACGTGCAGATAGCAGCCCTATTACCAATCTAGGAGACGAGGGTTAGCAACACACATCTTCCGAAAACTAAATTGCGAAAATCCATAGCGTCTGTTTCTTATTGGGCGGCTTCCCGGCCAGCGTCTGTCTCAGAAAGAGCGGCTGAAATGTTTCCTGGCAGTAGGAATAAAATGCAGAACCTTGTGGGCTGGGCTTGACACCCGCCACCAGTATAATGGCAGTGAATAAAATGAGAAATAAGTGAAAAAAAACCCCAAAATGTTGACGAGCACCGCAAACGTTTTAAGGACCATGATTTGAGAATATGCACTTGGAATGTTAGAACTCTATACCGACCAGGTGCCTCTATTCAACCGGCGGAGGTCCTCGAAGAGTATAACATTACTGCTATACAAGAAATCCGGTGGACTGGATATGGATGCTTGTGGATGAGGATGTGTGACGTGTACTACAGCTGCCACGCGGATAAGCATGAGTCTGGTTGTGGATTTGTGGTCGGCAAGAGACTACGACACCTGATCTCTTGGTTTACTCCTGTCAGTGAATGAATCGCCACCATATGAGTTAAGGCAAAATTTTTCTACATCACGCTGATATTTGCTCATGCTCCGACGGAGGAGAAAAGTGACGAGGTCGAAGACGAATTCTACGCCCAACTTGAAGAAACATATGACCGTGGCCCGGGCCATGATGTTAAAATCGTGCTGGGAGATTTTAATGCCAAAATAGAATGTTTTTAGCCCAACAGTCGGAAAATTTAGTTTGCATACTGGCACATCGCCAAACGGAATCAGACTGATTGATTTTTTTGATTGACCACAAAAACATTCACAAAGCAACGTGGATATCTCCCGATCAAGTAACGTGAAGTCACATTGATCACGTGGTAATCGATGGAAGGCACGCGTCAAGTGTCTTAGACGTACGAGTGATCAGAGGTGCGAACATCAACTCGGATGACCACCTCACTGCAGTGAAGGTGCGTACTAGGCTAAGCAGAGCGAAAACCCTGCGTAACCAGGCACAGAGAAAGCTGGACATCGTTAAACTGCAGACCGCGGAGATAGCCAACGCCTATTCCGACCAACTCACTCAACTACTTCTTGATGTTCCAACTCCCGAAAATACTAGCGCGCAATGGCAATATATTGCCCACTCGATGGAAAGGACTGCGCGGTCCGTACTGGGGTATGTGAAGCCCTTTAACTATAATGCCTGGTACGATGACGAAAGCCGCGATGCCACTCGGGAATAAGATGCTGCATACAGGGTCAAACTGCAGCTAATGGCAACGCGAGCTGTTTATGAAAAGTACAGGGAGAAGAGGCGGGAGTCGACTCGACTCTTCTGGCGAAAAAAACGAAAGCTTAAGGAGCGGAATAATGTGTGTATTGAAGATTACAGGAACAGAGGTGAAGCCCGAAAATTCTACCAGAAGATAAATGGTAGGGTACATGGAACAGGTCTTCCTTCCTGTAAAGACAAGGATGGTCATATCGTTACTGACTCCGAGAGAATACTGAGAAAAACTCGGCTGATGAAGACTGTGTACCAATCCGAGATGATAACATCGAGTGTCCACCTCCGAACCTAGCTAAAATAACAACTGCTATATCCCGCCTAAAGAACAACAAGGCCGCTGGGGCTGATGGTCTTCCAGCTGAGTTGTTTAAGATGGGTGGAGATGAGCTTATTTTAAGCATGCAACAGCTTATAGAGAATACTTGGCTTCAGGAGACCATGCCAGAGGATTGGAATCTTAGTGTGCTATGTCCAATCTACAAAAAAGGTGACCGTAGTGTGCGTAAAAACTACCGTGGAATTAGCCTCTTACCGATTGCGTATAAGGGCCTGTCTAGCATACTGTGTCAACGTCAAGTAACGTGAAACCACATTGATCACGTGGTAATCGATAGAAGGCACGCGTCAAGTGTCTTAGACGTACGAGTGATCAGAGGTGCGAACATCAACTCGGATCACCACCTCACTGCAGTGAAGGTGCGTACTAGACTAAGCAGAGCGAAAACCCTGCGTAACCAGGCACAGAGAAAGCTGGACATCGTTAAACTGCAGACCGCGGAGATAACCAACGCATATTCCGACCAACTCACTCAACTACTTCTTGATGCTCCAACTCCCGAAAATACTAGCTCGCAATGGCAATATATTGCCCACTCGATGGAAAGGACTGCGCGGTCCGTACTGGGGTTTGTGAAGCCCTTTAACTATAATGTCTGGTACGATGACGAATGCCGCGATGCCACCCGGGAACAAGATGCTGCATACAGGGTCAAACTGCAGCCAATAGCAACGCGAGCTGTTCATGAAAAGTACAGGGAGAAGAGGCGACTCGACTCTTCAAGCGAAAAAAACGAGAGCTTATGGAGCGGAATAATGTACCTATTGGCGATTACAGGAACAGAGGTGAAGCCCGAAAATTCTACTAGAAGATAAATGGTAGGGTACATGGAACAGGTCTTCCCTCCTGTAAAGACAAGGATGGTCATATCGTTACTGACTCCGAGACAATACTGAAAATATATAAAAAGATCACTTCTGCAGCCTATTGATGTCTGAAAACTCGGCTGATGAAGACTGTGTACCAATCCGAGATGATAACATCGAGTGTCCACCTCCGAACCAAGCTGAGATAACAGCTGCCATATCCCGCCTAAAGAACAACAAGGCCGCTGGGGCTGATGGTCTTCCAGCTGAGTTGTTTAAGGTGGGTGGAGATGAGCTTGTTTTAAGCATGCAACAGCTTATAGAGAATACTTGGCTTCAGGAGACCGTGCCAGATGATTGGAATCTCAGTGTGCTATGTCGTGAAATTAGCCTCTTACGGATTGCGTATAAGGTCCTGTCTAGCATACTGTGTGAACGTCTAAAGCCAATTGTGGAAAACCTGATTGGACCTTATCAATGCGGCTTTAGACCAGGCAAATCCACGACGGATCAGATATTTACACTACGGCAGATTCTGGAGAAAACCCATGAGAAGCAAATACATTGTTCAAGCAAACAACTTACCACCTCTTTGTCGATTACAAAGCTGCCTTCGATATTCCCATCAGGCATCGACTATACGAAGCCATGTCTGAGTTCGGTATTACTGCCAAGATAATTCGTCTCTGCCGGTGTACCCTTACGAATACCAAATCCTCTGTTCAGATTGGCAAGGATCTATCTGCACTATTCGATACGACGAGAGGTCTTAGACAGGGTGACGGTTTGTCATGTATACTGTTCAACATAGTGATGGAGAAGGTGTTAAGGAAATCAGCGGTTAACATATCTGGCACCATATTTAATAAGAGCCACATGCTGCTCGCATATGCTGATGATATCGACATTATCGGTCGAACGATTCGATAGCTAACAGCTGTCTTCTCATCAGTTGAAAGGGAGTCAGCGAAAATGGGTTTGGCAGTGAATGAGGACAAGACGAAGTTAATGGTATCATCGAACAAAGTGTCCACCCGTTGGGGACGCAGCGTGAACGTTGAAAACTATTGCTTTGAGGTAGTGGACGAATTTTTCTACCTCGGATCCGCCATGAATAAAAACTACAGTTTTGAAATAAAACGGAGAATAGTGCTCGTCAACAGATGTTTCTTTGGACTACGCGAGCACTTCTTAAACACCACCCTATCTCGAACTACCAAAGACCAGCTGTACCAGGTACTAATTTTACTGGTCATGTTGTATGCCTCCGAACATTAGGTGCTTACACACTCAGATGAAGCTCATCTGGCGGTGTTTGAGAGAAAAAAGCTCCGCAAAATATATGGACCCATTTGCGTAAACGGCGAGTTTAGGATTCGGATGAACCATAAGCTGTACGAGTTATACCACGACATTGATGTGGTCAAGCGAATCAAAGTGCAACGATTACGCTGGCTAGGCCATGTCGTGTGAATGGATGATGAAACTCCAGCGCGAAAGGTATTCTATCAAGACCTCGAAGGACGGCGCAAAAGAGGAAGACCGCGACTACGTTGGAAGGACCAGGCTGCTGACGCTGCTTGACGGTGCGCACAAGATCGAAGCGAATGGAAATCTCTAATCATTTCGGCCTCTGACTTAGACACTAAGATATAAATATATATGTTGTCAAGTTGTTTTAAAGGCTAATAACACAGTGCAACAGTGAAAAAACACCCGATCGTGACTGTATAGGTTCGGTAGTACAACCGCAGCTGAGTAAAACCCTAGCTCAGTTTGGCTAGATTGGCTACCAAAATTTTTTTGGCCCTCTAAACTTTTTGAAGTCCTTGGATCCCTTGAAAAAAGGTAACATCAGTTTTTCGCCAACAGCTTCTACAGTTTTTAATCTAGCGCTTTCACTTCTTAAGCAAAGTAGTAGCTAATAGTCCGCTTAAGAAATTGATATACAGTGAAATTCCTCATAGCCGGACACTCACCGTCGCAGTGTTTTTGTCCGGTTATGGGAGCTATCCGCTTATGGGGAGAGCACAAAAGATTATATTGAAAATGCATCGAAATGATCAGAAGTTGTCGTTTATTTTATATTTTGTACAAATTTATGAATATTTAGTAATATGTAAATATTACGTATAGATAACATACATTTTTCAAGTCTTTACATTTTAATTCTACTTTGGTTGAAAAAATGTTGTAATGGTTGATTGCGTACATATTGATTGTTTTAATTTCACATGCAACTTATTTAACAAACTGAAACTCAATTCTTTTTTCAATTATACGTAATTGGCAGGATAAATTTTATCTAGGAAAATCCTTCGGAAAAGTCGATTGAAAAATTCGATACAGTAGACTACGGATAAGTGCACATCGGTTTTCGCGCGACTTTTTGTGCACTTATGCGGTT
Source organism: Muscina levida (assembly GCA_964034835.1). Taxonomy (NCBI): domain Eukaryota; kingdom Metazoa; phylum Arthropoda; class Insecta; order Diptera; family Muscidae; genus Muscina; species Muscina levida. Next base: position 78,172,461 of record OZ035880.1, read on the forward strand.
TTTGCATTTATACAACACTCGGATAAGTGCACAACTATTGCATATATACCAACATTGCATAAATGCACGATTATTGCATTTATACAAACATTAGATTATTTTTATTAATCTGGAACACCAGCTCAGTTTGGACGGAACTTTAAGAAAATAATTAAAATATAAAGATGTTTAATGTTTTTATTTATTATTTATATTTGGTTTACATTACATAACAGGTTTAATAATAAATTAAAAATATTCAGTTATGTGCCAAAATAAGAGCTATTAATGAATCATTGCAATCATATTTTGCAACATTGTTTTTTAGCAAAATACATATTAAATTGCACTTAATTCGATTCACCTAAACCACGTGTGCTGAAAAAGCCTGAAATCTTTTTTTGAACCGTGTTTTCTGTTCCAACCTTACATATTTTTTTCTCCAGTTTCTCTAAATCATAGTCTACATTTATGTAGTATGAGAGATGTGCATTTATGCATGCAAAATTGTACTAAAAAAGTACTTTCAGGTTGGAAAAAGTTGTGCATTTATCCTGTTTTTGCATTTATGCGTATTGCACTTATCCGTGTATTTTAGTATGTTAACGTATAAAAAAGGCTAATGGCTTGAAGTTCCAGTGCACTTATGCGGTTTTTGCATTTATGCGATGTGCACTTATCCGTAGTTTACTGTAATTGCTCTTTTGTATCGAATTTTGTGGGCAAGTGTTACAGAATGGCTCTTCGAATGAAATAAGAGAAAATTCTGAGCAAAAAAACTTGGAAATTTCCGGAAAAACGCAATAAATTTTATTTTATTTTTATCGACGAAATTTTTGCAGTTTTCACATGATTTGATGATTTTGAACGATGTTATGGTGGAAAATTTCAGATAAATTATGGTTGGAGAATATAACGAGATAAATAATAAAATATATATTGGTATCCTAAGCAATATTTATAAATTGATAATTTTTTTAGAAAATGAGTTTACGTGTAAAAATTAAGTTATCCAATTGTATTGCGGGCATTCATTCCGTAACGACTGTATATTTTTAGGGAGAGTTATTTGCTTGACTAATGCCTCCTATTAGACGACAAAACCTTAGATGACGTAAACTTCGTGCAATAAATAGTCAGACAATACACAGTTCATCCATGCCAAGGTGTATGCTTCTAAATTTGCTATCATTCAATTCCCTGCATACTGTGGATGATGTGCTGTGCGCCGCATTTCGGGAGGCTTGCCAAAATTTAAATTTGAAAGAAAACGGACTCAATGATCGCCGATGTGACCGATTCTGCGTCAGCGATTCAAATTTTTACATTGTGCCAGATCATGTGGGACAATCTGCAGACATTGGCAATGCCAGCACCAAATCGTTCGATGCAAGATGCATTCATAATCGAGATGAGCTGACCGAAAGAGATCGAACAAATGTGCCACTGTTAAATTCCGAGTACAAGAACGTGTACGATTCGCTGACGAAGGTTGTTGACGATGAAACGGGAGGCATTTACTTTCTCGATGTTCCCGGTGGGACAGGCAAGACATCTTTTTGTTGATTCTGGCGACAATTCGGTCAAGACCTCAAATAACGTTGGCCGCTGCATCCTCTGGCATGGCTGCCACATTGTTGGAAAGCAGTCAAAGTACACAATGTCTAAGATAAACGAGCTTTGGAAGTAGTAGTACTATAAGTATTAGTAGTCATGAAGGATTTACGATTTGGTGGGGCTATGATATTGCTCACGAAATCTACAGTTGCCGATTTACTTATACCATGCTTGAAATTGTCGTCAATGTCAGGAAATTGAAATTAACCACGAGCATGAGAGTTGCCTTGCAGAACCTCCGATCGTCTGCTGAATTCTCGAGACATCTGCTGGCACTTGGCTATGGCCAAATTTGTGTTGATGTTTCGACTGAAGTGTTCCCCGCCATGGCACAAAATTTTAAAAATCTCGATTGGAATTATCAACGGGCAGTACTAGCAGCGAAGAATAAGGTTTCGATAGCTTGAATTTCATTTCAGAAAGACAAATCGCTGGAGAACTACATTCGTACAAATCTGATTACAGCGTGACCAACAAGGGATGAAGCGACCAACAATCAGACCAAATTTTTCAACTCGCTTGATGTGCCGCATAATTTACAGATGAAGGTGGGATTCATCAGAATCATATAGCTTAATCTGAAACAACCGAAATTGTGCCGACGAACATCAAGGGTAAATTCAAAGAAAAGGAAGTCCTTATCTCACGAATTCCAATTATTCCAACTGATCATCCATTCCAATTGGCTTTGGCAATGACAATCAATAAATCGCAAGGCCAATGGTTGGAATTATGTGGGATTAATATGGAATTTCCCTATTTTTCGTGCGGTCAGCTGTACGTTGCCTTTTCGCGTTTTAGAGAGCCGCCTTCGTTGTTTGTTTTTGACGCGGAAAACTAATCGAAAAACATTGTTTATCACATCACTCTCTAATGAGTTTATCTTAAGGCATTAAATTGAGGCGGGACGAAGTTCGCCGGGTCCGCTAGTAAATTCTAAAACAACAAGTACGTTTATCGGAAGATATTCGTCTGCTGAATTAACACTTTTTAAATACGCTCCCGTTTCATCGTGTGACGTGGAACGTGTTTTTTCTATATGTAAAAGTTTCACCTTGGAGAATTTAAAAATTTACTTTGTGATTAATTATAATCGTGACATTGACCAAGGTATAATCTAACTTTAAGATATTTTTCTTTTGGTTTGAAAATTATATTCTATGTATGAATACCCGACTGAATAATTTTGTTAAATTACTTATTGTTTTTTATTACTTCTTTAACAGATATGAAATTGTTTTTTGTTTGTTTTTCAATAAATAAAAAAATTAATAAATGCTGAATATAAAATCTATCGTGCTTATTTCAAGGGTTTTTCATGCTGTTTTAAGTACTGAAACCCGTTTTTTTCGTGCTAAAAAAATGGTCGCCATACTGAAAAGTAAGCAAATACCAAAAAAAAATTGTGATTTCATCAATATATTAGTAGTTAATTCAGATCTTAATGAGTGTTTAATTTTTTTATTACTTTAATCCTTCCATTGAATATTGTTTTTTTTCTTCTATCTAAAGGTTTTATAACAAAAGTTAGTGGAGACACAAACCAATCACACTGATAGTAGCTGTTCCCATTTTAGAGTACCAACGTTAACTATGTTAAAGTTGTGTGCGAGGTTAAATGCAGAATTTTTCAAAAGAATAATTTTACGCTTAGTACTGGAAAAAAATAATAAAAACATTTTGTATCTGACCTGTTAATGACTGGACGGAGTATAACTAAATTTAACAGAAACTGAATATCACAGTATGGAAGATATCAGGAGAGGTGGGGCAAATGTTTCGGTTTCTAAAGTATTTGTCTACTATTCGAAATTAATTGAACTTGCCAAACTAAAAATCCTCCAGTTGTCCTTTAGGAAGTTATGGAATAAATAAATATTTTCCAAAAATAGATCATTTTGTATAGGAGGTACCAAAAGGGGTCAGTCGAACCGTACATCTTTCGCAAAATATAAAAAATACGTACATAAAACCATGAGGGTGAATTCGGTCATTTGTATGGGAGGGACCACAAGGGGCGTGGTAAAAATCGTTGTTTTTTAGGATTTGACTACAATTATAAAACTTTCCAAATTAAAATATTCTTCACTTGTCCGTTTATGAAAGTTTTTACATGGAACAGGTCTTCCCTCCTGTAAAGACAAGGATGGTCATATCGTGACTGACTCCGAGAGAATACTGAGAAAAACTCGGCTGATGAAGACTGTGTACGAATCTGAGATGATAACATCGAGTGTCCACCTCCGAACCTAGCTGAGATAACAACTGCCATATCCCGCCTAAAGAACAACAAGGCCGCTGAGGCTGATGGTCTTCCAGCTGAGTTGTTTAAGATGGGTGGAGATGAGCTTATTTTAAGCATGCAACAGCTTATAGAGAATACTTGGCTTCCGGAGACCATGCCAGATAATTGGAATCTCAGTGTGCTATGTCCAATCTACAAAAAAGGTGACCGTAGTGAGCGTAAAAACTACCGTGGAATTAGCCTCTTACCGATTGCGTATAAGGTCCTGTCTAGCATACTGTGTCAACGTCAAGTAACGTGAAACCACATTGATCACGTGGTAATCGATAGAAGGCACGCGTCAAGTGTCTTAAACGTACGAGTGATCAGAGGTGCGAACATCAACTCGGATCACCACCTCACTGCAGTGAAGGTGCGTACTAGACTAAGCAGAGCGAAAACCCTGCGTAACCAGGCACAGAGAAAGCTGGACATCGTTAAACTGCAGACCGCGGAGATAACCAACGCCTATTCCGACCAACTCACTCAACTACTTCTTGATGCTCCAACTCCCGAAAATACTAGCTCGCAATGGCAATATATTGCCCACTCGATGGAAATGACTGCGCGGTCCGTACTGGGGTATGTGAAGCCCTTTAACTATAATGTCTGGTACGATGACGAATGCCGCGATGCCACCCGGGAACAAGATGCTGCATACAGGGTCAAACTGCAGCCAATAGCAACGCGAACTGTTCATGAAAAGTACAGGGAGAAGAGGCGGGAGGCGACTTGACTCTTCAAGCGAAAAAAACGAGAGCTTAAGGAGCGGAATAATGTATGTATTGACGATTACAGGAACAGAGGTGAAGCCCGAAAATTCTACCAGAAGATAAAAGGGTAGGGTACATGGAACAGGTCTTCCCTCCTGTAAAGACAAGGATGGTCATATCGTTACTGACTCCGAGACAATACTGAAAATATATCAAAAGATCACTTCAGCAGCATGCAACAGCTTATAGAGAATACTTGGCTTCAGGAGACCATGCCAGAGGATTGGAATCTCAGTGTGCTATGTCCAATCTACAAAAAAGGTGACCGTTGTGAGTGTAAAAACTATCGTGGAACTAGCCTCTTACCGATTGCGTATAAGGTCCTGCCTAGCATACTGTGTGAACGTCTAAAGCCAATTGTGGAAAACCTGATTGGACCTTATCAATGCGGCTTTAGACCAGGCAAATCCACGACGGATCAGATATTTACACTACGGCAGATTCTGGAGAAAACATGAGAAGCAAGTCGACACTTACCACCTCTTTGTCGATTACAAAGCTGCCTTCGATAGTCCCATCAGGCATCGACTATACGAAGCCATGTCTGAGTTCGGTATTACAAAATAATTCGTCTTAGACAGGGTGACGGTTTGTTAACATATCATATTTAATAATAAGAGCCACATGCTGCTCGCATATGCTGATGATATCGACATTATTGGTCGAACGATGCGAAAGCTAACAGCTGTCTTCTCATCAGTTGAAAGGGAGTCAGCGGAAATGGGTTTGACAGTGAATGAGGACAAGACGAAGTTAATGGTATCATCGAACAAAGTGTCCACCCGTTGGGGACGCAGCGTGAACGTTGAAAACTATTGCTTTGAGGTAGTGAACGAATTTTTCTACCTCGGATCCGCCATGAATAAAAACTACAGTTTTGAAATAAAACGGAGAATAGTGCTCGTCAACAGATGTTTCTTTGGACTACGCGAGCACTTCTTAAACACCACCCTATCTCGAACTACCAAAGACCAGCTGTACCAGGTACTAATTTTACTGGTCATGTTGTATGCCTCCGAACATTAGGTGCTTACACACTCAGATGAAGCTCATCTGGCGGTGTTTGAGAGAAAAAAGCTCCGCAAAATATATGGACCCATTTGCGTAAACGGCGAGTTTAGGATTCGGATGAACCATAAGCTGTACGAGTTATACCACGACATTGATGTGGTCAAGCGAATCAAAGTGCAACGATTACGCTGGCTAGGCCATGTCGTGTGAATGGATGATGAAACTCCAGCGCGAAAGGTATTCTATCAAGACCTCGAAGGACGGCGCAAAAGAGGAAGACCGCGACTACGTTGGAAGGACCAGGCTGCTGACGCTGCTTGACGGTGCGCACAAGATCGAAGCGAATGGAAATCTCTAATCATTTCGGCCTCTGACTTAGACACTAAGATATAAATATATATGTTGTCAAGTTGTTTTAAAGGCTAATAACACAGTGCAACAGTGAAAAAACACCCGATCGTGACTGTATAGGTTCGGTAGTACAACCGCAGCTGAGTAAAACCCTAGCTCAGTTTGGCTAGATTGGCTACCAAAATTTTTTTGGCCCTCTAAACTTTTTGAAGTCCTTGGATCCCTTGAAAAAAGGTAACATCAGTTTTTCGCCAACAGCTTCTACAGTTTTTAATCTAGCGCTTTCACTTCTTAAGCAAAGTAGTAGCTAATAGTCCGCTTAAGAAATTGATATACAGTGAAATTCCTCATAGCCGGACACTCACCGTCGCAGTGTTTTTGTCCGGTTATGGGAGCTATCCGCTTATGGGGAGAGCACAAAAGATTATATTGAAAATGCATCGAAATGATCAGAAGTTGTCGTTTATTTTATATTTTGTACAAATTTATGAATATTTAGTAATATGTAAATATTACGTATAGATAACATACATTTTTCAAGTCTTTACATTTTAATTCTACTTTGGTTGAAAAAATGTTGTAATGGTTGATTGCGTACATATTGATTGTTTTAATTTCACATGCAACTTATTTAACAAACTGAAACTCAATTCTTTTTTCAATTATACGTAATTGGCAGGATAAATTTTATCTAGGAAAATCCTTCGGAAAAGTCGATTGAAAAATTCGATACAGTAGACTACGGATAAGTGCACATCGGTTTTCGCGCGACTTTTTGTGCACTTATGCGGTTTTTGCATTTATACAACACTCGGATAAGTGCACAACTATTGCATATATACCAACATTGCATAAATGCACGATTATTGCATTTATACAAACATTAGATTATTTTTATTAATCTGGAACACCAGCTCAGTTTGGACGGAACTTTAAGAAAATAATTAAAATATAAAGATGTTTAATGTTTTTATTTATTATTTATATTTGGTTTACATTACATAACAGGTTTAATAATAAATTAAAAATATTCAGTTATGTGCCAAAATAAGAGCTATTAATGAATCATTGCAATCATATTTTGCAACATTGTTTTTTAGCAAAATACATATTAAATTGCACTTAATTCGATTCACCTAAACCACGTGTGCTGAAAAAGCCTGAAATCTTTTTTTGAACCGTGTTTTCTGTTCCAACCTTACATATTTTTTTCTCCAGTTTCTCTAAATCATAGTCTACATTTATGTAGTATGAGAGATGTGCATTTATGCATGCAAAATTGTACTAAAAAAGTACTTTCAGGTTGGAAAAAGTTGTGCATTTATCCTGTTTTTGCATTTATGCGTATTGCACTTATCCGTGTATTTTAGTATGTTAACGTATAAAAAAGGCTAATGGCTTGAAGTTCCAGTGCACTTATGCGGTTTTTGCATTTATGCGATGTGCACTTATCCGTAGTTTACTGTAATTGCTCTTTTGTATCGAATTTTGTGGGCAAGTGTTACAGAATGGCTCTTCGAATGAAATAAGAGAAAATTCTGAGCAAAAAAACTTGGAAATTTCCGGAAAAACGCAATAAATTTTATTTTATTTTTATCGACGAAATTTTTGCAGTTTTCACATGATTTGATGATTTTGAACGATGTTATGGTGGAAAATTTCAGATAAATTATGGTTGGAGAATATAACGAGATAAATAATAAAATATATATTGGTATCCTAAGCAATATTTATAAATTGATAATTTTTTTAGAAAATGAGTTTACGTGTAAAAATTAAGTTATCCAATTGTATTGCGGGCATTCATTCCGTAACGACTGTATATTTTTAGGGAGAGTTATTTGCTTGACTAATGCCTCCTATTAGACGACAAAACCTTAGATGACGTAAACTTCGTGCAATAAATAGTCAGACAATACACAGTTCATCCATGCCAAGGTGTATGCTTCTAAATTTGCTATCATTCAATTCCCTGCATACTGTGGATGATGTGCTGTGCGCCGCATTTCGGGAGGCTTGCCAAAATTTAAATTTGAAAGAAAACGGACTCAATGATCGCCGATGTGACCGATTCTGCGTCAGCGATTCAAATTTTTACATTGTGCCAGATCATGTGGGACAATCTGCAGACATTGGCAATGCCAGCACCAAATCGTTCGATGCAAGATGCATTCATAATCGAGATGAGCTGACCGAAAGAGATCGAACAAATGTGCCACTGTTAAATTCCGAGTACAAGAACGTGTACGATTCGCTGACGAAGGTTGTTGACGATGAAACGGGAGGCATTTACTTTCTCGATGTTCCCGGTGGGACAGGCAAGACATCTTTTTGTTGATTCTGGCGACAATTCGGTCAAGACCTCAAATAACGTTGGCCGCTGCATCCTCTGGCATGGCTGCCACATTGTTGGAAAGCAGTCAAAGTACACAATGTCTAAGATAAACGAGCTTTGGAAGTAGTAGTACTATAAGTATTAGTAGTCATGAAGGATTTACGATTTGGTGGGGCTATGATATTGCTCACGAAATCTACAGTTGCCGATTTACTTATACCATGCTTGAAATTGTCGTCAATGTCAGGAAATTGAAATTAACCACGAGCATGAGAGTTGCCTTGCAGAACCTCCGATCGTCTGCTGAATTCTCGAGACATCTGCTGGCACTTGGCTATGGCCAAATTTGTGTTGATGTTTCGACTGAAGTGTTCCCCGCCATGGCACAAAATTTTAAAAATCTCGATTGGAATTATCAACGGGCAGTACTAGCAGCGAAGAATAAGGTTTCGATAGCTTGAATTTCATTTCAGAAAGACAAATCGCTGGAGAACTACATTCGTACAAATCTGATTACAGCGTGACCAACAAGGGATGAAGCGACCAACAATCAGACCAAATTTTTCAACTCGCTTGATGTGCCGCATAATTTACAGATGAAGGTGGGATTCATCAGAATCATATAGCTTAATCTGAAACAACCGAAATTGTGCCGACGAACATCAAGGGTAAATTCAAAGAAAAGGAAGTCCTTATCTCACGAATTCCAATTATTCCAACTGATCATCCATTCCAATTGGCTTTGGCAATGACAATCAATAAATCGCAAGGCCAATGGTTGGAATTATGTGGGATTAATATGGAATTTCCCTATTTTTCGTGCGGTCAGCTGTACGTTGCCTTTTCGCGTTTTAGAGAGCCGCCTTCGTTGTTTGTTTTTGACGCGGAAAACTAATCGAAAAACATTGTTTATCACATCACTCTCTACTGAGTTTATCTTAAGGCATTAAATTGAGGCGGGACGAAGTTCGCCGGGTCCGCTAGTAAATTCTAAAACAACAAGTACGTTTATCGGAAGATATTCGTCTGCTGAATTAACACTTTTTAAATACGCTCCCGTTTCATCGTGTGACGTGGAACGTGTTTTTTCTATATGTAAAAGTTTCACCTTGGAGAATTTAAAAATTTACTTTGTGATTAATTATAATCGTGACATTGACCAAGGTATAATCTAACTTTAAGATATTTTTCTTTTGGTTTGAAAATTATATTCTATGTATGAATACCCGACTGAATAATTTTGTTAAATTACTTATTGTTTTTTATTACTTCTTTAACAGATATGAAATTGTTTTTTGTTTGTTTTTCAATAAATAAAAAAATTAATAAATGCTGAATATAAAATCTATCGTGCTTATTTCAAGGGTTTTTCATGCTGTTTTAAGTACTGAAACCCGTTTTTTTCGTGCTAAAAAAATGGTCGCCATACTGAAAAGTAAGCAAATACCAAAAAAAAATTGTGATTTCATCAATATATTAGTAGTTAATTCAGATCTTAATGAGTGTTTAATTTTTTTATTACTTTAATCCTTCCATTGAATATTGTTTTTTTTCTTCTATCTAAAGGTTTTATAACAAAAGTTAGTGGAGACACAAACCAATCACACTGATAGTAGCTGTTCCCATTTTAGAGTACCAACGTTAACTATGTTAAAGTTGTGTGCGAGGTTAAATGCAGAATTTTTCAAAAGAATAATTTTACGCTTAGTACTGGAAAAAAATAATAAAAACATTTTGTATCTGACCTGTTAATGACTGGACGGAGTATAACTAAATTTAACAGAAACTGAATATCACAGTATGGAAGATATCAGGAGAGGTGGGGCAAATGTTTCGGTTTCTAAAGTATTTGTCTACTATTCGAAATTAATTGAACTTGCCAAACTAAAAATCCTCCAGTTGTCCTTTAGGAAGTTATGGAATAAATAAATATTTTCCAAAAATAGATCATTTTGTATAGGAGGTACCAAAAGGGGTCAGTCGAACCGTACATCTTTCGCAAAATATAAAAAATACGTACATAAAACCATGAGGGTGAATTCGGTCATTTGTATGGGAGGGACCACAAGGGGCGTGGTAAAAATCGTTGTTTTTTAGGATTTGACTACAATTATAAAACTTTCCAAATTAAAATATTCTTCACTTGTCCGTTTATGAAAGTTTTTACATGGAACAGGTCTTCCCTCCTGTAAAGACAAGGATGGTCATATCGTGACTGACTCCGAGAGAATACTGAGAAAAACTCGGCTGATGAAGACTGTGTACGAATCTGAGATGATAACATCGAGTGTCCACCTCCGAACCTAGCTGAGATAACAACTGCCATATCCCGCCTAAAGAACAACAAGGCCGCTGGGGCTGATGGTCTTCCAGCTGAGTTGTTTAAGATGGGTGGAGATGAGCTTATTTTAAGCATGCAACAGCTTATAGAGAATACTTGGCTTCCGGAGACCATGCCAGATAATTGGAATCTCAGTGTGCTATGTCCAATCTACAAAAAAGGTGACCGTAGTGAGCGTAAAAACTACCGTGGAATTAGCCTCTTACCGATTGCGTATAAGGTCCTGTCTAGCATACTGTGTCAACGTCAAGTAACGTGAAACCACATTGATCACGTGGTAATCGATAGAAGGCACGCGTCAAGTGTCTTAAACGTACGAGTGATCAGAGGTGCGAACATCAACTCGGATCACCACCTCACTGCAGTGAAGGTGCGTACTAGACTAAGCAGAGCGAAAACCCTGCGTAACCAGGCACAGAGAAAGCTGGACATCGTTAAACTGCAGACCGCGGAGATAACCAACGCCTATTCCGACCAACTCACTCAACTACTTCTTGATGCTCCAACTCCCGAAAATACTAGCTCGCAATGGCAATATATTGCCCACTCGATGGAAATGACTGCGCGGTCCGTACTGGGGTATGTGAAGCCCTTTAACTATAATGTCTGGTACGATGACGAATGCCGCGATGCCACCCGGGAACAAGATGCTGCATACAGGGTCAAACTGCAGCCAATAGCAACGCGAACTGTTCATGAAAAGTACAGGGAGAAGAGGCGGGAGGCGACTTGACTCTTCAAGCGAAAAAAACGAGAGCTTAAGGAGCGGAATAATGTATGTATTGACGATTACAGGAACAGAGGTGAAGCCCGAAAATTCTACCAGAAGATAAAAGGGTAGGGTACATGGAACAGGTCTTCCCTCCTGTAAAGACAAGGATGGTCATATCGTTACTGACTCCGAGACAATACTGAAAATATATCAAAAGATCACTTCAGCAGCATGCAACAGCTTATAGAGAATACTTGGCTTCAGGAGACCATGCCAGAGGATTGGAATCTCAGTGTGCTATGTCCAATCTACAAAAAAGGTGACCGTTGTGAGTGTAAAAACTATCGTGGAACTAGCCTCTTACCGATTGCGTATAAGGTCCTGCCTAGCATACTGTGTGAACGTCTAAAGCCAATTGTGGAAAACCTGATTGGACCTTATCAATGCGGCTTTAGACCAGGCAAATCCACGACGGATCAGATATTTACACTACGGCAGATTCTGGAGAAAACATGAGAAGCAAGTCGACACTTACCACCTCTTTGTCGATTACAAAGCTGCCTTCGATAGTCCCATCAGGCATCGACTATACGAAGCCATGTCTGAGTTCGGTATTACAAAATAATTCGTCTTAGACAGGGTGACGGTTTGTTAACATATCATATTTAATAATAAGAGCCACATGCTGCTCGCATATGCTGATGATATCGACATTATTGGTCGAACGATGCGAAAGCTAACAGCTGTCTTCTCATCAGTTGAAAGGGAGTCAGCGGAAATGGGTTTGACAGTGAATGAGGACAAGACGAAGTTAATGGTATCATCGAACAAAGTGTCCACCCGTTGGGGACGCAGCGTGAACGTTGAAAACTATTGCTTTGAGGTAGTGAACGAATTTTTCTACCTCGGATCCGCCATGAATAAAAACAACGGTTTTGAAATAAAACGGAGAATAGTGCTCGTCAACAGGTGTTTCTTTGGACTACGCGAGCACTTCATAAACACCACCCTATCTCGAACTACCAAAGACCAGCTGTACCAGGTACTAATTTTACTGGTCATGTTGTGTGGCTCCGAATCTTGGGTGCTTACACAGGCAGATGGAGCTCATCTGGCGGTGTTTGAGAGAAAAATACTCCGCAAAATATATGGACCCATTCGCGTAAACGGCGAGTTTAGGATTCGGATGAACCATGAGCTGTATGAGTTATACCTCGACATTGATGTGGTCAAGCGAATCAAAGTGCAACGATTACGCTGGCTAGGCCATGTCGTGAGAATGGATGATGAAACTCCAGCGCGAAAAGTATTCTATCAAGACCTCGAAGGACGGCGCAAAAGAGGAAGACCGTGACTACGTTGGAAGGACCAGGTGGAGGAATCACTGACGCTGCTTGACGGTGCGCACAAGATCGAAGCGAATGGAAATCTCTAATCATTTCGGCCTCTGACTTAGACACTAAGATATAAATATATATGTTGTCAAGTTGTTTTAAAGGCTAATAACACAGTGCAACAGTGAAAAAAACACCCGACCGTGACTATATAGGTTCGGTAGTACAACCGCAGCTGAGTAAAACCCTAGCTCAGTTCAGTTTGATTGGCTACCAAAATGATTTGATGATTTTGAACGATGTTATGGTGGAAAATTTCAGATAAATTATGGTTGGAGAATATAACGAGATAAATAATAAAATATATATTGGTATCCTAAGCAATATTTATAAATTTGATAATTTTTTCAGAAAATGAGTTTACGTGTAAAAATTAAGTTATCCAATTGTATTGCGGGCATTCATTCCGTAACGACTGTATATTTTTAGGGAGAGTTATTTGCTTGACTAATGCCTCCTATTAGACGACAAAACCTTAGATGACGTAAACTTCGTGCAATAAATAGTCAGACAATACACAGTTCATCCATGCCAAGGTGTATGCTTCTAAATTTGCTATCATTCAATTCCCTGCATACTGTGGATGATGTGCTGTGCGCCGCATTTCGGGAGGCTTGCCAAAATTTAAATTTGAAAGAAAACGGACTCAATGTTCGCCGATGTGACCGATTCTGCGTCAGCGATTCAAATTTTTACATTGTGCCAGATCATGTGGGACAATCTGCAGACATTGGCAATGCCAGCACCAAATCGTTCGATGCAAGATGCATTCATAATCGAGATGAGCTGACCGAAAGAGATCGAACAAATGTGCCACTGTTAAATTCCGAGTACAAGAACGTGTACGATTCGCTGACGAAGGTTGTTGACGATGAAACGGGAGGCATTTACTTTCTCGATGTTCCCGGTGGGACAGGCAAGACATCTTTTTGTTGATTCTGGCGACAATTCGGTCAAGACCTCAAATAACGTTGGCCGCTGCATCCTCTGGCATGGCTGCCACATTGTTGGAAAGCAGTCAAAGTACACAATGTCTAAGATAAACGAGCTTTGGAAGTAGTAGTAGTATTAGTATTAGTAGTCATGAAGGATTTACGATTTGGTGGGGCTATGATATTGCTCACGAAATCTACAGTTGCCGATTTACTTATACCATGCTTGAAATTGTCGTCAATGTCAGGAAATTGAAATTAACCACGAGCATGAGAGTTGCCTTGCAGAACCTCCGATCGTCTGCTGAATTCTCGAGACATCTGCTGGCACTTGGCTATGGCCAAATTTGTGTTGATGTTTCGACTGAAGTGTTCCCCGCCATGGCACAAAATTATAAAAATCTCGATTGGAATTATCAACGGGCAGTACTAGCAGCGAAGAATAAGGTTTCGATAGCTTGAATTTCATTTCAGAAAGACAAATCGCTGGAGAACTACATTCGTACAAATCTGATTACAGCGTGACCAACAAGGGATGAAGCGACCAACAATCCGACCAAATTTTTCAACTCGCTTGATGTGCCGCATAATTTACAGATGAAGGTGGGATTCATCAGAATCATATAGCTTAATCTGAAACAACCGAAATTGTGCCGACGAACATCAAGGGAAAATTCAAAGAAAAGGAAGTCCTTATCTCACGAATTCCAATTATTCCAACTGATCATCCATTCCAATTGGCTTTGGCAATGACAATCAATAAATCGCAAGGCCAATGGTTGGAAGTATGGATTAATATCGAATTTCCCTATTTTTCGTGCGGTCAGCTGTACGTTGCCTTTTCGCGTTTTAGAGAGCCGCCTTCGTTGTTTGTTTTTGCCGCGGAAAACTAATCGAAAAACATTGTTTATCACATCACTCTCTACTGAGTTTATCTTAAGGCATTAAATTGAGGCGGGACGAAGTTCGCCGGGTCCGCTAGTAAATTCTAAAACAACAAGTACGTTTATCGGAAGATATTCGTCTGCTGAATTAACACTTTTTAAATACGCTCCCGTTTCATCGTGTGACGTGGAACGTGTTTTTTCTATATGTATATGGAATTTTTTTTACAAACCAGGGTAAAAGTTTCACCTTGGAGAATTTAAAAATTTACTTTGTGATTAATTATAATCGTGACATTGACCAAGGTATAATCTCACTTTAAGATATTTTTCTTTTGGTTTGAAAATTATATTCTATGTATGAATACCCGACTGAATAATTTTGTTAAATTACTTATTGTTTTTTATTACTTCTTTAACAGATATGAAATTGTTTTTTGTTTGTTTTTCAATAAATAAAAAAATTAATAAATGCTGAATATAAAATCTATCGTGCTTATTTCAAGGGTTTTTCATGCTGTTTTAAGTACTGAAACCCGTATTTTTCGTGCTAAAAAATGGTCGCCATACTGAAAAGTAAGCAAATACCAAAAAAAAATTGTGATTTCATCAATATATTAGTAGTTAATTCAGATCTTAATGAGTGTTTAATTTTTTTATTACTTTAATCCTTCCATTGAATATTGTTTTTTTTCTTCTATCTAAAGGTTTTATAACAAAAGTTAGTGGAGACACAAACCAATCACACTGATAGTAGCTGTTCCCATTTTAGAGTACCAACGTTAACTATGTTAAAGTTGTGTGCGAGGTTAAATGCAGAATTTTTCAAAAGAATAATTTTACGCTTAGTACTGGAAAAAAATAATAAAAACATTTTGTATCTGACCTGTTAATGACTGGACGGAGTATAACTAAATTTAACAGAAACTGAATATCACAGTATGGAAGATATCAGGAGAGGTGGGGCAAATGTTTCGGTTTGTTAAGTATTTGTCTACTATTAGAAATTAATTGAACTTGCCAAACTAAAAATCCTCCAGTTGTCCTTTAGGAAGTTATGGAATAAATAAATATTTTCCAAAAATAGATCATTTTGTATAGGAGGTACCAAAAGGGGTCAGTCGAACCGTACATATTTCGCAAAATATAAAAAATACGTACATAAAACCATGAGGGTGAATTCGGTCATTTGTATGGGAGGGACCACAAGGGGCGTGGTAAAAATCGTTGTTTTTTAGGATTTGTCTACAATTATAAAACTTTCCAAATTAAAATATTCTTCACTTGTCCGTTTATGAAAGTTTTTACATGGAACAGGTCTTCCCTCCTGTAAAGACAAGGATGGTCATATCGTGACTGACTCCGAGAGAATACTGAGAAAAACTCGGCTGATGAAGACTGTGTACCAATCCGAGATGATAACATCGAGTGTCCACCTCCGAACCTAGCTGAGATAACAACTGCCATATCCCGCCTAAAGAACAACAAGGCCGCTGGGGCTGATGGTCTTCCAGCTGAGTTGTTTAAGATGGGTGGAGATGAGCTTATTTTAAGCATGCAACAGCTTATAGAGAATACTTGGCTTCAGGAGACCATGTCAGAGGATTGGAATCTCAGTGTGCTATGTCCAATCTACAAAAAAGGTGACCGTAGTGAGTTAAAAACTATCGTGGAACTAGCCTCTTACCGATTGCGTATAAGGTCCTGCCTAGCATACTGTGTGAACGTCTAAACCCAATTGTGGAAAACCTGATTGGACCTTATCAATGCGGCTTTAGACCAGGCAAATCCACGACGGATCAGATATTTACACTACGGCAGATTCTGGAGAAAACCCATGAGAAGCAAGTCGACACTTACCACCTCTTTGTTGATTACAAAGCTGCCTTCGATAGTCCCATCAGGCATCGACTTTACGAAGCCATGTCTGAGTTCGGTATTACAAAATAATTCGTCTTAGACAGGGTGACGGTTTGTTAACATGTCTGGTTAATAAGAGCCACATGCTGCTCCCATATGCTGATGATATCGACATTATTGGTCGAACGATGCGAAAGCTAAAAGCTGTCTTCTCATCAGTTGAAAGGGAGTCAGCGGAAATGGGTTTGACAGTGAATGAGGACAAGACGAAGTTAATGGTATCATCGAACAAAGTGTCCACCCGTTGGGGACGCAGCGTGAACGTTGAAAACCATTGCTTTGAGGTAGTGAACGAATTTTTCTACCTCGGATCCGCCATGAATAAAAACAACGGTTTTGAAATAAAAAGGAGAATAGTGCTCGCCAACAGGTGTTTCTTTGGACTACGCGAGCACTTCATAAACACCACCCTATCTCGAACCACCAAAGTCCAGCTGCACCAGGTACTAATTTTACTGGTCCTGTTGTATGCCTCCGAATCTTGGGTGCTTACACAGGCAGATGGAGCTCATCTGGCTGTGTTTGAGAGAAAAATACTCCGCAAAATAACATCAGTTTTTCGCCAACAGCTTCTACAGTTTTTAATCTAGCGCTTTCACTTCTTAAGCAAAGTAGTAGCTAATAGTCCGCTTAAGAAATTGATATACAGTGAAATTCCTCATAGCCGGACACTCACCGTCGCAGTGTTTTTGTCCGGTTATGGGAGCTATCAGCTACCGTCGGCGAGTGCATTACCACTCCCTCAGGCTAGCTTCCAACGATACCCAGCATTCCTTCCACTGCCATCAGCGAGCGCATTACAACTCCGTCAGGCCAGTTTCCAACAATACCATTCATTTCACTTGTATTTCCTTAGAAATACAAGCATTTTACCAGCAGGACAATCACAACATATAAACTGAGATTGGACCTGATTTGATATCTATTTGTAGCTCAAAGAAGATACAAACAATTATATCCTCCCCTTGGAAATAAGAAAGTCACCGTCGCAAAGTGCATACTTTACTGCGGTAATATTGCCACACATGTTAAGTGTTCGAATCTATCCAAAATTCATAGTTATGTTTTCGACCAAGATAGTGTTTGATGCGCAATGAGAGATGCAAGACTCGTATGGTGTCAAGGGACACCCAGCTCCATTTCTCTCGAACATCAAACTCTTAGTCTACTCGCGTAACTTTGAGTTTTAACCAACAACCACCATGAGGCACAGAACACTGTTCCATACCCATTCCGTGGGTAAGTAGCTTTTACACTACTTAGGGCCCCCAACCGCCCGTGGTACCATCTTTAGACTCCTTGGTCGGAGCTCGTAAAGATAATACCTCCCTACTACCTCTTTTCGCCACCGCAGAGCCAGAAAGAGGTCCACTGTGGGTTCTCTCGGGTCCGTGGTGTCGATACTCACCAAAGGTCTCCGAAAAGACCACCCTGCGGGGAGCACAAATGGTCAGTAGTACTGTTGACAAAGTGAATATTGATTCAGTACAGTGTTACTATAGACATTTCCTGCAGGGTAATTACAACAAACGGTTAACGCTAGAGATGTTACACATATTAAATACACCAACAACACAACGCATCAACTACAAAGCAGACGTTGAGAATTTGGCAAAGAGTTACATCTCTGTAGTAAGAAAAAGAAAGTAATCAAAGCAAAATGAATATGTTTAAAACAGTACCTAACAGATTTAGAGTTGGACTTTCTAGTTCCTTTTGTTGAATCGTTCCTTTCAGATCCGTTCATCAAAAGGAACTAGTTCGATCCTTCTGTTCCTTTCGTTCCTTTTGATATTTTCGTTCACTTATTCCTTTTCATCACTTCGTTCACCCGTTCAATATGTTTTGATTGTTTTTAGTTCTTTTTCGGTTTATTAAGTGAACGATTTGCAAACATTACAACCATGTATCCTGAATGGTCAAAGAGACGTATCAGGAAAGTAGGCTTGAACCGCTGAAGCATGGTTGCATCGTGGGATTGTACGTGCACATAGCAGCCGTATTACCAATCTAGGAGACGAGGGTTAGCAACCCACATCTTCCGAAAACTAAATTGCGAAAATCCATAGCGTCTGTTCCATATTGGGCGGCTTCCTGGTCAGCGTCTGCCTCAGAATGAGCGGCTGAAATGTTTCCTGGCAGTAGGGATAAAATGCAGAACCTGGTGGGCTGGGCTTGCCACCCGCCACCAGTATATGGGCAGTGAATAAAATGAGAAATAAGTGAAAAAGAAACCCCCAAAATGTTGACGACCACCGCAAACGTTTTAAGGACCATGATTTGAGAATATGCACTTGGAATGTTAGAACTCTTTACCGACCAGGTGCCTCTATTCAACTGGCGGATGTCCTCGAAGAGCAGAGCTCGCAAAATATGCTCAACCAAATTTTACTACGCGGTCTGCTCACTTAAAAGACCGAAAAAAATGAGACGGAATCGCTCAGTGTCTGAACCACAACCATTTTTTCGTTTTGTTCGTGTTCTTGCTCTCAGGTTTCGTGTTGAACGTAACACATGAATCGGTCTCTTACTGACCGCTCGATACGAACAGAACATTCCGTCGTTCACCTACTGAGAATCAGTAAGTGAGCAAAGCAAGCAAAGTGTCCGCACAAAAGGTCTTTTTTTATTGTTGCTTTGCATTGTGTTGTTGCCTTAAAAATTTCGTCATATGCTTTAAATAGGAGAGAAGAAGAAAGGGTAAAGGGGGGTCATTAGCGTGCATATGTTTGTGCGTATGTTTGCCTATCCACACGCGCAGCACACACACATGCTCAAAAGACCGTTTGACGAGTTTTTTCGAAGTAAAGTGTCTCGAGTAAACCCATGAGCCGATCTAGTGAACAGAAATGCTCGTCGGTTGAGCAAAGAGCAAGCCAAAGAAAAACGAACTTTAAGGGTTTTTCGCGACAGTTTCGCATCGTGTTAGTGGATGAGTGGTTTTTTCCTGACAACAAGAACGAGAGAGACCAATTATTGCGAGCTCTGTCGAAGAGTATAAGGCTGACATTACTGCTATACAGGAAATTCGGTGGACTGGATATGGATGCTCGCGGATGAGGATGTGTGATGTGTACTACAGCTGCCACGCGGAAAAGCATGAGTTTGGTTGTGGATTTGTGGTCGGCAAGAGACTACGACACCTGGTCTCTAGGTTTACTCCTGTCAGTGAACGAATCGCCACCATAAGACTAAAGGCAAAATTTTTCTACATCACGCTGATATGTGCTCATGCTCCGACGGAGGAGAAAAGTGACGAGGTCAAAGATGAATTCTACGCCCAACTTGAAGGAACATATGACCGTAGCCCGGGCCATGATGTTAAAATCGTGCTGGGGGATTTTAATGCCAAAATAGGCCGGGAGAATGTTTTTAGCCCAACAGTCGGAAAATTTAGTCTGCATAATGACACATCGCCAAACGGAATCAGGCTGATTGATTTCTCTGCAGCAAGGATCATGGTAATTAGCAGCACACGATTTGACCACAAAAACATTCACAAAGCAACGTGGATATCTCCCGATCAAGTAACGAGAAACCAAATTGATCACGTGGTAATCGATGGAAGGCACGCGTCAAGTGTCTTAGACGTACGAGTGATCAGAGGTGCGAACATCAACTCGGATCACCACCTCACTGCAGTGAAGGTGCGTACTAGGCTAAGCAGAGCGAAAACCCTGCGTAACCAGGCACAGAGAAAGCTGGACATCGCTAAACTGCAGACCGCGGAGATAGCCAACACCTATTCTGACCAACTCACTCAACTACTTCTTGATGCTCCAACTCCCGAAAATACTAGCGCGCAATGGCAACATATTGCCCACTCGATGGAAAGGACTGCGCGGTCCGTACTAGGGTATGTGAAGCCCTTTAACGATAATGCCTGGTACGATGACCAATGCCGCGATGCCACCCGGGAACAAGATGCTGCATACAGGGCCAAACTGCAGCCAATGGCAACGCGAGCTGTTCATGAAAAGTATAGGGAGAAGAGGCGGGAGGCGACTCGACTCTTCAGGCGAAAAAAACGAGAGCTTAAGGAGCGGAATAATGTGTGTATTGAAGATTACAGGAACAGAGGTGAAGCCCGAAAATTCTATCAGAAGATAAAAGGGAAGGAACATGGAACAGGTCTTCCCTCCTGTAAAGACAAGGATGGTCATCTCGTTACTGACTCCGAGAGCGTACTGAGAATATATAAAGATCACTTCTGCAGCCTATTGATGTGTGAAAACTCGGCTGATGAAGACTGTGCACCAATCCGAGATGATAACATCGAGTGTCCACCTCCGAGCCAAGCTGAGATAACAACTGCCATATCCCGCCTAAAGAACAACAAGGCCGCTGGGGCTGATGGTCTTCCAGCTTAGTTGTTTAAGGCGGGTGGAGATGAGCTTGTTTTAAGCATGCAACAGCTCATAGAGAACATTTGGCTTCAGGAGAGCATGCCAGAGGATTGGAATCTCAGTGTGCTATGTCCAATCTACAAAAAAGGTGACCGTAGTGAGTGTAAAAACTATCGTGGAATTAGCCTCTTACCCATTGCGTATAAGGTCCCGTCTAGCATACTATGTGAACGTCTAAAGCCAATTGTGGAAAACCTGATTGGACCTTATCAGTGCGGCTTTAGACCTGGCAAATCCACGACGGATCAGATATTTACACTACGGCAGATTCTGGAGAAAACCCATGAGAAGCAAATCGACACTTACCACCTCTTTGTCGATTACAAAGTTGCCTTCGATAGTCCCATCAGGCATCGACTATACGAAGCCATGTCTGAGTTCGGTATTCCTGCGAAGATAATTCGTCTCTGCCGGTGTACCCTTACAAATACCAAATCCTCTGTTCGGATTGGCAAGGATCTATCTGCACCATTCGATACGACGAGAGGTCTTAGACAGAGTGACGGTTTGTCATGTATGCTGTTCAACATAGTGATGGAGAAGGTGTTAAGGAAAGCAGCGGTTAACATGTCTGGCACCATATTTAATAAGAGCCACATGCTGCTCGCATATGCCGATGATATCGACATTATCGGTCGAAATATGCGAGAGGTAACAGCTGTTTTCACATCAGTTGAAAGGGAGTCAGCGAAAATGGGTTTGGCAGTGAATGAGGACAAGACGAAGTTAATGGTATCATCGAACAAAGTGTCCACCCGTTGGGGACGCAGCGTGAACGTTGAAAACTGTTGCTTTGAGGTAGTGGATGAATTTATCTACCTTGGATACGCCATGAACAAGAACAACAGTGTCAGCCTCGAAATAAAACGGAGAATAGTGCTTGCTAACAGGTGTTTCTTTGGACTACGCGAGCACTTTATAAACAGCACCCTATCTCGAACTACCAAAGTCCAGCTGTACCAGGTACTAATTTTACCGGTCCTGTTGTACGCCTCTGAATCTTGGGTGCTTACACAGGCAGATGCAGCTCATCTGGCGGTGTTTGAGAGAAAAATACTCCGCAAAATATATGGACCCATTTGCGTAAACGGCGAGTTTAGGATTCGGATGAACCATGAGCTGTACGAGTTATACCACGACATTAATGTTGTCAAGCGGATCAAAGTGCAACGATTACGCTGGCTAGGCCATATCGTGAGAATGGATGAGGAAACTCCAGCACGAAAGGTATTCTATCAAGACCTCGAAGGACGGCGCGAAAGAGGGAGACCGCGACTACGTTGGAAGGACCAGGTGGAGGAATCACTGACGCTGCTTGGTAGGACTGACTGGAAACGGTGCGCACAAGATCGAAGCGAATGGAAATCTTTGATCATTTCGGCCTCTGACTTAGGCACTAAGATATAAATATATATATGTGTCAAGTTGTTTTAAAGGCTAATAATAATAATAATTTGCAAACATATTGAAATATGTAAGAGCTGCTTAAAAGTTTATGAAGTATTTTCATATTGTTATGGCTTTGTTTATAGGAATTATAAATCAATTTTCATAGCAAAATACAAAAGCAATTTGTCTGTTGTTTCTGTTGTGGTGATGCCACCCCTTTAGAATTTTTACATATAAACGTGAGAACAAGTTAACGAATGACCGAAAATGTCAAATGAACTAAAAAAGCAAAAGGAACGAAAAGAGCGGAATATGTGGAACTAGTTCCAACCGTTCACTACATGGAATCGTTCATTGGAACTAGTTCGTTCCGGAACTATACAAGACTAAACAGATTACAAAGAAGAGTGGTCGCTGCACTGCTTGCATTTGGTTTTGTGTTGTTACTCGTATTTTTCGTAAGTTAGGTTTTTGTTGTGTTTATGATTATATTATATGTACGTGTGTAATATTCAACGCGAATAATATGTATGTTTCAGATTCCTGATGATGTCTTTCGAAGAAAGTCGAAATATTGAAAAATAATAAAAATTTAAATCAAAATCACATTGACCTCGAGCCTGATATTATTCTATAAATAATAAAATATATCGCTGGCTTAACATGTAAAGGCTCTAAGTCCATATTTTACAATTTTACAGGAGAGACAAAAAACAATCAAACAAAAGAGAGATAAACAGTCGACGATTAATGTCATGACTGAGTGTAGCCAGTGAGAAATAATATTATATCAATTGGTTGGACCATTCTCAGACCATTCCTCGCGATAAAGTTGATATAGCAACATTGGAAGAATTGCTATATTACACAAAGATGTGATAAATTGGACTTAGCGCCTTTACTCATCACTACAAAACAACAACTACAAATGAGATAACTGTATTTTTTTTTAATCGATGTATTTTTACTTAATGAACATAACTGCATCAAAATCTCAATTTCGAAAAAAAGTGGACTTAAAGCCTTTACATGTTAAGCCAGCGATATTTATTGGTATCCTAAGCAATATTTATAAATTTGATAATTTTTTCAGAAAATGAGTTTACGTGTAAAAATTAAGTTATCCAATTGTATTGCGGGCATTCATTCCGTAACGACTGTATATTTTTAGGCTTGACTAATGCCTCCTATTAGACGACAAAACCTTAGATGACGTAAACTTCGTGCAATAAATAGTCAGACAATACACAGTTCATCCATGCCAAGGTGTATGCTTCTAAATTTGCTATCATTCAATTCCCTGCATACTGTGGATGATGTGCTGTGCGCCGCATTTCGGGAGGCTTGCCAAAATTTAAATTTGAAAGAAAACGGACTCAATGTTCGCCGATGTGACCGATTCTGCGTCAGCGATTCAAATTTTTACATTGTGCCAGATCATGTGGGACAATCTGCAGACATTGGCAATGCCAGCACCAAATCGTTCGATGCAAGATGCATTCATAATCGAGATGAGCTGACCGAAAGAGATCGAACAAATGTGCCACTGTTAAATTCCGAGTACAAGAACGTGTACGATTCGCTGACGAAGGTTGTTGACGATGAAACGGGAGGCATTTACTTTCTCGATGTTCCCGGTGGGACAGGCAAGACATCTTTTTGTTGATTCTGGCGACAATTCGGTCAAGACCTCAAATAACGTTGGCCGCTGCATCCTCTGGCATGGCTGCCACATTGTTGGAAAGCAGTCAAAGTACACAATGTCTAAGATAAACGAGCTTTGGAAGTAGTAGTAGTATTAGTATTAGTAGTCATGAAGGATTTACGATTTGGTGGGGCTATGATATTGCTCACGAAATCTACAGTTGCCGATTTACTTATACCATGCTTGAAATTGTCGTCAATGTCAGGAAATTGAAATTAACCACGAGCATGAGAGTTGCCTTGCAGAACCTCCGATCGTCTGCTGAATTCTCGAGACATCTGCTGGCACTTGGCTATGGCCAAATTTGTGTTGATGTTTCGACTGAAGTGTTCCCCGCCATGGCACAAAATTATAAAAATCTCGATTGGAATTATCAACGGGCAGTACTAGCAGCGAAGAATAAGGTTTCGATAGCTTGAATTTCATTTCAGAAAGACAAATCGCTGGAGAACTACATTCGTACAAATCTGATTACAGCGTGACCAACAAGGGATGAAGCGACCAACAATCCGACCAAATTTTTCAACTCGCTTGATGTGCCGCATAATTTACAGATGAAGGTGGGATTCATCAGAATCATATAGCTTAATCTGAAACAACCGAAATTGTGCCGACGAACATCAAGGGAAAATTCAAAGAAAAGGAAGTCCTTATCTCACGAATTCCAATTATTCCAACTGATCATCCATTCCAATTGGCTTTGGCAATGACAATCAATAAATCGCAAGGCCAATGGTTGGAATTATGTGGGATTAATATGGAATTTCCCTATTTTTCGTGCGGTCAGCTGTACGTTGCCTTTTCGCGTTTTAGAGAGCCGCCTTCGTTGTTTGTTTTTGCCGCGGAAAACTAATCGAAAAACATTGTTTATCACATCACTCTCTACTGAGTTTATCTTAAGGCATTAAATTGAGGCGGGACGAAGTTCGCCGGGTCCGCTAGTAAATTCTAAAACAAAAAGTATGTTTATCGGAAGATATTCGTCTGCTGAATTAACACTTTTTAAATACGCTCCCGTTTCATCGTGTGACGTGGAACGTGTTTTTTCTATATGTAAAAGTTTCACCTTGGAGAATTTAAAAATTTACTTTGTGATTAATTATAATCGTGACATTGACCAAGGTATAATCTAACTTTAAGATATTTTTCTTTTGGTTTGAAAATTATATTCTATGTATGAATACCCGACTGAATAATTTTGTTAAATTACTTATTGTTTTTTATTACTTCTTTAACAGATATGAAATTGTTTTTTGTTTGTTTTTCAATAAATAAAAAAATTAATAAATGCTGAATATAAAATCTATCGTGCTTATTTCAAGGGTTTTTCATGCTGTTTTAAGTACTGAAACCCGTTTTTTTCGTGCTAAAAAATGGTCGCCATACTGAAAAGTAAGCAAATACCAAAAAAAAATTGTGATTTCATCAATATATTAGTAGTTAATTCAGATCTTAATGAGTGTTTAATTTTTTTATTACTTTAATCCTTCCATTGAATATTGTTTTTTTTCTTCTATCTAAAGGTTTTATAACAAAAGTTAGTGGAGACACAAACCAATCACACTGATAGTAGCTGTTCCCATTTTAGAGTACCAACGTTAACTATGTTAAAGTTGTGTGCGAGGTTAAATGCAGAATTTTTCGATTACAAAGCTGCCTTCGATAGTCCCATCAGGCATCGACTATACGAAGCCATGTCTGAGTTCGGTATTACAAAATAATTCGTCTTAGACAGGGTGACGGTTTGTTAACATGTCTGGCATCATATTTAATAATAAGAGCCACATGCTGCTCCCATATGCTGATGATATCGACATTATTGGTCGAACGATGCGAAAGCTAACAGCTGTCTTCTCATCAGTTGAAAGGGAGTCAGCGGAAATGGGTTTGACAGTGAATGAGGACAAGACGAAGTTAATGGTATCATCGAACAAAGTGTCCACCCGTTGGGGACGCAGCGTGAACGTTGAAAACCATTGCTTTGAGGTAGTGAACGAATTTTTCTACCTCGGATTTCATCAATATATTAGTAGTTAATTCAGATCTTAATGAGTGTTTAATTTTTTTATTACTTTAATCCTTCCATTGAATATTGTTTTTTTTCTTCTATCTAAAGGTTTTATAACAAAAGTTAGTGGAGACACAAACCAATCACACTGATAGTAGCTGTTCCCATTTTAGAGTACCAACGTTAACTATGTTAAAGTTGTGTGCGAGGTTAAATGCAGAATTTTTCAAAAGAATAATTTTACGCTTAGTACTGGAAAAAAATAATAAAAACATTTTGTATCTGACCTGTTAATAACTGGACGGAGTATAACTAAATTTAACAGAAACTGAATATCACAGTATGGAAGATATCAGGAGAGGTGGGGCAAATGTTTCGGTTTCTAAAGTATTTGTCTACTATTAGAAATTAATTGAACTTGCCAAACTAAAAATCCTCCAGTTGTCCTTTAGGAAGTTATGGAATAAATAAATATTTTCCAAAAATAGATCATTTTGTATAGGAGGTACCAAAAGGGGTCAGTCGAACCGTACATCTTTCGCAAAATATAAAAAATACGTACATAAAACCATGAGGGTGAATTCGGTCATTTGTATGGGAGGGACCACAAGGGGCGTGGTAAAAATCGTTGTTTTTTAGGATTTGACTACAATTATAAAACTTTCCAAATTAAAATATTCTTCACTTGTCCGTTTATGAAAGTTTTTACATGGAACAGGTCTTCCCTCCTGTAAAGACAAGGATGGTCATATCGTGACTGACTCCGAGAGAATACTGAGAAAAACTCGGCTGATGAAGACTGTGTACCAATCCGAGATGATAACATCGAGTGTCCACCTCCGAACCTAGCTGAGATAACAACTGCCATATCCCGCCTAAAGAACAACAAGGCCGCTGGGGCTGATGGTCTTCCAGCTGAGTTGTTTAAGATGGGTGGAGATGAGCTTATTTTAAGCATGCAACAGCTTATAGAGAATACTTGGCTTCCGGAGACCATGCCAGATAATTGGAATCTCAGTGTGCTATGTCCAATCTACAAAAAAGGTGACCGTAGTGAGTTAAAAACTATCGTGGAACTAGCCTCTTACCGATTGCGTATAAGGTCCTGCCTAGCATACTGTGTGAACGTCTAAAGCCAATTGTGGAAAACCTGATTGGACCTTATCAATGCGGCTTTAGACCAGGCAAATCCACGACGGATCAGATATTTACACTACGGCAGATTCTGGAGAAAACCCATGAGAAGCAAGTCGACACTTACCACCTCTTTGTCGATTACAAAGCTGCCTTCGATAGTCCCATCAGGCATCGACTATACGAAGCCATGTCTGAGTTCGGTATTACAAAATAATTCGTCTTAGACAGGGTGACGGTTTGTTAACATGTCTGGCATCATATTTAATAATAAGAGCCACATGCTGCTCCCATATGCTGATGATATCGACATTATTGGTCGAACGATGCGAAAGCTAACAGCTGTCTTCTCATCAGTTGAAAGGGAGTCAGCGGAAATGGGTTTGACAGTGAATGAGGACAAGACGAAGTTAATGGTATCATCGAACAAAGTGTCCACCCGTTGGGGACGCAGCGTGAACGTTGAAAACCATTGCTTTGAGGTAGTGAACGAATTTTTCTACCTCGGATCCGCCATGAATAAAAACAACGGTTTTGAAATAAAAAGGAGAATAGTGCTCGCCAACAGGTGTTTCTTTGGACTACGCGAGCACTTCATAAACACCACCCTATCTCGAACCACCAAAGTCCAGCTGCACCAGGTACTAATTTTACTGGTCCTGTTGTATGCCTCCGAATCTTGGGTGCTTACACAGGCAGATGGAGCTCATCTGGCTGTGTTTGAGAGAAAAATACTCCGCAAAATAACATCAGTTTTTCGCCAACAGCTTCTACAGTTTTTAATCTAGCGCTTTCACTTCTTAAGCAAAGTAGTAGCTAATAGTCCGCTTAAGAAATTGATATACAGTGAAATTCCTCATAGCCGGACACTCACCGTCGCAGTGTTTTTGTCCGGTTATGGGAGCTATCAGCTACCGTCGGCGAGTGCATTACCACTCCCTCAGGCTAGCTTCCAACGATACCCAGCATTCCTTCCACTGCCATCAGCGAGCGCATTACAACTCCGTCAGGCCAGTTTCCAACAATACCATTCATTTCACTTGTATTTCCTTAGAAATACAAGCATTTTACCAGCAGGACAATCACAACATATAAACTGAGATTGGACCTGATTTGATATCTATTTGTAGCTCAAAGAAGATACAAACAATTATATCCTCCCCTTGGAAATAAGAAAGTCACCGTCGCAAAGTGCATACTTTACTGCGGTATTATGCACACACTTGTTAAGTGTTCGAATCTATCCAAAATTCATAGTTATGTTTTCGACCAAGATAGTGTTTGATGCGCAATGAGAGATGCAAGACTCGTATGGTGTCAAGGGACACCCAGCTCCATTTCTCTCGAACATCAAACTCTTAGTCTACTCGCGTAACTTTGAGTTTTAACCAACAACCACCACGAGGCACAGAACACTGTTCCATACCCATTCGGTGGGTAAGTAGCTTTTACACTACTTAGGGCCCCCAACCGCCCGTGGTACCATCTTTAGACTCCTTGGTCGGAGCTCGTCAAGATAATACCTCCCTACTACCTCTTTTCGCCACCGCAGAGCCAGAAAGAGGTCCACTGTGGGTTCTCTCGGGTCCGTGGTGTCGATACTCACCAAAGGTCTCCGAAAAGACCACCCTGCGGGGAGCACAAATGGTCAGTAGTACTGTTGACAAAGTGAATATTGATTCAGTACAGTGTTACTATAGACATTTCCTGCAGGGTAATTACAACAAACGGTTAACGCTAGAGATGTTACACATATTAAATACACCAACAACACAACGCATCAACTACAAAGCAGACGTTGAGAATTTGGCAAAGAGTTACATCTCTGTAGTAAGAAAAAGAAAGTAATCAAAGCAAAATGAATATGTTTAAAACAGTACCTAACAGATTTAGAGTTGGACTTTCTAGTTCCTTTTGTTGAATCGTTCCTTTCAGATCCGTTCATCAAAAGGAACTAGTTCGATCCTTCTGTTCCTTTCGTTCCTTTTGATATTTTCGTTCACTTATTCCTTTTCATCACTTCGTTCACCCGTTCAATATGTTTTGATTGTTTTTAGTTCTTTTTCGGTTTATTAAGTGAACGATTTGCAAACATTACAACCATGTATCCTGAATGGTCAAAGAGACGTATCAGGAAAGTAGGCTTGAACCGCTGAAGCATGGTTGCATCGTGGGATTGTACGTGCACATAGCAGCCGTATTACCAATCTAGGAGACGAGGGTTAGCAACCCACATCTTCCGAAAACTAAATTGCGAAAATCCATAGCGTCTGTTCCATATTGGGCGGCTTCCTGGTCAGCGTCTGCCTCAGAATGAGCGGCTGAAATGTTTCCTGGCAGTAGGGATAAAATGCAGAACCTGGTGGGCTGGGCTTGCCACCCGCCACCAGTATATGGGCAGTGAATAAAATGAGAAATAAGTGAAAAAGAAACCCCCAAAATGTTGACGACCACCGCAAACGTTTTAAGGACCATGATTTGAGAATATGCACTTGGAATGTTAGAACTCTATACCGACCAGGTGCCTCTATTCAACCGGCGGAGGTCCTCGAAGAGTATAACATTACTGCTATACAGGAAATTCGGTGGACTGGATATGGATGATCGCGGATGAGGATGTGTGATGTGTACTACAGCTGCCACGCGGAAAAGCATGAGTTTGGTTGTGGATTTGTGGTCGGCAAGAGACTACGAAACCTGGTCTCTAGGTTTACTCCTGTCAGTGAACGAATCGCCACCATAAGACTAAAGGCAAAATTTTTCTACATCACGCTGATATGTGCTCATGCTCCGACGGAGGAGAAAAGTGACGAGGTCAAAGATGAATTCTACGCCCAACTTGAAGGAACATATGACCGTAGCCCGGGCCATGATGTTAAAATCGTGCTGGGGGATTTTAATGCCAAAATAGGCCGGGAGAATGTTTTTAGCCCAACAGTCGGAAAATTTAGTCTGCATAATGACACATCGCCAAACGGAATCAGGCTGATTGATTTCTCTGCAGCAAGGATCATGGTAATTAGCAGCACACGATTTGACCACAAAAACATTCACAAAGCAACGTGGATATCTCCCGATCAAGTAACGAGAAACCAAATTGATCACGTGGTAATCGATGGAAGGCACGCGTCAAGTGTCTTAGACGTACGAGTGATCAGAGGTGCGAACATCAACTCGGATCACCACCTCACTGCAGTGAAGGTGCGTACTAGGCTAAGCAGAGCGAAAACCCTGCGTAACCAGGCACAGAGAAAGCTGGACATCGCTAAACTGCAGACCGCGGAGATAGCCAACACCTATTCTGACCAACTCACTCAACTACTTCTTGATGCTCCAACTCCCGAAAATACTAGCGCGCAATGGCAACATATTGCCCACTCGATGGAAAGGACTGCGCGGTCCGTACTAGGGTATGTGAAGCCCTTTAACGATAATGCCTGGTACGATGACCAATGCCGCGATGCCACCCGGGAACAAGATGCTGCATACAGGGCCAAACTGCAGCCAATGGCAACGCGAGCTGTTCATGAAAAGTATAGGGAGAAGAGGCGGGAGGCGACTCGACTCTTCAGGCGAAAAAAACGAGAGCTTAAGGAGCGGAATAATGTGTGTATTGAAGATTACAGGAACAGAGGTGAAGCCCGAAAATTCTATCAGAAGATAAAAGGGAAGGAACATGGAGCAGGTCTTCCCTCCTGTAAAGACAAGGATGGTCATCTCGTTACTGACTCCGAGAGCGTACTGAGAATATATAAAGATCACTTCTGCAGCCTATTGAGGTGTGAAAACTCGGCTGATGAAGACTGTGCACCAATCCGAGATGATAACATCGAGTGTCCACCTCCGAGCCAAGCTGAGATAACAACTGCCATATCCCGCCGAAAGAACAACAAGGCCGCTGGGGCTGATGGTCTTCCAGCTGAGTTGTTTAAGGCGGGTGGAGATGAGCTTGTTTTAAGCATGCAACAGCTCATAGAGAACATTTGGCTTCAGGAGAGCATGCCAGAGGATTGGAATCTCAGTGTGCTATGTCCAATCTACAAAAAAGGTGACCGTAGTGAGTGTAAAAACTATCGTGGAATTAGCCTCTTACCCATTGCGTATAAGGTCCTGTCTAGCATACTATGTGAACGTCTAAAGCCAATTGTGGAAAACCTGATTGGACCTTATCAGTGCGGCTTTAGACCTGGCAAATCCACGACGGATCAGATATTTACACTACGGCAGATTCTGGAGAAAACCCATGAGAAGCAAATCGACACTTACCACCTCTTTGTCGATTACAAAGCTGCCTTCGATAGTCCCATCAGGCATCGACTATACGAAGCCATGTCTGAGTTCGGTATTCCTGCGAAGATAATTCGTCTCTGCCGGTGTACCCTTACAAATACCAAATCCTCTGTTCGGATTGGCAAGGATCTATCTGCACCATTCGATACGACGAGAGGTCTTAGACAGAGTGACGGTTTGTCATGTATGCTGTTCAACATAGTGATGGAGAAGGTGTTAAGGAAAGCAGCGGTTAACATGTCTGGCACCATATTTAATAAGAGCCACATGCTGCTCGCATATGCCGATGATATCGACATTATCGGTCGAAATATGCGAGAGGTAACAGCTGTTTTCACATCAGTTGAAAGGGAGTCAGCGAAAATGGGTTTGGCAGTGAATGAGGACAAGACGAAGTTAATGGTATCATCGAACAAAGTGTCCACCCGTTGGGGACGCAGCGTGAACGTTGAAAACTGTTGCTTTGAGGTAGTGGATGAATTTATCTACCTTGGATACGCCATGAACAAGAACAACAGTGTCAGCCTCGAAATAAAACGGAGAATAGTGCTTGCTAACAGGTGTTTCTTTGGACTACGCGAGCACTTTATAAACAGCACCCTATCTCGAACTACCAAAGTCCAGCTGTACCAGGTACTAATTTTACCGGTCCTGTTGTACGCCTCTGAATCTTGGGTGCTTACACAGGCAGATGCAGCTCATCTGGCGGTGTTTGAGAGAAAAATACTCCGCAAAATATATGGACCCATTTGCGTAAACGGCGAGTTTAGGATTCGGATGAACCATGAGCTGTACGAGTTATACCACGACATTAATGTTGTCAAGCGGATCAAAGTGCAACGATTACGCTGGCTAGGCCATATCGTGAGAATGGATGAGGAAACTCCAGCACGAAAGGTATTCTATCAAGACCTCGAAGGACGGCGCGAAAGAGGGAGACCGCGACTACGTTGGAAGGACCAGGTGGAGGAATCACTGACGCTGCTTGGTAGGACTGACTGGAAACGGTGCGCACAAGATCGAAGCGAATGGAAATCTTTGATCATTTCGGCCTCTGACTTAGGCACTAAGATATAAATATATATATGTGTCAAGTTGTTTTAAAGGCTAATAATAATAATAATTTGCAAACATATTGAAATATGTAAGAGCTGCTTAAAAGTTTATGAAGTATTTTCATATTGTTATGGCTTTGTTTATAGGAATTATAAATCAATTTTCATAGCAAAATACAAAAGCAATTTGTCTGTTGTTTCTGTTGTGGTGATGCCACCCCTTTAGAATTTTTACATATAAACGTGAGAACAAGTTAACGAATGACCGAAAATGTCAAATGAACTAAAAAAGCAAAAGGAACAAAAAGAGCGGAATATGTGGAACTAGTTCCAACCGTTCACTACATGGAATCGTTCATTGGAACTAGTTCGTTCCGGAACTATACAAGACTAAACAGATTACAAAGAAGAGTGGTCGCTGCACTGCTTGCATTTGGTTTTGTGTTGTTACTCGTATTTTTCGTAAGTTAGGTTTTTGTTGTGTTTATGATTATATTATATGTACGTGTGTAATATTCAACGCGAATAATATGTATGTTTCAGATTCCTGATGATGTCTTTCGAAGAAAGTCGAAATATTGAAAAATAATAAAAATTTAAATCAAAATCACATTGACCTCGAGCCTGATATTATTCTATAAATAATAAAATATATCGCTGGCTTAACATGTAAAGGCTCTAAGTCCATATTTTACAATTTTACAGGAGAGACAAAAAACAATCAAACAAAAGAGAGATAAACAGTCGACGATTAATGTCATGACTGAGTGTAGCCAGTGAGAAATAATATTATATCAATTGGTTGGACCATTCTCAGACCATTCCTCGCGATAAAGTTGATATAGCAACATTGGAAGAATTGCTATATTACACAAAGATGTGATAAATTGGACTTAGCGCCTTTACTCATCACTACAAAACAACAACTACAAATGAGATAACTGTATTTTTTTTTAATCGATGTATTTTTACTTAATGAACATAACTGCATCAAAATCTCAATTTCGAAAAAAAGTGGACTTAAAGCCTTTACATGTTAAGCCAGCGATATTTATTGGTATCCTAAGCAATATTTATAAATTTGATAATTTTTTCAGAAAATGAGTTTACGTGTAAAAATTAAGTTATCCAATTGTATTGCGGGCATTCATTCCGTAACGACTGTATTTTTTTAGGGAGAGTTATTTGCTTGACTAATGCCTCCTATTAGACGACAAAACCTTAGATGACGTAAACTTCGTGCAATAATTAGTTCATCCATGCCAAGGTGTATGCTTCTAAGGTGTATGCTATCCTTCAATTCCCTGCATACTGTGGATGCTGTGCTGTGCGCCGCATTTCGGGAGGCTTGTCAAAATTTAAATTTGAAAGAAAACGGACTCAATGTTCGCCGATGTGACCGTTTCTGCGTCAGCGATTCAAATTCTTACATTGTGCCAGATCATGTGCGACAATCTGCAGACATTGGCAATGCCAGCACAAAATCGTTCGATGCAAGATGCATTCATAATCAAGATGAGCTGACCGAAAGAGATCGAACAAATGTGCCACTGTTAAATTCCGAGTACAAGAACGTGTACGATTCGGTGATGAAGGTTGTTGACGATAAAACGGGAGGCATTTACTTTCTCGATGTTCCCGGTGGGACAGGCAAGACATCTTTTTGTTGATTCTGGCGACAATTCGGTCAAGACCTCAAATAACGTGGGCCGCTGCATCCTCTGACATGGCTGCCACATTGTTGGAAAGCAGTCCAACTGCAAATTCTGCTTCGAAACTGTCGATGAATTTTCCCACGGTTGAAAAGACAAAGTACACAATGTCTAAGATAAACGAGGTGATTTAAAACGATTTGGTGGGGCTATGATATTGCTCACGAAATCTACTTTTGCCGATTTACTTACACCATGCTTGAAATCGTCATCAATGTCAGGAAGTTAAAATTGACCACGAACATGAGAGTTACCTTGCAGAACCTCCGATCGTCTGCTAAATTCTCGAGACAACTGCTGGCACTTGGCAATGGCCAAATTTGTGTTGATGTGTTCCCCGCCATGGCACAAAATTATAAAAATCTCGATTGGAATTATCAACGGGCAGTGCTAGCAGCGAAGAATAAGGTTTCGATAGCTTGAATTTCATTTCAGAAAGTCAAATCGCTGGAGA